>CM046304.1:6250000-7500000 GCA_025267735.1 Mactra quadrangularis | reverse complement strand
CATTTCACTATTTAAGTCCTACCTTTCTAATAGAAAACAACTGGTAAAAGTTGGAAATTTTCAATCCGAGTCTATGGAAATAAAATCAGGTGTGCCACAGGGATCCATTCTTGGGCCGCTGTTATTCTTGATATATATCAATGACATAGCCTATTCTTGTCGGGATTTAAACATTGATTTATATGCCGATGATTCGACTTTGTTTAAATCTGATAGTTCACTGTCAGAAATTGAATCACATTTACAGTCGAACCTGGACCATATTATGAAGTGGTGCAAATACAACAATATGGCATTGCATCCAATAAAGACCAAGTGCATGGTTATTGGTTCTAAACACAAACTTAAAGGTGGTAAACATCTAACATTGAAAATAAATGAAAATTTCTTAGAAAATGTCACTTCCCATAAAGTATTGGGTGTATACATTGACGACAATCTTAATTGGCATACACATATCGATTTTATTTGTAAAAAGCTTAAAAGTAAAATTTCATTGCTAAAACGCATTTTGTATTACCTTACGGATGAAACCAAACTATTATTTTACAATGCATACTTACTGCCCATATTTGATTACTGTTGTACTGTTTGGGGCAAATATAATAAAAAATATGTTAAAAAAGTATATGTTCTACAGAAGAGAGCAGCAAAACTAATATTAAATAAACCTATTCGTACACCTGCTTCCGATCTCTTTGAGCAATTGAAATGGCTTACTTTTATTGACAGATGTAAATACCACATTGCTTTACTTGTATTCAAAACTCTAAATAATATGGCTCCTTCATATATGTCAGATATAATAAATTTTGCTAAAAATGAACACTACTCCTTGAGATCTATTGTACACAACAATCTTGTTATGAAAACAAAACCCAAAACACAATATCTAAAAGATTCTTTTTCTTACTACAGTATGACCGTGTGGAATGAAATACCTTACGAGATAAGAAATATATCAAACATTAATACATTCAAGTCTTCATACAAAAAAATTCTTTGTCGAAATAACTAGATTTTCTGTTCTGCATACAGGCTTACACGACTATAAAGAGGCATAACTCTTATGTGAGTTTATTTTTGAGTTATGCTCCTTTATACTAGTTGAAGTTGTATATGTATGCATATTCATAAATGTTGTACGAGTTTAAATTATTTGAATTATGGTATATTTATAATTTTTGAGTATATTATTGTGATTGTCTGTCTTTATAAATATTTTTGTATTGTTTTTGTCTTCACATGTCTGTCTTAGTGTCTTGTCTTCGTTAGTGTATGTATGTGTGCAAGAGATTTTTGTACTTTTAGTTAAATTGTATGTTGTTGATGCTTTGTTTTTTTTTAAAATTTATATTCTGATACATGCAATTTAATTTTTGTTGAAGGCCATTTGAAATTAAGGCATATGTTGTAGTTTTACTTTGTATGTCTAAATGTTACCTTCAGAAAATAAAGTTATTATTATTATTATTATTATTATCACGGTAAATATGCACCTCTTAGTGATTCATTTACGCAAAGAACAACGAGAAAAAGAGCTCACCGTTCATCGAGTGCCACGTCATTAGCCTCGGGGGGGGGGGGTACACCCCACCCACGAGATGTCAATGCTCAACCAATACCATCTATTGAAAACTTTAAATCACTAAATACAGATGATAAATTAAACAAAATGTTTGAGATGATTTGCAAATTTGAACCATTAAATGAAAAACTGGATTGTGTAAGTAAATATTTATACTACACATCATCCGTGCAAAGTATTAACACTGAACGGATAAAACTACTTAAATACAAAACTATTGACTTGGAGGCCCGGCAGCTACGTTCAAATATTCTGTTTACCGGTATCGCCGAAAGTTCAAACGAAAATTGCATTGAATTGATATCTACCATTTTGAAAGATCAACTCAAACTTGAAATACAAAACTCTACTATAACGCATGCATATCGTATTGGTAGAAAACAAATCAACCGTCCACATGCCAATAGATCCATTATTGTGTCATTCAGTAATCCTTACTTCACTGATGTCATTATAGTTCAAGTCACTATTTCGATATCCTACATAATTTCTTTATCCTTCATAACCAAATGTGTTTCATATTTCATTTAACATGCACATTATTCTACTGATCGAGAAGTTGTATGTTTTGATTCACGGGCAGGACATACTTCCGTGGAACTATGTCATGGAATAATTTCTAGTGTCATTCTCCCTCCTACCACTGATTTTAAATCATTTTAATACGGCAGTGTTCAGTCACTGAATTGCATCTAGTAGTAATCCAGAGATTGAGTCTTTTCAGGAACAGTGATAGGTGGATTGATGGTCACGATGTAACCTAAACAATGTGTTGCCATGGAGTTAAGGTCACGACAAATTGATCACATGTTCTATGTATTTTGTTCCAAAGAATGGAGCTTAAGAGCAAATAATTGTTTTCCATATTTTGAATTTTGAGAAGCGAGCAAAAGCGAAGAATAAATTTGTGCGGTTTCTAAGACATTTAAAAGAGCATAAACAGTATGGACTTTCTTATATAACATTTAACCATATATCTATAGACTATAGTGTAATCACGTAATAAGTAGTTCTATGCTATATAAATCAAGTTAACAATTACTCCAGATGAAAATTCAATTGAATTTAAAACTAGTTAGAAGTAGGGTAGAAGAGGTTTACACCTTCATGAGTTCATACGTAAAAGATAACTTCATTTTTCTTTGGTATTACTTTTATTAATACTAGATAACTAGGAAGCACAGATTACCAATTAACAGCGCCACACTAAACTTATAATGGACCAGCCCGGTTCACTTTTTGTGAATACAATGTAATTAGATTTTGGTAAATTATGCTAATGTCTTATAATACCACTAGAATTAAATCAAGCCTGATATGTTATTTTGGGACATCAAAATTTTAGGAATGTAAAATTTTCTCCCTGTCCTACCTGCTCTCTATGGATCAATCTTCATATTTTACACTACAAAGACACGTATGACGTCACACATCAAGATAAGGTGTGTAGAGAGAGTAAATGTTCAGTTTACGGTCTAAGACAGAGGAGGAGGAGGAGGAGGAGGAGGAGGAGCAGCAGTAGCAGTAGCAGTAGCAGTAGCAGCAGCAGTAGCAGTAGCAGTAGCAGTAGCAGTAGCAGCAGCAGCAGCAGCAGTAGCAGCAGCAGTAGCAGGAGCAGTAGCAGTAGCAGTAGTAGTAGCAGTAGTAGTAGCAGTAGCAGTAGCAGTAGCAGTAGCAGTAGCAGCAGCAGTAGCAGTAGCAGTAGCAGTAGCAGTAGCAGCAGTAGCAGCAGCAGTAGCAGCAGCAGTAGCAGTAGCAGTAGCAGTAGTAGTAGTAGTGATATAATAATAATAATAATAACGACTTTATTTATTGTGGATAACATATTTGGTGTAAACCAATTTTCAATATGGTCCACACCATATCATATTTCTGAACAAAGGATTGTGTCATTGTAATTTCTAATGCCGTATGTTAGCAAAAATTCGTTACTGCTTTACCGTAACAGTGAAATTATGCTGATTTATATTGCTATTTAGAACTCAAATTACTAATTTTCAGTTCAATTCTACTTGGCCGAGTGTCAAAACTTTTCATTTTACGATATTTATGACGCGTTAATTTCATTTTTTTTATTTGCGGATCTTAAGGTGCGAGAAATCAGACGAACATAACGACTAATTTGTTGTGGTCTAATAAAAAAAAACATTTACGAAATTCGCTTCGCGCTATCATTAAACCTCTACGGACACACATCCAAAGATTACCCTACATTACGTTGCTTAACTTCGATAAATATCCAGCGCTTTACGCTCTCAAAGTAAACTCCTGCTGTGAAAACCGGTCGTTAAAATTGTACTTATATACAAGCGTGTGGTAGATACTAATGCGCAATAATACAATAAAACTTCTCTCCGTGCACAGTTAGAATGTTGTTTGATTAATGTGCAAAAAACATTAAATATCATAATTTTAAGTATTTGTTTAAATTACTTTTTTTCAACTTATCTACTTTTGATAGTACACATATTTTTCTGCTGCACTATTTCTTGGTCGCATTGACTCATTGATTTCTATTGATTTGAGGGTATTGTTCGTACTTTTTCAAATCTTGCAGAGCGCTGACATAGAAATGAATTGTTTGAAAACAATTCCTTCCAAAAATGCTGTTCTACTGAAGGGTACTAATATTGGAATATCACGTGATTATCCACGTGAAATAAGGGAAGCAAGGAAGGAGCTTTGGCAGGATTTTAAGGAAGCCAAACAATTGCATGGTAAATCAAGAGTTCAACTAAGATACCCTGCCGCCCTCGTAGTAAATGGTAAAACAGTACGTGACATTTTCCCTGGTTGGTATGATATACTCAGGGAATCTAGGAACTCTGATATTACGTCACGTGTTGAAGTTAAGTATAAATCTACTGTTGCTAACTCTTTATCTAATACATGTTCTACAGTTACCGAACCTGAACTTATTGAGGAACCTTCTTGTGAATCAGATTCAGATGATGAATCTGACATCACAATCTTCTACATGACAACGAGGTTACAAATATTTCAGTTGATAAACATGATGAACCATCAACATCTACACAACAAGGCTACTTATTAAATGTGCACCTTCCTATCAGCAATGTTAAGTTGAGCCAACCAAGGAAATCGAACACTAAACCTTCTAAAACAAATTCTAAGAAGCATCAATCCAAGGAACATGGTAATACAGCTATGAACCAACCAGATACTGGTGATACAAGGTCAACATCGGCTGATGAAGGATAGGGAGACGCAGGGATTGTTTACTTGTGTGAGAAATGTATGTTCTTGCCAAGTTGCTCGACGTATACTGTGTGGATTCACCAAAGTGCTTCACAAATTGATAACCCTGTTTTCTCTTCTCAAGTTGAATCATGTGAATATATTCCTTTATGTGTTTCAAATAGTGTCCCAATTTGTGCTAATGATAAGCAAATATGTTATAATAATAGTTCAATAGTGCCTAATTCATGCGGAAATTTGTGTAACAACGAAGATTCGATAAATCCCAACAATCATATTCAGTGTAACGAAAACCAAGAATCCAAGCTTGACCGTGATGTCTTAAAAATTGGTAGTTTAAACATTTGTGGTCTGAAAAGAAGATCGAAATATCCAGATTTTATAACATTTCTTGAACAATTTGATATATTATGCCTATCTGAAACTAAAGTTGACCAGTATGATTTGTTTGATATTCCAAACTATACTTCTTTGTCAAAACCTAGATCTGAACAATACAAGCGTAAATCTGGTGGTATTGGTTTTTTCGTACACAGTTCTTTAATTAACAGAGCTCATGTTCTTGAATCTCCTAGTGAGTACATATTTTGGTTAAAAGTGTCTAAATATTGTTATAACAATGATCTAGTTATTGGATGTAAATGTTTTAATGATGACGAACTATTTAAATTTGAAAACGAAATTTCAGAAAAACGTTCTCAGTATGAATATTTATTGTTGAGTGGAGATACCAATGCTCACATCTCTAATTTACCCGACTTTATTGAAGATGATGTATTTTTATCTCAGGCTATCGACCTATGTGATGACGTAACTATAGCTAATTGTACTGAAGAATTTTCACTTTTTGATATACCTGTTTCACGTTATTCTAAATGTCACAAGATTAATAAAATCGGTAGGAAAATTTTAGACATATGTAAAAATAATGAACTATTTATTGACAATGGTAGATTAGGAAATGATAAGTTTGTCGGAAAATGTACTTTTAGAGACGTCACTGTTATTGATTATTCTATCTGTTCATTTCCATTACTTAAAGTAGTCGATATGTTTGAAATTGTTGATATAGACTCATTGTTTTCGGATGGTCACTGTCTTTTATCCATGTCTTTACGTCTTCCTAATACATCCTCTTTTTTACGTCTTCTAACAATAAAAATGCATCTTGTACAAAACAAATTATACAAACAAAACCACCAAAATGGTGCGATGATAATAAAGAGAACTTTATTAACAATATAGACCAAGGTATGGTCGATAGTATATATGCAAATTTACAAAATCCCCCTTAATACAATACCAAAGAATTCATAAACACAATAACAAAACAAATATCTAATACCTTTGTTAAATCATCATCAATCAGTTTTAAACCACATGTAAAACTAGCAAATGGTAGATTTTGTTCCCCATATAAAAAGATCCCCTGGTTCGGGCCTCAATGTAAAAAGGCAAGACAACAATACAATACAGCTCGTAAAAACTACCAACTATTAAAGTCTTATCAAAACAAGGAACGGTTGCGATCAGCGAGCAAATTTTATAAACAAACTATAGCTCGTTTAGGATAACTTGAGACAAAATACAACGATACCATTTTTATACACAGGTGGATTTAAGTTTAGTACACGTAATTATCGACTATTATCAGTGTGTTTTTGATTTATTGAATTTAGTACGAGAACACACGTTCCACGCATTAAGGCTTGTTTAATACTTTCATTACACAAAATCAGCTGACCTCCCTGTTTTATGTAATACCTGAGTCCCAAATATGTAAACAAACTGAGTCGCTTGTCTTAAGTTATCCTAAACGAGCTATATGAATATGTAACGTGTCCGCTGGGCGCTCGGCCGTCAAGCCGGCGCTCGCGTACGTGTTTTAAGTCGGTGCTCGTCTTAACACCGACTGACTAGGTGTCCGAGCCTGCTGCAGGAACGGAGACGAGACAATCCCAGGACACTGACTCGTGCCCCGGGGTTAACAAAAATGTGGAATATATATAGTTGGATTTTCCTCAAGCTATTTGGCTTTATGATTAGAAACTAACTAAAATAAAAGCGTATAGTAATATGTACAGACACAAAGCATTTAAAAGCAAAAACACACTCCTGTGACAATACCTCAGAATCAAAACCAATAGAAACAACAAAAGTTATAGACACGTTAGCATAAAACTACAGTATAAAACAATGTACAAACTTAATGTTCCAGACACAGTCTGAAGCAGAGACAAAAGCGTTTAACAAAACGATAACTCCGAACACAACCTCGGATTATAAAACGTAAGTTGAAACCAACAGACCCGAGCCCGGACAAGCTAATGTCTCAGGAACGACTCGGAACTAAAGCAAAACCAAAACTAAAACTAAAACCTCGAACAAAACCTCGGGTTCTAAAACGTATGTTGAAACCAACAGATCCCGAGTCCGGACAAGCAATGTCTCAGGAACGACTCGGAACTAAAGCAAAACCAAAACTAAAACTAAAACCTCGAACAAAACCTCGGGTTCTAAAACGTATGTTGAAACCAACAGATCCCGAGTCCGGACAAGCAATGTCTCAGGAACGACTCGGAACTAAAGCAAAACCAAAACTAAAACTAAAACCTCGAACAAAACCTCGGGTTCTAAAACGTATGTTGAAACCAACAGATCCCGAGTCCGGACAAGCAATGTTCCAGACGCAACTCGGAACTGAAGCAAAACCAAAAACTAAAACTAAAACTCCGAACACAACCTCGGGTTACAAAACGTATGTTGAAACCAACAGACCCCGAGTCCGGACAAGCCAATGTCTCAGGAACTACTCGAAACTAAAGCAAAACCAAAACTAAAACTAAAACCCCGAACAAAACCTCGGGTTATAAAACGTATGTTGAAACCAACAGACTCCGAGTCCGGACAAGCCAATGTCTCAGAAACAACTCGGAGCTAACACTAAACCAAAACCAAAACCTCGAAACACTCTCTCGGGTCATAGACTACTACTTGGAACCAACAGTCCAAACACTCCTATATCACAAGGACGACCCGGAGCAGAAACAAAACCTCAAACGTTGGAACAAAATCAGTCTGTCTACTAAAATAACCTCGGGTACGATACAAGGGATAGCCCAGGATAACCACGCTTTACCCCGAAGGTTCTGCCACCAACGTTGACGTGCAGGAAAGCGCTTCTACCTTAGAGACAAACTACATATCGCAATGATGTTCGAATGCCAGTACAGCAGATAGCTCATACCCCGCCAGCCAAGCGTCGGCAAATAACCAGAAAATCCGGTTCTGCCACCAACGTCAACGAGCAAGAAGGTGCTTCCACTTTAACAACATACAAATCGCAATGATGTTCTGTTGTCAGTACAGTGGAAAGAACACACCTTGATCGAAAAGCATCGGCAAATAAACAGTAGACCCGCGACTATCTTTCAGTCCAACCACCTCCACGAGCAGTCACCAACTTTCTGCTACCAAATGAAGTCAACACGCATTTATATACTATTGGACGAGTCAATTTTACAGAACAGTCCATTTCCAATCCAGAAGGTAAAACAAGTTAATTTTCAAAAAGGGAGGTAATTTATATATCATCCTTAGCTGACCTAACTCAACGCTATAACTAGATTTAAAATAATAAAACAAAGGTATGGGTTTCACTTAAAGTTCTAAATAAATAGTTAAAAAGGCTAAATACTACATAGTTTTAGATAATCAAAACGTATCACAATTCTAAACATGACAGAAAAAGAAGAAAATTCACAAAAACATTCAATTTTAGTAAAGGGAGATAATTTGTCAAAACTATCCAACAAAGAAATCGTTCAAATGCGATCTTGCATACAAAGAGAAAATGCTCTCGACAAAGTCGCTGAACAAAACGACAATGCCGGTTCGTTTCAAATACTTTTATTTGTAAACACCGTTTATTGCATGAAAGAAATCTGCGTCGATTATCTTCCAAAAAGCCAAGAGACTACTGGCGTTATCTGAAGTCCGAAACAAAAATCAAACTGCAAATTCACCAACTATTTCTGATTTCCATGATTTTTATAAGAACCTAGATTTTGGTCATAGCGATGACAACAATTCTGACGATCTACCAGACTTATTGCCAAACGACATCGATTGTACTAGTTTAAATGAACCTATCATAGAATCTGAAATAGCTAAATGCATCATTAAATCAAAAAACGGCAAAGCCGCGTCCGAGCTTGATAATATATCAAATGAGTATCTCAAATCTACATTAAACATTATGCTTCCTATATATACCTTATTGTTCAATGTTATTCTTAATACTGGTGTTCTCCCAGATTCATGGCTCACAGGGTCCATAAAGCCTATTTATAAGAATAAAGGATCGTCCCTAGACCCGGCGAGCTACCGCCCGATCACAATTCTTAGTTGCCTAGGTAAAATATTTACAGCCGTTTTAAATAATAGAATAAACGCATTTATTGCAAATAATAGCCTACTTAACGAAAACCAGGCAGGATTTCGCTCAAAGTATTCTACTACTGATCACATATTTTCGCTATATTTTTTTATTGAAAAGCTTAGATCCAAACGTAAAAAATTATATTGTTCGTTTATAGATTTTTCGTCTGCTTTTGATTCACTGTGGCGGGTAGGACTATGGCGAAAACTCACTGATATTGGAATCAATGGTAAAATTTTAGATATCATTGAAAATATGTACTCAAATATTAAATCATGTATCTCATTAAATGGACAGAGTTCTGAATTATTCTCAAGTATTACCGGTGTACGTCAAGGTGAAAACTTATCACCTATACTTTTCTCAATTTATTTAAATGACCTAGAAAGTTTTAGACCTAGAAATAATTTCTCACGACCCTTTCACACATATAGTCATTGATATTGTTCTATTTCTCGCCAAAAAACAACCCAGTATATATGGATATATAATGGACTCTCTGAACGCTCGGGTTTGCCAAATGAAAGTTAACGGATATTGCCGAGCAGTTTGATACAATAGAAGCACAGTAAATGTTGTAATTATACATCAGACTATATTGTTGTTCAGAATGTGATTTAGATATAAAATATTGTATTGTTTATTAACTTGTATTGGAATTGATCGATAGATTTACAATTCATACACACATCATGTACTAGTGAAATGGAACAATGTGTTTATCTCTTAAAATTTGTACTGAAATAAATCAAAACGTATTTTTAAATTTCTCACTCAGTTAAAGTTTAGCCTCTGTGTTACAATAAGAATTTATTATTTAACAAATTGCCGTTTTAAACATATGATAAGAACCAATCACTAAGTCCTGTCTTCTTACTTTGAAGGAAATTTTAGTGTTTGGTTTACTGTGTGTTTTTCTTATAATATTGTTCGTATTGTAATGTCTTATTTTACGTTTTCGTAATAAGGTATTCTCTGTGAACAATATTTATATTCATACATCACATTGTATTGATCTGTAACTGTAAAATTACGTACATATATTTGTGTGTATTATATCTTTACTGCATATATGTTATGCTCTTCAAAAAGGAGGAAATAATAATAATATCTTATCGGAACGAATAGGCTTTGTCTGGCTATTTCGTGAGAAGCCGGTGGTATTCGTCTACAAACCAACGACATGGTTTTTGCTCTATGTCGCGACCTTCAATTTTCTGCACTTAACGTCGCCTTGACACTACCACAGTACGTGGGGCAAACATTCTCTAATTGACTATGTTTATTCTAAACTGCTATAAATAAAATGATATAAAAGAAACAGTTACCTGTGGTCATTACAATTATAGTACAGTTTTGTAATTTGGTTTTTTTTGCTGAAAATCGACAAAACTGTCTCAATGTTTATTTATGCAAATCTACTCTAAGGTTAGATAAATATCTGTACAATAGATAAGTTATAAATTGTTTGGACATTACTTTCTCATTATCGCTAGTATTTTACTTATATTTGATTTGCCTGCAACCAATCGTCTTAAATCTAAGGATAAAAAGGATGGTGTTAGATTTTATATGAGGTTGACAGTCATACGCACTTTAGGATTATTAAGATAAGCTAGTATGACATTCCGCCTGCAAGCAATCTGACTAAAATCCTATCTAAAATTATCCGCTAGCGCTCTTGCTCAGGCGCGTATCTACCATTACGCACTTTACGCACGTGCGTAACCTCAATTCCAGCAATCGAAAATCTAAATGTGCCAAAGACACTAAGAAATAGGATGCCTAACACAGGTTAAGAATTATTTGACTTGACTGTGATAACGTTACTCCAATAGAAGTCTTATGAAACGACTCATATTGAGCAGGACACAAATTAATTTCTATGTATGTTTGTCCAGTTTGAAACTTCTTTCAAAACAGAAACATTGAAAACGGAAAACCGCATTGGTTAAGCAATGGCAATTGGTAATTGACTTACACTCAGTAAAAGGTGTGCCTTTGTTTACAATTGGTCAAATATATTAACAAATAGTATATACTATAATAAGGAAAATTTTAGTCAGTCACCTGTGTACTGGAGTACATCTTACTTATGGCAGAAGCCATGTTAATATATTTGACCAATTGTAAACAAAGGCAGACCTTTTACTGAGCGTAAGTCAATTACCAATTGCCATTATAGTATATACTATAATAAGGAAAATTTGAGTCAGTCACCTGTGCTCCAGTATTTACATGTTTAATATGTCACTAACATCAAGGTGTATATAATATTGAATGCATATACATGTACTTCCAAAGAATAAGAATCTAAAATAGCCTTTTGACTGTTTCAACAGTATGCACTTATTCCATATCAGATTTATTTAATCAGCAGTGTTTTATTAGGTTTTTTTTAAATAGACCAGATTTCCAATAACATTAAACAAACATAATGATCACGTCTTTAAGGGATTGCTGGCGTAACGGTCGATCATTACCAAAACCAATACATGAATATTTACATTATAATATGATTAGAAATGATAAATGACAAATGATAAATTTAGCAAACAAGTCCTCGATATTTACCAAAGTGATTGAGACATGTAATTTTATAAAGTAAACATTTAAATCGTAGGGCCCTCGAATTACACTCAACACAAGTTTTTACTATCTGAAACGAAGTATATCGTCGTGGTCACTTGAAAATGCCGGAACTTCAAAATTTCGATTTTTCTTTTTTGTAATATCCAAAACTACATGTCTTTCCGTGTCGTTCTGTCATACTTTCATAATTATTTGCAAATTAGAAGTATGATTATTTCAAATTATTAAAAATACCGAAGGTTCATTGTATAGTTTTTGAGATTTGTAAAATGCTGTAACTACAATACTTGCAACTCCGGTATTTATGTAACATAAAATCAATTTCAGTCAAACACGAGTTTGAGCAGTTCCTGTATTTTATATTACAGTGTTATACGGTTTGAGCCTAGTTGAGTTTTCATATTCATTGGTATAATAATTAATTTGATGCGCGTTTTTATTTTAAACTTGTTTATTTTAAGTGAAACATTTAAATAGAAATATGCAATCGTCATTTGGCGGAAGAAGCAACACAAATTGAGGGTTGAACCTAGCATTTCTTAATATCAATAGCTATTCCATTCATATTAAGTTTTTTTTCCATTTGTGACTAAGGTTTTCCATCTCAATGGCTAACGGCATTAAAAACGGGTTCAAGTCTCTTCATTTCTGAGATTTCAGCAGGTGGGTTGGTTTTTTCCCCGGATGCTGCTTTGTAAAAACCTAGGGTAAGGTAAACCTATCCTTCCTATTCGTTGCCATACTGCCTAAAATATGTTAAGCATGATTGGTGCGTAACCTCAAAAATGGCCTAGATACGCGCCTGCTCTTGCTTATTTTGGATCTTGCTATTTCAGACTACAAGTCACGTTCACCTAATCTATTTAAAAATATTCATGACAAAATCATTGTGCTCAATGGCTTGTTTACATCGTCCATATGACGTTATTTGCAAAGAAATGTCCAATCATAGCTTGTAAATAATACTGCCATCAAATATCATGTACCTCACGCAACTCTGTCTAAAGATAGAAATTACGAAACCATGTTGCTATGAATAGTGTTTCGTCTAGATGAAAGCTACGCATTGATTGGTCGACAAAAGTCATCTCGACGTGCGATGTCAGTAGATCCTATACGACAGCAGTCGTAATCTTTTAGATACGAAGATTGGCCTTCCAGTGGAAAAGAGTCGCTCAGTTCATGAATTATTATCTTAACTTTTTTCACTCAGGTAAGCTTTGTAAGGGCTTTCATGACTCCCTTGTTAGTACCTTCGTGAAGTTTGGTCATGAAGTATGTTCTACAGACAATCTATTGACAAAGTAAATCAGTATTCAATCACTGATGAAGATATTAGGTGGTATACTAGTAGTACAAGTACTAGGTAAAAAGCAAAATCTTAGATATTGAGTCCCAAGGACGAATCCAGGATTTTTCTAGGGAGGGATCCAAACTTTTTCTAGGGGGGTCCCAACTTTCAAACCACTACCACATTACACTGTTTGCTGAATAACGCAACATATTGATAATTAAAACTATTAGATCTATGCAACTTGGCCAAGTTATTACCTGGGTGAATGTCTTTCAGAAAAACCAAGTTGAGCCCCGATCCCCGTTACCATGGCAACGCTGGGGCGGAGCTAAAACGGCAAAAAATGCAATTTTCGCTCTTTTTCCACCCTACATTTGCACTTCAAACAGTAATATTTTTTTAGTGTACCTAGTCTTGAGTCTTGACCATTTTAAGGATTTTACCATAGTGAATAGATGAGGTCAGAGATCTTATATGTGATTTAAATGCCAAATCATCTGAGCTAGACATATTGCCAATGAAATAGTTTTTATTTATGTGATTATGAAAAATGATGTCCTGAACAGTCTAAAATGATGCTACTGTTAACCGGACTTGTCCTGAACAGTGTAACATAAATTCACTGTTAACTTAACATTTCCCTAAGGTGTTGAAACATTACCTTTAAAGAGATCTATTATTTTAAGCAGTAGTGCTTAAACACATTCAAAGTAGGTGATAATTTGACACTATCTGGTAGCTTATTCCACAGCATGGGGCCCACTGTATCATCCATGAATTTATCATTATAGCACACTCCTCTAGATCAAAAATGGCATTTGCTTCTTCATTCTAATTGTTCAGAACAGAATCTTTTATTGGCAGTGTTGTCATCTGCAAAACCATGTACTGATATATCAGATGGAATGACACCAAATAAGGTTCCTGCATGAGTAAGATAAAACCACGGACCCTGACAACTACCTTGTAGAACACTGCAATCTAATGGACGAACAGTTGATGAACTAGTATTAACATTGATCGACATGCAAGTGGACGAAGACATGAGTCAATTCAGTGAAATGTACTACTACCTATGCCATGTTAATTGTTAAGTACTTCCAATAAAATCTCATGATCAACAGTGTCAAATGCAGCACTCAGATCAATAGGTTTTAACGCTGTTACTTCAAGTTTCTCTACACCATCCAGTATGTCATTAACTAATCTAAGAAGACTCACATTCATGAGTGAAAAGGTCTACATGCAGATACATATTTGGGTAGAAGATTATTTTAATCAACATGAGAATTCAATCTATTCAAAGCGGCCTTTTCAATTACTTTAGATACGTAGATACGAAGGACATCTAGCTAGTCAGTCTATAGTTAGCATATCCCACATCCAGACCCACCATCTTGCAAGGAGGCTTAACAATTGCCTCTTTTCACTTGTATTGAAATACACAATGTTTCAATAATATATTTATTAAATGAGTAATCAGAAGAAATAATTCTTGTAGATAACATTTAAGCTATTTTGTTGGCAATATGTGTAGCTCAGATGATTTGGCATTTAAATCACATATAAGATCTCTGACCTCTTCCGTTCACTATGGTAAAATCCTTAAAATGGTCAAGACTAGGTACATCCTTGGGGTGATTAAGTTGGAAAATGCAGCAAGGATTCTCTAATTTTTGAAATGTTATTTAAGAAAAAGTCAGCAAAATTCTCTGCTACTTGTTTTCAGTAAAAATGGTGATTTTCTAGTATTTTGGTAGATATTTTACTTAACCCTTAACCGCTCAATCCCGCATTTTTACGTGTCTAGATCCCCCCTCCAAAATGGCTGCCACAGCCTTGAAAATGGTGTTTTTAACTGGAATAAGTTAATTTGTCTTAAGGATAGTTGTCCCCAAAAAATGAGCTTTTTTTTCACGCGCCTCCCCCACAAAAAGATGCCTCAGGGGGTTCCGAAAAGGGGATGTGCCCCCTTTGTTGCTGGGGTTTAAAGGGGGCACAGCCCCCTCATCGCCAGAAAAAAAATCGGGGTCATTGAGTGCAGAGAAATGGCGCCAAATGCTAATAAGAAAACATGTTTTCAGTATCTGGAAGACCTGGCACTTGAGACCTCAATTTTGGAAAATATTACCGTTTGAAGTGCAAATGTGGGGTGGAAAAAGAGCGAAAATTGCATTTTTTGCCGTTTTTGCTCCGCCCCAGCGTTGCCATGGTAACGGGGATCGGGGCTCAACTTGGTTTTTCTGAAAGACATTCACCCAGGTAATAACTTGGCCAAGTTACATATCTGTATGATTATTAGTAATGAAACTAGAGCATCTTGAAATAGCCCTTGCGCGTAATGGTGAAACAAGAGCTCCGCTGGGCGGGGCATTATACGCCCGTGTGCAGTCCATGCTGTGGTCTATCTCATATAAAGTCCCTGTGACCTTGACCAATGACCCCAGGATCTCAGAATAGGTCCCATTCTTAACAGGAGGGCTATCCAAAGCAAAGATTTTGAGAACCTAGGTACAGCCATGGTTGATTTATCACCGACACAAAGTTTTCCCATACGAACTTCCAGTGACTTTGACCCTGGGGCCTCAGAACCAAAAGTTCTCGCCCTTGACCCAAAGAGTATTGATACATAAAATTTGGTGATCTTGGTTTTTCCTCATGATTTTTCTTTTGACTTTAACCTTTAACACAGGGACCTAAAACCAAAGGGGCATATGCTAGACATTAAGGCTACCCTTAAATAAGATTTGGAAAACCTACAATGTAGGTACAATTATTATTGAGTTACTGTCCGGAAAATGTTTCAATATGAATTAAGTCCCTGTGAACTTGACTTTTGTCCCTGGGGTTTCCAAATCAAAAGAGAACATCAAATACCAAAGAGCTATCAACACATTACATCTTGACAAATGGGCTGATCCACATAAAATTTGGTTAACCTAGGTACAATCATTGTTTAGTTATTGTCCGAACAAGGATTGTCCATATGATGCCCCTGTGACCTAGATCTTTGACCCAGTTTTGACCCAAAACCAATTGGGAACATCCTTAACACATGGGCTACCCTCACATAAAATTTGGTGAACTAAATTAATTTTACTTATTAAATATAGCATTATTTCCATGGTCTGCCATTTTGACTTTGTTAACATATTGATTGAACATTTGAAGTCTCTGCTTGGTAATTTGATATCTTCTGGATGATGGTTTAAACTTGACCCAGGGGCCCCAAAATCAATAGGGAACATCCTTGACACATGGGCTACTCTCACATGAAATTTGGTGAACTTAAGTGCAGTCATTGTTGATTTACTACACATACAATGTTTTTCAATATGATGCCCCTGTGACCTTGACCTTTGACCCAGGGGCCCTAAAACCAATAGGACATAACCATGACACATGGGCTACTCTCCTAAAAAAAATTAGTGAACCTAGGTACATTGGTTGTTCAGTTATTGTCTGGACAAGGTTTTTCCATATGATGCCTCTGTGACCTTGACCTTTGGGTCTGGGGCCCCAAAACCTATTGGGAACATCCTTAACACAAGGGCTACATTCACATAAAATTTTATGAACCTAGGTACAGTCCTTGTTGAGTTATTGTCCAAACAAGGTTTTTCAATATGATGCCTCTGTGACCTTGACCTTTGACCCAGGAGCCCCAAAACCAAAAGGGCATATCCTTGACACAAGGGCTACCCTCACATAGACTTTAATGAACCTAGGTAAATTGGTGGTTCAGTAATTGCCTGGACAAAAGTTTCATTGTTTGCCATTTTGACTTTATAAACATATTGATAGAACATATGAAGTCACTGCTTGGTAATTTGATATCTTCTGGTTGAAGGTTTATACTTGACCCTGTTTCCCCAAAACTGATAAGGCACATCCTTGACACATGGTCTACTGTCACATGAAATTAGGTGAACTTAGGTACAGTCATTGTTGAGTAATTACCCAGACAATGTTTTTCAATGTGATGCCCCTGTGACCTTGACCTTTGACAAAGGCGCCCCAAAACCAATAGGGCATAACCTTGACACATGGGCTACTTTCATATAAAATTTAGTGAACCTAGGTACATTGGTTGTTCAGTTATTGTCTGGACAAGGTTTTTCCATATGATGCCTCCGTGACCTTGACCTTTGGGTCTGGGGCCCAAAAACCTATTGGGAACATCCTTGACACAAGGGCTACCTTCACATAAAATTTTGTGAATCTAGGTACAGTAGTTGATGAGTTATTGCCCAAACAAGGATTTTCAATATGATGCCCCTGTGACCTTGACCTTTGACCCAGGAGCCCCAAAACCAATAGGGCATAACCTTTACCCAAGGGCTACCCTCACATAAAATTTGGAGAACCAAGGTACATTGGTGGTTCAGTTATTGTCTGGACAAGTGTTTCATTGTTTGCCATTTTGACTTTATAAACATATTGATAGAACATTTGAAGTCACAGCTTGGTAATTTGATATCTTCTGGTTTAAGATATAAACTTAACCCTGTTTTCCCAAAACTGATAAGGTACATCCTTGACACATGGGCTACTCTCACATGAAATTTGGTGAACTTTGGTACAATCATTGTTGAGTAATTATCCAGACAATGTTTTTCAATATGATGCCCCTGTGACCTTGACCTTTGACCAAGGTGCCCCAAAACCAATAGGGCATAACCTTGACACATGGGCTACTTTCACACCAAATTTAGTGAACCTAGGTACATTGGTTGTTCAGTTATTGTCTGGACAAGGTTTTTCCATATGATCCCTCTGTGACCTTGACCTTTGGGTCTGGGGCCCAAAAACCTATTGGGAACATCCTTGACACAAGGGCTACCTTCACATAAAATTTTGTGAACCTAGGTACAGTAGTTGATGAGTTATTGTCCAAACAAGGATTTTCAATATGATGCCTCTGTGACCTTGACCTTTGACCCAGGAACCCCAAAACCAATAGGGCATAACCTTTACCCAAGGGCTACCCTCATATAAAATTTGGAGAACCTAGGTACATTGGTGGTTCAGTTATTGTCTGGACAAGTGTTTCATTGTTTGCCGTTTTGACTTTATAAACATATTGATAGAACATTTGAAGTCACAGCTTGGTAATTTGATATCTTCTGGTTTAAGATTTAAACTTAACCCTGTTTTCCCAAAACTGATAAGGTACATCCTTGACACATGGGCTACTCTCACATGAAATTTGGTGAACCTAGGTACAGTCATTAGTGAGTTATTACCCGGACAATGTTTTTCAATTTGATGCCACTGTGACCTTGACCTTTGACCCAGGGGCCCCAAAATCAATAGTGCATATCCTTGACACATGGGCTACTCTCACATGAAATTTGGTGAACCTAGGTACATTGGTATTTCATTTATTGTCCGGACAAAGTTTTTCCATATAATGCCCCTGTGACCTTGACCTTTGAACCTGGGGCCCCATAAACCTATAGGGCGCATCTTAGACACATGGGCTACTCTTACATAAAATTTGGTGAACCTAGGTACAGGCGTTGTTGAGTTATGGTCCGTACAAGGTTTTTCAATTTGATGTCCCTGTGACCTTGACCTTTGACCCAGGGGCCCTAAAACCGATTGCGAACATCCTTGACACATGGGCTTCTCTCACATAAAATTTGGTGATCCTAGGTAGATTGGTTGTTAAGTTATTGTCAGGACAAGTTTTTTTCCCATATGATGCCACTGTGACCTTGACCTTTGACGCAGGGGCCCCAAAACCGATAGGGAACATCTTTGACACATGGGCTACTCTTACGTTAAATTTGGTGAATTTAGGTACATTGGTGGTTCAGATATTGTCCGGACAAGTTTTACCTATTTTAAGTCCCAGTGACCTTGACCTTTAACCCTGGGGTCTCAAAATCAATAGGGAACCTCCTCCACCCAAGGGCTATCAACACATAAAATTTGAGGAACCTAGGTTCATCCTTTCTTGAGTTATCATCCGGACAAGCAATTGTCCACGGACGGACAGACGGACAGACGGACAGACGGACAGACGGACAACAGCATAACATAATACGACCGTTTTTTCAAAACGGGCGTATAAAAATGGCTACTTTTCACACATGTCGCAACCAGTAAAGGGTTAAATAACACATCTGAACTAAATAAAAAGCACTAAAATATATTTCAAATATGCCCTTTGTATTTGTAAAATCAATAAATGCATATAAATCTACACTCTGTTTGAAGAATTTTACTATTATAATGACATGTGTCATTTTTTTCTTCTTTTTTTGGCAGCCATATTGAAAAAAATGGACTGTTCCAACCAAAATACTTATTTTGAATTCCTGATCTTACCATATTTAATCAATATGAACCTATTGGCAATAGAAAAAATACTATTTACAATGATTTTTAAAAAAAGTATATATTGGCCCACCCCTATTAGGTTACATACCACTAAATGGTTACCGGAAGTAGGCATTTACCGGAAGTAGAAAGTGTGACATGGTCGTTATTTATTTTTTGAGAGTGCATGGATACCTCATTTGTGGTGCTTTTTAATATTGAAGAGTATGTATGTCTTTGACAATGCTTTTCCTATGAAATTATGCAAAAATTCAATGGATCCGGTAAGTTTAGTCGCGAAAACTGGTTAAAAGGGGAGATGACTCTCTACGGCTGGTGAAGAGTTAAAAACCAGGACATTTTCAGGGTAGTAACTTTCAATCGAAATTTATTTTCTTATAAGTAACGTAACTTTTTTTCTAATACTGATCATTTTGAGGGGAATAGATAGATCTTTCAGCCTATATATGGTTTTGGGTATCTCACACCCCTGGGTCATAGTGTAATTTTTCATTGAAAATGAGACTTTTTATATACAACAAAGAAGGATTTTATTTAGTGGTATGTAACCTATTATTAGTTACATGTAAACAGATTTTTGACGGTGTATATGGGCCCTTCTACCCCGAGAGTACATATACCCCGAGGCGTAAGCCGAGGGGTTATATGTAGCTTCGAGGAGTAGAAGGACCAATAGACAACGTCAGAAATCTTTATTACGATTTTTATGTGTTCGGGACTTCAGTCCTTAACAAATATATTTACCGTATTTCAGACCCCAGTGCCAGTTGTCAGTAGAGATGTTACATCAACTTATGTAATAGAATGGTTCTATAGGAATAGTTTAAAGATCGTAGTTGATGACTTTGAATGATGTCTGAATAGTGAACTTCATTTATTTTACATACAGATGCAGTAGGATAAATGTGCATAAATGATAACTTTTAAGCTGCAGTAACGTGCAGTTATTGAATTGTTTTAAAAAAGACCCCTTTGACTTGTGGTGATAGTGTGAAAAAAAATCAGTAGTGTGTTCGCCTGTCCGGTTTACCTGTTGTATTTATAGGTCGATTGAATAAAGTGATTTAAACCGGAACAGTGCTGGTCTTCCTATCAAACTTAATATCACTGAACTGTTCTTTGTGAACGAATGTTTTGATGGAGCCGGAAATCTAATTCCACTTTTCAAACCCGAACAAATTCAGTGCCTTCAGCGCTTTGATAAAATACTACAAGCATACATTTAAAAAGAAAAATTGCACACGGACGATATGGATATATGGACTATATTAAGAGAACACGCGCTGACGGGATAAACTGGTTGGGCACGATGGAAATTGTTTACCGCAAATAGAGCGAAGAGAAACTGCGTGGATTCATATTTGAGAAAGATCGTTTGAGCGCCAGTTTCATTATCTATACTTAATGTATACCTTGGCTTGCTTCAATGAATGAAACCTTGATGGTTGCATAGGCGGATCCAGGATTTCCAGTTACGGGGGGGCGGAAAATTCAAGTTACGGGGGGGGGGGCGGAAAATGAACAAGCAAACCGAGTGTGTAGGGGCTGTATCTATGAGTCCTGGACAAAGCCTTGAACAGGTGTTCAGGGTTGCTGCGACCCCTAAAGCTCATTTCTAAGGGGTTCATGCACATTTACAGAACCTAAACTATCCTTTCCCAGGGTATACGATATAAGATTCTAGATATAAATCATATAATTTCTTACAGCCGTTGGATCATGTTAAACCCTTACAAATCCTTAGTCCTTGAATCATTGTACGTTATGTATATATATATATATATATAACAAAAAACATCATCCAAATGGATGTTAAAGTATAAATAAGTATTAAGTATAAGTATTAAACGTCCATTTGGATGATGTTTTTTTTTTTTTGTATTTTGCTTGTTACAGCATATTTTAACCTTTATATATATATATAGCGTGCGAAAATTTTTGACATTTATATTTTCCTATAAATATCATATTTTATGATAGAAAAAACCTTTGCTCGGGCAATTTTAGGGGGGGGCGTACGCCGGGTCCGCCCCTCTTGGATCCGCCTATGGGTTGACTGGATAATTTATCGTATTGAACACAATCACTCTAATGGAAAACAAAGCACAATCCATTGGCTTGGAAGTTTGAGTTGTAAAGCGTCAAATTTTGGGTCCTTGATTTACAGTATTGTGAGTAATAGATTTGTTTTTCATGTTGAAAACCCGGTGTACACAACGTTATTTTATAAAGAACAGGACATCATTTTGTCTTATTTGCTCATTAATGTCAAGAATACAAAGAAAAACATTTTCGAATCGATGAAAAAATGGCGGACATTAGACAAGAATTTATGTTTTATTATTTTGAGAGGCCACCCGAGGGAACACGGCGGTGTATACGGATTTTTTCGCGGACCCGATCAGCCAATCAAAAGCCGGCAAATTTATTTGGCGTATTAGATCTATAAAATACTTAATAATAACTATAGACTTTATAATGATTTTATATTCATGTTATATAGCATAGACTTAAATAAAAAAATAATTTGCTCCTGAAAATCTGAATTAAGAGTCACTCCAAAATCAGCAATTCATAAGCATCATTAAAACATTTGGTTCGAACTTTATTACATGAATAAGTTTTTATTGTAGAAAAAATACAAGTAGAATGCATGGTCAGTTTCTACTCAATATTTCATCTGTCTAAGTACTTTTACTCAATATTTCATCTGTCTAAGTACTTTTACTCAATATTTCATCTGTCTTAGTACTTTTACTCAATATTTCATCTGTCTAAGTACTTTTACTCAATATTTCATCTGTCTAAGTACTTTTACTCAATATTTCATCTGTCTAAGTACTTTTGATGGGCACTGTACTTTCAATTGACTGAATAATTAAGTAACCATGTGTCTATATAAACCTTAATTATGAATATATTTTATAATTATATAACTGAATTTAATTCACTTGCAAATTTTACTTTATCACAAAATACATATTATTATGTTTATTTATTTATTCAGTACACAGAGTTTATGTTTTGACAATTCTGAATAAATTATAATATTAATGATATCTATTTTTAGTGTTGAGGTACCGGTTTTTCTTGTTCAAACCATTATGACAAAACAGAACTACAATCTCAAGGTAAATACATGTACCCTTCTTAATTCTGACAGCCATTGTATCTTTAAAAACGTGTCTGTCATTTGATGAGATATTTTACAACCCTTGAGAAATTAGAATTTTAATGCAAATTAATACACAGAAAAAAATACATTGAAAAGGTCCTAGCATGTTTTATCTTTTACAATGAGATATTCATTTAAATAACTTAACAGGGCATTCACTTTTGAGCCAAGTGGGAGGCAGTTGGTATCTATCAAGGAAGATAGCAATCTTTTATATAAGGTGGCATATTTCTGCCACCATATAACTATGTGCTAAACAAGTGAATTATATGGTTATCTAGTTATGTAACTATAGGTTACTACTTACCAGCTAGCAATTTTAGATACTAGTGATTCTTGACTAATTAGTTAAGTAACTAGTTAGCCACTTAAATAACTTGTTAGTTAAATGGTAATCTGGTGGCAGAAATATGCCACCATACATTTGTAACCTTATTTTCTCTGATCACTTTAACAGCAATGACCACTCAATTAAAAATTTTTCTTTTATGCCTTATGTTATAAATTATAACTGTCACCGCCTATTAAAGGAAACAAAATGGATTTACAAACTAAAAACAATGTCACCATTTGGTTTGAACAATAAAATCTTATACTAATTGTTTTATTAATGTCTCCTATGTTCTGTATTTTTGTATATATAGTTAATGTTATTGTATTTTTAACATGTCACTATATACCGGTATATTGCAATACGCAGCTGGGGCAATACATATCGCGGTACGATTTTAACATACTGGTATTTGGCGATACTTTCATTTCATCAGAATATTATTCCCTTTGCTAAATAAAAGTAGCAAAACCTGAGTTTTTTCATTGTTCATTCCAAGTTACAAAAATTTAACAGATTTGGGTGCGTCAGTCCTAAATGACCGTATATTTTTAAAAAAGCTAGATTCTATCAGTAGCTGCATGTCAGATTTGCTATGTTTCTTTGAAATACAGCGGAGTCACGACGAATCTAAAAGCCCACAATATAAATTAGCGTGGTACATAATGCAATACGATGCCAGTGTATTGCAGTATATCCCAATAAGCTTTAGACATATTGTGACAGCCCTAATCAATGTGTAGGTACAAAATCTGCAAATAGTTGCAGGACTACAGAAATAGTAATTTTTAAGAGAAAGTCTGCTATGACAGGCACATTAATTTCTAAACTCCTTACAGACACATGAGAAAGTATTTCTTGCATGAAGCAAATTGCAGGGAATCAATATCAAAGTCAATTAATTTAAGTTAAGAAAATATTATTTTGTGATAAAATCACTAACTTTGTTATCATAACAAAGTTTGTGCTCCAGTGCTTTGATTATAGTATCTATAAGCTTAGACACCTTACTTAGATTGAATTGATAATACTCCTTGCTAGGGATGGGTATCGCCGGAAATTTCGTATTGCAATATATTGCGATACCAAACAGCGTATTGCAATACGTATTGCGATATATTGGGAGTTTAAACATAAGCTTTTTTCAGCACCCATGCTTTTATTTTACTAACAATATGAAGATTCAACACAATTATACATTGTGGAAGCTTTATTTAAGCTATTGCAAACATTTAAGACTCAACTTTGGTCCAGTAAAATAAGTATTATTGCAAATTTTACTTTAAATCGAATGTTCCTTTGCGACACTATGCTGATAGACTGATAGTGCCAGCATGCCATTTGTGAATTACATATTAAGCACCAACCCATTGCCACATAGAACTTCCTCTGATTTGCCTCCTGCCAAATAATAGGTAAAACATCCACTGTAATAACTATATACATGGAGGTGTACTGGGAAGTGTGCACGTTTTGCTAAGTACTTAGTTTTATAGGGGTTAAGAATGATTTGTAGCTATTTATCTATAAAACAATAAAGACAACATTATCTGTACAGTGATATATTTCTTATACAACTAATTGAAACAATTTAAACATTTCAGAGGGTGTGTTAAACACATTGCAGAATAAGTTAATAGATTCTAATAACTGGCATTAGTTTAAGAGACTATAAGTGCCGATATTTTTATGTATTGTCATATTATAAAGTTAAGCTCTAATACATATGTATATAGATGGACATCACTGATAAATCTTAAGGCGGACGCGTTAGGCAGACGATATTAATATAGAGGGAAAAGGCGGTCAGCAAAGGATAAGAGCAAAGATGCCGGACGCGTATAAAATAAGAAAAAGTTAAGATTGAAATAAAATATTATTGATACCAACTAAATTTTACGAAAACATATAATCGTTTCTTATCTAACTCAATGCCAATTCATAAATATATATGTACATGTATATCAGTTCCACCCCCACTTAATGTTAAAGTCGTCACAGGTAGATATGTCAATACTTCATACTAGACCTTTATGCTACAATAGATTTAAAGGAAAACCAAAATTGAAATAGATTCCGGTTAAATGGGTCCATAAATAATGCAAAACAGGTTCGAGTACGCACTATTAGTCTATTACAATTGATAAAGATAAAAATATCACGACATATTGCGGGACCGTACCGGTACGTTGAAACGTATTGCAATATACCGGTATACCTGTTTTATCGCCCATCCCTACACCTTGCTTACATCTAACTAACAAGTCCACTTCCTGCTCCCTCAGTATTCAGTCTGTAATATAGTTTCTTGCTTAGGGAAACAACAAGGTTTGTTGAGGATGCGAATTGAACCAATGTGAAGTGTTACAACTTAGCTATAACAATATAAATTTACCTTTTACTGGATGCAACATGTGTGAAAATCCAGTAAAAAACACCATTTTGAAGGAGGGTTTCAGACACGTAAAAATGCAGAATTGACCAGTTTAGTGTTAATAAAGAGAGAGACATCTTGTCTATGAGATAAATCTATTATATAATAATGCCACAAAACAATTCTAGAATATTATTATAACAAACATTTAATACAGTGTAAATAGATACCAGCTACCTTATCACTGTGCCTTAACCATGTGACTTTCTGATCAGTGTCCGTCATAATACAAAAAAATCGGCTGTCAATGTAGGGTTTTCTTCAATAACTTGTTTACTTTTTCACTGTTTATATGGGATAATGTGGAGTGCTTACTCCTTCTAATAAGAAAGCTGTATGTAGAAGATTTATTTGAAAATCATCACTTTTTTCAGTAAATAGAAAGACATTATTTTCTTAGTTTAAACACACCATTTCATTTTACTAAAAGTCACATGGTATAGGCAAAATAGGAACAAAAACTAATGCCTTAACTAAACTTTTTTTTCCTGTAAATTTAGAGTGTAAAATAGATTGACTAGCATAAAGTATAAAATGAATAATAAGTACGAGGGCTGTTCAATAAATTCGCGGAAAAGTGTCGCTATTTCCTTATTTTCCAAGTTAGCTGAATAAAACTTAAACAGTAATAGAGACAAACATATTTTGAAAATATACAGCAAATTTTGTCGTTCTGGCATGAATCTTATGTTAACAAACGGTCGTTATGGTAACCACATGTAGCGATTACCGGCCCACTTTTGTTCATTTTTACAAATAGTCACTGGTTAATAATGACATCGCATTTCAATGTTTACTGCGCGATTTTCACCAAACTTTGCATAATTTACGCGCAATATGTTGGCGTTATGCATATGACTTCCTGTTAGTGTGTGACATCATTTAGGCATAAAGTGGTCATATTGTTTAGTGTGTATGCGTTAAAATGGCATTGGAACAATGATTTTCAATAAAATTTTGTGTTTTGAAAGGGTTTTCAAAGAATGAAACAATGTAAAGATTACAAAAGGCGTCTGGTGATCAGGCAATGAAGAAAACGGCAATGTACAAATGGAATGCCCGATATCTAGGCTGCCAACAAAGCATCCATGACGACAAACGCAGTTGACGTCCCAATGTTGAAACATCAAATCATGTCGCTGTGATAAAGGAGCTGCTTGACAATGACCGTCGGATAACAATTCGCGAAATACACGAAAATTTTGGCTCCTACTTTAATAGTTTCATGTCATGGATCACCCATTGTAAAAAGTGTGTTTCCTTTCATTGAGAGTATTTCGAGAAGGACTATGTGTGTGTTTTTGTGACTCCCATACATGCGTTGAGCATGACGTCGTTACGACGTTGGGCCGGGTTCACTGTGATTACCTTAGAAAAACTTGAAATTGTACCATTAATTTTTATCCGATTTAATTGAAATTTTGTGTACATGTTCATTATATGTTTATTTACAAAATGTAAAGAGGACATCAATTTCTGATGAATATTAAAAATATGGTAGCACTTTTCCGCGTATTTATTGAACAGCCCTCGTACATTGTAAATATAAATGATATAATTATTAAATGGTTTCGTATGTTTACTTAAGTCATTAAATAGATGAATGTTATAACATTTAGATCTAGTATCATGTGCTATACAGTATTCCTATTATAAAAACTTCAAGATTTAAAAACTTTGAAACCTTTTTATTTTCTTAAAGCCTAATTTCTATGTTTCTACATATTAAAGGATGTTTTATAATAACAATACAATTTACAATAAAAAAAACATTCAATAGTGATAGCATCACAATAAGTAGCGTATATTGAACAATGCAGCTATTTGCTAACCTTTCCCGTATAACTAGTTTTTAATCAACAATTTTGATGCAATAAGCCATATTTCTTAATTGAGACTAATGAATTACTTAATATCAGACAATATTGTTTTTTCTCTCAGGTTTTATGATGAAAAATTTTTGTGATGCAATGAAAATATATGGTGAAAAAAACATACTGTACAGTATATCTTTAATAGCTAATAATTAAAGTTTGTTCACATTGACCCATGTCATGTAATACAATTTCAATATTATATATAACTAGTTCACATTGACCCGTGTCATGTAATACAATTTCAATATTATATATAACTAGTTCACATTGACCCATGTCATGTAATACAATTTCAATATTATATATAACTAAATCACATTGACCCATGTCATGTAATACAATTTCAATATTATATATAACTAGTTCACATTGACCCATGTCATGTAATACAATTTCAATATTATACATAACTAGTTCACATTGACCCATGTCATGTCATACAATTTCAGTATTATATATAACTAGTTCACATTAACCCGTGTCATGTAATACAATTTCAATATTATATATAACTAGTTCACATTGACCCGTGTCATGTAATACAATTTCAGTATTATATATAACTAGTTCACATTGACCCATGTCATGTAATACAATTTCAGTATTATATATAACTAGTTCACATTGACCCATGTCATGTAATACAATTTCAGTATTATATATAACTAGTTCACATTGACCCGTGTCATGTAATACAATTTCAGTATTATATATAACTAGTTCACATTGACCCATGTCATGTAATACAATTTCAGTATTATATATAACTAGTTCACATTGACCCATGTCATGTAATACAATTTCAGTATTATATATAACTAGTTCACATTGACCCGTGTCATGTAATACAATTTCAGTATTATATATAACTAGTTCACATTGACCCATGTCATGTAATACAATTTCAGTATTATATATAACTAGTTCACATTGACCCATGTCATGTAATACAATTTCAGTATTATATATAACTAGTTCACATTGACCCATGTCATGTAATACAATAATAATAATAATAATAATAATACTTTTATTCCTCCACAATATAGGAGAGCAAAGAAACATTACATGATATAACTACAAAGATACTAAACACAAAGTTACATAGCACAAAGACAATTTACAGGTACATGTAAACATAAATAAATGCAAACAACATCATACTACTATAGTTCAAATTCCGTCAAGTTCATTTACAGTAATATTTCAATATATCATCCAGATTTAAAATATTCAGTATATAAAATACATTCATGGTAAATCACCATACAACGGATTTAGAGATGATGAACACATTTTACAAATGATCTTAGCAAGTTCTAAATATTTAAGACTACCAGTGGTTTGACATGTAGTAGTAGCTAGAGACAGCAGTGACTCACAGCGGCGTCTAGGATCACTGAACATGGTGTTCATATAATAATGTATACCTAGAATATTTATACAATGATCAATAATTGTATATCGCAATGACTCATTACTTGTACAATAACAAAGCCAATGAGTGACAATATCGTAAGTAAGAAGAGAGCATTTTTCACATGTTCTTAGAAAATCCCTAGAGTAAAGTTTAACTACAATAATAAATAGGTTTTTACATATAGGTAAGCAGCTGAAATGAGTTTTGGCCATTTTCCATATTTTACATTGAGAGTCAATCTCAAGTATATTTGATCTCAGATCACTTTGCATAACCTTAACAATATTGTCATATCTTATAAATTTATAAGAAAAATTCGATGAGAAATCAAAATTCCCTGACTTTTCCCTGACCTAAACCATTTTTCCCGGACCGGTAGGTACCAGTGTTATATTTTGCACAATCTTTGAGCACTAAATGTATTGTTCAATGCTTATATCCTTCCTCATATTATTTACTGTTGTACTATTTGGGATCATGCAATATGGAATTATCCAATGCCATTCTAAATTTTCAAAAAAGAGCTGCACGTATAATCCTCGACCAGCCATTTGATGCATTTTTAAAAAAACTAAAATGGATGAAATTTGGAGACCATGTTGACTCCAAAAAAGCAATTCTTGTCTACAAATCCCTAAACAACAATGCTCCTAACTTAAACAGTAAATTTGTTTTTTGCAGCAACTCTAAATTAAGGTCAAACACTAATACAAAAACTGTACGTCCCAAAACCTAAACTTAAATTCTTCAGAAAATCATCAGCATATGATCAGTTATACAGAATGAAATGCCTCTTAACATTTGACTCGTGGAAAGTTTAACATCATTCAAAATAAAATCAATAAATGTAAAATGGTCTTTGCCCATTGGAAACATTACCCTTTTTATTTCAGGCTTCTGCGACTTTTTATCATTTTACTTACCTTTCAATGTTTACATTCATTATGCTTTTCACTATGTAAATCATGAAAATAACTTGTACATGCTTTTCAAGAGATCTACATGGAAGATTGGAATTATTCGAATGTGTAGCCTCGTTAAATAAAGTTTTTATTATTATTATTTTGTTTAAATGCTGGCATCCTCCTCCCCATATTAGCCAACATCTTTCCTCCCATTCTTTATTTTAAGTCATTTAAGATACAAAATACATGCAATTGTCATTAACTACTAGAGTTGTTCATTTTCATTTAGTATGCATACACTTATCCCAAATAAAAAGTATTTGAAAACACATGTCATGCTCAAAGATGTTACAGGTCGTATTTTAGGTCATGCATGTTTTTGTATAAATAATTCATCCTATATTTTGGAGCATTGTTAAGCTGGCTATGTTTATATATGCAATGTTTACGTGGACAACCTGTACTTTCTTAAACATACATTAGAAGATTGACTACAAGAGCTCTGCTGGGCGGGCATTATACGCCTGTGTGCAGTCCATGCTGTGTTCTATCTCATATGAAGTCCCTGTGACCATGACCAATGACCCCGGGATCTCAGAATAGGTCACATCCTTAACTGAAGGGCTATCCAAAGCAAAGATTTAGAGATCCTAGGTACAGCCGTGGTTGAGTTATCACCGGCACAAAGTTTTCCCACATGAACTTCCAGTGACCTTGACCCTGGGGCCTCAGAACCAAAAGTTCACACCCTTGACCCAAAGAGTATCAATACATAAAATTTGGTGAACCTAGATAAAGTTGGTAGTTGGACAAAGTTTTTCCTTATGATTTCCTTGCGACCTAGACCTTTAACCCAGGGGCCTCAAAACCAAAGGGGCATATGCTAGACATTTAGGCCACCCTTACATAAAATTTGGTGAACCTAGGTACAGTCATTATTGAGTTATTGTCCAGACAATGTTTTAATATAAACAGGCGCGTATCTAGGCCATTTTTGAGGTTACGCACCAATCATGCTTAACATATTTTAGGCAGTATGGCAACGAATAGGAAGGATAGGTTTACCTTACCCTAGGTTTTTACAAAGCAGCATCCGGGGAAAAAACCAACCCACCTGCTGAAATCTCAGAAATGAAGAGACTTGAACCCGTTTTTAATGCCCTTAGCCATTGAGATGGAAAACCTTAGTCACAAATGGAAAAAAAACTTAATATGAATGGAATAGCTATTGATATTAAGAAATGCTAGGTTCAACCCTCAATTTGTGTTGCTTCTTCCGCCAAATGACGATTGCATATTTCTATTTAAATGTTTCACTTAAAATAAACAAGTTTAAAATAAAAACGCGCATCAAATTAATTATTATACCAATGAATATGAAAACTCAACTAGGCTCAAACCGTATAACACTGTAATATAAAATACAGGAACTGCTCAAACTCGTGTTTGACTGAAATTGATTTTATGTTACATAAATACCGGAGTTGCAAGTATTGTAGTTACAGCATTTTACAAATCTCAAAAACTATACAATGAACCTTCGGTATTTTTAATAATTTGAAATAATCATACTTCTAATTTGCAAATAATTATGAAAGTATGACAGAACGACACGGAAAGACATGTAGTTTTGGATATTACAAAAAAGAAAAATCGAAATTTTGAAGTTCCGGCATTTTCAAGTGACCACGACGATATACTTCGTTTCAGATAGTAAAAACTTGTGTTGAGTGTAATTCGAGGGCCCTACGATTTAAATGTTTACTTTATAAAATTACATGTCTCAATCACTTTGGTAAATATCGAGGACTTGTTTGCTAAATTTATCATTTGTCATTTATCATTTCTAATCATATTATAATGTAAATATTCATGTATTGGTTTTGGTAATGATCGACCGTTACGCCAGCAATCCCTTAAAGACGTGATCATTATGTTTGTTTAATGTTATTGGAAATCTGGTCTATTTAAAAAAAACCTAATAAAACACTGCTGATTAAATAAATCTGATATGGAATAAGTGCATACTGTTGAAACAGTCAAAAGGCTATTTTAGATTCTTATTCTTTGGAAGTACATGTATATGCATTCAATATTATATACACCTTGATGTTAGTGACATATTAAACATGTAAATACTGGAGCACAGGTGACTGACTCAAATTTTCCTTATTATAGTATATACTATAATGGCAATTGGTAATTGACTTACGCTCAGTAAAAGGTCTGCCTTTGTTTACAATTGGTCAAATATATTAACATGGCTTCTGCCATAAGTAAGATGTACTCCAGTACACAGGTGACTGACTAAAATTTTCCTTATTATAGTATATACTATTTGTTAATATATTTGACCAATTGTAAACAAAGGCACACCTTTTACTGAGTGTAAGTCAATTACCAATTGCCATTGCTTAACCAATGCGGTTTTCCGTTTTCAATGTTTCTGTTTTGAAAGAAGTTTCAAACTGGACAAACATACATAGAAATTAATTTGTGTCCTGCTCAATATGAGTCGTTTCATAAGACTTCTATTGGAGTAACGTTATCACAGTCAAGTCAAATAATTCTTAACCTGTGTTAGGCATCCTATTTCTTAGTGTCTTTGGCACATTTAGATTTTCGATTGCTGGAATTGAGGTTACGCACGTGCGTAAAGTGCGTAATGGTAGATACGCGCCTGAATATAAATTAAGTCCCAGTGACTTTGACCTTTGACCCTGGGGTCTCAAAATCAAAAGGGAACATCCTCCACCAAAGGGCTATCAACACATAAAATTTTTTGAACCTAGGAAAAGTGGTTGTTGAGTTATCGTCCGGACAAAGTTTTTCCATATGATGTCCCCGTGACCTTGACCTTTGACCCTTGGGCCCCAAAACCAATAGGGCACATCCTTGACACATGGGCTACTCTCACATTAAATTTAGTGAACCTAGGTACAGTGGTTGTTCAGTTATTGTCCAGACAAGGTTTTTCCATATGATGCCCCTGTGACCTTTGACCTTGGGGCCCCAAAACAATTAAGGCACATCCTTGACATATGGGCTACTCTCACATAAAATTTGGTGAACCTAGGTACAGTGGTTGTTGAGTTATTGTCCTGACAAGGTTTTTCCATATGACGCCCCTTGACCTTTGACCCCCAAAATCAATAGGGACCATCCTTGACAAATGGGCAACTCTCAAATAAAATTTAGTGAACCTAGGTACTGCGGTTGAGTTATTGTCCGGACAAGGTTTTTCAATATGATGCCCCTGTGACCTTGACCTTTGACCCAGGGGCCCAAAAACCACTAGGGCACTTCCTTGACACATGGGCTACTCTCACATAAAATTGAGTGAACCTAGGCATAGTGGTTGTTGAGTTATCGTCCGGAGAAGGTTTTCATATTTTCAGTCTCAGTGACCTTTGACCCTGGGGTCTCAAAATCAATAGGGCACCTCCTCTACCCAAGGGCTATCCACACATAAAATTTGACGAACCTAGGTACATCCTTTCTTGAGATATCACCCGGACAAGCAATTGTCCACGGACAAACAGACAGACAGACGGACGGACAACATCATAACATAATATGTCTGTTTTTTCAAAACGGGCATATAAAAACTAGGGCTGTGTCGATATATCGATAAACCAATTTGTATCGGTATTTTGCAGTTCGATACGGTTTGGTTATCGGACTCGCAGCGTATCGATACAAAGGGAAGCAACTGAAACGTAGAATTTGAAAAAAATAATAAAGTTTTCTCCCGTTTTTGTTAAATTCGAAACTACGACTGATAGCTTTGCTGTTGCTGTAGTTGCTGCTGAGCCCCTCTTGCCACTGACAGAGCTGGTCAAGCGCGAAATTACGTCCTACAAGAACGTGGGAAAACTCCCAATGACCTCTAATCCATTAGAGTTTTGAAAAAGTCATGACGACCAACCTGTTTTGTCCCGCATGGCACAAACATACCTCTGTGAACAGGCAAAGTCGGTTGCCTCAAAACGTGTCTTTAGTACTTCCGGGGATATTGTGTCCGCAACTAGGTCATGCCTTAAATGCGAAGCAGTCAATAGCCTCGTGTTCTTAAAGAAAAACATGAACTGTCCAAAATAGTCATATGGGGACAATTTCAGACATTTTTTACATTTACCCCCGTCTAAGAAGTAAGTTCCTGTAACTTCCTGACATTTCTTTTGATGTTTTGTTTTCTTAATGATGTATCATTAACATCATCAACTGTATCAAAGAATATTAATGTGTTGTTTTATTATGAAATTATTTTCTCCTACATTGATTATAATAAGGATTTGAACTAAGTTAATATAAATTCTCAATGACCCCAAATGTTTACCTAGGTATCGTATCGTCAATACGTATTGCGTATTGCTTTGTGCGTATCGCAATATGTATCGTATCGGTTTTTTTCCGTATCGACCCAGCCCTAATAAAAACAGGCACACATTTTACATGAATATAATTATATAAGCTATCAATGGTAAACTAACATTGTGCAAAAACAATAACACAGTAATGAAAGAGCTACATAAAAAGCAAAATGCAGTAAGGGATGCTTAAACCCCTTTCAGCTTCTTCCTGTATCCAAAATCTTCAGGCATATAAGCATATTTTTAGAGTAACATGGTTACAAGAATAATAAAGATACTCATAATAGTAAATATCAATAAAATACTCCCAAAAATGGAAGAAACTGCAATAGCCTTTATTTATTTTGCTTCCTACTGTTTGACCAACATTCATCTCTTTCAAAATTCCCTGACTTTTGCTTATTTTCAAATTACCCTGACTAATTTCAGAATTCCCTGACTTTTCACCGACCTTGAAAAAAATCATTTCTCCCTGACTTTTCCCTGACCGTGCGAACCCTGTTAAAATTTTTGAAACAATATATTATTTAACAGTTACACCTCTAATTTTTAATTTATATACAAATGTACATACTGTATAATGAACAGTTCGTAAAAATTGACTTGCCATAAGACATACAATTTCATTAAATTGTTCTCCAAATACATGTATATAGAGCTAAAAATATGACATTATTCACAATAATTTACATATCCATCCTCCAAACAACAAAGAAACATCATGTTTCTATTGTTTAGCTGTCACAGTGTTCAGCTGATCTCCACATGCGTTACATATACGTTGTACAGTAGCTGGTGAATCTAACTGGAAGTATCCATTTAAACCAACCTGGGATCTAGCTGACAATAGAGCATGTTTGATGGCTGATATCACAGACATTGATAGTAGTAATGGTGGCTCACCTACAGCCTGAAAATATATACATAGTCATGTGTACATTTTAGTTGGTAAATACTTAGTATCAGTGCACCTTTTCACAAAAAAAAATCTTACAAAAAATGTAATTGTAAGACAATTTCATAAATTTTGCAGTTCAATGTCAGATAGATGATAAACATGACTATGATATAATATTCAAAAGGTATACCATATTCTTCATAATTCAATAATATTTGGAATTGATTGGCCATAACTGACCCCATTATAAATGTTTCTTGACTTTCAATAACTTTTATCATAGGATTTTTTGTGAAAAAAAGCCACTGTTTCATTAGGTTCCTTTTCCTGCACTCTGCAGATGGACATGTAAGTGCTGCCATAGATTTATGCTTAGAGCAGAGCATAATCAACAAACTTTCCCACGATGATACATGATCCTCAATCAATGTGAACAACCACACATGAGGTAAAATATCCACATTTTACACTTGGAAACTACTATGCAAGGCATCAATCTTATCTTACTTAAAGACACAACTTATCATAAATTTTGACACATGTGTAATGCAGCGCCGGCCCGACTAGCTCAATACAGAGCCGACGAACTGCAAAATTTTAAGTAGCTGCTGCTGATGTAGATGCTTATCTACTGTCTGCTTCTATGTGTTGCAGTCTAATATTTTAGCGTTGCTGTGCTGCCTGCTGATTTAGATGCTTATCTGCTATCTGCTTCTAAGGAAGTTGTGCAAACTGCTAATTAATGCTGTCAGCAAGATGGTGTTTCTAACTAACTACTATTGGTGAAATACGAAGCAAGCGTCATTCAAAGTTCAACAATTTATTCATCTACAGATAAAGCAAGGTTCAATATCATTTACACACATATACACAAAGTTCATTAATTAAATCAATCATAAAGTTCTAAAGTAAAATAATATCACAAAGTTCCTAATATCAAAGTTCCTACATTAATTTATCACAATGTCCTACAATTGCTTAAATTTAACACACAGTAGACACACAGAGATTTTTCCTATATTTGCATGTATTAACTTAAGTATTTTTCATATCTTCACTTCATAAAAACTGACCACAACTTATATAGCAAAGTTTCAGAATATGACATATGGAGCAATTATTTGAGAATCTGATTGAGATATTTCAAAATTTCACACTTTAAATTACATAACAATAGAGAAATATTTGAAACCAAATGGTAAGAAAATAATAAGACTAAATTATTCAAACTATTTAGCACCTAGCAGTTAGCCAGCCGAAGGGTTTGGCTCAAATCAAAGGAGAGTTGATTAAACAATTAAATTCATAAAGCAAATGCATAACACCTACAGATTAGCTGAGAAAATAAAGTAAAATTACATGATTACATTTCTATTAATAACAGAAGCCATATGTTGACACTATAAACTTAAAAAAAGACAATGAGAAATTCATAATTATTTAAAAAAAATGCAAACTTAAGATTAATAAAATATCTGTAAAATCTGGCTGCATAATACATGTATTGCATGCTTTTTCATGGCTAGATATAATGGTAGAATTTCATGGTGTCACATAGAATGGATATAATAATTTAGGCCCTGCAAAGAGTGCATGAACCTAGTTCAAATGTAGCTTTAATATAAATGGATCTTTGTATCAAACTGCAAAAAACTTGCATGTCCCTAATTGACTACATATTTTGTTGTTTGTGTTTAAGTTAAAAATCTGATACAACTGAAATAATCAATATCTGCCGACACAAACCGTAAGACATCGGATTCTGACACCCGAGTGACAGTAATAAGCTCTCATTGTCTTTGAAAAAGCCATATGTGACCCATATATGGGCGATAAAGAGGATTTGGTACACTAAGGCACTTGGTGACAATACTTCTGTAAAATTTTTGTTGAAATCCATTGACAAATGTAGATTGAATTGTGAATAGAAAAATATTTCCCTTTGTATTTCATGTGTCTTATCGTTGACCAGCTACAAAGAAAACTGCTGTCTGCTCAATTAAATGTTTTCTGCTAAATTAATATTTTATTCATTGTTTTAAAAAATGGCAGAAATATTGTCTCAATGACAAACAGTTTGGAACCAGGCGTCGCAAAAACAATTTACTCACGCAATTTTGTCAGAGATATCCACAAATACAGTACTTAAAACATTATCTATAACTATGCATGGGCCTCAATTTATTTCACTTGCTAGCAAACACAAAAAGTCATAAAACATGTAATACTTGAAATTTTCATCTCTATTATGATGTAACCCATATACTACAATTTTCTTTTGATGTCCAAGATTTATAAGTTGTGTCTTTAACATAACAATTTCAATAGGGAATATATCTGAACATTCATCAAGGCTGAAAAAGCTGCTTTTTAAGACATCAACCCAAAGACAGGTAACATCTACAAGCTGGCTAAACAAATGTGCCAGGAAAACCAGGATGTGGTAGGTGAAAAACCCATCAAGAACGATAAGGGTGAACTCGCCTTGGACGAAGAGTCCAAGAAATCAGCATGGAAGCAGCACTATGAGCAGCTCCTAAATGTCGAATTCCCCTGGAGTCACAAGGACCTCTCAGACGAACCACCCATAGAGGGCCCTAGTATACCAATCACGTCTGAGATGATTGAGAAGGCTATCGGCAAGATGCACATGGGCAAAGCAGCAGGACCATCAGGAGTAGTTGGAGAGATGCTCAAACCCACAGGCAAGGTTGGAGTAGATTAAGAGACCTCGTTGAAGCTATAGTTCACGAGGGCCGCATACATAGTAAGCATCTACAAAGGGAAAGGCGACACACTGAACAGGAGCAACTACAGAGGACTCAAGCTGATTGATCAGACCATGAAAGTGCTAGAGAGAGTTGTCAACCATCTCATCAGACAACAGGTGCACATTGATGAGATGCAATTCGGTTTTATGCCTGGGAGGGGTACCACTGACGCCATCTTCATCATCAGGCAACTCCAAGAAAAGCATTTAGCTGCAAACAAACCACTCTATATGGCATTCATAGACCTGGAGAAGGCCTTCGACCGTGTACCAAGGGAAGTCATATGGTGGGAAATGCGAAAAGTTGGTGTTGAAGAATGGCTCGTAAGAACAGTTCAGTCAATGTGCGCAGGTGCCAGAAGCCGAGTGTGAGTAGGAGAAGACTACAGTGATGAATTTGATGTGAAGGTGGGCGTACATCAGGGATCAGTAATAAGCCCATTACTCTTCATCATTGTACTAGAAGCTTTATCTCGTGAATTCCGCACTAGTTGCCCCTGGGAGATCCTCTACGCTGATGACCTTGCAATCACTGATACCTCATTGGAGTCTCTAATTGAAAGATTGACCAACTGGAAAAAAGGTATGGAAGGAAAAGGTCTCAGGGTGAACATGAACAAAACCAAAGTGATGATCTCTGGCCCCAATCTCAACTCCCTCAAGAAGTCTGGAAAGTACCCCTGCGCAGTTTGTCTCAGTGGAACTGCTAGCAACGCCATACTATGTACAAACTGCTCCTGCTGGGTTCATAAGAAGTGCAGTGGAATCAAGGTTCACTCAGATCAGACCCAAACTACAGATGTCCTTGATGCACAGGCTCAGCAAGACCCATGGATGGTAGGCCCTTGACAGCTATTCAAGTGGAAGATGAGACACTCGAAGTTGTAGCAGACTTCTGTTACCTAGGAGATACTCTATCAGCAGGAGGGGGATGTGAGACTGCGACCATAACACGCTGCAACTCAGCATGGAAGAAATTCAGAGAACTCCTCCCCATACTCACCAACAAGCATCTGCCAATCACTACCAGAGGTCGTGTGTACTCCACCTGTGTGAGAAGCGTCATGCTTCATGGGTCAGAAACGTGGGCTGTATCTGCCAACATCCTAAAAAGACTGCAGCGAAACGACCATGCCATGATAAGATGGACCTGCTGTGTCAAACCAGAGGATGATGTCCCCTTGGAGGATCTCCTGTCTCAGCTAAAAATCTGAGATGTTGCTGATGTTCTCCAAACAAACAGACTGAGATGGTTTGGCCACGTAGAACGTAGCACAAGCTGGATCTCCCAAGTCAGAAATTTAAACGTCACTGCACATCGGGGCCAAGGCAGACCAAAGCTAACCTGGTTAAGTGTGACCGGCTGGCGCTGAAAATGGATGGAACCAACCCTGAAGATCGCCAATCATGGAGAAGAAGACTTCGTTCCAGACCAGACACACAGGCCTCACCCTTACCTAAGGAATAATCAACGGCCTGTTTAAAATAAACTGGATGATGATGATGATATATATATTGTAAAATCCTTTCATGACAATACCAATAACACTAAGGGTCTAGCACATTGTTTTCTTGTTTCGATTGCTAGAGTAAGATAAACTCTCACTTTTTCAATTTTTTAAACTGGGGACATAATGACATAAGAGAACAGACATAATAAAATATAATAACATGATATTTAAATAATACACATTATTATTATTGTATAATACAATATGATACAATACAAAATGACAGGATATGGAACTAGGGCTCTACACCGGTATACGATATATATCGAATACCGGTATTGTAGGTTTGATAGATATATCGGATCGAACGTTTCCGTATCAAACAAAATATCGACCAATGACGGTCATCCAAATAAAATCCAAGACCTGCAATCAGTTGAAAGTTTGTATTGCCGAATCAACATTCTACTGCTTCCAGTTCGAGTTTGACTAATATGTGACCGAAAAATCTCATAATATGACATTCCTTCACGCAAACGTCTCGCACGGTCACGCCATGTTTTGTTCTTTTCAATCAAAGGGAAGTAACTGTTGCAGTTAGAATGTCCTTAATATGTACTTTTGGTTTTAATTAGTCCGGGACGTAACAATCAGTATTTAGAATGTAGATCAATTCTATGAACCAGTAATCACTCAAATTTGTTCGGGCAGATCTGCAATGTAAGGGGAACTTGATTGTACATTTGTGATATATGTCATATAAATAGCTGAAGTTCTGAAAGAATATGTTTTCCTTTTGCCAAATCTAGACCAGACTCATTGGATGCAAAGCTTTTTTTAAAAAGCAAACGTCAAATACTTAAAAATTTAAGATATCAAAAAGACGGGTACACACCGTTTTAAATCTAACACAGGTTTAAACAAGATTTTCATCGTTATAAAGTCTCAAAGGACACTATATTGCGCATCGGAGAGTGGGTAAATATATCGTCAACCGAAGGACAACAACAGAACTTTGTCAGTGCAACGTATGTTTAGATTTTCTGATGTGAAAGTTTTGCTGACATTTACTGACACATGTATAATGGTGGCCATACTAATCCGTCCATCGGTCAATTTATTAAGTTAAAATCAGTGAAGTGAGACGTTGCCAACCACCCACGCCCGATTTTACTGTGAACAAGGGAGACTACTACTATAAAACTTTGAAACAGTCGTACAAGATTTGTCGCTCGTAATAAATTCATAATGGGAGTGTGCATTGCGGTCTGGAGATGTCGTATCTGACAATTTGTGATGCCTGGAGCTAAATATAAGTTCATTGTTCCCAAAATAAGAATAAATGCATCTAAGCTTATCCGGCTAACTTTTGTACTCACTATATTATTAATTATGAGTGGAATTGAGCCCAATCCAGGTCCTACAGGCAGAGGTTCAAGTAGATCAAACACCAACCGCCAAAAATAAAAGATTATCCAGTCAGTCTAGTCAGTCACTACTTGATATCGATGAAAGTGGAGATATACATGTTGCAAGGTCTCAACCCAACAATGACCCTCCAACATTAAACGAACTTCTGATAGAAATGAGAAAGGATATGAATGCTAAATTATCAGACATACAATCTAACCTGAGCAACCTGAACAATAAAGTTGACCATATATCAAACTCATGTGAAGAGTTAAAAGCCGAAAATGAACACCTAAAACAACAAAACAAAGTACTTGTTGACAAAGTTAGTAATCTTGAATCTAAACTTGACAGTGTTGAAGGTCAGTCGCGTAGAAACAACTTAATTTTTCACGGCATCAAGGGTCCAGCTAATGAAAAGTGGGAGGACAGTGAAGCAAAGGTCAGAACTATTTTATCTGAAACATTATTGTTACCAGCAGACGACAGAGATATTTCAATAGAAAGAGCTCACCGTTTAAGAACAAGGGGCAATCGTCCGAATGGTCCAATAATTGTTAAATTCACTAATTATAAACAATGTGAAAATGTGAGAAAGGCTGCTCGAGAACATCTGGATAAATCAAACCAAATCCGTGTTGCCGAAGATTTCACACATAGAGTGAGAGAAATTAGAAAAATTCTAGGTACACACCCAGTTGAAGCTCGTAAGGCAGGACGTAGTGCGTCAATTAAATTTGATAAACTTATAATTGACGGTGAAGTGTTTAAAATGGACCCCAACTCAAAGAAACCTGTGAAAGTTGGCCATAATACAACACAGACTGATGTTAGTGATGATGAGTCATTTAACGGTCAAGGCCAGTTACCACATAATATACAAACAGTATTGAATATTGTAACGTGGAACATTGAAGGTTTGAAAAAATACATATGTAACTTTAATTTTATTAACTATTTGAAGCAATATGATATTATTTGTTTAGTGGAAACCTGGGCAAACACTAAATCTGAATTTGACGTCTTTTTACCAGGTTTTAAATGTTTTGACCATGTTCGACACAGAACTAGTGGTATACGGAATAGTGGCGGTGTAGCTGTTTTTGTTAGACAATCTTTAGTTAGTTTACTACATATAACTAATATATAAACAATTTGATAACTGTGTTCTTTTATATTGTAAAACATCTATTTTTGATGCATGTAGAGATATTATACTTTGTTGTACATATGTATCACCAGAAAGTTCGCCTATCTATCTCCAAAGCGATGAAAAAAATGAAATAAAACTTCTTGAAAATCTGATTATCCTAACTGTGCGTTTTTTGTAGCCAGAGATCTGAATGCTCGATGTAAAGATTTTCTTGATTATATACCGTCTGACTCACTTGAAATAATTTTTGGAGATTCAGATTATAACGGAGATTATTTCGATATTCCAAGGAACTCTAAGGATAACACTAGATATAATTCATTTGGTGTATCATTAGTTGATATGTGTTGTTTATTAGATATACATATTGTAAACGGGCAAGTTGATGGTGACATTTCTGGTGAATACACATGTACAGCAAACAACGGAGCCAATGTAGTTGATTATAATATTGTTTCGTCTGATATTTTTCACCATATATCTTATTTTAATATTCATGACAGAGATGAATCCGTTCATTTTCCATTAGTTTGTAGCCTGCAGTTAAAGCGTTTTATTGGTACAATTACATGCACAAATAATAAAACTTGCTCTGCTGACTTATTCTATAAATGGCCTGATGAAAAGTCGGATGAGTTTATTTATACATTTCACTCTCAATTGGAACAATTTTGTACTACTGTAACTCAGATTATTGGTGACATATAAACCAGGTAGTAAATTTATTCATTCAAATGTTTCAAACATCTGCAAAATGAATGCAGATTAAAACGAAAAATGTTGTAGGCTACAAACAATGGAATGCTGAATGGTGGGACGATGAATGTGAAAATTCAAGATCCCACAAATGCTCTAAGTTACGTACATTTAGACTCACAGATAATAGAAATGATCTCGCTATCTATATTGATGCCAGGAATAATTTTAAATCTTTATGTCGAGTTAAACGGCTAGCATATGAAACGAGACTTCGTAACGAACTTGTTATTGCAAGACACAATCCATCTCAGTTCTGGCGATGTGTTAAAACTACATGTAGTAAAGTCTCACAAAAAGTGATTTCAACTATTTCACCAAATGATTGGTTATCATATTTTAAAACCCTGTTTTCAAACCAAAACCAGTCAGACAATATATCGATGGTAGAAGATGTAAACCACACACTCATTGACACGGCGCACTGTTTAAACGATCCGTTCTCGGTAAACGAAATAAGGCATGCAATCAATAAGTTGAAAATGTCTAAATCTCCCGGTCCAGACGGTATTGGGGCTGAATTTTTTAAAGCTACGATCGATCACATTGATGTTATTTTAACAAACATATTTAATGCAATTTTTGACTCAAGAGAATTTCCTGACACATGGTCTCAGAGTATAATATACCCTATTCATAAATCTGGGTCGCTAGATGATCCGAATCCGAGCAATTTCTCTAATAAACATTATAAGCAAAATTTTTACGTCAGTTTTGAACAATAGGCTCTTTTTAAATGGGCACATGAAAATAATATTATAGATGAATCACAGGCTGGATTCCGAACCGGCTATTCCACCGTTGACAATATTTTTACATTAAAAAGTATTGCTCAGAACTACCTAAGTAAACCAAAGGGAAGGTTTTACTGCCTTTTTGTAGATTTTTCAATGATAAATTATGGGAGAGCCTTGCACGAAAAGGAGTTCATGGAAAATTTCTTAAAATATTTCAAGCTATGTACGAAAAACTATCGGCATGTATTCGAACCCCTAATGGACTCACCGAGTATTTTAAATGTTCAATTGGCACAAGACAAGGATGTGTTAGCAACCCGTTATTATTTTCATTGTTCATAGATGACTTATCTTCTTTATAACATAGAGAATGTGGTTCTGGAATCTTTATTAATAATGACATACCAGATATCCTCAATATTATGTTCGCTGACTGTCACAAAACTGCCAACGTCTTAATAATTTATGGATAAATTGTGGGATACTCTCATTATTTTGTCGAGAAACAAGCACCAGGATCACCTGTAAAAATAAATCTGGCATGAATACCAGCCCAGAAACAAACTGTTGCTGTCTTAATTTTTCATTTTTATGTTTTCATTTGTAGTCCCACAATACCATTTACTATTAATTTTACATCTTGGATGCCAGTCACTTTAATGATTTATATCCAAAACAATTGACCCTTTAGATAAAAGATCTTAGTCCAGGCGTCCTTTGTGGTGTGAAAAGTTCTTGCAAAGGAGGGTCCGTGAGTAGGCATTCATTCTGCAATTCACCATCAGGCAGAACAGAACGTTAGTTAGTAGAGTGTCGGTCAAGTGTGAAATTGGGAGACTTTTAGATATATTTGAAAAGGATATTGTGTATTTGGCAACGTAAGTGTTACTACTTTTACCTGTCCATATATAATTTGAGAGCCGTCAGTTTTTTTTATGTATTTGGATCTTAGTTAATTTTTGTTACATTTTTCTTCAATTAAATGCACTCTGTTTAACGGATCTTATATTAGGATAACCGTTAGTTAATATTTTTGTCTTTTTAATGATGTTACAATATTTGACGAACATTGTATTTTAATGTTTAATGAGAGTACTGTATTCTTTAATCGTTTATGTGCACCAATTATGCGTTCTTCCATTATGTGTTCGTTTATATGATTCTCTTATCAAATACAAATTGAGTATTCTTTTATGCTTTACTCTTCAGCGAATATGTATTGTAATGATGAGTCAGAGGTTTGTTCTTTGTCAGAGATATTATTTGGAGGTTGTTGGTTTGATTTTAGGTAGCTTGGAGAGCGGGGAATTGAAGGTTGAGATAAAAGAAAACATCCACGTTGAAAAGTCTCAGAAGATAAAAGTTGGAACTATAAAATGACATTTTGATGTGAAATCGTATATCTAGTTGTTGGTGACTTAATTCATTAGTAAATAATTATAAAGTGACAGTTTAATGTGAAATCATTCTATCAAGTAATTCGTGACTTAACTCATTAGTAAATAATTAAGTGGATTATAGACCAATCGTTTTGTAATTTCATTTTCTCATCAAAAAGAGTGTTGTTTATCAGCTGACATTGTGCATGTTCTATTCTACTTCTTTTATAACCATATTTTTTTGTGTATTTCATGATTATTATATAATTATAAATTTGTATTAATTGTTAAATTGACTTTGGTCTTTCTTCCAAACAAGTCCCTTAATCTATAGGACAAATAACCTGCATATGTCCGGTATGCTGTATTAGTTTATTTTCTCAGATATCCGTGACATAAAACTGGCGATCTCGGCAGGACTTGTTTGTTTAAAAAGGAATACCAAAGTTCTAAATTAATGTACTGATGTATCAATTACTGTAATCGCTGTTTATTTTTGTAACATCTGGGAGCCCGTTAACTATCAGTATTTTGTTCCGGTCAAGTAAGGTTAATTGCATTTTTAAGTGTAGTAAATTTCTAGGAAAGTAGGGTTGCTTATTTTGCTTGTCGAGATTTTTATTTTTGAGGGTTTTTTTTTTTTTAGGATTAATAAACCATTTAATTAGAAAGAATGTCTGAACTAGAGAATTTAATTAAAGCAGGGGAAAGATTAGGACTCAGTGGTCAGGAGCTCATTAATTTTGTTGAGAAGCGTGAGGCAGAGGCAAGGGAGGAGAGAGAAAGACGTGAGACAGAGGCAAGGGTGGAGAGAGAGAGGCGTGAGGCCGAGGCGAGAGAAGAGAGAGCTTATGAGCGTGAGTTGAGAAAGTTGCAATTAGAAACCGAGATATCGGCCAATAGTGGGTCTGATAAGAGAGTGATTGCAAATAGTGCTAAGTTACCAAAGTTACCTCATTTTGATGAAAAGAGAGACAATATGGATGCTTATTTGGGAAGGTTTGAGAGATTTGCCGAAAGTTCTAGGTGGGAGAGAGAGTCATGGGGCCCCAATTTAAGTGCTTTATTACAGGGTACAGCTCTGGATGTTTATTCACGGCTCTCCTTTGCCGATTCATTAGATTACGATAAGTTGAAGGCTGCGTTGCTAAATAGATTTAATTTGACAGACGAAGGGTTTAGGGAAAAATTCAGGGGTTCAAGGCCGGAGCGTGATGAGACATTCCCACAATTTGCTATTAGACTTGAGGGGTATTTAGATTATTGGATGACCCAAGCCGGGGCCAGTAAAGATTTCGATAGTTTTAAAGACCTTATTTTAAGGGAGCAGTGTATGGAGGCTGCTGATAAATCTCTCCAAGTATTTTTAAGGGAGCGGAAGTTTGAAACCTTGCAGGAAATGGTTGAGGCTGCTGAGAGGTTTCATATTGCTCATCCAGTTAATAGTAGAAAGTCAGTTGGTGTTAGTAATGTAGGAAATAGTAGTAGTAGTAGCATTGGTAGTGATAGTGCTAGTTCGAAGTTCGAGTCAAGAGGTAAGTTATGTTATTTTTGTCGTGGAAATCATTTATTGCGAGACTGTCCAAATAGAAAGAATAATGACTTTGGAGACAGGGGATCTCGTTATGGTCATGGTAATGTGAGAAGGGATAGTCAAGCAAGACCTTGGTTCATGGGTGAAACCAGAGGTGGACGTAATGGGTTGAATTCTGGTAAACGTGACCTCGGTGGGTTTTGTAGAGAGCAGGATGCTAGACTAGATAAGCGTTGTAATGAGGGTAAAGATGATTATGTGAAGTCGCAATGTGATCCTGGGTTACCACTTTTGGGTGGATGTAATGTAAAGATGGATCGGGCTTGGATGCCAACGTCGGAAGGTAAGTTATTTGGTAATAACGTTCAGGTTCTTAGAGACACTGGGTGTAGTAGCATTGTAGTGAGAGCTGGATTAGTACCTAGGGATAGATTTACAGGTGAGATTAAGCAGTGCGTGTTGATAGACGGAACAATTAGGAGAGTGCCAGTAGCTAGAGTAGATATTGACAGCAAGTATTTCAAGGGTTCCGTGGAGGCATTGGCCATGAAAAGTCCAATGTATGATTTAATAATAGGTAATATTGAGACTAAAGATGTGATGAGAATGGAATGTGAAGAACTAGGTAAGGGGGAACGAAATGAAGACCGGAAGGAGAAGTCTGAAATGGTTATGAAGGTAAGTGATACGCAGGAGGTAGTACAAGGACGGACTATTGGGATGCAAGCTGAGGTAAGTAAGATGAAAACAGATAGTTTACAGAGGGAGCCAGCGGTGGGATATAGAACTGAGCAGCAAAAGGACATTTCCCAACAGCAGATCAAAGAGATGGTAGGAAGACGCAAGAAGAGGATCAATGGGGAGAAGAGAACAAACGTGCAAAAGGGAGGTGAGTTGCTATACAGATATTTCAAGTCGCCAAAAATCAAGGAAGATGAAAGTAATGATGGAGGTGAACGAGCAGCGGCGATTGTACAGTAGAAGAATTCGTTGTAAGTATAAACATTTCTGGAAATAGTGATTTGTGCTTTGTTGTATATAGGTCATAGTCTACGGTAAGTTGTATTAAGGAGATGTAGTTGTCACATTAATGACGTAGTTTTGACCGTTTACTTATGTATTTAATGTAGCTGGTGTAGTTGTCATATTAGTGATGTAGTTTTGGTTGTGTACTAGCGAATTTGATATAGTTGTCATATTAGTGATGTAGTTTGGGTTGTGTACTTATGTATTTGATGTTGTTGTCATAGTTTTGACATAGTTTTGATGTGTACTTATGCATTTGGTGTAGTTGTCATATTAGTGATGTAGTGTACTTATGTATTTGATGTAGTCGTTGTAAAAGTGATGTAGTTTTGATCATGTACTTATGTAGTTTTGTTTTAGATTGTATTAGCTTAGTTTGGGTTTGACTTTCTTTCGTTTTGTTCTTATTATGATTGAAAATTATAATTTTCATCTTGGTAAGGGGGATATTTGTCACAAAACTGCCAACGTCTTAATAATTTATGGATAAATTGTGGGATACTCTCATTATTTTGTCGAGAAACAAGCACCAGGATCACCTGTAAAAATAAATCTGGCATGAATACCAGCCCAGAAACAAACTGTTGCTGTCTTAATTTTCATTTTTATGTTTTCATTTGTAGTCCCACAATACCATTTACTATTAATTTTACATCTTGGATGCCAGTCACTTTAATGATTTATATCCAAAACAATTGACCCTTTAGATAAAAGATCTTAGTCCAGGCGTCCTTTGTGGTGTGAAAAGTTCTTGCAAAGGAGGGTCCGTGAGTAGGCATTCATTCTGCAATTCACCATCAGGCAGAACAGAACGTTAGTTAGTAGAGTGTCGGTCAAGTGTGAAATTGGGAGAATTTTAGATATATTTGAAAAGGATATTGTGTATTTGGCAACGTAAGTGTTACTACTTTTACCTGTCCATATATAATTTGAGAGCCGTCAGTTTTTTTATGTATTTGGATCTTAGTTAATTTTTGTTACATTTTCCTTCAATTAAATGCACTCTGTTTAACGGATCTTATATTAGGATAACCGTTAGTTAATATTTTTGTCTTTTTAATGATGTTACAATATTTGACGAACATTGTATTTTAATGTTTAATGAGAGTACTGTATTCTTTAATCGTTTATGTGCACCAATTATGCGTTCTTCCATTATGTGTTCGTTTATATGATTCTCTTATCAAATACAAATTGAGTATTCTTTTATGCTTTACTCTTCAGCGAATATGTATTGTAATGATGAGTCGGAGGTTTGTTCTTTGTCAGAGATATTATTTGGAGGTTGTTGGTTTGATTTTAGGTAGCTTGGAGAGCGGGGGATTGAAGGTTGAGATAAAAGAAAACATCCACGTTGAAAAGTCTCAGAAGATAAAAGTTGGAACTATAAAATGACATTTTGATGTGAAATCGTATATCTAGTTGTTGGTGACTTAATTCATTAGTAAATAATTATAAAGTGACAGTTTAATGTGAAATCATTCTATCAAGTAATTCGTGACTTAACTCATTAGTAAATAATTAAGTGGATTATAGACCAATCGTTTTGTAATTTCATTTTCTCATCAAAAAGAGTGTTGTTTATCAGCTGACATTGTGCATGTTCTATTCTACTTCTTTTATAACCATATTTTTTTGTGTATTTCATGATTATTATATAATTATAAATTTGTATTAATTGTTAAATTGACTTTGGTCTTTCTTCCAAACAAGTCCCTTAATCTATAGGACAAATAACCTGCATATGTCCGGTATGCTGTATTAGTTTATTTTCTCAGATATCCGTGACACTGACGATATTGCAAATTGTGCTGAAACAGCAATCAAACTTCAAAAACAAATCGATACCGTTGATTTATTCTGTCAACAAACCGGTATGGAAGTTAATGTAAATAAAACAAAAATTATCGTTTTCAGAAATGGGGATTCACATAGTTATGAAAAATGGTTTTATAGGAATTCATTAATTGAAGTAGTATCATTTTATAGGTACATGGGAATACTCTTTACTCCAAAACTATCATGGACCCGAGCGAAGATCACGCTCGCAGCACAAGCTAGAAAAGCTATTATGTCAATACATGCATTCCAACGAAAATTTGAATATTTTGAACATGAAGATATTTTTAAGCTCTTTGATACAATGGTTAAACCTATTCTTAGCCAAATTTGGGGGTTCGAATACTGTCATCAAATTGAATCTATTCATGCCAATTTTTGTAAAAAATACCTTGGTTTATCTAGACATATAAATGATAGCATGGCTCTTGGAGAATGCGGTAGAATTGCTTTGTGTTCAACTTACTATGTGCGTTGTATTCAGTATTGGTGTCGTCTGTTAGAAATGGAATCTCATAGATACCCACGTAATTGTTATTTGATGCTTAAACAACAAGACGACATTGGTCGTCATAACTGGGCAAGTAAAGTAAAGGCATTACTTTTTCGTTATGGTTTTGGTCATGTGTGGTTAACACAAGAGTTAGGTAACTCAAAGGCATTTTTGTTTTTATTTAAACAAAGAGTAGTGGACTGCATTAGGCAGGATTGGAGCAATGATATACATGCATCTAATAGATGTACTTTATATCAAAACTTCAAATCTCTGCTTGATGTAGAACGCTATCTCACTTGTAATATGCCACTTTATCTTAGGAAAGCATTATGTCGTTTTCGCTGTTCTAACCATAAACTATGTATAGAAACCGGACGTCACAATAATATAGACAGGCAACTGCGATTTTTGTTTAATGCAGGGTATCGAGGTAATTGAAGATGAAATTCATGCATTCTTCTTTTGTAAATTATACTCAGACATTCGTTTACAATATATTCATAATTTATATCTTAGTAAGTGTCACAATGAATATTATAGAATCATGTCATCCCAAAATATTGAAACAATTAAAAGATGTTCCACATTCATATATCACCTCCTTAAAATTAGAAATGATTCCAGCAATGGTGAAGTATTACATAAGTACATTATCTTTATTACCTCTATAACCAGTAACTTGTATAATTTGTTATTATCATGGTGAACCTTTATAATACTACTATTTTGAAACATATGTATGTAATGGGCCGGAGGCCTAAATCAATTAATAAAAGTTGTTGTTGTTGTTTTGCTGTTTAATAAAAAAAAGCTATTTATATAAAATATCATATGATATATCGAATATCGATCATTCTGACCGATATAGAGCCCTATACGAAACCATATGATACAATACAATACAATACAATACAATACAATACAATACAATACAATACAATACAATACAATACAATACAATACAATACAATAATAGAAAAGAAAACACAATACAATATTTAACTAATATAATAATTACAATAAAAATAATACAATTAAAGTAATAATAATGAACAATATAGATGAAGACAATAATCTGAAATTTTGTGATAGTTCTGGACCAATAAACTCATGTAAGGCAAAACAAAGTAAGATAGTAATAGTTTCATGTACTTACCTTAGATGAATAGACATTAGTTGTATAGTTATGATTCTTCAATAATGTAACATTAAATATTCTGGGTATACTTCTAATGTTTGGTATCTTATAACTTAATGGACTACAGTTATACATCTTTCCTTTACTATCCACATCAATGTCCTCTGTAGTAACCATGCCCACACCCTTAAATAATAATAATTACCATATGTTACTGTATTCAGAATGTATTCACAGTGGAAGGGTGAAGATCAAATCGAAGAACTTTTTAATTAGAATATGCAGGAGTTGGGTCAAACCCCCTTGACCACCTACCTGAACATTCTCATTCCAGATAAGAGGCTATCAAGATTAACGAACCACGATCCAGACTCTTGAAAACCTCTGGGTACCAGAATGCTCCCTAAACAAATACATATGTATTATATTTAATTACACAGGTTTATATGAATGGGTAAGTCTAAAACTAGTCTACATCCTTCTTTATTAACACGCATTGAGACTAGTTATGTTAACTATACATATTTTAAAGTTATATAAAGATGATGTTATATGAACTTCCACAAATTAATACAATCTCAAAACAAGATGAATTTAATCAAAGTACTGATAACAGTTATGGGTCTGTGCTATTGAAATTGTAAAAAGCTGATGTTGAGATTCTACTGAATTCATTCCCATCTATTCCAAATGATTCTATTACAAAAAATTGTGCTGTTTTCATCAAACAAAATAATGACAAATTCATCTTAATGTGCCTGGGCTTAATTAATTACCTTATACCAAATCATAAGGAAAAGCATGGGTGCAAGATGAAAATTTTGAAAAACCTGAAAACTGTAATTTGAAACTATTTTTCTTCATAATTTAATAGCAAAACATTGTCTAATTTGTTGTGAAAAACCTGAACTTCAGGCATATGCCTGAAAAAGTGCGCCCATGGAAAAGCAGTACATTAAATATTTTGATAGCAAAAATCAGTAAAAAACAGCACAATTTTCTCCTAATTTGACGGAATCTGTCCTTGTGTTTACAACACTTTGATCAAAACTAACCATTACAAAGCCACCTTCAATCTGTCCAATATCTATAGCTGGGTTTAACGATTTACCAACATCAAACACTATATCTGACCGTAATACCTGAAATAGTAAAATTTAACTTGGTTAAAAATGTACATAAACTTTATCTTAAAAAATTTATTCATTCAATCAAGGACCCATTATACATTCAGTTCAAAGAATTTTAGTTGCACAATTCTTATGTCCTAAATTGTATTTAAGTGTGAATCTTTCGAGTTTTACTTACTATAAATGGATTGCAACAATAGGCATACATTAGTTTGACACCTGTCTCACTGTGCGCAATGATTTGCACAACAGTTTTATTATACCAACACACTGTACACTGGAGAATTTTTATTTACATCTGCACAACAGCCTTTTTTTATTACAACAGATTTCATCGAAGTATTTTGCTTGGTAATATTTGAGTCATTTAGTTATTGGTTGAAATTCATTTAATTTTATTAAACTGAATGAGTGCTGTTGATATTTAAATCTTAATACTGATAACAGCGTAAGAAATGTTTGGTAATTAGTTTGTAATACAAATTCGCAGCCATTCAAGTTTAAATTTGGAAATCGTTTTTATTATGATAAGAAAATGTGGTCAAAATGATGCAGTGTTATTTTTCTCTTATTATCAGCAGTTATGGCTTTAAGCTGGAAGATCGGGAAAAGGGTTTTTAGAGGGAAAAAGGCTGATCTCTGAAACTCGGCATGACATTGGCTTCAGATCAGTGAACACATATACAGCTGATATCAGACCGATATGTTGCCGAGTTGCACATCCCCTGTCGTGCCAATATCAGACATTGATATCAGGGCCCAAATAGAAGCTGATATTGGACCAATATAAGACCAATATGTAATGTTTACTGGGTAGGGTTCAGGTTCAATAAACAACAAACGTTTGTGATAAATATAAGCAGAACTATGTATAGTTTGTCTTCACCCTAAATTTTTCATGATCACTAACCCAATTAAGCAAGTAACATAGTAAAGATGGTTGTTACGATCATAATTTTAATAACCAAGAAATAATCAAACAAATTGATCTAACTACAGAGATATTAAGAAATCAGAAATATATCACTCTTTGTTGCACTGTAGTGTAAAAACAATTCAACATTAAATTAATGCAATTGGTTTTTAGTACCTGCTATTGCATATTCAATCTCTTTAAACAGATATCCTGACTGCTGTCAAATAGGATCTCGTATGGTCACTCCAAGGGTCAGTTCAATTGGTAGGTTTAATCTAGACAAAACAGAATTAATAGCTTCTTGATTTCGTAATTTCTATTTTTAAACCAAAATTTGCAAGATAATTTGACAGGGTGTTATTCACAAGCCGTGATTGACGTTTCCTTTTCAATTTCCTGACAAAGAAAATGTTACAAATAAATTATGTTTTTTCTTTATAGCCTCAAACGAAGTGTTAGGTGTAAAATCAAGTACAGTGATAGAGCTAACATATTTACCAGATTTTCACCAGTGAGCACATCTACTTCAACTTCTGTACACGCAGTACCATATGAGAAATAATCAAATCTTTGTCCAACACGTTTCTGTCTATCCCAGTCTGCATCTCTCTTGATTCTACAAGTAGTGATTAAAGAATATTATAATAGTTCTAAATACACTTGTTTACTAAATAAAATAATTACACTTGTTACAAAATAAAATAATTACACTTGTTACAAAATAAAATAAATACACTTGTTTACAAAATAAAATAAATACACTTGTTTACAAAATAAAATAATTACACTTGTTACAAAATAAAATAATTACACTTGTAACAAAATAAAATAATTACACTTGTTACAAAATAAAATAATTACACTTGTTACAAAATAAAATAAATACACTTGTTTACAAAATAAAATAAATACACTTGTTTACAAAATAAAATAATTACACTTGTTACAAAATAAAATAAATACACTTGTTTACAAAATAAAATAATTACACTTGTAACATAATAAAACAAGGGCTCTGGTGGGCGGGGCATTATACGCCCGTGTGCAGCCCATGTTGTGTTATGTCTCATATGAAGTCCACATGACCGTGATCTATGACCCCGGAACCTCAGAATAGGTCACATCCTTAACCGGAGGGCTATCCAAAGCAAAGATTTCGAGAACCTAGGTACAGCACTTAATGATAATAGTCCATCATACATGAAAGAAAATTTTGAATTAACATCAACACTGCATACCCATCAAAGTAGAAATAAATACAATTATTTCATACCCCATTTCAATTCTTATACCAAGAAAACATTCTTTTATCATGCTATTAAAGATTGGAACAAATTACCATATGAAATTAAGATTATGAAAAATACTAAATCATTTAAAGTAGCTGTTAAAAATTACTTAAGTGAACAGATGTGCAGTGTTGATAAATCAGATTTTATTTATTTTTAATTATGTCATTGATTTTATATATATATATGTACTATGTTTGATGTTTTTAATTTTATTTTATTACCCTAACCTAGGTAGATATATTTGTGTATTTTATTATCTAACAATTTAAGGCAAAGGACCCCATTGAAAATAAGTCTGAGAACTTTATGGGCTATCCTTTGATGCAATTTATATTTTACTAATATCTTCATTCTCTACTCAGGGCTTTTTCAGGGGGTTTTGAGAAAAAGGCCCCTGCCCAAATTGGGAAAAATTTTAACTGTGTAAATAGTCTGATTTGGGAAAAAATATCGACTAATCAACCCAATTCGGAAATTTCATGATTAATCTTCTGCATTAAACCTTTATATGCCTTGCTTTGGTGTCTCTGAAAGTGTTGCAGTGCTCTTAAAGAGTTTGTTCTGACAGTTTAGTGAGGCATTCAATGCAAATTCTCATGTATTTATTATTTTTACATGAAATCTCATGGTTTCTTTTGTAAAGGCAAAATACATCCTGTTCAAAGGGAATTATTAAACAAGACTGGGAATTTATTTCTTTAAATTGGGAAGAATGGTCGTTATTTGGTATTGGGAACGGGGCCCATATTTGGCCCTGTGAGATAGGCTGAAAAAGCCCTGCTACTGTGATATTTTATGTCATATTCTTGTTTTTATGTTACTGTTAAATATTTGTATGATTTGAAAAATTTGTAAAAAGCATCACAAATAAATCTATCTATCTACAAAATTCATGTGTAACAAATATAATGAAATACACGTGTTACAAAATATAATAAAATACCCTTGTTACTGAATATAGTTGCTAATTTGTTATGGAAAAACACAAAGTTTTGCTATTTATTTAATACATATATACTTTTCCTTAATTTCCTTAATTGAGAGTTGCATAATAAATTCTACAAGAATTTATCAAATATAGTCAACCGTACAATACCTTCAAAAAATGATATACATAAAACATTCAAAATTTAGAAGTCAAAGATACAATGTACCTTGAAAATCCTGTAGCAAACAGTTGTACTCTCTCAAAATATGCTTTTAAGATCTGAAATACCAATACATTGTCAATAATACAAATGAAACGCAACAACTGTACTGATTTTACTAACAAAAGGAAAAACTAACAAGATGCTGACATTTTTTTGGAAAAAAAAAAACAAACAAAAGAAAATAAAAACTTGCATACATCCAGGGCTTGATGGAAAACTGTTGTAACTAACATTTTTTTTTCAAAAATGACTTTTTGATAAATTTGTCTTAAAAAATGCGAAATACATGTTCCTACCAAATTTCATAAAAAATATTCCATTTTATGAAGAACATAAATTTACTTAGTTCTATGTTCGGAATAACTCCCAATTTCAAAGAAAGGTTGTAAATTCACAATAATTAATTGATTTCTTTAGGGCAGTGTACTTACAAAAGACATGTTATTTCTCACCCACATATCAAAAAATAGTTGCAGAATAACTTGAGAGAAATGTTGAACAGTGTTGTGCTTCTCCTGAAAACTTTTGAAAATATGAGTTACGACAGTTTTCCATCAAGCCCTTGACTGGTTAAAAATACTATAAACAGGCCTTTCTTTTCAATGAATTGAATCTTTCATCAATTTTTGTCATACTTAAGTTACAAATGTTGAAATCTTATTGAGTATACATTATTGGCATTTGAAGTTATTTTAAAAATTGTTAAATTTGTGATTGAGAACATTTACATCTTGAGTAGTTTACTAATAAATGATAAAACTATAATTAATGATGATAATAACAATAAGAATTATACATGTAATATTGACATTATCTAAACGTCTTATTAAATCCAATCTTTGATGCAGGCCTTTAGTTATGACATGGTACAAGTTATTTACTATCTAGCAATATATATAGTGCTGTCCAAAAGTTATTGGATTAAAGAAAATTTCATGATAAAATATTGTTGATGTAACACAAGTTTTTTAACTATAGTTAAAGCTTATTCAAATAAAATAATTTGAATCATATGTTTATAGACTAACTACTTCTGATATGCAAATGTGATTAAAAAACATATTTTATTCTTTTTCCTCAGAAGTGTTTAAATGTGAATCTGTAGATTCTAAAATCAAGATTTTGTCCAAGTACTTTAGTAGAGCACTGTATATATATGGAGTTTATACAAACCAAATCTTTCCAAGCTAAATCAGGGTTCTCTTTCTTGATTGGTTCCAATCTTTCATTTAATATCTCACATGCATTCTGTTAAAATATATAATAATATCAAGTATATATTATTAAGAGATTTTGGCTCTATAGATCCTTACAATTTACTATAAAACTGTAGCATTGTACTTAAGCTTCATATTACCGTATATACTCAGTTATAAGATGCATTTTTGACCCTCCAGATTTCATTAAAAAGTAGGGGATGCGTCTTACAAGCAGGATCTACTAAAATTCACTGAGGAAAAGCTGGAGCCGAGTCAAACGGCAGCCATTACGGTGCATAGTAAAAGTCCGACCCGTTTCAAAACCGTATTCATGTAAGCACATAAAAGTTATTTTGTCCCTTTTCAAGTATTTTGTTTATATAAGCATTCATCAATAAGAACAATAAAAAGTTTGACAAGTAAAAATAGACAATTGTTTTGTACATTTGTATATCATAATATGCCCAAGTAAATTACAGTTTGTCATCACATTCAACCGCCTAAAATAACAAAGAACCATGCTAATTGCACAGCATTGTTTTGTTATCAGTGAAAATTCAATCCTTGACTGCACTCGTCTAAGGTCAGGTATAATGTTAGTTCAAGCTACGCGTGTCAAAATTATTTGATTGACAATATGTCTTGACGATTTGATTGGTTAAAAAAAAGCGGTCAAGTCAAAAGTTGGTCTAAATTATGTCAGAAAGTTTGAGTTATTACTGTTAAAATAGTAAAATACAATAAAGATTAAAAAATTCAAAACGTAAGAATTTACATAAAAAAATTTCACTCAGTCTTTAATTTATTATCTAAACTGATTAAACCTCCATCGTATTCTGAGTACAATGAAACATATTTGTCATCAATTGATCTAACTTACCCGATTTTTAATGATTAACATCCATTTTCAATTTTTTTTTATTCACTTAACAAAAATAATGAATTGGCGGACAAACAGAATTTATTCTGAATAAAATATATAATAAATTACGAGTACATGTACAATAAGTTGGCTGTTGGTCAAGATGACCCACGCTATTCTAAGATTTCTGTGATATTTCTCACGGAAACTTTCATAGCAGAGGCCTTTTGTAAGGATAAACTTTGGTTTAAGAAAACATTTCATCAGAGTCGTTCAGTCTATACATTAATGACATCAAAGACTGATATGCCGACAAACAAGCATAGATAAAACAAGAGCTGTCAGAGGAGACAGCATGCTCGACTTAGTAAGTGTTTGTCACAGGAGATGTGGTTGATGATAAGGAACATACATATTTTAAAATTTGAAAATATAACCTTAACAAATTCAAAGAAAAAAAAAAGAAATAAAGAGAAAACTATAAGTTCAAGGGGGATAACTCTGAAAAAATGTATAAGGAGTTATGAATCTTGTCACATGAGATGTGGTTGATAATAAGGAACATATATCTAAAGTTTGAAGTCAATACCTGAAGAAATAAAACAGTTGCAGTAAAAACAAACATTTTTTAAAGAAAACTCTAATTTCAAGGGGAGATAATTCTGAAAAAAATATATATTTGGAGTTATGAACCTTGTCACATGAGATGTGGTTGATAATAAGGAACATATATTTAAAGTCAATACCTAAAGAAATAAAACAGTTGCAGTAAAAACAAATATTTATTAAAGAAAACTATAAGTTCAAGGGGGATAACTTTGAAAATAATGTATACGGAGTTATGGACCTTGTCACATGAGATGTGGTTGATAATAAGGAACATATATTTAAAGTTTGAAATCAATACCTAAAGAAATAAAACAGTTGCAGTAAAAACAAACATTTTTTAAAGAAAACTCTAAGTTCAAGGGGAGATAATTCTGAAAAAAATGCATTCGGAGTTATGGACCATGTCACATGAGATGTGGTTGATAGAAAGGAACATATATTTAAAGTTTGAAGTTAATATCTTAAGAAATAACAAAGATACAGAAGAAAGTATTTTACTGCACAAAAACTTTAATCTGTGCACAAAAACTTCAATCAGTTCAAGGGGAGATAATTCTTGAAAAAATGTGTTTGGAGTTATGGACCTTGTCACATGAGATGTGGTTGATAGTAAGGAACATATATTTAAAGTTTGAAGTTAATATCTTAAGAAATAACAAAGATATAGAAGAAAGTATTTTACTGCACAAAAACTTTAATCAGAAGTGTGGACACGGACGCGGACGCCGACGCCGGGGAGAGTAGGAGAGCTCTACATTACTTCGTAAAGTCGAGCTAAAAAGACCGCCATACTGCACACTGCAAATGCTATGCCTTGTTGAGATAAGGGATGTATGACCGGTAGATATGAAAACTGATAGTTTCAAACAAACATTGTCCATACACACATAGGCAGATCTAGCAGGGGTCAGAGGGGGGGGGGGGTCCAGTCACCCCTGAAATTTCCAATTTAATCCCGTCCATAATTGTGAATTGAATTTTAACCATTTTTAAGTAGCATTTTTTCTCAGGATCACTTGACTCGCCCTATTGTTTAACATAGATCTAATAGTTTTGTAGTTTTTTATCATAAATATGCATGTTATTCTGCAAACAGTGTATAATGAGAATGATGTCTGGAAAATAGACCCCCATCAAACAAAAATTCTGGATCTGCCCCCGACACAATTCAAGACAAAATGATATCAAATGTATGTAATGATGTATTTTCATGGATATTCCAAACTAAAATAAATACCTAAACAAGAAATGTAATGTGGAAACCACATTAAAGCCAGTTTTAAAAACTTAAATGTAAAGATTACAAAGGGAAATAATAAAGGCAGCTAGAGTTGTGGTTACTTTCTAATTCTGTTAATCACAAGGTATTTTATCATTGTATGAAGTTTCATAAAGATCTGACAATAAATGGCAGAGATATATGCTAAATTGAAAACTTAAACGCAGTTGTTAACAACACTGGACGCCCGCCCGACCGCTCTTGTTACGTTAAACTATTAGCCTATTTTTTTCTATAAAAATCTGGCTAATGATAAATGTAATTAACATTTTGTATAACACATCTTGTTTACCAGAAAAACACCATAAACAAGGTACATCTACATGTATTGTACCAAGCTGCAACAATCTCATTTAAATTTTATAAAAATTCCCTAAAAAGTATTTCATATCTAAACTAACAAAGGTATGAAGATTCTTGCTTTAGAATTAAACTCAAAACCCCTGCATTATCAGTCAGGAACCCAACCAACTGAGTCACCAAGATGACTACAGCAGACCCTTGCTTCCATAATATCAATGACACAATTTTCAACAAATCATCCAGACACAGTCTGTGAATAACACACAATGTCAAAAAAGCTGACCCTATCAATAGCATTTCATCAGGAGATATGCATTGTCAACACAAAGGTCATCTGAACAAGACTACCTGTGTAATATCTGGGGACCATACTACAGAGGTTTGTACGACAAAGGTTTATGTAGATCAGTATTGAGCTCTGAAAAATATCTAATTTTAATATGGTGATTGGTACTTCAGAATTAACTTTAACACAACATACCATTACAGCAGGAGCAAATGTATCAGTTCCCATGCTTCCACCAGTTAACATAGCATTAGGTACCCTCTCAGTAGTTGATTCATTTATATAGATTAAATCCATTGGTATACCTAGACCTCTGGAGGCTACCTGAAACACAATCATTATGTAAACCCTGTCATAAACCTTAAGATGCTACCTGAAATACAATGTGTAAACCCTGTCAAAAACCTTAAGAGGCTACCTAAAAAACAATGTGTAAACCCTGTCATAAACCTTGAGATGCTACCTGAAATACAATGTGTAAACCCTGTCAAAAACCTTAAGAGGCTACCTAAAAAAAAAATGTGTAAACCCTGTCATAAAACCGTGGGTTGCTACCTGAAATATAATGTGTAAACCCTGTCATAAAACCTTGAGATGCTACCTGAAATACAATGTGTAAACCCTATCATATAACCTTGAGGTGCTACCTGAAATACAATGTGTAAACCCTGTCAAAAACCTTAAGAGGCTACCTAAAAAAAAATGTGTAAACCCTGTCATAAAACCGTGGGTTGCTACCTGAAATATAATGTGTAAACCCTGTCATAAAACCTTGAGATGCTACCTGAAATACAATGTGTAAACCCTGTCATATAACCTTGAGGTGCTACCTGAAATACAATGAGTAAACCCTGTCATAAAACCGTGAGGTGCTACCTGAAATACAATGAGTAAACCCTGTCATAAACCTTTAGATGCTACCTAAAATACAATGTGTAAACCCTGTCATAAAACCTTGAGATGTTACCTTTATTACAATGTGTAAACCCTGTCATAAACCTTAAGATGCTACATAAAATACAATGTGTAAACCCTGTCATAAAACTTAAGATGCTACCTAAAATACAATGTGTAAACCCTGTCATAAAACCTTGAGATGCTACCTTAATTACAATGTGTAAACCCTGTCATAAAAACTTGAGATACTACCTGAAATACAATGTGTAAACCCTGTCATAAAACCGTGGGTTGCTACCTGAAATATGATGTGTAAACCCTGTCATAAAACCTTGAGATGCTACCTGAAATACAATGTGTTAACCCTGTCATAAAACCTTGAGGTGCTACCTGAAAAACAATGTGTAAACCCTGTCATAAAACCGTGAGTTGCTACCTGAAATAAAATGTGTAAACCCTGTCATAAAACCGTGAGGTGCTACCTGAAATACAATGTGTAAACCCTGTCATAAAACCTTGAGGTGCTACCTTTAATACAATGTGTAAACCCTGTCATAAAACCTCACCTGAAATAAAATGTGTAAACCCTGTCATAAAACCGTGAGGTGATACCTGAAATACAATGTGTAAACCCTGTCATAAAACCTTGAGGTGCTACCTTTAATACAATGTGTAAACCCTATTAATGTGTTTTTTGTATTAAGAAAAGAGATTTTGACTTCAAGTTTATATTCATCACACATGGTACAGACACACATGGTACAGACACACACGGTACAGACACACACGGTACAGACACACACGGTACAGACACACACGGTACAGACACACATAGTACAGACACACACGGTACAGACACACACGGTACAGACACACACGGTACAGACACACACGGTACAGACACACACGGTACAGACACACACGGTACAGACACACACGGTACAGACCACACGGTACAGACACACACGGTACAGACACACACGGTACAGACACACACGGTACAGACACACACGGTACAGACACACACGGTACAGACACACACGGTACAGACACACACGGTACAGACACACATGGTACAGACACACATGGTACCGACACACATGGTACAGACACACATGGTACAGACATTAAAATTTAATATAGGGTCAAAATGGTATCCAAATTCATTGGCAGCTTTGTTCAAGGAGTTTTTATAAAAAAGATAAATTTAATACCCCAAATAAAATTGAAACATTGAGAGATTTTCATTACTTATGATAATCAAAGCACTGAAAGTGCTGTAGGAACGATTCATGAAAGCGTGTAGGAACCATGTCTAAGATATAATTTTATAATTAACACAAATATTAAGTTGTTAGATCAAGAACATAATATTATCAAAAATCTTGCAAATTTAAAGGTATTGAAAGTAAATTACATAACAAAATTATACACTTTAAATTTAGTAATTGTCTTTTATTAAGATGTGCTGTAACTAGTTTGCTCTTCTGTAGAACTTTGAGGTAGATTCTCTGCAAACTTTTATCTTGATGCTGCTAAGTAATATTGAACTTCTAGCAAATACTTACATGGATGATATAGGTTTTTGGGGAATTAAAGTCAAAGATTTGCTGAAAGTCTAGCACGAAATTATTTGTATGAATTTATATATATCAAAATGAAAGCGACTAACAGATGAAGACATGAATGAAGGGGCGTGACGTTTGCATTATTTAAATGATGTTATTTTCGCATCCATTCCATTCCATTCGTCATATTTAAGTCGATATTGAGATCTTTAATCCGTTTACACATATTACCAATATTTATCACTTGAAAGTGTCTGGTGTCCACATTTAAGGTGCTTTGTGATTATTAAGTGTATGTATGTCATTGACAGTGTTTTTCCTATAAAACAGTGAAAATAGTAATGAATACACCGTGTTTTGGTCACAAAAATGATTACAAGGGGAGCCTACTCTGTGCGGCTTATTAAGAGAGGAAAATAAGGGTATTTTAATGGTTGGTATTTTCAATTGAAGAGTTTTTCCTTATAAGTTACGTATCTTTTCTCTTAAACTGATCATTTTAAAGAGAAAAAATAGTTAGTTCAGCTGATGTATGGTTTAAGGTACCTAACACTCCTGGGTCATACCTTAATTTGACATTAAAAATGAACATCAATTTGTGTGAAAAAGTCACATTCTCTGATAATCAGTGGTATCGGCTCAAATGCTGTATATATTTAGGTAGTCTATTTTGATTCATGAAATAGCGCATATTTTTTGTAGGCCATTAGTATTTCATTTGACGCATTCATTTGTAGGTGTGAACAAAACTGTCTGTGGCTTAAGGTAAAAATGTTATCTGCAAAGTGGACCATTTTAGAAGTTTATAACCTAGTACAACACGTAGCTATTAACAGAATCCTCAGCACATGTCATTTTGACGCCAGAAGAGCAATTTTGTCTGACACAGATTCTCCGGTGGTGTTTGAGCCTTAAAATACGGAAAAAAAATATTTTGGTGATTTTTTTTATTTTGATCACTTTTACACCAAGATTTAGTGATTGATACCATCAATTTATGTGAATAATTAACAATTTTAATGAAACAAAATTTTCCAAAAATTGCTTAAAAAGGTAGCACTTTTTTGAGAATCAGTGGTTTTGCCAAAATGATGTATATATTTTAGGTAGTCCATATTGTTTCATGAAATTGCGCATATTACTTAAAAGTCATTAGTCCTTCATTTCACGCATAGATTTGGAGGCGTGAAACAACGTTTTGTCCCTTTTAGGTTACAATGGAAGGAACCGGGACAACTCAACCCGAATCAAACTCAACCCGTGGACAACTCAACCCGTGGACAACTCAACCCGTGGACAACTCAACCCGTGGACAACTCAACCCGTAAGCTGAGGCAACTCAACCCGTGGACAGCTCAACCCGTGGTCAACTCAACCTGTATGATATATCATTAGTTATTCATCATAAATGATGTGTGATCAACAATTATTGCAATTAAAATTCTTTAATCTTGTTATAAGTCGAATAGTTACGGCACACTTAAATCATAATTATATCTTCAAGAAGTTTATTTTGACGGTTCGACATACTAGTTATATAAGTACATGTATGATTAATTGCATTTACAATTACAATGTATCAATAATCACTTTCTAATTAATTCAACATAACAGTTTGTCTAACAACTTCGAGCTATAAAATCATAACAATAAAGATGTTCAATTCTATTTTGTTTATCTCACATCACACAATTTTTACAGTCAATTTGAAGATTAATTTCAAAATAATGTTCAATAATCGGTTAAACATGTGCTGAGTCTTACAGTATATGAGTACTACATATTTTGTATACAGTACATTAAGATAATAAATAATACACTATATTTATTTTAATCGACGTTTCGACATTTAAGTCTTCATCAGGATAAATTTTAAATACAATGTTATTAATTGTTATGACGTCACCGTCATGGTAACGTTGTGACGTCATGACGTCATTGTATACAATGTGTTTTGGCGTATTTTAAAATAATATATATAGGATCATTTTAAAAGATACATCATGTATAAAAAATGCAAAAAGCAAAATGATGAAAGATTGCATTAGTACGCCTATTGTGTCAATTGTATTGTATGTATACAATACATACAATACAATTGACACAATAGGCCTACTTATGCAATCTGTAAATTCCATTACTTTACTTTATCCACAAATATCTTCCATTCTTGATAGAAATATATTCAATTTCACTTTTTATTGTTAATACATATTTTTATGATAAATAACCAATTAGATTATATATCAAACTATCGTAATACATTTTACGGGTTGAGTTGGCCACGGGTTGAGTTGTTCACGGGTTGAGTTGTCCCAATTTCGGGTTGAGTTGTCCACGGGTTGAGTTGTCCACGGGTTGAGTTGTCCATGGGTTGAGTTGTACCGGACCCAATGGAAGCGGTTAATTGTCGAAGAAGAAAGTGTGACATGCCGTTTATTAATCACTTGTGAAAGTCTGTTGTCCACATTCGGGGTGCTTTATAATGATAAAGTGTATGTACAATGCAAAAACTAATGGATTTACAACGTTATAGTCACAATAACTGGTTAAATAAATGGAGACGAACCGCCCCTATTGTGCGAGCGAATCGTCTACAGGCGAATCGTCCACGAGCAAATGTAACTGGGTGCGAATCATTCGCTACCTTTCCAAAACTAGGTCATTCTTCTGCTTTGAGATAAAGGCGTTTTCACGATTAGTATTATGCTTCATTCGCATTCTATACATATGCAATGTTGTGCAAATTCATTTTTTATGCTGTCAAGAGAAATATATGTTGTCAAAACATGACTTTTTTCGAGGTTTAACAGTGTCAACTGACGATTCAGTTTACAAACGTAAGTCGCCATTTTGTAAAGTTTAGTACCCTGCTTTTTTGTTCTAGGTAGCTCACAAGCGGAATGAGCCGGAAACCAACGGTATAGAATAAATAATCAGGTCGGGTTAAAGTTCGTATGAAATATTAATGTATTTATATACACAACAGGAATTAATGAGTATAATTACGATTGACTAGTTTGCGTCATTTCGTAATTGTTCGATAATTTCCGTTTGTAGGGGAGAGAACCTAGCTCCGTATAGTTATATGATAATGAGCCAGTATGCTTGGATTACGCTTCTTTGTCTTTGTTGATAGGCGTGGAAATATGAATATTTATGAGTCAGAATGGTTTTAAGATTTGTCATGTCTCTGGAACGATAAATCGTTCCAAAAATGCTTTAGATAAATAACATTTAACTTTATATTATCTTGTTGTGTGTTGTGGTATTTTTGTTTCAAGATATGTGGACATTAAAAATGAAAAGTTTTAAACTTTTTTATGCCTGGGAACTAAATATCAACCAAAAAATATATAATAATGTACCTGTATCATTTTAGTATTAATTCCTTGACCCATTTCTATTCCACCATGAGTTACTAACACAGTTCCATCTTTGTATATATTCACCATAGCAGCACCCTGTAGGTACATAAAAAATAATATAACAAGTAAAAAATTGCTGCGAAATGCAGCAAAGTGAATGTCACGGCAAACAAAAAAAAAGAATTATTAAGTATAATCTTAAGGTAACTCAAATAAGCATTATATTGAATTGTCATGTTTATATTTTTCAGTAATAAAGGTAACTTGATATAAAACGTTTTCCTGTTCAAATTCAACATTCTCGTTCCCAGAGCCTAGTAAGATTCTCGATACTAGTTAGATCGAGAATCTTGATAACCTTGGAGTACGAGAATGGTCTGGATCTTGACACCATCTTTATGCAGACAGGATGTTTGGTTTCAGTTGGATTTATTTCCAGTAATTCATATTTGCATGACGCTTAAAAAGATCGGCAAAAGGGAAAACATATTCTTTCAAAACAGAAGCTATTTACATGACTTATCGCTACTGTTCAGTCAAGTGCTCCTTACATTGCGGATCTGTTCTTATCAATCTGTGTGACTATTGGTTCCCAAGAATTTGTTTAATAAGGGAACATCGTTGGTCTCCGGGCAAAATGAAAGACGAAGTACATAAAAAGAGGCTTTTTTACCGCAACAGCTACTTCCCAAGAAAAAAACATGACGTAACCGATTTAAGACCTAAAGATGTGTCATAATAATCATTAGAAAGTTCGTCCACAGATTAGCCCATACCGAACTGTCCAGAAGCAATATGATGTTGATTTGCTATACTAAATATTTTGTCTTTATACTGCCAATCCCTCTCTCGAGTGTTACAGGCAGGATTAAGTGCACGTTGGAAGTGATAAATAAAAGAAAAGTTAAAAGATCCTGACAAATAGTTTTGGCAGGAACAGTGAGTTACATATATCAACCGATTTTCAGGCCAGGATTTTGAATTATACAAAAGCATAACTGTCATTGATCGATATTTTGTTTGATACGGAAACGGTCGATCCGATATATCTATAGAACCTACAATACCAGAATTCGATATATATCGTATACTTGGGTAATTCCTTACGCTCCCCCGCAGCTCAGTGAACACACTTCATTCATTCGCTGCTTTAAAACGTGTTGAATTACAAGTATAAGCATTTCCAAAAATGCTTGAAACGCCGTTTAGCCGTGTATACTCCATAGAGTAAAAACATTTCAAGCAATATGCGCTAGCGTATTATACCGTCTCAAGTATATTTAATTTAGAATACAATAATTAGCGTGCCCAGCAGCGTGTTCAGTTATCTTGAACATTCCGTAATGGTAGAATTGGAACAACTTAACAAATTGACAGCTCAGCCCGAGACAACTCAATATCATACCAACGGATTGAGTTGTCCCAACTTTGGGTTGAGTATTCCACAGGTTGAGTTGGCTTCGGGTTGAGTTCTCCCGTATCCTTAACGTTAGCTAACAGTTGTTACTGAACACGGGGCTGGTAAAGATATGTAAAACCAGTGAGTCTATTTATAGATTACCAGGAATTAGTGCGCCCTATGTTAAACCATTGATTTAGATTCGCCCCGAAGTAGGAAAGTTAGGTTTGCAATTTTTCATCAAATGCGAGTTTTAGAAAGAATAAAACATGTTACAAATAGTAAAGCATTTTTTCTTGGTCTTATATTGCCACTGTCAATTAACTGGCACACGTTTATATATTGATATAGGTATTTTCGGTAATTAATTCAAGTAAATTGAAGTAACCCAACAAAACATGGCTTCGACGAGAAAATTCACGCACCCCTAATTTGACTTTTCGACGTCCATTTTTTCATAATGTGACCTCAAATGCATCGTTTTGATTGGCCTTAGGCAACCGGTGTTGACTACAAATTGCTCAAATCTTGACGATTGCCTATATCGCCGGTCCAACGACCGGCGATAATGATATTGACCTTAACTATGAACCTTTAAACAGCCAATGAACGTTTACATAATTCCAATATAACAGCAAAACTTAATACGCATTTGTTGAGCGTGTGAACAACGCCTTATATGATATTATCCTACTAGTGACGAATGCAACCTCGTATTACGTCATATATCGTGGCTACACTTTGTATTAGAGTTCAATAAGTTACTCTATGTTTATAGGTGAAGAACCAGAGATGCACATTCTAAAAAATCAATGGTTACTTTCTTTTTTTCTTAATTTTCCTTCATCTAACTAATGCATAACTGTCCAACATCTTTGAATTTCGACATTTTGATATTACAGTCGTGAACATTTGTTGCATTTATTTTTTTTAAACTCACGAGACAGTCATGCAATTTAAATGTGTGTGTCTCTGCCTAAAAATAGAAATATCAGTTTGGACGTAGTATTTTAGCAGAGGTAGAAAGTCAACGAGTGAATCTTTCGAACTGGTGCATTGGAGAGTAGTCACACCTTTACTTGTAACGGAAGAATTTTGTTGCCGGATACACGAAAGGATTTAACTGTTTTAATTCCTAAAAGATGCGCCTAGATACAAAAGGCAAGCTATTTCGAATAGAAATCATTTTTTTAAATAACATACCAGCAAATATAGAAATTAGAAATATAAGGTTCAAAGGACATTTTCACACGTGAAAAAATTTACTCGGACACGAGAAAACATAATCCATTCGAACAAATTAAAAACTGGCGAGCTTTTCACGTAGGTGCAAATGTCCGCCATTTTAACTCTCTTAAAATTACCTGGTCCGCTGCATGGATACCTCAGGTCAATAGTCCGTCAATATAGAACGAAACTTTTCATAATTAAAAAAGTCCACAAAAAATAATCTAACATCTGCTTGATCTATAACCAGTAGCAAGTTCAATTACACAAAACGTTACAGTACGTTATGTAACGATACATTCGGAATCCTTGGTCGTACATTTGTTTATTTAACACCGGAAATTTCAAAATAGCGTCTAAATATTTCCGAGAATATTTGCAGCAAATGGACGAGGCGTTCCGAATGTATGGTTACGGAACATTTTGTAACGTTCGCGGTAACTGAACTCAGCCCTGGTCCGTAACTCTTACGCTCTTGATACGTTGATACGTATTTCGATATTGGTGTTTATACATTTACATTGGTGTAATTTTCGAAAACTCTATCAATCTTATCTTTTCAAATAAAATATTGGCAAATCTAAATTATAAATCTACTATACACACGTTATGATACGCATATTTGTCATACTGTATCCGTATACTAAACTGGTCCGCAGGTCCGGTTGGTCCGCAAATTATACCTACCCCTTGATATGTGAGTCGAAAGGATTTGCAGAAATGTGTTGATGTAAAACACTGATTATTCATGTGTTGCATTGTTGATAGAAATATTGCTTATATGGGTTCCCCTATAACTGCATTAAAAAACAATAAATTTGTCGGCAGTGGAAATCGAAAGGATTTATGTCACGTGACTTTTGCCCATTGCTATCAAAATCTACCCACCACAATATCACGGCGTCTCAAATAATACAATGTATTAAAGAAACAGTTAACAATAACAATGTTTTACTGAGATTACTTCCCTTGATAGATAAAGCTTCAATGAGATTACTTCCCTTGATAGATAAAGCTTCAATGAGATTACTTCCCTTGATAGATAAAGCTTCAATGAGATTACTTCCCTTGATAGATAAAGCTTCAATGAGATTACTTCCCTTGATAGATAAAGCTTCAATGAGATTACTTCCCTTGATAGATAAAGCTTCAATGAGATTACTTCCCTTGATATATAAAGCTTCAATGAGATTACTTCCCTTGATAGATAAAGCTTCAATGAGATTACTTCCCTTGATAGATAAAGCTTCAATGAGATTACTTCCCTTGATAGATAAAGCTTCAATGAGATTACTTCCCTTGATAGATAAAGCTTCAATGAGATTACTTCCCTTGATAGATAAAGCTTCAATGAGATTACTTCCCTTGATAGATAAAGCTTCAATGAGATTACTTCCCTTGATAGATAAAGCTTCTAAGTGAGTGTTTAAAGAGTATAGACTACATAGGCAGATCCAAGGGGGGGGGGGGGCCCGGACCCGTCGTACATCCCCACTCTAAAATTGCTCAAGCAAAGGGTTTTTTTTATCATAAAATATGATATCTATAGGAAAATATATAAATATAAATGTCAAATTTTTTTCGCACATTACACGTGCAATTAATAACAAGGCTGGAACTACACTAATACAATGACATAACATACAATAACTCATGACAATTCCTTCTAAGTATTTGTAAGATTTTAATGTTATCCAACGGCTGTAAAAATTATATGATATATATCTAGATGTTTTTATGTATACCCTGGGAAAGGATAGTGTAGGTTCTGTAAATGTGCCTGAATCCCTTAGAAATGAGCATTAGGGGTCATAACAACCCTGAACCCCTGGTCAAGGCCTTGTCCTGGATCCATAGTGGGCCCTTGAATACAGCCCCTAGACCCCCCAGTCTGCTTGTTCATTTTCCGCCCCCCATAACTTGAATCCCCCCCCCCCCCCCCCGTAACTGGAAATCCTAGATCCGCCTATGGAGCTCAAAGATTGCCAGAAAAAGTTGATTACAAGTAAACATGCCATTCACTTCAGCATGATGGTCTTTAAGAAAGTTTAATTTTACCTGATTTAAAAATCTTAAACCAAATCCAACACCAAACTTTTCTGTTGTCATAGCAATTCCTCTTTTCTTCCATTGATTATTTCTATAACACATAAGTGACTTTAATTCTTATTAGGCATTACATGTTCATTTGTTTATTTATTGAAGTTAACGCCTTGTCAACACAATTTCAGGTCATTTTATGGCGTCCAGCGCACCTAACCTAGCTTTCCTGGACCATTGTCTATAACCAGTACTCACCTACCCTTCCACAAGGCCGGAAACTTCTCCATATGATCTAATCAATGAAGGAAAATCGACATTTTTGTCAAATTTTCATGGAAGGGTATAACCTCCCCGGGTTGGATTCATATCCAAATCACGGCGTGCTACCAACTGCGCTATCGACCCGGGTTCTAGGCATTACATGTATGGTAAATAATGGTATATCCTATTGCTATAAGAATTATCATATAGTTTAGCCTGCTTCAAACATCTATGGCATTTGAGTAAAATGACAGTATGCTGTGAGTGTCACAAATTGTCGAAACCCACCTTACATAGCCTTTTTATACACTAAAATTGTGAACTGGGCCAAAAAAGACTGTGTGAAAAAATGCTGTCACTGGGATTCATAATAATGTTCTCAAGAGTTTATAGGAAGACATGATATTGACAAAACTAGCCAAGCAGATTTCCATGCCAGATCAGATATCTTATAATATGACAAATCTATAATTCTAAGATAGGCAAATGTGTTTTCACACTAATTTATCATGACATCATCTATATTTTTTTATTGAACACATATATGACAGTTATAATGTAACCCATTGTTATTAAACTAAATTCAAATTATGTATCTATCAATGTTAGGATTGAACTAGCAACTCAATTTTCTAGTTATAATTTGTTGTAGAATAAAACAATGACACTCATTTTGATGTGCCTATTAAATGACTCATGCTATAAAAGCACTTACTACATATGTACATGTATTAAATGTTGCCACAACAAATCTGGCAGCAAAGTTTTATAATACAACAAAATATAGATAATTGTATGTTAACTCATATACAAGTACATCGATCAACACAATCATCAATGTTAACTTCTAACCTGTTATATTCTTCAATACTCTTTAATCTTTCCTCATATTGACTTTGTTCACTACATTGTTTCCATAGATCCATAGCTGTACAGTTTGTTAATTCAAAACCATATGGAGTGGTGTCCCCTTCTTTGTATAGGTTGATTTCTCGTACCTAGAAATTAAATCAATCAAATACAAACAGAAGTTCAGCTATTAATATCAATCATTTTTGGGATCATACAATGTACTTCCTATCCCATTGCATCCAGATTTTAAGAATATTAACTCTCAACGAATTGTCACCAATTTTGGTGGAGAAAAGCAAAACAAATGGCCCAAGCCTCAAATCAAAGAATTAGATTTTTGTTTACCTTCCGTAAACAGTCATTTTTAACAGACATTTAAACAGCTGCCAGATGACCTTTGAGCTACCCAAATAATGCTAGCTTTTCTAGACAAAACACTATTAAAAACTGTAATTTTCTTTCTTTTGGTTAGGTTTTGTGAGCAAATTTGAGAGTTGTTTATTCACAAACATTGACTGGACAATTATTTTTAATGGTGTCACATTCCAAACATAGACAACATTTAAAACAAGTTTATAGACACAATGATTGCATCATGAATAGTAAAATAGTGAAGATGAGCTGAACATGCCCCATATTTGCTAGCTTTTCATATACACAGGCAATCTTCTTCTCTCCCTCTACTACATATATATAAAGAGAGATAAAGTTTGCCTGTGGTCAGATGCAAAACATGGAGAATTTTAGTGTCGAATTTCAGGTTGGGTTTTAATAAGATTGACAAATCAAAGCACTGAAAGTACTGGGGTATTCATTGTGTTTAGATTTACTCATTTTTTTTGGTTTTACGCTGTAGCAACACCTTATAAAGGTTATATGACAGTGGTCAGTCCACCTACTCACTGTTCCTGGAGTGGCTTTATCACTGGATTTAGCTGTAAACAAGCTACTAGGTGCATACTTCTTCAGTGACTGACTACTGCCCTACATGATTTAAAATCAGTGGAAGGAGGCAGAATGGCTGTAGAAATTATTAATGGTGATGATAACATGTTTTTTTCATACTCTTTTCACAATAAAAATCTGCTTGAGTCATTTACAATATTGAACGATTGAAATTACTAATTTCTATGATTACTGTTGTAATTAGTCAAAGCTATGAACTGTTACAATATGACTACCACATTGTTTAATTAGTTTGCGTGTCAAAAAACTCTAATATAGATGAGATTTAAAATCACGTCATTGTTATCTGTTATGTGTGCTACATAGTCAAGCGGTATTTTTAGAAATGAATTCAATGGGTCCAACAGGACTCACATGTTTAAAATTAATGGGTCCATGACGGAAACAAAGTCATTATTTCATGGGTCCCTGCATATACAATCAAACATCCACTTTTATACCACTTTTACTAAAGGTAATAACCATGTAATCTCTTTAACTCACGTATCACTTATATAACTAAACTGCAGGATAGCAAAACAATAATTTGAAATTAAGATTTCCATGTTTTATTGACTCATACACAGTCTGTACCAAACACTTCTAACTTTCATTTAAACAGGCATATATGGTTAGACTTTCTGTCTATCCAAAAGATCAGTAGCTAAATGGAATAATTATGTAAAAATTGAAAAGTTGCTGAAATGTTTATATCACACCAAACCAACCATGTTTTATTTTAGAATGCAACCTAAGTCTGGGGATTTCTTTAATTTCTTTGGCTAAGAAATCACCAAAATTATCCAACATGTGGTCTCTAATTCAGGCTTCTAAGTCAATTGTCAATGACTCATTGGGCAAACTTTTAAAGAATCAAAACTTTTTCTCAAGCAAGAGTCCAAAATGTTGTATAAGTAATGGTGGAAATTAGTCTTTTTTCACAACAATGGATATTATTGATAATGCATGTAGTTGATATACATTGTATTTTACAACTCCAACCACCAGCAGTCATTTTATTTACCCTGAATGTATCTCACAGTTAGTCTGATGGTTTTTCATATGAAAACTATGTTATTACAATTATTTGATGGCACAATTCACAAAATAAGTAATTCATTCACAGCTTTAGTCTGATTGAATATTTATTCATATCAATTCATTTAAGCATATATCAATGACATATTTTTCTGAACAAACTTAATCATGTTGATCCAAAACTGTCAAATGTAAAATTTTAAAATCTTTAGTTTTAAAATGTTCATAACGTATCGGGTACGAACACTATTGGGGACGAATGTTTCACGGCGCAGATCGTCATCATGTTATTTAAAACAACTGATACAGGATGGATCCAACCATCATATAATTGAGAGACCATCATGAAATTAGCCAGTTAGAGTCAGCTTTTACGCTTATTGACTTCAAGTTCATTAAAAATCGTTACCATCGTACTAATTGATAAGGCATAATAAAAGTTAGGACCTCAATTGTCTGAAATAGAACTGTTACCATTCCTCACTGTGTACTGCAGAGATTTGGTTGTAAATTTTAAATCAAATCACTAAACTAATGACCTCTAATCATAACAATTTGAGAAGATTTATAACTAACATCTCTAATGAACCAAACGCTTATTATATACAAGAAGAAACTAAACACTGCATTTTACTTGAAAGCGAGGTCAAGACTCCTAAATTACGTCATCGATAAAAGCCTGTTGATATCAACAACTGAGTACAAATATATAAGTCGGTTTGATTGATCACTGATAACACAGAACCAATGAAATATGTCGTTATATTCAGAACATATGACCTTTAACGACGTAAAGTTGTTAGTTACAGCTAATAATTACGCAAACCTCTGAGGAGAGTTGTCAATTGTACCAGCCCACCGATTATTTTTTTACACGTATTTTGCCCCTTCCATGGCGTTATGCGTCCAGCTGGATGCACATGTCCAGAAGCAATGGGTTTTTAGCTAAAAAAAAATCTACATTAGTGTGACTTTACCAATGATAGTTCACACTATTTTATTGCACAAGATTTTCAAAAGACACCCCCCCCCCCCAAAAAAAAACCCCACTTCAAAACAGAGGATTTTTCAAAAATTACTGACTTGTAAGTATTTAAACCGAATATAGTCATGGACGGATTTTATTGCAAGTATTTTTTATCCATTATGATACTCATTGACAAAATGTATATTTATGATTTTATCCTTGTTAAATTAATTTCACCAAAGGACTTGCATCCAATGCACCGTAAAATTCAGATTTAATTGCACATGACCCTAACAGTTACAGTCCGGATATACTAATCTTTAAAACAAACCCAATACGTGGGAATCAGCACTTATTATACAGTATAATGTTTCTTATCTCTGTTACAAGTTACTCACTTCAAGTATATTCTGTGGCGTCATTCTGAGCGTCTGGTCAATTTCTTGCGCAGAAATACATAAAGTACCAGTTTCTATAAGATGTTGCAAGTCATGAACTACTTTGTCTCGGAGTATTCTGGCTTGGGTGCTGTTAGGTATATGCGATCTAAAATTGTACTCTGATCGGAATACTACTATTAATCTCTTCTCGTAACAGAGTATTCATTGTTAACACAATGAATACAAAAATCAAAGTTATTAAAATAATAAAACAAACCTTATCTTGGCTAATACCAAGTGCACAAGCTATGTTAAATATAATATCTTCTAAGATCAAGATTCCTTGAGGTGCACCAAATCCTCTAAATGATGTATTAGATGGTGTATTAGTTTTACATATATATCCTTCAACCTTGACATTCTCTAACTTATAAGCACTCTCAAAATTATCTATAGCTATAGACATCACCTATAAAACAACATAAAACTGGTTAATGACTGTACAGCTAAATTTGTGGTCAATAAGGAAAATGCAAACTTCTAAACCCTGTGAATATATCTGTATCAAATTATCAATACATATTATATTTGTAACGATGGGATATGCATATAAAATGTGCATATTTAAAAAAAACAGGAATTTAAATCCCCTTGCAATGTAGAAAACAACAATATATGTTTTTTTAATAAATTAGGATAATTATGGTTCTAAAAAGTTGGTGGACCATAGGACCACTCAATTTCTACAAGTCACTAGACCAAAGGTGGTTTCGATTGACTGGTCCACTGGTTAAATTCAAAAACTGTGTAAATAAAACTTTTCAATATGGTATCTGGCCAAAATTATCTTTGACAAATGACACTTCTGCAAAATCTTGAGATTGAGATCTATTCAAGTATTTGGCAGGTTGTTGGAAATTTGGTTTGTAGCGTAATATTTATGCTAAAAGTTTAGTTTATACTAATTTATTTAGCTTGATTGTGAAACAAGTTCTTACAACATATATCAATCTTGCTCAAGGAAACAACAAGGTATGTTTTGGGTGGGATTCCAACCAACGCGGAACTAGTCCAACATTTTAACCTCTTGGCCACACCTGCTAATGAATTTGACTTATAAACTTTAAATGTAAAGATTCCTGTAAAGAGGTGTGCCATAAACCTCTTGATTTACAAGATGTATAAAGTGCTATAAATGCTTATAAATACTTATTTAATAACTAAGTGTTTTTTGCCATGTAAAGTGGCAAATTCACTGCACAATACTGCAAAATCTGTTAAATAAAACTGAAAACCGGGCCAAAATCTGTTATAGGGCCAATAACACTTTTTGGCCCAAGGGCAAATAACAAATTTCTGTGCTCTGATTGGTTCTTCCCGCAGAGACTGGAAGCAGTCATTTCTTTGGCATAGTGGAGTCATGTACATAACGGTACGTTTCCAGCATGGGTTGTTTTTAGTCTGTCTTTGTTCGTCACAATTTGTAGAAAAAACAATGCAAATGCCGACGAACACCAGCAGGTAAACAAACAGTAGTTTTTATGAAGATTCGGATTTAGTTAAATGTCAGTGATTCTTTAAGCAGTTATTTAGTAAAATCGTCGTTAAAGGTGATTTGATAAAGGTCCTGTTATTTTTTCATGGGACAGTCATATTAGCCCTCAGCCTAGGGCAATATGACTGCCCTTGGAAAAATAACAGGACCTATATCAAATAACATATAATATTAAAATCTACTTACATCTACAGACATATCTTTACTGAATCCAGCAAGATTATATAACTTCAAATCTAATGATTTTATCTTTCCTTCTGTTGTATAGCCAACCTAAACATACAAACAATATCTGTTTTATCAATAATAATAATAATAATAATAATAATAATAATAATAATAATAGTAATAATAGTAAAAGTAATAAATATAATAGTTATAGGCTATTATACAGTTTACTGTACAATACAGAAATATATTTGGACAAGTACACAGCTTGAAAAGACATATTGGATGAGCCGATAGGAGAGTCCAATATGACTTTTCAAGCTGTGTATGAGTCCAAATATATCCCGTATTGTACAGTAAACTGTATAATAACCTTTTTATTATATATCTTTCTTTTACTTTGATATAATCATCATCACCATATCATCCCAACAAAGTATTCACAGTTTTATCAACATCACCCACAAAACACTATCACGACCACAATTTTCTTTAAAAGCCCAGTCCTTTTTTAGAAGAAAAGGGTATTTATTCATGAATGTAGCGGCGAATAAATGTCAATGCGATTTTTCCCGAGTGCGAATGTAGACCTGTGACGTAGTTCTACGTATTATCCAACTCCTCACTGTGCTTACGTCACGCTTTGCTTCTTATTGATTTAATAAAGTGGAAAACCGCTGCGGGGGTTCGTATTATCATGATGTCATAATGACGACCATGTTCTGATGTGTTTGTAGCCTACTAATACCATACTTATACATGTAGGCGGAGCTCCCTAACTTATCGGAAAATTAATTCTCTCAAGTATCGTGGTTAAGACCTTGCCGTAGGATTTACTATTTGACATTTAATTTTAAACTAAAAGTAATAGTGGATTTAAAAGGTTGGAAAGTACAAGGTTCCATGGAATCTATTAAAAAAGATAAACTGCACACGGGCGATAGGATTGTACAGACTAATTATAGGAAACACACGCGCTGACGGAATGACTTTTTATGGCACGATGGACATGGACGGTTTTCCGAAAATAAAGTCTGGAAATGACGTGGATTGTTTTTGTGAGAAAGATCGTTTGAAAGCCAGTATCATTATCTATACTTAATGCAATGCTTGGCTTGAATGAAACAAAAGTCAACCTTTGTATTAATTGCATAATGACTGGATAATTTGTCACACTGTCACAGAATGGATACAAAAGTTTTGCTGTATAATTGAATGCTTGATCGGAAATTGTCAGAATTTGGCTCCTTGATTTAGCGTATTGTAAGTAAAAAATTTGTAATTTATATGACAAACCTTGTTTATAACGTTATTTTATTTAGTACAGACCATTATTATGGTTTATTTCCTCATTCATGCCTAGACTACAAAGAAAAACAGTTTCGAACCGATGAAAACAATGGCGGACATAATTTTTGAATTAACATTGTTTAGTGCACATGTCCCCAATCGTCCAATACGAAAATAATATATTATTTTTGGATCCAATACGGGAATATATTGGACGGTCACGTGGTACAAATGCAGATTGTTGATTGGTTAGATTTTCTTAGATATATAATAATAATAGTTATAGTAATAATAATAATAATAATAACAACAATAATAATAATGATTAATAATAATTACAATAACAACAATAATAATAATAAATAAAAATAAATAATAATAGTAATAAATAAAAATAAATAATAATAGTAATAAATAAAAATAAATAATAATAATAATAAATAAATGCTTAATTACACTAGGCTACACATTTGTTATCATGAAAATATGGTACATCTCTTTTAGGCTACAACGACTATGTGTTCTGCCAGTAAGTCCAAACCTTTGATTTGACATCTCTATAAGTGAAATGGAGACAACAGTGCAAAAAATATTATAATTGTCAAAAGTAATTGTGAATACAAAAAATTAAGACTATGAGTCAGAATATTTTTAATACAAATATGTTCTGTGAACAGAATTTAATGGCAAGCATAATTTAAAGACTAACACAACATATGTCAACATTAGTTTACCTGAGAAGAAAATTCTTGCTGCCACCTAAAGTTATGATTGACTTTGTTGTCAATATCTAATTAAAGCAGGCATACAGAGTGGCATGACTTTGAAAATCACTAATATGAAAAAAGCTACAAATTATGTTTAAAATTCAAATAATTAATACAACATATACCCTATACAAGAGGTAAGTGGATTAAAGGACATACAGATCTCATCTATACAGGTATTTACTTGAACCCTGTTCAAATTTAGTTCTGTATACAATAAAGAGTCTCTCTTACTTTGAAAGTCCGACAATAATGAAATATTAGTAAAATATGTAAAAACTGTGAAAATAATGTTACCTTATATTTCCCCAAGAATGGATGGCGCTTCCCACTGATCTCCATATCTATTTCTCTAGGTACTATACATCTAACTGGACGCTTGTACCTAGATATAGACATAAATCAAATATAGTAAGGGTACTCAGTTTGGAAGAGTGCTTCAGTGGTAGGACACGGGTTTAGGGATAGAGACATCTTAGGTTAGAATGTCACTTGAAGCACTCCTAATTTCCTTAAGCAAAAATATTTTACCTACAATTGTTCCACTCCACCAAGGTGGATTAGGGATTGCCTGCCTGAAGTTGAGTTCAATGATCAGTGGTACCTAGATCATTAGAGCTGGATAAAAGTAAATTTAATGATTTGTGTTTGTTTTTACTAACTGTATACTTATCCAAGCTAAAAGCATAAGCAGACAAGAAAGCAAAACTCTAAAATCTGTCCAGTATTAGGTGATGAGAATTTAAGCACGCAACATTTTTCATCAAAGGGCAATAACTCCACACACAAAATCAACGGACTGTAACCGTAATAGAGAATTCACTTGTCTGCTTGACACTCATTTTATGTGTGAAGTTTCAATAAAATCCGTACAATAATCTGTGAAGAGGGGACAAGATTTTTCATCAAAGGGCCATAACTAAAAACAAATCAATAGACCGCAAAATGGATTATGAACTTGTCTGCTTGATGCTTAATACCTGACCTATTTGTGTAGTTTGAATTAAATCTGTACAATAGGTTTTGAGAAATTGAGAGGACAAGTAAAGCTACTGACTGACTAACCACACCAACCAACCAACTAACCAACCAACTGACCCCTAACCCCTCAAACAGAGTTTTGGGTGGGTATTAGGGTTTCATAATCGGAAAAAAATCATAATCGATCATCGGAATTAATCGGACAACCCTTTTCGATCAATCTTCGATTATATAATCGAAATATTAACAATACAGTAAAAATGCGCACATCAATAGAATTGGTGACAGATAATTGTATAAATGCAATATTACAACTTATTAGTAAGCTACACATGAGGGTTAAGGTTGGCCACTTCCTTCCACTCATGCAAAAAGGTGAACTATCATGTTTGGGATAACATTGCTTCATTCTTGTATTTATTCAATGTGTTCACTATATTTGTTTACAGTGTATTCATAATCCATGTTTTTTTTTTTAAATGTATGACATAAATGAACAATATATATATATATAACAGTTTATAACAGCCATCATTTGTTTGAAATACTTTTGTTCTACTAGAACACCAAATTTCATTGAACTATAACCTAGTGATCACAATAGATTTGCTGATGTATTTTTTTCCAGTATATTGTTTATTATATGCTGGTCAAAGTAATAAAATTATGTGACTTGTTGTTAATTGTATCTTTAATTCATTTAATCTTTTTGCACTATGCAAATGAAAGCATCTTTCAGTGACTTTGTGTCTTCATTAGCTAATAATTGTATTGAAATCATTTCAAAGATTAAAATGCAATTTTACCTAATAATTATTATTGTGTATCAGTCTTCACTGCTACAGTGAAGTATTTATCAATTCAAGAATATTAGTGATCAAATTATGGTTTTAATTTGTATTTTTGTACATATTTAACTTTGCTTAAATTTGATTTTTTTTTCACTCAAAAAATATAACGATCGGACCCGGGTACGAAAGTTATCGAGGACGAATGTTTCACGAGTCCATCGCCTTTTTTCAGGTCAAATATATGATCTGATCAATTGTGTAATTGAGAAATCATTGTGAAATGAACTGGGTTTTAATTTCTGCATTTAATAGCCTCAATATATCATTATATAGTGTACTCTCGTAATATTCGACTAGTAGTGAAAGAACAGACTGTTAACGGAAATTAACTTAATCCGTTTCGTCCCCAATATGAGACAAATGGAATTGTTTGTAAACTAAAATTTGACTGCTTTGCTAATTAAGTGATAAGCGTATCGATTAATGTGTGAACTGGTTACCATTGTCACAAATAGCAAGCGCATGGATAGTGTCCATGAAGTAACGAATCTATTTTTAGTAACACTTTTTGTCATTCATTCTCGCCATCGAACGTACGTATTTTCGAACAAAGGTTCATTTTACATGTGTCGTTTTCAGACTAAACACCTAAAATTAAACTTTTTCTTCTTTTGATAAAATACGCGGCAAATGATTTTACGAGGGGAAAATGGTATGCTAGCATTGTTTTGGGAACATGTGAAAACCTCGCTTCCGCAAGCCTCTACCCTTTCGCATGGCCGACTGCACATTGTATTGTTTAAGTTAGGGGTACAATTAGTGGGTCAAGCGTGTTATTTAATCCTCGCCAACGTGTCATAAACATAATTAGCTAGTCACGGTCAAAAAACTGCCTAAGGCAACGTTTTACTGGAGTCTGCTAGATTATTACGTACCGTCGATCCTGATAGGCTAATCGACTTTCGATGTTGAGAAACGACGCTCTGATTTGCTGTGGGTGTAAACTAGGCGGAGCGTTATCAATAATTGACGTCCTCACGATATTATTCAATCGCCGAAATCGGAAATACTCGGCGAAGTGGACTTATTCTTGGTGTTTTGACAGTCGATATAGTAACACACACTGCGACATTATCGCCCTCGCGGCCGAGCCCTGTGCGACGGCGGCGGCAGTGAGTATATATAATGGAAATAAACTACCAAAAACTAGTGACAATCGATTATTATATATTAGTAATCGATTGTCGCCGATTCTCCTGCAAACGATCGATTTTCGATCATACTCGATCATCGTTTAATCCCTAGTGGGTATAATAATTCCTAATAGTGCATGATTCAATAATAACTTTTAATTATAGTGATATTACTTGGGGTATGCATTATCAGTTTTTGTCCAAATTTTCAATGGTTGAAGCACTTTTGGAAAGCGCTGTATATCAAAGGAAAGAAATTTGAGGGCACAGTAAATAAACTTACTTGAAAGCAGCCACGGCTGTTGGTGCATTAAACATTTGGTTTCTGACATCTTTACCACCAAAAGCACCACCAATACGTCTGGTCCTAATATTAACTTTGTGTTGTGGTAGATTTAATGCACCGCAGATAGTTTCCTGTTTATAGATAATTGTTTAATGAAGGTGGTACAATCATACATGGTCAGCATGATTCCGAGACAACAAGTAAATCTGTGAGCTAATGCTCACTAGTGATACCCGCGCAAAAATCTAAAAATATGCGACAAACAGGAAGTAGATGAGCAAGGAGCATGAAATCGCTTTACACCACATGGGACTATGGGATGAAGCAATATGCAAAGTATTAGGCTGCTGCATGTTATAGTTGCTGAGAAAACTGCGACGGAAATTTTGTAACGGACGGACGGACGGACAAGGGTAAAACAGTATACCCCCCTCTTCTTCGAAGCGGGGGTATAAAAATACTATACAATAATTTGACATGTATTAAACAAATATTTTACCTCCAAATCTATTTTTTTCTTTTTTTTGGTGCGTTTTGTAGGTCTACATGAAAACAAAGAAATTTTGTCACGTTGTTGATAAAATAATCAATATTTGCATACGTATCTTTTTCAAAAATGTTTTATACATAAATTTGAGTATAAAGTATTTTTCTTCAAAAATAGTTTACTTTACACGAGTTTGATGTCAATTAAAATGGCTTTAGCTAATTGTACATGTATTAACCTGTGATATAGAATAAATTATGATAAAGAAACCAGTCACTCATGAACTTGGAAAATATTCTACCATATTTGGAGAAATATAACTTTAATACATGCAGAAATAGTTACATTGAAACAACATTCCTCTGATGCCCTGCCCCCCTTTCTTTCTCCCTGCTGCTCTCAGGTATAAAATAATCACTATAATTGGATTTACTGTTGGAAACTTCTTACAGTGTATAATCTATATTGAATTTTGCTTCTATATACCGGTATCTCTAAACAGAGGTGTGTTCAACAATGCGAGCGCTCGAGCAAGGGCCCGCCTCGCGAATTGTTAGGTTATTGAACGACTGCGAGTGCTCGCTGTAAAATCCATGATGACGTCAAACAGCACATTATTGAAAAAGCAGGTGGGGGAAAAATTATTTCTGCTGGTACACGAGATCTTTCACAATTTTTATCAAACTTAAATCATAGTGATACAATTTACTGTAATTATTTTCTATAATGTATTTATTATTTTAAAAAGCTTTTTATTTTATTTTTGTTTATCACTTCATTTATAACTGATTCTACAAAAATAGCGAACAAAATACATCTAAATAGACATATTAATAATAATATATTAACTAATAAGTAATCACTGTTGAGCCGTCTGGCGAAACATGTTTGAATTAGTAAAGAAAATAAAATTAATTTGCATGTGAAGTCACATTTGCTTGATTTTTGTTATATATATAAAATATATATATATAAGCTTTATTCTTTACGATATACAAGTATACATTCATTATAAAATAGTATTTTAGAACAAGGGAGGTAACTCATATAATCTGAAATCTATTTATATAACAATTTCTAAGCAAAACACCTCTCGAGCTGAATCGCGGGCGATGTCGCCCGAGCGCTCGCACTGTTGAACGCACCTCAGATATCATATAAACCACTGTGGTAAAGGATCTCTTGACATTACACAGGGGGGTGGTCACATCAAAATGACCTTCCTACTGACCAATCAATGTGTGGCTTTCATTTAGACAAAACAATATCAATGGCATGGTGATTTCATAATTTCTATTTTTAGACCAAGTTTTGTGAGCTAATTTGATGGTAGTGTTAATCACAGGCAGTGATTGGACAGCTCTTTCCATATAACATCACAAAGACAATGTAAACAAGACTCTTAGCACATTGATTTTGTCATAAATATTGTTAAATCAAAGGTCAGCTGAACTTGACCAGTAATATGAAGTAGCTAGATTTAAAATAGGAGAATGTGTGTGCAGATAATTTTAGATCAAGTATAAATCAGACTGGTTCCATTAGTAAAGAAGTCCAATAGTTATACATTGAACACTCATATATGTGTACCTACCTGAGAACATAATGCATATTGTGTTGAACAATAAACCTCAATTTCATTGTTTTCAACTTTAGGTATAGCATATGCACATTGTGATTCTAAATAAAAATGTTCCTGATGTCCTGTTCTGTATTCACCTGAATTAGAAAAATATCATATTCCCAAAGCTGTCATTGATTGGGCTTGAAGTGTATTGCTATCAACAAATAAATTTAGATGATACATCGATATACATCGATACATTCAGAGCAGTACTATTCAGACCATTTATGTTGTCATAAACTAATAATAGATGTATATTTGTCATGAAAGAATTGCAACAATGTACCATCAGTGGTATAGGGCTATTTCATCAATGGGGGTGCTGTCAATGTTCCCAGTATCTGTTTATAATGTCAGTGCACCTGTTTCCACTTACAATAGAAGGTCCATCTTGCAAATTTTGACACTGATCCAACATTACACATTGTCTATTTTCAAATGATCTCTAATCCAAATGTTTGTATGACTTGTGTAAAATACATTATGTTAGAAAATGCTTATTTTGAAACGGACCTTTGGAGAGAATTTTTCTCTCATTTGACGAAATGTTTAACATTTTAATGCACAGTTATATTTTTTTAAAGTTTTTCAGCACATTTTAATAGTTATACATACATTAAAATTTCAGAATCTGATAAAAATATTCAGTATGGCATGAAACTAAAAAAATCCAGTTTTTTAGAAAAAAAAACGAACTGGTTTATCACCATAAGAATTCGAACTGCAACAATAACCAGTAAATCGGTTAACCATAACACCCTTAGAAACTATGTTAGGAAATCAACAAGCCTACAGTTCATTAACAAGGATCACATAAGTTTTAAGTAACATTTAAAACTTTATCAGTTGTTCCTTTTAGCAGTTTTGCTATCCAGATAGGTTTTCAGAAATTTCTCTAGTTTATTTCTACAGTTACAATTATACTTTCTTAAATGGCTTCATGGGATTTTAAAATAAATGCCCATTTCAATCAATCAAAACTATGTTTCAGTTTTTCCTCATCCCTAATAGTATGTCGGCCCAAGGCTAAAAAAAGTGGTTCGCTGTACTCATCGGTATATCAGCAATATTTTGGATGATTCTAATAGGAAAAAGTGTGCTCTTTACGAATCTGCCAGGTGATTTTTCAATTTTTGGGGCAGGAAGATGCTATTGGCCAAAAATCAATGACGTCACTAATTTTTAAAAAATCGCTTTTAAACTTTAGAAACGTATTGTGTCATTATTATTCATAATTCAAACAAATACTTTTAGGTATAATTCATTACATGCTTCTACTTTAAGATTTTGTAAAGGTTTTGAAAAAAATCCGATGCTGGAAGAATTGATATTCAAAACAAGTGATTACGTCACAATTTTACCATTTTTCGGGGTACAAGTTTCAAACGTCATTAATTCTATTTTCTAAATAATTTTTCTAAAATTTGAACGCATAGCAGTTTTGACGATACCATGAAGATAAAAAATATAAATTAGAAAAGTACTTAATGTTAAAACACAAGCGAATACGATCGCCCTAACCAACCCTTACTTTTGGCAGTTTCGCACACTGTTTGAACCAACAGAGTAAAATGGCGCAATGTATATTATCTTGTTTAATAAACATTTTGTTTCATTCAATCTAATTTTATTCGAATATTTTTCATATATTATTGCATTGTATAATTACTTATTTAATGAAGCATGATGACGTCATAATTATGATAAAAAAGCGGCATCTCTGACTTGGCACTGTATTCATACTTTTGATAACTATGTGCTTATTCAACAGGTCCTTTTTGATATTCATCTCTGATTGTCTTTTAGTGCAGCAAGTACATAAGAAATAATATGTATATTTTCCATATATTCGAAAATCTTATGTTCCTTGATAAATAAATGACATAAATACCAAAGTACATGATACGCATTTAAGAATTATTTTTTCCTCTTTTCGTAAAAGACAAAACACTAGAATTTAACTGTTCTTAGTCTGACCTCCTTCATCTGACTTTTCTATCTACACAACAAATATTCTGTATAGTTAATCTCAGATGAAAATGAAGGTACTCAAGCCCCCTTACCATGGCAGGGTGACAGTTATCAAGGGGGTAAATAAATAAATGGCATGCTTATATTGCACATATCCCAATAGAAAGACGCTCATATACTATTTGTACATTAAGACCTCACTATTTTAATCAATGGTAAAATACGACATCAAAACAGTAAGTATGTACTATTTGTACAATAAGACCTCACCATTTTGATCATGGCAAAATAGGACATCAAAACAGTAAGTATGTACTATTTGTACAATAAGACCTCGCCATTTTGATCATGACAAAATACGACATCAAAACAGTAAGTATGTACTTTTTGTACAATAAGACCTCACCATTTTGATCAATGGTAAAATACAACATCAAAACTGTAAGTATGTACTATTTGTACAATAAGACCTCACCATTTTGATCAATGGTAAAATACGACATCAAAACAGTAAGTATGTACTATTTGTACAATAAGACCTCACCATTTTGATCATGGCAAAATACGACATCAAAACAGTAAGTATGTACTTTTTGTACAATAAGACCTCACCATTTTGATCAATGGTAAAATACAACATCAAAACAGTAAGTATGTACTATTTGTACAATAAGACCTCACCATTTTGATCAATGGTAAAATACGACATCAAAACAGTAAGTATGTACTATTTGTACAATAAGACCTCACCATTTTGATCATGGCAAAATACGACATCAAAACAGTAAGTATGTACTATTTGTACAATAAGACCTCGCCATTTTGATCATGGCAAAATACGACATCAGAACAGTAAGTATGTACTATTTGTACAATAAGACCTCACCATTTTAATCAATGGTAAAATACGACATCAAAACAGTAAGTATATACTATTTGTACAATAAGACCTCACCATTTTGATCAATAGTAAAATACGACATCAAAACAGTAAGTATGTACTATTTGTACAATAAGACCTCACCATTTTGATCAATGGTAAAATACAACATCAAAACTGTAAGTATGTACTATTTGTACAATAAGACCTCACCATTTTGATCATGGCAAAATACGACATCAGAACAGTAAGTATGTACTATTTGTACAATAAGACCTCACCATTTTAATCAATGGTAAAATACGACATCAGAACAGTAAGTATGTACTATTTGTACAATAAGACCTCACCATTTTGATCAATGGTAAAATACAACATCAAAACTGTAAGTATGTACTATTTGTACAATAAGACCTCACCATTTTGATCATGGCAAAATACGACATCAGAACAGTAAGTATGTACTATTTGTACAATAAGACCTCACCATTTTAATCAATGGTAAAATACGACATCAGAACAGTAAGTATGTACTATTTGTACAATAAGACCTCACCATTTTAATCAATGGTAAAATACGACATCAAAACAGTAAGTATATACTATTTGTACAATAAGACCTCACCATTTTGATCAATGGTAAAATACGACATCAAAACAGTAAGTATATACTATTTGTACAATAAGACCTCACCATTTTGATCAATGGTAAAATACGACATCAAAACAGTAAGTATATACTATTTGTACAATAAGACCTCACCATTTTGATCAATGGTAAAATACAACATCAAAACAGTAAGTATGTACTATTTGTACAATAAGACCTCACCATTTTAATCAATGGTAAAATACGACATCAAAACAGTAAGTATGCACTATTTGTACAATAAGACCTCACCATTTTAATCAATGGTAAAATACAACATCAAAACAGTAAGTATGTACTATTTGTACAATAAGACCTTACCATTTTAATCAATAGTAAAATACGACATCAAAACAGTAAGTATGTACTATTTGTACAAGATATATTTTTATAAGAGGTATATCTGTGCTATGTGATATACTCCAAAAGCTCAAATGAGCTTACATGTCATTATTGGTCTCTTCATCAGAACTTGAATCATATTGAACACTAGACGGTGATACTTTAAATATGTTCTTGCATAAGTCCCCTCCTTCGCATGGACATGCGTCTGTACATGGTAAGTCTTCGGATTTACAAGAACATCTGATGGAACACATAGATGTTTTGCATCCACATTTGACCATTTCAATTATAGCTTTCGGCATAGGATCTTTTGTCATTAAAACTGGATGAAGGTTTAGATTATCATCTTTAGTCCACCCATTGCCTTCTGGGTCGACTTGTTCAATGTTTGGGTTAAGGGATGACAACCAAATTCTAGTTTGATACTCGGCTCTCTTTAAATGTTGATAGAGAGCGTCTTGTGTGGGTGGAAGATACTCATTTTTTGCACCTTTTCTTGCAAATAGTTTATACCGCAACTCATTGCAAGTTTTATCAGAAGGCAAACCTTCATAGACACTCGTGATAAACAGTTCAATATCATTAAAAATGTCATCTAGTGGACGCTTAGACAAGTCACTTAAAGATGAAAATAAAGCATAATTTTTAGAAAGTATTTCCCAAGGTTTAACTTTACCTTGGTTTACAAAACAACTTGTAGAGTCACATCCAGTAATAGCATGAAATGCTGGTAGAACTTTGGATAAGTCTAATCCTAAAGATCTTGCGATTAAATGAGCTGGGATAATGTTTTCACTCTTAGATAATCGGTGCCATAGCTCAACACCAATATCTAATGCAAAGTGAACTAGGAGCACCAACACATCTGTATCTGGGGAGACAATAAGAACACGAGAATACCCAGCTTTTGAAGCTGCTGAGGCATGAAAGATCATTCTTGTGTCTGCTTCCTCGTGGTTACAGGACATTGATGAGAGTTCTGCACATTTATCTTTTGCCATAAATAAGCACGTTTTACCTTCCGGTAGACCACCAGCAATAACAAATGTTTGATTACTAGAAAGCAAATATGGCATGTGCATTTTCCAATATAAAGTTAGGAAATTAGTAAGGTTCAATTTGTTCTCAGGTTCAGAAATGAACCTTTCCCATTTTATTGTGATTGGTGTGTTGCCATCTAGAATTGTTTGACGAATACCCAGACCTGAGCCTCGTCTGGTTCTTTCACCACATTTGATAGAGCTAGCTGCATTTAAGTATTGATCAAATATTACATCAACTCTATTACAACCTGGAACTTTGAAATATTTTAAGAAAGAGTCAGTAATATTTTTTGCATATTCACCAAAAGTCTTTGCACCAGCGTACTTGACAATATGTATGATAGCCATTGCGTCAATGATCGTGCAAGTATCAACATTAGCATTAAACTCACTAATAGTATGGTTATTGCTACAATACTTTTTAAGTTCACCAATCATAATACTTTTTTGACATTTCGCCAATGTTCCATCGGATTTGGCGAGAGACCAAGGTACAGGGGAAAGTTCGTATTGAAAAAGATCAGGCAAACTTATATTTCGTTTTTGCGAAATGACGACTAAACGTCCAAAAAGATTGCGTTCTGCTGTTAATGCAATGCTTTTGTCTTTCACTTTTACATTTGTTACCTTGTTCAAAGAGGAGAATGTCTTAAATCTCACTTTTGTAATAGGATGGAAAAAACTAGTAGTTTGATTAGATAATCTTGTAGAGATAAAGTTTTTCATCAAATGTTCTCCATGACGTTTAGCTGTCAAAAGTGATGAAGTAATATCATCACTTGCAATAACACCTGTGATTATATTTAAAATTTGGGAACTTTGAACATGAAAAGGGTTCCTGAAACACAATATGTGTTTCACGAGACGTTGAACGTCCTGTTCGTCGCAAATAATTCTGGATTTTGTCGCTTCTTTGTGGATTAAAGGACCTGTACGTATGTTATCACACATATCCCTTGTTGCCTCAACAATTTTTGCCCTATCGCTCGCTGAAATATGCCACCTGTCAACAGCATTTTGATTCCGACTAAAACCTATAATACCACCCCTACTTTTAGAGTGTCTATTAATCGATTGTTCTAGTTTCATGTCTGTCCATACTTGGTTGAACTTTCCGGAAGAACCATTTACTGGAAAGTGGCCTTTTCTAAATTGTTCGTAAACAGCTGGAGCATTCATTGGAAGCATATTCATATCTGATAGATACACTGGCACCCATCTGGAATAATTGGTGTGGCCATATTCAAAAAAGTAAGGGAGCATTTTAGCGACCGTCGCCAGGTGAAGATCCCATAATCCGGAACGTTCAGCACGAATGTACTGAAGTAGTATTGATACCATATCAAAGTACTCGTTCCAAAATGTCAACGTTGCATTTGCCTTGTTACATTCTGTAAACTCATCCAAAATTTTCACAATGTGAGGAGTTTCATTTGCAAGAACCTCGACCTTCTCATGAATATTCTCACCATCTTTGAAAGCCATAACTACATTTGAAATTGCAGTCTCTATTTGCTGTATTGGAACACTTACTTGACCATGATACCAGTCATTAACTGCAAGCCATCTAAGGCGGCACATGGCTTCCATTGATATTTTATGGCATCGAACTCCTCTATTGTAATGCGATCCTCTAAAAATTTGATCGACTGTATTACCTGCGTAAATACCGGCATCAGATAACGCATCTTCAAGACCACTATCTTTGTATCTCTTTCCTAGCACAGATAGAAATACCATTGCAATGTGAAAACCACCAAGGCGTAGAATCATGCTTTTAAATTTGTCTTGCATTTGCCATTGGATTTCCTTTGCTTTGCAATATAAAGCCTGGTCAAGGGTCAAAACAGAGTTGGGCTGGCCCAACTTTATCATCATTTTTTCAAGCAAATCCATTACAGTGAAAATAGTTGACATGTCAGTGGCTGATGCTGGTAACATAGGACAAAAACCAACTACAGACAATTCTGGTAAATGAGCTGTAGACAACACATTAAATGCTGACCATCCAGGTACACATTGATCAGCATTATCAATGCTTACAGTAAACAGTTTTATTGGACACATGCGGCATATAATCCAAGCGTGGTCAAGACGTATAGCGTTATCAGAAGAAGTACTATCAGGCGGAATAAACCAGTCAATATTTATCTTTTCTTTCTGGTAATCAGGGTTACATCTTTTACTATCACGCATGTACTGTTTAAGTGATTGAACTTGATCGACCTGCGTTTGAAGGGTGCTTTGCCTCGGTCGTTTCGATTTAGAAGCAAAATTGCCAGACTGAAGTAGATTAGGTTGTTGCATTTGTCTTTGGTACAACACCATAGTAGTGGCATGCGTAGTAAATTTACCATCAAGTGTTTCCTCTTGAAAGTCATTATTATCCGCCGCTGCATGAATAAATGATCCAGCCGAAATATTTGCCGGTATAATAACTTCAGCATCTACTTGAGGTGCAATATTTTTATCCGCAATACTAGTTTCAAAACGTGAGAGAGTTGTAGAACTACAACAATGACCAAATTTGTTTACAATAGAAACTATATCGTGAGACCCAGTCAAGTGTTTAAGAGTCATAGCCAACCCTATGTGCTTTGGTGTATATTTTCTTCCACCAGACAGACTCCAACACAAGTCCTGACCATAGCTTAATACTTTACTGTGAAGGTCTTTACTAATATTGGTATCACGTTCAAGGGACGGCTTTTCTATTTCATCGAGTTTGTTTGAAAGCATCCAATTAAGGAATTGATATAGACTATCAGGAACAATTTTACTTGCATTATCGTTGCTAATGTCATTACTGTTCCAAATATTAATGTCAGCAACATGCTTCATGTCAGTTTGTAGAATGCAAGCAGCTTCAAAAAGCGTGCATACCTTTGAATCACTACTGTGCGTATCTATTCCATCAAACTCATCGTCATTAATTTCTTCACCTAATACATTCGTTACAGCTTCGTGAATCGCTGTTTTTGCCATCAGAAGCAAGCTATGATTGCTGCTATTTTGAATTCTAAACTCAATCTGGTCACCATAGAATAAAGACAATTTTTCTTTAAGTCGATGAGATGGATAATCTGTACTAATTATACCAGCGTCAATTAAATATGCCCTATACTTTGCAAGCAGCTTTGGCATTTCGTAGACCGCGCCATTTTGAAAAATGCGGTCATGGATTTTTGAAACGAGCCTAGAGAAAGCTAATTCATATGGATCAGTAACTGAACTGTGTTTGTCAGACAAATGTGCTAATATGTTTCTTTCAGAGACGTATGTCTGATAGCATTTGCGATGGTACTGAGCTCCAACGGCTGCTAAGTCTACATCATTTAAACGACCAAGTAAGACCCAATCATCTCGACGTCTAGCGCTTAAAATCACTTTTTTAAAGTTAGATTCATTAGTGACTTTACTCATAGGGACTTTCTTGTTCATTATTTTGCATGTTACATGGCTAAATAAGCACATTGATGCCCAATCAAATGTTGAACATGAAGATCGAGTCATAGGACCATTAGTAATCGTACACTTTTTGTTATTTATAAGGTCACAATTGCTTTCATGTTTAGAAATAGACATACGTGTCTGTTTTATAAATAACTTGTAACAACCACTATGCCAGTTCAACACCGTTTCAGGTGCTTCTAGTCTGGCTTTTAAATCAGAAAAGTATGAATCTTTTTTAATATTATTATGCAATATTCTATCGCATAATCTCAATATTGCATGTTTTCCTTGAAGTGTACCAGCAACTATTTTCTCATTGTTAGTAGTGCCCTGTACAACACAAAAAATACATTTGGATACCCTTATGCGCCTTTTCCTTCCAGAAGGCGAAAACAAATTGCATTCTTCATCAAGACCATCTGAGGAATCCATCACCAATATAAACGAGATTCACAAATTTATATAAAATTTACGGCAAATTGTATTTACAATGATAGGTGTGCCAATGGTATGGGGTAATATTTACAAGTACTACAAAGAAATATCTCTGAATACCTGTGTTTGTCTACATATCTGCGAGTAAAGGATAAAATTTTATCAGAGTGAGGTATCTAAGACATAAACTATTTACATTTAATGAAATAGGATACAGCATGGCCCAAGCCTACACCGTGCCCGGACAAATTGTAGCTAAAACTATCATTATTCATTAAATGACTAAACTTATTGACTAACAATACAATAATAAATGAGAAACTAAGCAAAGTAAATGCAAGTCTTTACAACTGATCAAAATTAGATAGATTTAAGAAGACCTATCTCTTTAAATTGACAGTTTTTCCAAATGATTTACACTGATTAAAAACTGTGCATCTACGTGTGATTATAACAGATCTGTCTTAAATAAACAAAACTGTGTTTACACAAATAATTCTATAAACTAACGAGCTATATGAATTTATTTTGGTATTTATTTTAACCGTTAATGTATTTTGTGCGAACTATACCATTTGATTGTAAGATCAGGTTTTCGTACAATTATATGACGTCATCATGTGTAATTGAAAAAAAATATAATGGACAAGCAATTTAAAAAAAAATGTTTCAACAAGTTTATTTTAAATTCCAAACAACATGCTAATTTAGCAAAAAATAAATTGCGCCATTTTATTCTGTTGGTTCGAATAGTGTGCAAAACTGCCAAAAGTAAGGGTTGCTTAGGGCGATCGTATTCGCCAATGTTTTAACATAAAGTACTTTTCTAAATTATATTTTTTAACTTCATGGTATCGTTAAAACTGCTATGCATTCAAATCTTAGAAATATTATTTAGAACATAGAATAAATGACGTTTGAAACGTGTACCCCGAAAAATGGTAAAAATGTGACGTAATCACTTGTTTTGAATATCAATTCTTCCAGCATCGGATTTTTTTCAAAACGTTTACAAAATCTTATAGTAGAAGCATGTAATGAAGTATACCTAAAATTACTTGTTTGAATTATGAATAATAATGACAAAATACGTTTCTAAAGTTTAAAAGCGATTTTTTAAGAATTAGTGACGTCATCGATTTTTGGCCAATAGCATCTTCCTGCCCCAAAAATTGAAAAATCACCTGGCAGATTCGAAAAGAGCACACATTTTTCTATAAGAATCAACCAAAATATTGCTGATATACCGATGAGTACAGCGAACCACATTTTTAGACGCTTTTCTCAACTGGGCCGACATACTATAAAAGTTTAAACCCTGTTTGGGAATTCTCATATTAGTTCGCCAATACATAAAATCTTTATGATACAGAATTCTCATATTAGTTAGGCAATACATAAAATCTTTATGATACAGAATTCTCATATTAGTTAGGCAATACATAAAATCTTTATGATACAGAATTCTCATATTAGTTAGGCAATACATAAAATCTTTATGATACAGAATTCTCATATTAGTTAGGCAATACATGAAATCTTTATGATACAGAATTCTCATATTAGTTTGGCAATACATGAAATCTTTATGATACAGAATTCTCATATTAGTTAGGCAATACATAAAATCTTTATGATACAGAATTCTCATATTAGTTTGCCAATACATGAAATCTTTATCATACAAACTCAGACTGCTGAAGTAAAACAACATCTCGCAAAATAACTTACCAGTTAAAACATGATCGGATTCAGTAAAACCTTTCTCAATATCACCTTCTTGCAGGAATTCCATCTCACCAAAAAAGGACTTATTAGCTATAGCATCCTGTCAGTACATGTAGTAAGTAAAATAATAAATTTATACAGTAACATCCTGGAATTCTGAAATTTGAGACAAATTTCCAGTTCGTGGGGAAGTATGTCATGGCACTTACCTGTTCACATTATGGGAAGAAAGATATGTAGGGAGAGCACTCCCCCTGTAAGCGAGGGGTCCTGGGTTCAAGTCCCATTAAGGCTGCATATTTTTCTTACCCTGTTAAATTTTTTTATGTTAAACTAATAAAATATTACAGCAATACATTTAAACATAAGCACTTTATTTTTATTGACTTTACAAATAACTAGTACCAAAGCTCTTGTAATATAATTTTTGTACATCAAAGCTTGCACCTACATGTACATTTTGTTATTTTCACAATAAAATACAGACATGCATTATGTTATTTCTTATCTACAAGTCACTATAAATTCTGGTAGATCAAACCTTATTCAATCACAACATAGTGTAATAAAGTAATAGACTTGATAAAGTTTACATACCTCAATAGTTAGGATAGCTGGGAGATCTTCATATTCAACTTTTACTAGATATGTAGCTTTTCTTGCTATTTCCCTCGTCTCTGCTAGTACAGCACCAATAGGTTGACCAATACATAACACCTTAAATATAACAACATAGCTAGTTGCATTGCAATTAACATCAATAAAATTCAGAGTGGGAATACAAGACGCTTTGAATTTAGTACATGGAAATTGATTTTCAAAAATATTGCCCTTCATTGTATTGGAATTTAGATCCCCAGCATTTGCCACCGGCTCACAGTTTGTAGAAGACTTCTATCCATTTTTTGAAGATTTAATTCCTAACTAATCTGTAATAATGGGAGACTTTAATCTACATCTGGATTATAGATCCTCCGCTGTTTCTGAATTGTCTTTATTCCTTTGGTTTAGAACAGCATGTAAATTTTGAAACACATATCGGTGGTAATATGTTAGATCTTGTACTTACTGAAGCAGTTAATGGTATACAGGTACAGAAATGTGAACAGGGACCCTTTTTATCAGATCAGTGTGTAGTTAAGGTACTAATAAATGTAGAAATAGAGAATATTGTGAGCCAATATGTAAAATTTCACAAATAAAAAAAATCAATCATGAAACTTTTCTTCTGATTTAAAAGACATTACTATTGATTGTGAAGATGTTGACTTATGTGAGGAACTTGAAGTCAAAACTTCAAAGCACTCTTGACAAGCATGCTCCTATAGTAGAAAAAACAAAGATTCATAGGGCTCCAAAACCATGGTTTACAGAAAATCTAGTCTTACTTAAAAGTTCAATGCAAAAACAAGAAAGATTATGGAGAAAATATGGAAAGCCTGAACAATTAGAAGCTTTCAAGGTTATGTGCAACCATGATTATGAAATAAATGAAGAAAAGGTTAAATCACTTAGTCAAAGAATTCTTGATGCTAAAGGTGATACAAAACAATTATATAAATTTGTTGCTGAAATGACAGAAGTAAGTTTTGAAAATCCAATGCTGAAAGGGGATTCTGATCACTCTATAGCAGAAAATTTTGCTGATTATTTCTTGAATAAAATTTAAAAAAAATAGAGAATCCTTGCTGCATTTTCTAACTTACTAACCCCAACAGAAGGGTGTACCTAGTCTTGATCATTTTAAGGATTTTACAATAGAAGAGGTCAGAGATCTTATATGTGACTTAAATACTAAATCATCTGAGTTAGACGTATTGCCAACAAAATTGCTCAAATGTTATCTAAAAGAATTATTACATCTAATTACTCATTTAATAAATATCTCATTGAAATATGGTGTATTTCCATCCAAGTGGAAAGAGACAATTGTTAAGCCTCTTCTCAAGAAGGTGGGTCTGGACCTAGGATATGCTTATTAACCATAGGCTGGTTAGCAATCTATTCTTTTTATCTAATAGTATTGGGGCCAGAGGGGTCCACCTTGCACCCCCTCTAGACTTTTTGCCACCCATGATATATTGTTCCTTAGGGTCCACTGAATCAGAATTGGCATTGTTCTCAAAAATAAACTCTTGCACACTACCTGTAATTTCACAGTTTCCACCGCAACTCCTTGTTTTTTGAGGAAATTGTCGGTGTCTATAAAATCATTAATAACTTGAACAAGCACTAAGCTAGAAGAATATAGTCCTGCAGTAAAATGCCATATTTTAGGTGAACCGTGCACTTGAGTCCCCACAAAGTTTTTTTGCTGTTTCTATATCTTTGAAAGGTGCTGAATAAGAATCCGAGTGATGACACCCTGTCATCCTTGAGCAATTTGCATAATATGCAAATTAAGTCCGCCATTATAGAAATTCCGTTTTTCGCTAATAACTCAATAACCAACTTAGATACAAATTCAAAATATGTATCCATACCCATGTTTTCAGGGTCTATCTATCACATGGTACTAATGTCAGCTTGATCAGATCATTTAAATATGCAAATTTATGCAAATTAGGTATTTTACGAAACACAATATTCGGTTTTGCTATACACATCAACGTCTGTAGTTTTTACATGGATATTTTGAGTAAAATATGTTTAATATTTTAAGCTTTTGTATATATTAAATACAAATATATCAAATAATTACATTAAATCAGTTTATGATACTATAAAGATATACAAAATATTCAAATTACGTTATAACTTGAAGGATTTGGCCTCAAACATTACATGATGTCATGTATATTTATGCCGTTGTCTATCATTCCGTGGAGGTCAGAATAATTTTGATTCAGTCTTTGGACAGAGCTGACTAAGAAATTTAGTTAGGACATCTTGTCAACCATGAGCAATTATTGCAATATGCAAATGTAGTCCGCCATTACCCAAATTCTGTTTTTCGCTAATAACACAAATAGCAATCATGATAAAAATCTAACATATGTGTCTGCAACCATGTTTGTAGGGTCCAGCTATCATAAGATACGAACTTAAGCATCATCAGAGGTGATTTGCAAATGTAGATGTATGCAAGTTAGGTCTTTAAGTATAGGAAAGTGGGTTTGTTTGCACTATATAAAATAAAGATCATGTACCAAATTTCGAGTTGTAATGAACAGATTAACGATTATTTACAAATAATTAAAGCCAAAGCATTTAGTTAGTATATTTAGTGTGACGACACACTTGAAAAAATCATAATATCTCAATAACCATATTATGACAAACATGAAAAGTATGTATTTACCTATATATATGCTTCCATGGCATTAGTTTGTTTGTTTTATGTCGGAGAACATATACTAATGTTATAATGATCATATGATTTGGATATGTATACTTATGCAAATTAGGCGCATAAAGTAAAGTGATATCCATTTTCTCTATCCAAGTTAAAGTCAGTGTATAGAACAAAGGTATTCTACATAAACTAAGAGCATGCATTGCTTATTATATATAAATTTTAGATAATTAAGATACGTGGTCCTTACAGTCATTAGATTGTAAAGAATATTGTTTTTTGCCCATAATTTCTCCAATTACTTATTTCCCTACTAAAATATGTTCTGTTATCAATTTTTGATATAATAAGGAAGATAAGTAAGGATGCATTCAAATGATTGTAAGAACATACTATGCAAACCAACTTTTAGTCAAAATAAAGTAGAAAATTTAGCCATACAAAGGTTTAAGACAAATTAAGTGTGTGTAGCCATGATCATGTACAGCACACTCCGAGTTTAGCTATACCAATTCAATTCTTGCAGATCATGACCTTTCATGGTAGTCCAAAATACCCGGTTAGTCTGATTATCATGGCGTTACAGAATTGAGATTCCTGCTCACCTTGCAATAACCAATTATGCTATAAACATGCATACAAATTCTAGTTATCAAACATGCATGCAAGGTCTCATAGTCATATTTATGATTCTGAAAAGTTGAAAAACAACTAATATTTATTTTATTGAACTTGTTAACAATAGATTTATGTATACGACGTTCCTTAATGCTGGCTTTGTTATTATATATTTTATATACATGCCTAGAACGTTCTATCTTATCTTGGGTAAATTAATTAGTGGAAACTATGAGTAAATGAATAAGTTGACACATGTAGTTTCATGAATTTCTTTCCACAGTTAACAGTGTTGAGAGGTCAAATCTGCACGAAAATAAGTAAGACTTTCCAGATTCTACTATTGCCATGAAGTACATGTATATCAATCAATTAGATGCTTAAATTATGTCAATGACAGGCTGCTGTTACGATAAGGAAACGCTTTTGAATAGACTATATCCGGAATGCAAATATTTGGGTTTTCCTCTCCGGTACAAACAAACTTTCACTGTTACAATGAAAACACGTGTAAAAAGAACAATATGATAAAATCCATAGTTCGTGCTGTTTAGCAATAGTCTGTAGAAAACTTTGTTTTTACCGTCTGTGCACGGACGGAAAAACCCATAAATTTGAATTCCTGATTAGGTCTATTCAGTAGCTTTAATTTTACAGTCAATTTTATGATGTACTATTCAAATTAATTTATTGTTCTTCCTTTCTTTGGTTCTGGCGTAAAGGCACACCACTTCAAAATGTTATATTGAGCTGCAAGCACCCGTGTGCGTAGGCCACACGGTAATAAGTAACACATTATAAACATTCATTATATAATAATACATAGATAAGTTGTGGTATATGAATAGTCTTATAATGTGGACATTCTGGACATTGAAATCCAACCGAACATAAAATTGGGTCGCAATTGACAAATTACTTGATTCAGTTATATTTTCTGAAAAATTTCCTCTTTGAAGTACTTAAATTCAAATAAAATAGATTCACTTGAAAAACAGTTCATTTGAAAAACTTTTTTTGCATACATTTGCATATGCAAATCATCTGATCATGCTGAATGTGGTATCATATGATAGCTAGACCCTATAAACATGGGCGCAGACACATATTTTAAAATCTTATCATGATTAGTTATTGTGTTATTAGCGAAAAACGGAATTTCGATTATGGCGGACCAAATTTGCATATTATGCTAATTGTTCAAGGATGACTGGATGTCATCAATTATTTTCTTGGGCAGCTCTGTTCAAATATATATAAGCTGAATCATCAAAATTATCAAGGCATCAACAGAATGCTAGACTATGGCATAAATATTCATGACACCATGTAATGTTTGAGTCAAAATCCTACAATTTTTAACGTAATTTGAATATTTAGCATATCTTTAAGGTATCATAAACTGATTTAATGTAATTATTTGATACTTTTGTATTTAATATATATACAAAATAAGCATAACATAAACACATTTTACTCAAAATACCAATGTAAAAACTACAGACGTTGATTTGTATAGCAAAAACGAATGTTGTGTTCGTTAAATACCTAATTTGCATAAATTTGCATATTCAAATGATCTGATCAAGCTGATATTAGTACCATGTGATAGATAGACCCTGAAAACATGGGTAGTGATACATATTTTAATTTTGTATCTAAGTTGGTTATTGAGTTATTAGCGAAAAACGGAATTTCTATAATGGTGGACTTAATTTGCATATTATGCAAATTGCTCAAGGATGACAGGGTGTCATCACTCGGATTCTTATTCAGCACCTTTCAAAGATATAGAAACAGCAAAAAAACTTTGTGGGGACTCAAGTGCACGGTTCACCTCATATACTGCAGGACTAATATAATTAGTGTAAAATCAAAGCTGAGACACTGACTTTTAGAAATACATGTACAACTATCCGCTAAAATATGGTTAAATTCATGAAATTAACAAAAAAACAGAAAAAATGCAGAAAAAATGTCAATTTTTTTTTCAATTACATGCATATCTTTTAATTTCCAAACCCTTTTTTTGAGAAATAATACATTTATTTTGTTACAAAATACTTCAGGAAGGTCTACTCTATCAGATTCAAAATTATTTTTAAGACAGAAGTACTATTTATGTATGTAAAAACCATTTCCATAGCAACCGATATTTTCTAGTAAGAACTACTATTTGGTGATTGAACTTGAAATTTTTGGTCAAATCTCAGTTGAATAAATGTTTAACCCAGTTGATCAATATTGCTGGTGAAACTATAAAATCTGTGAAGACTATTCGCTACTTAGGGGCCTTTCTTGATGAAACTTTAAGCTTTAAAGTTTACATCAAAACAGAAAGTAGAACTGCCATGTTCAATAATTTATGTATCAAAAGAATAAGAAAATATTTAGATAAATATGCAACAGAAACACTAGACCTATCTTTGGTTATGTCCCACATTATTACTGTAATCTGATCTTGTATTGAATCTCAAAATGTGATCTATGCAAACTTCAGTGATTTCAAAACATGAGTGCCAAACCAGTATTAAGGCTAAAAAATCAGACAGTTCAAAAGATGCTTGGTACTCACTGCACTGGTTACCAGTCAAAGCAAGAATCAACTTAAAAATATGTACTTTCATGTACAACTGTTGTACTTGAACTACACCTGCCTATCTGACTGAAATTCTCAAAAAGCCTGTACAAAGCAGACCTGGTCTTAGATCTGCAAAATCCAAAGACCTGAATCTTAGACCAATAAGAAAGACAAATAAGAAAAAAACATTCAGTGACAGAAACTTTAGCACAGTGGGCTCCATGGAAAAAGCTACCAGATGATGTCAAATTATCACCTACTTTGGATGTGTTCAAAAAATGATTGAATACTCACTATTTCTCCACTTTTTATGATATATTCTAAAACTGACATGGCTATGATGTGACTTCTATATGACGTGAGAATGAGGATTGCCTCGCTCTCTGTCATTGCATACCTTGTTTTATATGACTACATTACTGCTTAAAATTAGGGGTCCTTTTAAAGGTGATGATTGGACACCTTTGGAGATGTATTAAGGGCCCTTTAAAGGTGATGTTTTGACACCTTTTTGGGAAATGTCTGGTTAACAGTGGCTTTATGTAACACTATTCAAAGTCTGGTAAACATAGCATCATGTTATACTGTTCAGGACACCAATTTTCATAATCACATAAATGAAACAAGTGTAAGCATTTTCAATCAAAGTATTGAAATACAGAGAGACTTTTGTGCACATTGAAGCCTAACAAATCCATACTAATGATTACTCTTTACACATTAGATTCAAGTACCAATCGAGCAGGGCAAAAATGCAGGTGGAAGTGTTTATACTACCCTGTATTACTGCTGTAAAACAACTTAACCTTTAAGTAATACAATGAATAACCGCAGTATCATTATACTAAACAGCTTCAGACACAATCAATATATTTGACTACGCCCCTTCCACACACTTATCAATATAAGTAAACACCTGTCACTGATTGAGTCAGATGACGGAACTACTTTAATTGCCTACAAATTGACTGCATAGTAAACCAGAGACACATGTATTACTCAGCAGGTTAAACTGGTCAGGCAATTTCCTCGATAGTTTTCAATTTGTGGTATTACTTAAGCCTTTCGGCGAAAACGCCGAAAGCCTAAAAATGATTGAAATCGCTGTTAAGCCATGTATAACATCTTCTCATTTGAGTAAACACATTCAATAAAAAATGTGTCAATGTCTAAGTCTGTCCCCTGTCTATTTATAGAATGCCCGGATCAGAATTTAGCCAAAATTATCTATTGGCGTGCCCTGTTATGCATATGTAAAACATTTAGCCCAAATTTTGGGCAGCCAATCAATTGCTCACCAATAATTATTCTTAGGCCCGCCGAAAATGGGGAAAACAAGTATGCATCTTATCTTGAAAACAAAATCTTGAGAAATGACATGTACCTATTAGTTTTTCATTTTCCTCGTCTAAAATTGCAACTATTTTTCAACTGGTACAGGGTTCATATATTGATAATGGTATTTTCCAGTGATACAAACAGGTAACCCGACAAAAACATGGCGTCGACGAGACCATTCAAACACCCCTAATTTGACTATCCGATGTTCATTTTCTCCTCATGTGACTTCAAATGCATCGTTTTAATTGGCTTAAGGCAACCGGTCTCGACTACAAAATGCGTAAATCTTCATGATTGTATATATTTCAGGAACAGCGATAACAATTGTGAATTGTGAGTAATGTAGGTCCAATAAAGTTGAAGTATAAAAACTCAATAAAAACAATACAAAAAAAACCATAAAATACACAAACACATATAAATAAAAGCAGTGTAGTTAGTCCTCAGGTGGCACTTTATAACATCATGTGTATAAATTTTATTTTGTGTAAGTTTGAGTTTAAGTTTAGCACCTTAAATATAACAACATATACTTCTAAGTTTCAGAAAAAAATAATTAGTATATTTTAAGTGTTTATAAAGCTGAAAATGCTTGAAGAGAAAAAATATTTATGAGATGTGAATTTTGTATTACAAATGCTGTTTACAGAAATAAAGATGACAACAATACTGTTACTATACAGGAACATCTGTGTATAACAGTCTACAAAATAAGTGGATGTCTGGTTGCCCAGGACAACCAATTTTTAGTTTGGACAACCAACAATTTCATTTGGGCAACCGAAATTCTCCAAATGAGACATAATTGCTTGCCTTTAAAATGACTGTTAGGACAACCACTTTCATATCCTAATTTAATAGACTGTGAATAATAAAGTAACATCAAACCTCCTTGGAAGCAAATATTTCCTCATGTGCCATCCAATGATTTTTCCCTGGTATATCTGTATGGTCAACAAAACCATGTACACCATCCATAGCTAGTGCTGCACTTGGATCTATACTAAGTATTTTAGCATGAGCTTTTCTACTTAATACTAAACAAATAGATAGCTCACCTGAAACATGTAAAAATAACTGTGTTTTAATCAACCTTTGACCCATACTTTCATTGGCCTTATACATGTACATGTATGCTACCAAATTTAGTTGTTATTTCTTTCTTTTTTGTAACGCTATATAATCATATGATTTTGGATAATATAAGGTCCAGCCTCTTTGTCAGCTCCTCTGTTGGTTCAAATAAAATCCAAAACCTAAGTGATTTTTTTTATAGCAAGAAATTTTATCCAACTAACTAAATACTAAGCTGTAACTTGAATTACGGAGTCACAATGATAAATCATCATAAATAAGGTCAATTTAATAGTATACGAATATTTGCACTATCATGTTAAATGGCTTCTGGGAGTCATAGTGAAAACATGTAGTTTGTGATAAATTGGCGACATACAAACTTTACCATCCTGCTATGCCCCAGTTCTGGAGGACCAGGAATGGAAGTTCATATAACATAAGTTAACCCCATAAGAAAAACCCCTCCTATCACCATTTTATACTCAGGCTAGATAAAACGCTTAGTCTCATACCATCAAGTTTAGGCATGTCATCTATATAAACAGCTTGTCCTGATACTATAGCCTCAGAGGATACATTAGGTACTGGTCTACCAACACTATCATTGTCTGATTGGTTACTATCTACACAGGAATCATAGTACTGTGAGGATATACATGGCTCTATCTTTATATCAAATAAATCTGATGTGGTACTTCTGCCCTGAAAAATAGTTAATCAAAGGGCTGAAAGCACAGATGAAATACAGTAAATCAAAGGGCTGAAAGCACTGATGAAATATAGTAAATGAAAGGGCTGAAAGCACTGATGAAATACAGTAAATCAAAGGGCTGAAAGCACAGATGAAATACAGTAAATCAAAGGGCTGAAAGCACTGATGAAATACAGTAAATCAAAGGTCTGAAATCACTGATAAAATATAGTAAATCAAAGGGCTGAAAGCACTGATGAAATACAGTAAATCAAAGGGCTGAAAGCACTGATGAAATACAGTAAATGGAAGGACTGAAAGCACTGATGAAATACAGTAAATGGAAGGGCTGAAAGCACTGATGAAATACAGTAAATGAAAGGGCTGAAAGCACTGATGAAATACAGTAAATGGAAGGGCTGAAAGCACTGATGAAATACAGTAAATGAAAGGGCTGAAAGCACTGATGAAATACAGTAAATGGAAGGACTGAAAGCACTGATTAAATACAGTAAATGGAAGGGATGAAAGCACTGATGAAATACAGTTAATGAAAGGGCTGAAAGCACTGATGAAATACAGTAAATGGAAGGGCTGAAAGCACTGGTGAAATACAGTTAATGAAAGGGATGAAAGGACTGATGAAATACAGTAAATGAAAGGGCTGAAAGCACTGATGAAATACAGTAAATCAAAGGGCTGAAAGCACTGATAAAATACAGTAAATCAAAGGGCTGAAAGCACTGATGAAATACAGTAAATCAAAGGGCTGAAAGGACTGATGAAATACAGTAAATGAAAGGGCTGAAAGCACTGATGAAATACAGTAAATGAAAGGGCTGAAAGCACTGATGAAATACAGTACTGTATAGCGGGTTATTTCTGCGGGGCAAAAATTTCGCGTAAACAAGAGAGTTTTGTATTGGCGATGCTAAATATTGGCGGAAATTACTCTGAGCGCCAATTTTAAACCTCCCGGTGAAAGATGGTCAAAGGTACATAACTCTGTCATTTACACTAAAAGGTCAATTTACCTGTATAAGCGGTCACTACCGATCGCGACTTTTCAAATTTTCGAATTAACCAAGTGTCACAAAAGTTGCATAATCTTAGCGGACGTGTGAAAACCCAACGCTTACACAGCAGATTATCTATTTCTATGACAATGCTCTGACGGGACAAATTAAATGATAAGAATCGCCATTTAATATGTGAATGTTTTTGTTAAAAATATTACCTGGGTGCCGCTAAGTTTGATTGATCGTTCGACAAATTGCATAAGTAAGCCCCACTCGCGAGGGTCTTATAATAATAACAATTTCATGTAATGAACAATCAAAATTTTCGCATGTTTGTTAATCTGATAACGCCTTTGTCTTTGTTAAAAATTATCGGTATTAAAGTTTGCGGTCACACACTCCTTAAAAATCGCCAATTTACCTGAATCCATTGGTCAAAGTCCGACAAATTTTAAAATTAACAGCTTGTCACAAACAGTGTATAGTCTTTTAACAGACTAAATCAATTATAAAGCGTTGTCACGTGACGAAATTTGACAATAGTTTTCTTTTGAAAATCAATAAATAATAAGCTACATAAGCACTATCTCCGCTCTTTCTACTCAATTTGTTAAATTAGGTGATGAGAAGTTTGTCTTCAGTTTGCTAGCAAGCACTTAAATTAATTACAACACTAAAGATGACTTTGTTTTTTACGACAATCAAATAAGTGCTTGAACTAAACTTGAAGATTCGGAAATGACTGACATACGAATTTATTAAAGTATACAAAATGGCGGTAGCGTCGTAGACTTTCGTAATTGAGTTTTGATGCAACCTGGCGTCTAATTGTAAGAATGACTGTATTGCCTGTCTGTATTTTCGTTTGCTACATACATAACTTGAATCAAATCCTTTGTGTTATTCAAAATATTAAATCTTGCTCATTTACATAATAAATCTCACCCAAATAATTCTTGATTTTTAGGGAGTTAATACATGCACATTTTAATGAATACACAATTTATTAAGAGTAATGTCCCTTAGTAAACAATATTGCGGCGACTTAATACTGCGGAGGTTTGTATTCGCGGTGTTTACATTTGGCGCATTTTCATTTTCCGCCAATAAAGCCAAAATAAAACCCCGCAGATAATACCCGCTATACAGTAAATTAAAGGGCTGAAAGCACTGATGAAATAAGTAAATAATGGACTGAAAGTACTGATGAAATACAGTATTAAAAAATTCTTAATTCGTTTTTAATGTTGTATTCAACACATATTTAGGTAATATATACGACAGCCAGCTCTTCCTACTGTAGGTTTCCAGGACACTTTTCTTTCACCAGTACTAACTTACCCTACCAGGAGGCTGACAACTCATGTATAGGGTATGACCTACTGCGACCGGGCTCAAATCGCGATCTCTGGATTCGAAGTCAGACATGCTAACCAAAACACCACGGCAGCAGCTAAATACAATAAATTAAAGGACTGAAAGCAATGCAAAAAATAGTCAATGAAAGGACTGAAATAACTGATGATATATATATAGTAAATGAAAGGACTGAAAGCACTGATGAAATACAGTAAATGAAAGGACTGAAAGCACTGTTAAAATTCAGTAAATCAAAGGACTAAAAGCGCTAATGAAATACAAAAAAATGAAAGGACTGAAAGTACTAATGAATTACAGTAAATGGAAGGACTGAAAGCACTAATGAAATACAGTCAATTTGCATTATCTCGACTACTCTTGTGTCGACATTTCGTTGTCTCGATTGAAAATCAAAAGTCCCGATTTTTTTCCTTCTTTATCTATATGAAAAAATCATGTTTGACTCGATCTTTTTGTCTCGACATTTTCGCTCTTTCGACTATAAATTTGAGTCCCAAAGTGTTATTTTACTATAAAATTATAATGTTTAAGTCGACTAGACAAAGATATTATCAGCGATCTGTTGAGGTGCGAAAAATAGCACATGTCCATTGTTTATCGATTAGCGACTGTATAGATAATCTGTTTAAAAGAACGTGTCAATATTGAATTAACATGTCATTTATATAAACAAACTAATTGACATGAATGAAACCATCGTTGAATAAGTCGAGTGTTAATTGACAGATGTCAAAATTGAGTGTAAAGATATCAAAATGCGTGCTTACAATCATGTGCTTCATTACAAAAACACTGCGATACTCGTTATTTTTTTGTGTTCATTAATTTTGTTTAATGAATATTTTGTCCAATAAAAATAAGAAACAAATATTTTCCGTTTATTTTTATTATTATATTTCGTCATTTAAGTTGATATAAATGTACGGCATCTTCTTTGCATGATAAATTAATCCCTCTATAGACCTGTTGGAAAAACGATGTTTACGACTGTTATGGATCGATAATAGAAAGACACGCATTTAAAAGATATGCCGACATTTTTGTAGTTCAAGTCTATATTTTTCGTGACGTAATAGTCAAGTACTCTTCACACACACAACTGGATACTATCAGCAACTACTCAAAATTATCAAAGAGAAGCCGACTTACACAATGACGGTGCTGTGGTTGTACGAAATAGTGTATGACGTCAAACATATACACACACAATTTATCTGACTGGCTACAAATATTCTGAATAATATACGCTTGGTTAGTCGTTCTTTCGAGATACAGTCAGTGAAATAGTAGAAACCGAAAGTAGATTTTCGGAAAATACGCGATTTTGTTCTATAACTTGTCGAGAGGGAACTTTGCCAGCGGTAAAAGTGTCACAAAACCTTCAGAGTACAAGTTTATGGTAAAACCCTATTCACAGCTGCAGCAAAGCGATTATTCTAAACTACACTCTCTGAACAGGTAAAACTGCTACTGAAGACATCGGAATTACCTCCCTTAGAAAATTTCGTTTATCTTGTTTGTCTGGACTTTTCGTTATCTCGATTATTTTCCAACGGTCCCAACTAAGTCGAGATAACGAGAGTTGACTGTACAGTAAATGGAAGGACTGAAAGCACTAATGAAATACAGTAAATAGAAGGACTGAAAGCACTAATGAAATACAGAAAATTAAAAGACTGAAAACACTGATGAAATACAGTAAATGAAAGGGCTGAAATCACTGATGAAATACATAAATCAAAGAGCTGAAAGCACTGATGAAATACAGTAAATCAAAGGACTAAAAGCACTAATGAACAAGAGCTGTCAGAGGAGACAGCATGCTCGACTTAGTAAGTGTTTGTCACAGGAGATGTGGTTGATGATAAGGAACATACATATTTTAAAATTTGAAAATATAACCTTAACAAATTCAAAGAAAAAAAAGAAATAAATAGAAAACTATAAGTTCAAGGGGGATAACTCTGAAAAAATGTATAAGGAGTTATGAATCTTGTCACATGAGATGTGGTTGATAATAAGGAACATATATCTAAAGTTTGAAGTCAATACCTGAAGAAATAAAAGAGTTGCAGTAAAAACAAACATTTTTTTAAAGAAAACTCTAATTTCAAGGGGAGATAATTCTGAAAATAAATATATTTGGAGTTATGAACCTTGTCACATGAGATGTGGATGATAATAATGAACATATATTTAAAGTTTGAAATCAATACCTAAAGAAATAAAACAGTTGCAATAAAAACAAACATTTTTTAAAGAAAACTCTAAGTTCAAGGGGAGATAATTCTGAAAAAAATGCATTCGGAGTTATGGACCATGTCACATGAGATGTGGTTGATAGAAAGGAACATATATTTAAAGTTTGAAGTTAATATCTTAAGAAATAACAAAGATACAGAAGAAAGTATTTTACTGCACAAAAACTTTAATCTGTGCACAAAAACTTCAATCAGTTCAAGGGCAGATAATTCTTGAAAAAATGTGTTTGGAGTTATGGACCTTGTCACATGAGATGTGGTTGATAGTAAGGAACATATAATTAAAGTTTGAAGTTAATATCTTAAGAAATAACAAAGATATAGAAGAAAGTATTTTACTGCACAAAAACTTTAATCAGAAGTGTGGACGCGGACGCGGACGCCGACGCCGACGCCGACGCCGGGGCGAGTAGGAGAGCTCTACATTACTTCGTAAAGTCGAGCTAAAAACAGTAAAAGAAAGGACTGAAAGCACTAATGAAATACAGTAAATGAAAGGGCTTAAAGCACTGATGAAATACAGTAAATGAAAGGGCTGAAAGCACTGATGAAATACATAAATCAAAGAGCTGAAAGCACTGATGAAATATATTAATCAAAGAGCTGAAAGCACTGATGAAATATATTTATCAAAGAGCTGAAAGCACTGATGAAATATATAAATCAAAAAGCTGAAAGCACTGATGAAATATATTAATCAAAGAGCTGAAAGCATTGATAAAATATATTTAATCAAAGTACTGAAAGCGCTGATGAAATATATTAATCAAAGAGCTGAAAGCATTTGTGTAAAACAGTAAATAAAAGGGATAAAAGCTATGATGTAATATGGTAAATTAAAAGACTGAAAGCATTGTTGAAATACAGTTTATCAAAAGGCTGAAAGCACTGATGAAATACAGTAAATAATAATAATTAAATAATAATAAAGACTTTTTTAAACAAGGCTACACATTTGGATAAATCCAATCTTCCATGAGGACCTCTAGTAAAACATGTACATTTTATTGTGCGTAAAGTTTGACCCTGACCTGACCTTTATGCAAGATTATTTATTACATTGAATACGAATGTAGTATAAATGCTTGATTACACCGTGGCCGTGTGGATTATGTGTAAAAAATTTACAAATACTAGATATTTCAGACAAAACTTTCTCTAGAACTGAGTACAATGTAGCATGACTGATAACTCAGTTAGATTTACAGTTTGTATTTCACAATTAGCCAGTCAATTAGTCAACAGTTCTTGTGACTTCTATGATGTATGTTCAGATTATCATAAATTGACAAGTATACTACACTTTTGTATACAGTGCTTTAAAAGATTGAGCAATCTCACAGGAAAAAAATTCTGGTATTTTTTTTTACAAATATCAAGACATCATAATATAACAAAGGCAATACTTACCAGACATCCATTGATTTTATTATAAAACTTAAGAAAGAAAGCAGCAACTACATCATGTTTATATTTAGAATGTGTTGGTTTACCATTCAATGTATTTAACACTTCCATTATACTTGTTATAACATCATTTAGTATAGAATCATTCCATGACCTACAGGTAAAAAACATGTTATATATCATTATCAGTTATTCAAAAATTATTTTGTGCCTTATATATAACAGTATACTGTTATGCTGCAGTATGCAGCAATATTTTGCGCTTACAAGACATGTGCATACATAAACTGAGATTGTCGATTCACTAAGGTCACAGAGAAAAATATTAATGGTCGCCCAGTCGCCCATGGCGAGTAAAAATTCGGCTGGGCGAGTAAAAATTCCAAGACAGGAGCCCAGAAATTTTTGCCATTTTTCCCCCGGTTCATTTTGAAAGCCCGATTCGCTAAACAGTGCTATTTTTTTCAGTTTGTTTCAAAGTCCGATTCGCTAAACAGCGATTCGCTAATACGCACGTGACGTAATAACATGGCGGCACCCAGAAATTTTTAATTTCGCCGGCTTTTTTTCAAAGTTTTTAATGATTCTCCCTGGTATTTAGCAAATTCGTTGCAATATGTATCAGTACTTGACCAATGTTAAAAAGCCTGAACCAAAGCTGAAACAAAACGAGGCCGAAAAATATAAATATTACGCAGAATACGAAAAAGTAAAGCGCCAGCACAAATTCAACGACGAATGGTGTAAAACCCGTCCGTGGCTTTCGGACAGTGATCAGGGGATTCTGTGCTCTTATTGTACAGAATTTACTGTAGACAGTAAGTTGCAAAAGTTACAAACTTGACAGCATTCTTAAACATGAAAGATCAAAACAGCATGAAAAATGTGCTGAAAAAATCCACACATACATTGTCAAACCAACTGAGGTTATAAATATTGATTCTGATGCAGGAACTCAGACAGTAGATGGGTCACCTGCAGTTGAAAGTCAGCAGGCTACTACAGGAACTCAGACAGTAGATGGGTCACCTGCAGTTGAAAGTCAGCAGGCTACTACAGGAACTCAGACAGTAGATGGGTCACCTGCAGTTGAAAGTCAGCAGGCTACTACAGGAACTCAGACAGTAGATGGGTCACCTGCAGTTGAAAGTCAGTAGGCTACTACAGGAACTCAGACTACAGTTGAGTTTCCTGTCTCAGTCTCATTTGGCCTGTGTGGATTCAGATTATGATTCTGAGATTGACAGTGACTTAGATGAACCTACTGTATTCCACAAGTTGCTGAACTGTGAGAATTACTAATACTATGAGCATTGTGATAATTTCACAAGAGTCGGTTAAGTACTGCACACAGGTTCATATGTTGCAGCTTCACAGTCCTTTGATTTTAGTTAAAAATCTTATAATGCCAAGTTACTGAATTTGTGACATGTGTTTACCAAGCTCATTTGTCACACCACTGTGTCTGCTGAGCAGGGTCTACACTATTCACAGCTTGGTCATTGATCAACACTGATCATCTGGCACATACTGGCTGAACTGGATCTACACTGATTCCTGTTTATGCTGTCCCAGCACCTAAATAGTTTAAAGTGTTTTTAATATTTGTTTAATACAACAAATAAATTGATAATTAGTTGTGAAAATAACCTGTCTCCGTGTATTAAAAACCTTGAAATATACTGGGCTCCTAAAAAATGAGCTGGGCCCCTAATTCTAAAAAGTTAGGGGCCCAGGTGGCCCCTAGACAGAAAAAAAATAATATTTTTCCCTGAGGTCAGATTATTTCCATGTCTATTTCACTTTGATAGAGCAACTGGCAATTACTTAAATGTTGACACTGCAAATTGCCATTATCCAAAGACAGATTTAGTAAGAAATAACAATTTACACAAAAATACCAGCAAACGCTATAAAATGAAGGGAAAATTTTCCTTTTACAGAAACTACATCTCAGAAAGTAGACTGTAAGTTTGTTACTTTATACTTGAGACAAAATACCATAAAAGAAAGGGTAGCAAGCTGATAGTCCAGTTGACAAGATCCTGTATGATGTAATGAATAATGAATAGTGCTGTACACATCTTTCATTTTTTTAATTCATATTACAGCGGTCAGTCATCTAACTCAAGTTGCCTGGACAGGCTTAAATCTCTGGATCTAAGCATTTAACCTGTAACTAAGAACAGATCTTTGCAAGTAACTGACAACGGTCATATTTGATATAGAGGTAGGCAGGAGAATGGCCATACTACCAGATCCAGGCATAACTATACATACAATGTTATTAGGCCACCATTTAAAATGATTTAAGGAACATAATTATATGTCAGAACAAGTGACAGACAACATCAGTTCACTTACTTTCCAATAACAGGTTGTGCTGTTTTATTTAACAACTCAGGCTTATCTGTAATACCACCAACACATATTCTGAAAATATATGTATACAATATTACATAAAAAATGTACAGTCCAATTTCTATTTGGAGAAAAGCCTTAGGACTGACAAAAAAAGGTTGCTTAATAAAATGGTACTTTAATAGAAATGACCTTGTTTAACAAAGTAACAAACAATTGAGTAAGAAAACATGTATTTATGTACAAATATGAGTAGTTACAGTGGTAATTTACATTGTACATGTATTTATGTACAAATATGTGTAGTTACAGTGGTAATTTACATTGTACATGTATTTATGTACAAATATGAGTAGTTACAGTGGTAATTTACATTGTACATGTATTTATGTACAAATATGTGTAGTTACAGTGGTAATTTACATTGTACATGTATTTATGTACAAATATGTGTAGTTACAGTGGTAATTTACATTGTACATGTATTTATGTACAAATATGTGTAGTTACAGTGGTAATTTACATTGTACATGTATTTATGTACAAATATGTGTAGTTACAGTGGTAATTTACATTGTACATGTATTTATGTACAAATATGTGTAGTTACAGTGGTAATTTACATTGTACATGTATTTATGTACAAATATGTGTAGTTACAGTGGTAATTTACATTGTACATGTATTTAAGTACAAATATGTGTAGTTACAGTGGTAATTTACATTGTACATGTATTTATGTACAAGTATGTGTAGTTACAGTGGTAATTTACATTTTACATGTATTTATGTACAAATATGTGTAGTTACAGTGGTAATTTACATTGTACATGTATTTATGTACAAATATGTGTAGTTACAGTGGTAATTTACATTTTACATGTATTTATGTACAAATATGTGTAGTTACAGTGGTAATTTACATTTTACATGTATTTATGTACAAATATGTGTAGTTACAGTGGTAATTTACATTTTACATGTATTTAAGTACAACTATGTGTAGTTACAGTGGTAATTTACATTTTACATGTATTTATGTACAAATATGTGTAGTTACAGTGGTAATTTACATTTTACATGTATTTATGTACAAATATGTGTAGTTACAGTGGTAATTTACATTGTACATGTATTTATGACAGTGTTTTATGTATGTTAGCAAAATAATTAACAACATGCATGAATATCAAATTTTTAAAATGTTAATTATGAATATACTAGATTTAAATTTTTCCTCCTGCTCTTTCACAATTTTCCAAACATACAGAGTAGACTGTGCTTTAAACAAACCATGACAGACAATTTGCATTGTTTATACAGTATTCACATTTATCAAGAAAAAAAAACTTGAGTCAACTGAGGAATTTTTAAAATCAGCACACATGTATATTTATGGAGATATGTTTCTAACTATGCTACATGAAGAACCTCCAATTATAGTACAATTACTTGCAGTATGCATGGTCTATTTTCATTAAAACTTCATAAGAACCTTTTTAGAGGACACTATAGAATTATATTTCCAGGGATCAGTTTAGTTATATTTTATATATGCCAAACACATGAAGCTCATTAACAGAATACCAGAAGACGCAATCATTGTAGGTTTAAGCTAACAAACATAAGCCTAATATTAAAAAAATAACAATAAATATTTTATGGCAGGGCTCTGATTGCCCCTAACTACATATATTTGAGTTCAGGCAACCTGTTCATGCCAACAAAAATGGTTTGGGCAAGTCAAAAAACATAACTGGCTGTCCATTCAGGCAACCTAGTTTAAAAATTAGTGTCTAGCCGTGTATGGTGTAATAAAACACCTTCTCTCACTTACCTTAGCTCCTTGATAACATGTTCATCAGATACTTGTAATAATATCCCACAGTCAACATTAGCTAATGAGAACGTAGGTCTGTCTGCTTGTTTGTAAAATGAGCAATATGTCCCCTGAAATATAAAATATAGATACATAAATATGTACAACACTTCTAGTAGAGATGTGCACAGAAATATATACATAAATATACAAAAATGAACAAGTAAAAGTAATTTGTTGATGGGGGTTGATCCTTTAATTTCAAAAATTATTTGTAAGTTATTGAGACTGTAATTGTGTTTAAAAAATAAATTCTTTTTATCTTAAAGCAAACTGACCAATATATCATAAGGAGAACAAAACAACATCATGTAAACACTGTTTGAATCATACTGTTATTATCAGAACATTGATTTACTGCTTCCAAATGTTTCTGTACAGTTTTGAGAAAGTTTTAGAAAACTTAATAAATAAGTTAAAATTTGTGAAGCAGCTGTTTAAACAATTCTTTGTAATCCTCCTTGTTGTAACAGGTGCAACAGGTGTATGACAAAAACAAGAGCTGTCAGTAGAGACAGCATGCTCAACTAAGTAAGTATTTGTCACAGGAGATGTGGTTGATGATAAGGAATATACATATTTTAAAATTTGAAAATATAACCTTAACAAAGTTCATGGGAGAAAATTTTGAAAACAAATTAATTTGGAGTTATGAACCTAGTCACGTGAGATGTGGTTGATAATAAGGAACATATACTAGGACGAAAAAGAAACGCCGGGTACATAAAATATGCAACACATGTCCGGCCGTGTTTCGCAAAACAAGAAGGGTCATCGTTAAAAGGGGGTATTTTTTCACATAATCAGCATCGGAAATCGATTGAAACTTCAACAGCTGGTTCCATACAGATGACATTTCATACAAAAATAAATAATCCAAAAATAAAAAATCCAATAATACAATTTATCCCTTAAAACAATCATTATAGGTTACCCGGCGTTTCTTTTTCGTCCTAGTATATATTTAAAGTTTGAAGTTGATACCTTAAGAAATCAAAAAGTAATAGTAAAAAATATTACTGCACAAAAACTTTAATCAGAAATATGGATGCGGGCGCCGACGCTAGGGCGAGTAGGAGAGCTCTCCATTTACTTCGTAAAGTCAAGCTAAAAATGGCATCCAAGAAAGTAAGTATTGTAAATTTTGATAGTCATTCATTGTAATGTATAAAAATATGCTTCATATTTTAAATCATATTTAATGAAATATGATCACATAGCTAAAATATGTTGACATATATACATAATAAAGTAGGGCTGCATCAATTTACTGTAAAGTCGATTCAGTTTTTTCATCTGATTCAATTTTTCCGATTTGGATTTATCGAAATCACATCTGTGTCCTCGCAATTGATTTCTCATGTATCCAATTGTTGCAGCCCTAAAAATAAGATCAACACACTTATCAACAAACCTTAGCTGTGTGAGGTATGATGACAGATTGTATAATTTCACTAGATTTGAGGGATAGCTCTTCTATCGGCATTTGTCTTTCTCCATCAACTGAAACATGTGATATTACAGTACTTCTTTTGGTTAGGTTAAATGCTGTATCAACACATTGTATAAGTCATATCACTGCAATTAGTCAACCTTCTCACCTTTCTAGAAAATGCTAATTTTCTGAATTTAGCTGTTTACCAGTTATTAGATGCATTCAACTGTCAGAACTGACAAATACCCAACGTGATTTGGAATCAGTAGTAGGAGGGAGAATAGCAGTAGAAATTATTTCATGACCAAACTACACTAAAGTATGCCCTGCCTGAGGATCGAACCCCCTCAATAAGTAGAGTTAGTAGACATGTACCTTAATAACTTAGGAAACTTGACCTCAAATACAGATAGTTGAATTTGATCATTAAAATATTTACTCATTAAGCAACAATTCATATTTATACATTACATGCTAAGGTTACTACACTCCTATTATCACATTTAATGTATGCAGGTTTTTGATAAATGCAAGTAATATTTAAATTGTATTTTTGTCTCATTCACTTGTCACAAGCTATAAGTAGCAGGGGTGTGGAATTCCTAGTTCTTTCCACTTGTCTTCCAAAAAGTGACTTCTTTAAATGTTTTTGTCTGGAGTCAAAATGCACTTATCCAGAAGTTCAGTATTCAAAAGGACGTATTGAGATCTATGACATTAAATACATACAAAAAGTAAATATAAATTGACAATATAATACAGCTTAGTTCATTGCTGAATTTGACTAAAAAATTTAGACATTTACAATATTTAGTATACTTATAGCTAAAATATAACTTGTCTGCAGACAAGCAGGATTGGTTGAATTATTTGTCTGGAAACATAAATCTACAAGTTGGAAAATTAGGTCATAGGAATTCCACACCCCTGAATAGAAAATGAAACTATTTGTCATTGTAATAGACAATAGGGAATTCTAAGTTAAAGTAAAAATAAATGTAAGATATATTACCACTGACAAGTATGACAGATGTGTTTAATGCTGTCAGTAATGTAAGTATATCAGAATTAGATCTTCCACTTAGAATACTTCCACTTACAGTCTGAAATAATAACACAGTAAAATTCCACTATTAGGACAAACAAAATTAACGGTCTAATATCAGCAAAGATCTAAATCTAGGAATCTATTTCTTTCTCAAAAAAAGCATCTGGGAAAAAACTGTCAAAAATTGCAGGGTTTTGCAATAAATATGGTGAACTTTAAAATGGAACTTCAACTTTATTGTTTTTAAAATGGAACTTCAACTTTGTTGTTTTAAAATGGAACTTCAACTTTGTTGTTTTAAAATGGAACTTCAACTTTGTTGTTTTAAAATGGAACTTCAACTTTGTGGAACTTCAACTTTGTTGTTTTAAAATGGAACTTCAACTTTGTGGAACTTCAACTTTATTGTTTTTAAAATGGAACTTCAACTTTATTGTTTTTAAAATGGAACTTCAACTTTGTTGTTTTTAAAATGGAACTTCAACTTTGTTGTTTTTAAAATGGAACTTCAACTTTATTGTTTTTAAAATGGAACTTCAACTTTATTGTTTTTAAAATGGAACTTCAACTTTATTGTTTTTAAAATGGAACTTCAACTTTGTTGTTTTAAAATGGAACTTCAACTTTATTGTTTTTAAAATGAAATTTCAACTTTATTGTTTTTAAAATGGAACTTCAACTTTGTTGCTTTTAATGGAACTTCAACTTTGTTGCTTTTAATGGAACTTCATCTTTATTGTTTTTAAAATGGAACTTCATCTTTATTGTTTTTAAAATGGAACTTCATCTTTATTGTCAAGTTGTTGTTTTTTTCACTCATTGTAGTTAATTTAATATCCAATATTTATACAAACGGCGTATTTTGAAATGAGTTGAAATATCAAACAAGATAAGAGTATACAGATACAATATACTAGGGCTTGCGAAATCAATCGTCTGTATTGTATGTGTTGTCCCAAGGCAAGAAGGGACAAGTGGATTTATCAATAAGTTTATTCTATAATTTTCATACAGACAAGAAATGTCTACAAGTCAGCTAGAGCATACAAGTTTACAATTTTAAGACTTTGCCAACCCTTATACTTTCACTAAAGTATAATTCAAATAAGACATATTTGTTGTCAAATTCTTGTCCTTATTTAATAAACGAACAATAGAAAGAAAATTGTAAAATGAACAAAATAACATGTACAGACAGACAGACTTTTCAGAATTGTTCAACAAATATTAACAGTTGTATTACTATTTAAGCAGCACAATTAATGAATACTAAGTGTGAAGTTCAATAACAATATATTACTACAACTAATTAATTCTCAGGACATGTGGAAAAATCTAGTGAAATATGTCGTTTTGATAAATCTTGAAATTGCCATTTTTGAAGTTATTGATTAGTCAGTCCCATGCTACTTTGAAAAATTGTAACTCAACTCTATTTTAGTAAAACAATATAGTAAAAGTAAGACTTTTATACCAGGGCTGAACGAAAAACTACTGTAATTCCCTTTATTTTCAAGCAGAGTAACAATGGTGTTTTGTTCAGCCATGATATGACCCTTACAGTTGTTCCTAGCAATACTTACACAAACATTTCTGATCTGATCAGCCCCATATTTATCTATCATATCATACATACATGTAAAATGTCCCCTCTTGTCAACTATAATAAACAATATATAAACACAAATCATTAAGAAAAATGTGTAAGCAAACATATTAGGAATAGCAACAGTCAACAAAATACAGCCTACCACACAACCAAAAGAGGCAAAAAGGGAAACTTTTTAGATTTATGTTATAAAATTGATGCCACAAACAAATATTAAATCCTGAAAAGTTTTAAAAATAAACTAAAACTGTCATATTTGGCCAAGAAATGCATGACGCAAATTAAATCTATTTATCATAGCAATTTTATGCCAGTATTGCTTTATTAAAGAGGGCTACACAGAATATCACAGAACATCAATCACCAGCAAGACACAGACACAAACATTCACTATATACCAATATATGCCCCAAAATAAGCAATCAAACATACTCAGGCACATGACATATATCATCAACTTAGAGAAATCACTATCAATATACGGACGGAAAATCTCCAAATTAACTGCTGAATTAGCAATAGGAGATTTTCCACTTTTGGCAAACATATTATAGCATTTTTGGCATGTTAAACACCAAAACCTGAAATGAATTATATCTGGTAACTTTCAAAATTTGACCAAATTTAGGCTACAAAAACTCATTTAAGGGGTGAATAGGTCACACTCCGGTGTCTGCACATAATGCATCCTTATGGAGCAGACAGACCCTCTCAAAAAACTCAAATCAGTCAGTAAGACAGGGCTACACACTTTGATAAATCAGGGATTTTATATAACATATAAAATCTCTGGATAAATCCAATCTTCCATGTAAACCTCTTGGTAATGAAAACCATGTCTGTCTTCTTTGCATCTTTGTAAACAAACATAAATCAACAAAACAGAAAATATTCTTGAACTTACCACTAATATTACTCTCCAGATTAGAGAGTTCCTGTCTTAGTTTTGACATAGTTACAGCAGCTCCAACCTCTACCCCATCATTGACAACAACAACCTTACTAATATCAGCAACATTTCCACCATATAACAATACTGATGATGTATTAAACTTTCCTAACTTTATAGATAATGCTGAAAATAGAAGTCAGCAAAAATGTTCAAACTTGATACGTTTGTGTGTACATCAAGGCTTCTTCAGCAATGGCTTACCACATGTAAAATCATACATTATTGCAGGGGCAGATCCAGGTGTTTTTTTTCTAGGGGGGGGGGTCTGAACTTTTTCTAGGGGGGGGGGGGTCCAAATTCGAACCACAATAACATTATACACTGTTTGCAGAATTAAGCAACATATTAAAACTTAAAAATGGCTTACAGTTTAAATCAAAGCACTGAAGGCACTGAATTTGTTCTGGTTTGAAAAGTGGAATTAGATTTCCGGCTCCAACAAAACATTTGTTCACAAAGAACAGTTCAGTGTTATTAGTTTGATAGGTAGACCAGCACTGTTCCAGTTCAAACACTATATACAATTGACCTATAAATACAACAGGTAAACCAAACAGGCGAACACACTACTGATTTTTTTTCACAATATCACCACAAGTCAAAGGGGTCATTCTTAAAACAATTCAATAACTGCATCTTAAAAGTTATCATTCATGCACATTTATTCTATTACATCTGTATATAATTAAATGAAGTCCACTATTCAGACATCATTCAAAGTAATTTACTATGATCTTTAAATTTTTCCTATAGAACCATTCTAGTACATAAGATGACATAATCATCCCTACTGAGACGCACAACATAGCAGCGAATATTCTTATGCTTGAAATATAGTTCGGATTACTAGTGTATTAATGCGCCCGTCATAGCAGACAATCTTTTTGAATTGCTCTATACATATAATACTGAGGGACTACTTCTGGATTCGGTAAATTTTCAAAGTGGGAAAGGGTCTGAAATACGGTAAATATGTTTGTTCAGGACTGAAGTCCCGAACAAATAAAAACACTCATGTATGGGTACATTTTGGAAATTCCAGGGGGGAGTCCGGATCCCCTGACTCCCCTGCTATATCCACCCATGTAATGTGTAACTTTAGAATATTTGCATGGGTTGTTCATCACAACCATACTGGTTAGAAAACATAAGTAGGGCAGATTTTACAGGGTTTTTTTCAGTTAAAATTACTGTTTGAAGTCACTCCTTAAGCATTAGCTATGAAATTCTTTCATAATATGGAAGTAAAAGGAGAAATGTAGCATAATTGGCATCTTATTTTTTCCTTGTTTTTCCTGCATTTTAGTGTACATGTATGAATAAGCTTCAGAGTAGTTTTATTGCATATTTAGTGAGTTATTTATAGCACTTTTTTTTTAGAAATATACACTTAAGAAAATCAACATGCTTAAAATGCAGAAAAATGTAATTACGCAGTTGCTGGTCAATACCATGCTATTTGGTCTAGACACTCTTCAAAATAGCTACCACAGGACTTGGAATCAAAAATTTTCCCAAAAAATAATGTGTTTTACTTTACCTGCAGTAGTGTTTCCCATTATTACAGGAGCTGTTGGATATTTAGATTTCAAGTCCAATAACTCTTGTAAACTTGTTGGGGCATACCAGTTCCATTTGGATCCATTAAAATATGTGGAAGTCCTCAAGTCACCATTTGTCTGTTAGCAGAAAAAACATGAATTAACACTCAAGTTTTACATAATAATATACAGAGCATTAAATTCAAGTAATAACAGACATATATTGGTAAGCATGTACCACCAATTTTCTCTTTTATTTATCTAACAAATTGTACTGTACCCTCTATAAGTTTTTAGACTGAGACAAATAAACATTTTGAGGAAAAAACTCATCATAAATTCATGCATAGTTGCATATCACAAGTAATTTTACTGTTACGACAATTAAAGGTTATTCATGTAATACAGTTTAGTTGTATCATTATCTTGATAAACTAAATACAGTGTAACCTCTGCAGAGCGACTTTCGGCAGAGTTTGAAAAAAGTGTCGCTCTGCAGAGGTGTTGCCCTGCAGAGGTAGACTTTCTCTACAGATCACGAAAAACAGCCGTTTTCGGTACGGAAAACTGGCCGTTATCCGTTCCGTAATGTAAATACAGTTATAAGCGGGGGCTGTTCAGCAAAAGTAAAAAGTTTTAATATAATTACAAAGTTTTTAAGACACATCATTATAACCGTTAAAATTCCTAGCATGATGGTTAGTTTTACGCAGAAGAAAGCAATACACTAGGGAAATCATTTCTGGTACCGTCAAATTTGTTTTTTGTACCTGTCTAATGGCGAATAATATTTAGCATGAATTATCATCATCTTTTCGGGAGTAAATGTCTGATTTGGCTCTTAAACCTCAAATTACCTTAAAACAGAATTTATTTTATCGAAGCTTTTAATAATGAGTACAATAACAAATAAGTTTTCATTTACTATGGTCAACTAGCTGGACGTGAGTATGACTGATATTTGATGAGGTCAGCCTACCAAACAAAGTCCTCCTCATCTTAGGTCGGTTCGTAGGTGTCATGGAAACCATATGTCACTTGTTTATTAACCCCTGTTAGTCAAATGATTTAAGGTTCTGGAACTGTAACCAACTTCGACACTTGGTATAATCCGGTTTAACACGAATAGCTGTTGTCGTTAATTTTCGTAATTGCTATTTTTAGTAATTTTCACCACACGATCCGGTTTTTCCATGAGGTCATAGTGTAACACATTTTCCGAAAATGGCGAAACCAGGTGCTCAACAGCGTGATCGTCGAGGTCGTTATCGTAAAAATAATGGTTTATGTTAAGTCGTATAGGATCATAACTACTTGGTTAATTCTGTGTGTGCAGGTGTAAAATGCACGGTTTCATCTTGTATTTGCGATTTAAATTTGCCATCACAACCACTAGAAGATATCACCTCAATACTAAGACGCACAACACATCGTCATATTCAGAAATTTGGTATGCGGTCGAATATAGTGAGGCATATGAAGACAATGAATATCATTGTACTTTTCTGTTTTCAATATAATCATTATCTACTTTTAAAGTAAATGATACAATAATCAGCATTATTTGAAAGCTAAGGCTCAAAATATGCCAACATTACTAAGTCTGGTGCCAAAATGTGTATGCAAAAGTACTGCAGAAACACGGCTGGATAAGGTTTAACGCCTGCTCAACTTCCTCTGATATTTTTCTGGCTGGCCAGATTGGACTTTTAAATGTGTTTAGGAGTCAAAACTGTGATAGTCAACCAAGAGTCTCTAATACAAAAAAGTGATTGATTCCGTTATTCCAAACTAGTCAGAATGTTTTACGAAAAACGTGTTAAGTTGTAAGTTTCTAATATTTCCCTCAAACCAGCCAAAATCAGTAAAGAGAAGGTTTTCATATGATAATGCAGAGTTTTACATTCATTTTTCTATCTCCAGTACCAATTTAGATGATATACAGTCAAAATTGCTCATGCGACCACGTGTATTAAGTGACCTTTGTCTTAAGCGACCACTTTGGAATCCCCCCGAGCGTTTCACACTGTTTTACTATTGCATTAAGCGACTTTTGTCTAACGCGACCAGCGACCACTGATTTTGGTCAAAACTGACTTATTTGTGTTAAACGAACGGCTCAAATAAATTAAACAAGAGCTCCGCTGGGCGGGGCATTATACGCCCGTGTGCAGTCCATGCTGTGTTCTATCTCATATAAAGTCCCTGTGACCTTGACCAATGACCCCAGGATCTCAGAATAGGTCCCATTCTTAACAGGAGGGCTATCCAAAGCAAAGATTTTGAGAACCTAGGTACAGCCATGGTTGATTTATCACCGACACAAAGTTTTCCCATACAAACTTCCAGTGACTTTGACCCTGGGGCCTCAGAACCAAAAGTTCTCGCTCTTGACCCAAAGAGTATTGATACATAAAATTTGGTGATCTTAGGTAAAGTTGGTTGTTGGACAAGGTTTTTCCTCATGATTTTTCTTTTGACTTTAACCTTTAACACAGGGACCTAAAACCAAAGGGGCATATGCTAGACATTAAGGCTACCCTTAAATAAGATTTGGAAAACCTACAATGTAGGTACAATTATTATTGAGTTACTGTCCGGAAAATGTTTCAATATGAATTAAGTCCCTGTGACCTTGACTTTTGTCCCTGGGGTTTCCAAATCAAAAGAGAACATCAAATACCAAAGAGCTATCAACACATTACATCTTGACAAATGGGCTGATCCACATAAAATTTGGTTAACCTAGGTACAATCATTGTTTAGTTATTGTCCGAACAAGGATTGTCCATATGATGCCCCTGTGACCTAGATCTTTGACCCAGTTTTGACCCAAAACCAATTGGGAACATCCTTAACACATGGGCTACCCTCACATAAAATTTGGTGAACTAAATTCATTTTACTTATTAAATAAAGCATTATTTCCATGGTCTGCCATTTTGACTTTGTTAACATATTGATTGAACATTTGAAGTCTCTGCTTGGTAATTTGATATCTTCTGGATGATGGTTTAAACTTGACCCAGGGGCCCCAAAATCAATAGGGAACATCCTTGACACATGGGCTACTCTCACATGAAATTTGGTGAACTTAAGTGCAGTCATTGTTGATTTACTACACATACAATGTTTTTCAATATGATGCCCCTGTGACCTTGACCTTTGACCCAGGGGCCCTAAAACCAACAGGACATAACCATGACACATGGGCTACTCTCCTAAAAAAATTTAGTGAACCTAGGTACATTGGTTGTTCAGTTATTGTCTGGACAAGGTTTTTCCATATGATGCCTCTGTGACCTTGACCTTTGGGTCTGGGGCCCCAAAACCTATTGGGAACATCCTTAACACAAGGGCTACATTCACATAAAATTTTATGAACCTAGGTACAGTCCTTGTTGAGTTATTGTCCAAACAAGGTTTTTCAATATGATGCCTCTGTGACCTTGACCTTTGACCCAGGAGCCCCAAAACCAAAAGGGCATATCCTTGACACAAGGGCTACCCTCACATAGACTTTAATGAACCTAGGTAAATTGGTGGTTCAGTTATTGCCTGGACAAAAGTTTCATTGTTTGCCATTTTGACTTTATAAACATATTGATAGAACATATGAAGTCACTGCTTGGTAATTTGATATCTTCTGGTTGAAGGTTTATACTTGACCCTGTTTCCCCAAAACTGATAAGGCACATCCTTGACACATGGTCTACTGTCACATGAAATTAGGTGAACTTAGGTACAGTCATTGTTGAGTAATTACCCAGACAATGTTTTTCAATGTGATGCCCCTGTGATCTTGACCTTTGACAAAGGCGCCCCAAAACCAATAGGGCATAACCTTGACACATGGGCTACTTTCATATAAAATTTAGTGAACCTAGGTACATTGGTTGTTCAGTTATTGTCTGGACAAGGTTTTTCCATATGATGCCTCCGTGACCTTGACCTTTGGGTCTGGGGCCCAAAAACCTATTGGGAACATCCTTGACAAAAGGGCTACCTTCACATAAAATTTTGTGAATCTAGGTACAGTAGTTGATGAGTTATTGCCCAAACAAGGATTTTCAATATGATGCCCCTGTGACCTTGACCTTTGACCCAGGAGCCCCAAAACCAATAGGGCATAACCTTTACCCAAGGGCTACCCTCACATAAAATTTGGAGAACCAAGGTACATTGGTGGTTCAGTTATTGTCTGGACAAGTGTTTCATTGTTTGCCGTTTTGACTTTATAAACATATTGATAGAACATTTGAAGTCACAGCTTGGTAATTTGATATCTTCTGGTTTAAGATTTAAACTTAACCCTGTTTTCCCAAAACTTATAAGGTACATCCTTGACACATGGGCTACTCTCACATGAAATTTGGTGAACTTTGGTACAATCATTGTTGAGTAATTATCCAGACAATGTTTTTCAATATGATGCCCCTGTGACCTTGACCTTTGACCAAGGTGCCCCAAAACCAATAGGGCATAACCTTGACACATGGGCTACTTTCACGCCAAATTTAGTGAACCTAGGTACATTGGTTGTTCAGTTATTGTCTGGACAAGGTTTTTCCATATGATCCCTCTGTGACCTTGACCTTTGGGTCTGGGGCCCAAAAACCTATTGGGAACATCCTTGACACAAGGGCTACCTTCACATAAAATTTTGTGAACCTAGGTACAGTAGTTGATGAGGTATTGTCCAAACAAGGATTTTCAATATGATGCCTCTGTGACCTTGACCTTTGACCCAGGAACCCCAAAACCAATAGGGCATAACCTTTACCCAAGGGCTACCCTCACACAAAATTTGGAGAACCTAGGTACATTGGTGGTTCAGTTATTGTCTGGACAAGTGTTTCATTGTTTGCCGTTTTGACTTTATAAACATATTGACAGAACATTTGAAGTCACAGCTTGGTAATTTGATATCTTCTGGTTTAAGATTTAAACTTAACCCTGTTTTCCCAAAACTGATAAGGTACATCCATGACACATGGGCTACTCTCACATGAAATTTGGTGAACCTAGGTACAGTCATTAGTGAGTTATTACCCGGACAATGTTTTTCAATTTGATGACACTGTGACCTTGACCTTTGACCCAGGGGCCCCAAAATCAATAGTGCATATCCTTGACACATGGGCTACTCTCACATGAAATTTGGTGAACCTAGGTACATTGGTGTTTCATTTATTGTCCGGACAAAGTTTTTCCATATAATGCCCCTGTGACCTTGACCTTTGAACCTGGGGCCCCATAAACCTATAGGGCGCATCTTTGGCACATGGGCTACTCTTACATAAAATTTGGTGAACCTAGGTACAGGCGTTGTTGAGTTATGGTCCGGACAAGGTTTTTCAATTTGATGTCCCTGTGACCTTCACCTTTGACCCAGGGGCCCCAAAACCGATGGGGAACATCCTTGACACATGGGCTTCTCTCACATAAAATTTGGTGATCCTAGGTAGATTGGTTGTTAAGTTATTGTCAGGACAAGTTTTTTTCCCATATGATGCCACTGTGACCTTGACCTTTGACGCAGGGGCCCCAAAACCGATAGGGAACATCTTTGACACATGGGCTACTCTTACATTAAATTTGGTGAACTTAGGTACATTGGTGGTTCAGATATTGTCCGGACAAGTTTTACCTATTTTAAGTCCCAGTGACCTTGACCTTTAACCCTGGGGTCTCAAAATCAATAGGGAACCTCCTCCACCCAAGGGCTATCAACTCATAAAATTTGAGGAACCTAGGTTCATCCTTTCTTGAGTTATCATCCGGACAAGCAATTGTCCACGGACGGACAGACGGACAGACGGACAGACGGACAGACGGACAGACGGACAACAGCATAACATAATACGACCGTTTTTTCAAAACGGGCGTATAAAAACATTAAAAACATTAAAAAACAGTAATCAGAAATATACACCTGGAGTACGTCGTCTCAATGTCTATCACCTAAAGTCGTATGTCAGGCTCTAAAAATCAATAATTAACAGTCATAAATACTGTAAGATAAAGGGGTATGTGGGAACAAAATGACACTAATATGATCCAATTATAATGTAATTTTAAACACGTTTTCCGAAAATAGCGTCACGTTCTACTTTCAATTTCAAACGCTGAATTTAAGATGTTAAAAAGAAAGAAAATAGTCTTTCCCTTGGATGGTCGCTTAATACAAGTTTGACTGTATTTGTATAAAATAGTATCATCTGTAATTTACCATTTTGACGTAATATTTCGCTATAAATTCTCTTGCAATTTTTATTATAGTAAGCTTATACAAATTCTTATAAATAAATTTAGAAACGGTAAAATTTCTTTAATATTGTATATTATGGGCAGATAAGACTGCAGAAAATTTTAAAACTAGTTGCATGTGTCTAACTAACTTTAAACCTGAGATATTTGCTCTTAAAGATAGAGTAATTTTTTGAACACTCTCAAAAACTCGGATCTTTTCTTAGGGGTACATGTATACAAAGCTCTATATTTTTTAAAATATCTGTAGTGTAATCTGATAAAGTGTAATCTGATTGTTCTGGTATACATGATTGTGTAACAGGAAAATTGATTAAAATTTGAATGTAAAACTGCAGAATTTGAAAAAAATATTTTTTTCATATTTTGTCCCAGCAAAATGTACGGTCTTTTTGAAAATCAAAGGTCACGTTATAAAAATACACATAACTTAAGTTACAAACGGCAAACTTCCCTAAAATTTCACCATTCAATGTCTTCAATAGTATAGATTCAAGAAACAATATCATTATAAGGATTGTCGAACGTCACCATTACAGTTCCAGAATCTTAACAACATGATATCTTAGGGTAATTTTATACGATTAAGGGTATCGCTTATTGTTTAAATCTTCCGGTCATAGATAATAATCGATTATTGATATAAACCTTGCTAGACTTAGTGTCGCTGTACGGAGGTAAAGAATGAACAAAGGGAATTTATCTCAACGGCTGTTTACCGCTCTGCGAAGGTGTCATTCATTAGAGGTAAATCATAGTGCAAAACCGACGGGGGGAGTTCTAATATGCCGCTTGTCTGAGGTTGCCGCTCGTTAGAGGTGCCGTTAGCAGAGGTTATACTGTAATGCTGATTTTGGTATTAGCGTATAAGACATTTTTTTCTTTTTTACATGGATATATGTGAGTCAGTTGATCCTAAAGAACACAGGCTCTTATAACTCAATTTTTTAAGAAGAACAATGCATTGACCTTTTTAAATTTAATTTAATGCAGTGTCAATGCAAATAATGGTTATTTACTGGCAGCTAACTCATCTAACTTGGCTTTTCTGGATCTATGTCTATAACCAGTACTCACCTACCCTTCCACAAGGTAAACAACTTCTCCATATACGTTAAGAAAGAGTATAACCAGCCTAGGTGAAGCTTAAACCAGCAACCTCTTCAGGACACTAGAGTTAAAACTCTAAGTTATCCTTCAGCATGCAGACCAAGGTTAAGCAAAGAATTTAAAAATGCTATATAAAAATTATGAAAAGGTTGATATCCTACCTTTAACTCTGGTGGAAATATAGGAACCTGTGTAGAATCAATATTTGATGAAGATACATTATCATAGTTCACTTCCTATAATAAAATTATTACAATAAAATATCCTTATTAGAACAACAAAATATCTTACTAACAACAAAACAAAATATCAAGATATTCAATAGTAAAATTTTAACCCATATACAATGTGAAACAAAATAATGCAAAAAAACATTTTGTTTACAAAGCAATGCTATACATAAAACATTTTGTTTTAAAAGTGAACACATTTGGACATTTGTTTAAAAATAAAATTTGCCAGATAACTTATGCTAAACTTAAAATTATAATCAAATTGAACATTTATATAAGCAATTCTATAACACAAAAACTTATTTCAATAAGAGACATCCTTATACACTGGAACCCCTCTATTAAGACCAATGACCGTTCTTTTAAAAAGTGGTCTTATTAGCGAGGTGGTCTTATTAGCGGATAAATTGGTCTAGCATAATTCATAGTACAAAGATTGCCTGACATATACTTTGTTAACTTAAAACAAGGACCCTATATAACATGTTATATAGAGTCCTTGCTTAAAAGAATCATTTGAAAGCGTAGTGGGTGTAATGAGCTTTAACTAATTAGTCATTATCAAGAGAACAATTTTCACATTGCATAACATTTTCGGTCAAAATGAACTATATCGCCTACCGGACCGTATAACGGACTTTATTCGGTACTGACGCTCTATAATCGTAATCACTCGGCTATTTCCTTATGCCGAAAAAAAAACAACGGAGTTTAGATTAGACCAGTAACAAATATTTGATCTTTCTGTCGAATTTACTCTCAAGAGCTTCCATTTCGGATTTGCTATACTCAAAACACTTAAACTTAAACCACATTAACAATTTAACATCAAAAATGTATTTGTACAGTTGAGTTCACACTAAAGTTTACACAAAGTGCACTTTGTGTGCACTTCGTCCACACCTGAAGTGCACTTGAAGTGCACATTGAAGTGCACTTTGATTTGAGGTGCAGTTTAGTGCAGTTTTGTTTATCAATATATTGAAGTTTGAAGACTTGTTTATAGATTGATGACAATATTGATTTTATCTGTAGGTTTCTATAACATGATAGAAAGTTAAAAATTTATAATGAAGCAAATTGTTTACAAGATAATGAACTTAGAAGTCACAAGAACTTTTTAGTTAAAAAAACTGTTCAAACTCTAAGATTAATGCATTCATGAGGAAATAATTATCATTAATACATGTATGACAAAGTAATTTTCATGACTTTGAATGATAAAGAACACAAAAGAAGTCAATTAAAATCAAGTTGAACAATTATAATTGTTTAATAAAGATAAAACTGCAAATTGGTGTCACAATAATGTTTATAACACCTCATGTCTTAAAACTTCAGTTGGTTCTTTGATCTTTACAATAGAGAACAAACATTAACTGTGATTATATTACAATTAATTATGAGATGTTTTATTATGTTGATTTTTCATTAATTTGTACATTATATTCAATTTCAATTATGATACAATTCTGGGACACTTATATAATTCTTACTTAAGAAAGTTTTTAAATGCATAACATACCCCTATTATTGTTAATATAAATTCTTATCATTCGGATATTTCAACAAAAAATGACAGCCAGACAACAGTTTTTGTCAGGAAACAAAATATTTAATTCATGTAATAATGAACTCAAAAGTAGTATATATTTGACAATGAGTTTATCTCTATATGCTTTTACTTTGTACCTGACAGAATTTAAGCTTACTTTTTATTGGTGAAATTATAATATACAATTTACTGGGGAGCCGGACAAAAGGTCTCATGGACATAAAGTCCCATGTCAATTTTGACACGGGTGGACAAAAAGTCCCATGTAGTTTTGCCACCCTGGACAAAAGGTCCCATCTCAGTTTGAAAGGGGTGGACAAAAAGTCCCATCTCATCTCTGTTTGATTCCATATTTTATATGACTTATACAAGTAACAAAGTTATGATTTGTACTCATTGACCACACTCTACTTGTTTAACTTTTAAATTATGCATAATAAATCAATTAAATGTTGCAGTTAAACTTATCACAATAACTGTTGAAAATGTTATTGTTTGTCACAACAAACGAAAAAACAACAAAGCTAGATGAAATTCAATTAAGATCCATTCAACAAGATAAGTGGTAATTACTAGGAATTAGCAATCAGTTATGCTTATTATGATTTAAATGAATTTATCAGCTTTAAAAAATCATCTGAAGCCATCTGGATAAAATAGAAGTTGATATTACAACAATTAGAATTAATTGATGGATGGAGACAGTCCACCTATCACTGTGACAAAAAATAACAATAAATATGTTTAATTTTAACAGTTTGCATTAAATGATAATAGATTCTATTGATCACTTAACAATGGGTCTTAAATGAATGAGGATCTTATCATCACATTAGTCAAATTGAGATGGTACCAGTTGTCCAGCCCATAAAATTGACATGGGACCTTTTGTCCACCCCTGTCTACCTTAGATGGGACTTTTTGTCCAGGGTGGCAAAACTACATGGGACTTTTTGTCCACCCCTGTCAAAAATAACACGGGACTTTTTGTCCGTGGGACCTTTTGTCCTACCATCAATTTACTGTGCTTCTTAAATTTGATATTCAATTATATTTAAAATAATATTTTTTGTAAGTTGGTAATAACAACACTATGTTATTTTATCTAAAGGTATTATTATTATATAAAATTTGACAGTATGATGACATCAGAGACTTATTATAAAAATAAGACAATGGGCCAGAGTTTTGGATCCATTTAGTTTATCATTACTTTATCAGATAACATCTGCATTGATATACATTATACACATTTACATTTTGTGCTATGATTTTATAGCCCCCTGATATAAACAGTATGCCAATTAAGGATACCATTCTCAGCAGGGCATCTGAGTTGATGCACACATAGACAAGATATGATCTAGACATCTACTAGTTACATCATATGTAAGATAAAATAATAAACAGCTTTCTTTAAAAAATAATGTTGAACTTCGTTATGTTGTTTCAAGTATTCGGTACTTTATGTACAAAACTGAATTTAAGTGTGAAAAATTATATGTAAAATTGACATTGAAACTTGAATTTTGTGACACGCTTTTAAAGCAATTTGAACAATAAATGTATTGTAATGCATAGACAATAGGTAGAGAGAGTTGTAAATAATTAATAAATAGATCTTAATGCATCATTTATAATAATTATCTACAAGTATCTGAAGTTGATCCGATGTTTGTAAATAGCTAATGAGAATTTGAAATAACGGTTTTTATTAAATTATCGGACTTTAGGTTGTAAATAAACTGATTATTTGTTGTACAATTTGTTTCTTTCTTCTTTTTTATTCTGTGTAGTACTTAGTTACATGTGCAATTTTCCAGGTTAAAAAATCTCAATTGGTTCAACTTCTAGTACTGATTAACACTAATTCTACAATTCTCAGCATCAATAGAGAATAAATCATCAAATATTCATAATTAACAAAATACTATCTGCTCACCATATGAGATGAAGATGTGATAAAGCAGATAACAATTAGACAATTGTTAATCCCTGATAGCTATCTTTAGTCATTATCACCAGGGGATATCAACAACAGGAAAGAGGGGCCATAAATATGGCTGTATAAGAATGGATTTGTTGTTGGGAAACATTCTATCTGCATAGCTTGTACAAACATTCTTAATGATCTTCAAATAAATAAAAACAAAAATAGTTTGTAGTCAAAATATCATACAGTTTAGTGTTATTGAAATGCATATATTTAAATTGTAGGTGCCAGCTAAATACAACTGCACAATTCTCTCTAGTTAGGAGTTAAACTTTTAACTCTTATCATTTTAGTGTTATAATTATCAATCAATAAATATTTCAATATGGATAATTATTTATGAAGCTGATTTTGTTTATGATCTGATTACTAAATAAACTTAGATTTTATCCAATTTTACAATACTTGACAGCAAAATGTTCCATTTAAAATATTTTCACACCTTTCCTATTTAACAAAGACAGGCTGTCTATGGGGTTTCTAGTATTTTAAATGAAAAAGTGACATGCGACTAACGTGTATGATAAAAAATACAAATATATCATTAACATTTTCAAGTACTTAATACGAAAGTCATACTATTATAAAACAAAAAAGATGACAGGCATTAAACTGAAATAAGACTTGGTGTTTTTATATTTTGATTTTTTTCGGCGTAGCTGTCTAAGCTGGATTTTGATCTACATTTCTGTATAATGACGTCTGTCTGGGATTTCGGAAATCCGCCGTTCTATTGGATGATTTTATAAGCACTGAAAATGACGTACGGGGGAAACAGAGAAAATCCCCTCTTCGATTGGATGGCCCTGACACGCGCGAAAAAATAAAGGCCACACTATTGTAATGCAGTGTTTTATGAAATTTTGCTTCGTTCGTAGATTATTTTTTTGGGGTAGACTTCTATTGCTTTCCAAAGTGTTTTTTTATATTGTAACAATAAAAAGTTACGTGTCAAACACAATATTTTATGGGTAAAATGAATTACGTCTCCAGATGTGAACCGGTTTCTAGTAAAAAGTCTGACATATTACCCAATAATTATTAAGTTAGCCTCACTACGTCCAGTTTCCGGGGTTTACACTTTGAGAGTCTCAGCTCCACATATATTTATTAATCCGCAGAGTTATTGGTACGTAACTTTTAAGAATAAATTCATAATTTTTGTTTTGTAGCATTAATGATGTATAATTTCATGTATTGTTTATGAAAAACGAATACAGCACGCAATCTGGTTTCAAGAGAAAGATATATTGCAATTAATTCCAGAACTACTTTTAGTGTAATAGTGTAAACTGAGAAAGAATGCGTTGCAATGCGGTTAGAAGGCAGTTAATGGCTCTTCTGTGACCTTTGACCTTTTCCTCAGGTGAGCACCCAGGGCCCTTTGGGCCCTCTTGTTTTTAAATCGACGCCGTTTGTCTTTTTAAAGACATTTCTTGTTTATATAATATTTAGAGATAAGATTTTGATAAATTAACCAGACGGGACAGTATAAAGACTGAATCATTTAAAATTTAGACAATCCATAACTTGTGTGGCATTTTTTTCACCCAAAACAAATATTTTCTATTAAAATATAAGGGATAATTATAAAATGATTATAATAATTATTTCTGTTTAGTCATAATCATAATACATGACAATTAATTTAATGCAAACATTTAATAATATTGAATTGAATCCACGCAAATTTACATGTGTAATAAGACTAAAATATTCTAAACTCCATATAATAAAAATTAGTCAATAATTAACTTAATTCATAATCATCTTTTAACTGTTTACCAGGTTTTATAAACCTAAATATTAATTCAATATTGTCTTCAATCAACCAACAAGTATTTTTTCTAGCTTCAATAAATTGACTGAACTAAACTGCACCTCAAAGTGCACTTCAAGTGCACTCCAGGTGTGGACGAAGTGCACTCCAAGTGCACTAGGGTGTAAACTTTAGTGTGAACTCAACTGTATCATGTGACGCGTCTACTTTCATTTTCAAGTAATTTTGTTGTTTTATCAAATATTTTCAATAGATTCAATTTAAATGGTCAGTATTGGGTAGGAAAATGACCCCTAGATTATCCAAGTGTCACATTGTTAGTTGAACAGGCGTGTTAATACCCCTTTATTTATTAGTTATCTAACAGATTGACATCTTTTGTTAACAAACAATAGGTGCAGCTTATTATCTACACAGGTGTGAAAAACATATACCATAGTCAGACTGCCGGTCGCTCGCCGAATATTTTGCGAATTTTAAGTGGTCTTTTCAGCGGGGTCAAAATGCACGGATTTATAGCGTTTCGTCAGCAAGAAGTGGTCGTATTACGGAGTAGCGGGGTGGTCCTAATTTCGGGGTTAAAGACAACTAAATACAGAGCAAAAAAATCTGTTCTTTTCAAAACTGGTCTTTTGAGCGGGGTGGTCCTTGAATCGGGGTGGTCTTTAAGCGATGTTCTAGTGTATTTATATGAACAGAAATGGATTATATTCCAAGTAAGTTGACTCACCTGAATTTTTTTATCTGATTTTTGTGTATTTTTACAGCATTGTTCACCCATTGGACATCCTTCCTGTAAAATATTTATGTGCAAATTTCTGTGAGTTTCAAATTCTATTTTAGAGTTTGCAAGATCCCTATATGAGGCAAAAATCAAGACTAAAAAATTTTCAAGGAAGGGACTGATCTATTTACCAAAGCCTTATACAATTATAACATTTGAGACAAATGTGTAATTTGATAGGCTTACATATTACATATCAGAAATATGTCTCTTGGAAATTATGAACAATCACTGTGTCATATAGATGTTAAATTTTAGTCTGTTCATTAAATGGTCTTGTTGAAAACTGCAGAAATCCGGAAACCTAAGAAAACCAAACTTTTTGTTCAGCCTTAAGAGTGAAGGGTTTTCTGAGGTTCTACCATACATACTTACTTTAGTTAAAGAATCAAATGCAGCAAGAATTGGTCTGTAACCAGTACATCTACACAAGTTACCTGTAAATTAATTATAAGTACAAACTTATACCTATACTGAAAACATCAAAGTAACAGCAAATAATTGTAAACCATGACTTAAACTACACAACATTACCATTCAAGAATTTTCAAAAACAATCACAAGATATAATTGTCATCTAATCATTTTTCTATTGATTTGAAGTAGTCGAATGTGTAGAAGTTTTTTTCTTGATTACATCATTTCAATTCACACTGACAGATACTTCAATATAAATATCAGAGATATCTCTTACAAGCCATTCAGCTACCTCAGCCATTATGTACAAGTCTACTGATCAAGGAGTAAGAGGTTCAACTTCCTGGCGGGACATATTTTCATGGAGCTTGATCATTGAATAATTTCCTCATCCAATTCCCTCTTTGACCACTGATTCTAAATCATGAAGGGCAGTTGTCAGTCACTGATGGAAGTATGCATCTTGTAACTGGTTAAAAGCTAAATTCAGAGATTTAGCCTTTCCAGGAATATCGAGGTTGACTGACGGCCATGATATGACCTATACAATGTGTTGCTACAGCATTAAATCTGACAAAAATATCTCTTTCTATGTCAGTGAAGCCCAAGACAACGTCAAATTTCCTTCATCTTGAAAAAAACCCTGATCAATGAAATCTTATACAAAATGTACTATCTTTCATTAAAATAATGCAATAAGGGATTAAATAAAGTGGCTGATAGAACCTGAGAGATAGTAACATTGATCCTGCTTCTTAATAATTTACTAATTAACAAACCTTCAAAAGCTCTTTCAACTTCATCTCTGGTAGGGTTTGGATTATTTCTAAATAAAGCAAATGCTGACATAACAAATCCAGGAGTACAAAAACCACATTGTAGAGCATGACTTTTTACCATACGTTTCTATAACAACATAAATATCCTAGTTATTCAAATTTATAGTCACAGGAGCTTGATACTCTGATAAAAAGAAAAACTTTATAGCAGTACAATTGAATAAGATCAGGTAAATCTTGATTATCCAAAATCAAATCTAACAAATATCATGGATTATCCGAAACATTAGTATCATCTTTGAAGCCCTCCCAAATCAACTTTATCCAAAATCATTGATTATCGGAATTATTTTTTCGGACCCTACGAATGCAGATAATCAAAATTTAACTGTATATTTATTTGTGCTTGACAAAATCCAGTCTACAAATTAGAATATGTCTAAACAGGTCATTTTATAAGCAAGCATAATATCTTAACTATGGATTACTGATTGTCCAAAATAAATAATTGGTGTTCGTAAGGCAGCGATCATCAGCAGAAAATCAGACAGGGGAAGCAGGTTAAAGGAGCAATAAGGTGATAGCATATTTTCTGGCTCTTAAAAGTTGTAGCACATTAGGCTTTATTTTAGGGAATTATACAACAGTCTAAAGATGAAATTGAAGACTAAAAAGAAGGGAAACGCTTTTTAGCTGTTTGCCCCAACCCAGTCAATGTAACCAGGATTTGGGCTTAAATGGCCATTTCTTATAGCTAAAACTAAAAGGCAACACTGTGGCCAAGTTGCACCTCTGCCAAACAAAACGCAAAAATAAAAATAAACAAGAGCTGTCAGAGGAGACAGCATGCTCGACTTAGTAAGTGTTTGTCACAGGAGATGTGGTTGATGATAAGGAACATACACATTTTAAAATTTGAAAATATAAACTTAACAAATTAAAAGAAAAAAAAAGAAATAAATAGAAAACTATAAGTTCAAGGGGGATAACTCTGAAAAAATGTATAAGGAGTTATGAATCTTGTCACATGAGATGTGGTTGATAATAAGGAACATATATCTAAAGTTTGAAGTCAATACCTGAAGAAATAAAACAGTTGCAGTAAAAACAAACATTTTTTAAAGAAAACTCTAATTTCAAGGGGAGATAATTCTGAAAAAAATATATTTGGAGTTATGAACCTTGTCACATGAGATGTAGTTGATAATAAGGAACATATATTTAAAGTTTGAAATCAATACCTAAAGAAATAAAACAGTTGCAGTAAAAACAAACATTTTTTAAAGAAAACTCTAAGTTCAAGGGGAGATAATTCTGAAAAAAATGCATTCGGAGTTATGGACCATGTCACATGAGATGTGGTTGATAGAAAGGAACATATATTTAAAGTTTGAAGTTAATATCTTAAGAAATAACAAAGATACAGAAGAAAGTATTTTACTGCACAAAAACTTTAATCTGTGCACAAAAACTTCAACCAGTTCAAGGGGAGATAATTCTTGAAAAAATGTGTTTGGAGTTATGGACCTTGTCACATGAGATGTGGTTGATAGTAAGGAACATATATTTAAAGTTTGAAGTTAATATCTTAAGAAATAACAAAGATATAGAAGAAAGTATTTTACTGCACAAAAACTTTAATCAGAAGTGTGGACGCGGACGCGGACGCAGGGGCGAGTAGGAGAGCTCTACATTACTTCGTAAAGTCGAGCTAAAAAACAGTATGCTAAAAATGTCCGATTGCATTAAAGTGGCGACAAAAACAACAAAATGAGAGTATTCTAAAAATGTCCCATTGCATTAAAGTGGCAAAAATATCAATTATTGGCAAAGTCAAAACTAGTAACTAGAATACACAGTACCTGTATATCATGTAGACCTGTGTTAGGATTACCAACTCCTTCTACCGTTGTTATAGCTAGACCATGTACGGCACACAGTGGAAATAAACATGCATTTACAGTATAATGTCTGTTTTAAGAATTAAAGATTAAAAGAATGGTAAATTAGTGCATAACAACTGTTAAGGCATTTGTGTGGAAATAAACAAGAATCAAGAATTTACTGTCTGTTTTAAGAATTAAAGAAGCCGCGGCCGTGGCATAGTGGTTAGCAAGTCTGACTTCGAATCGGTAGATTGCAGGTTCGAGCCCGGTCGCGGTAGGTCATACCCTATACATGAGTTGTCGGCCTCTTGGTAGGGTAAGTAACTAAGTTAGTACGGTGATAGAAAAAGTGTCCAGGAAACCTGTAGCAGGAAGAGCTGGCCGTCGTATATATGACCTAAATATGTGTTGAATACAATGTTAAAAAACAAACAAAAAACAGAATGAAAGGATAATAAGAATCATAAATTGAAGGATTAAAGCTAGCAGCCTAGCATACCCAGCTGTTGGAACATTGGTCTAGAATATTGAACAGCCAGTTGAAATATGGTTCAAAGCTTGAACTGTTTCCTTGAGCAAGAAACTTCATAATGGTTGCTCACAATAGTGGAAATCAACATGCATTTACTGTATATTGTCTGCTTAAGGCATGAAAGGCATTTTAGACACTAGCTGATCAAGTAACAGGCTACAAATATTTAAGTTGCTATAATATGTGTAGGGCTGTATCCAGTATAACAGATATACAATTATCTAACTAACACGACACCCCTGCGAAACTTACTTCATGAAATCATGAATTTTTCACTACCATCATGCATTATTCATGAACTAGCATTGATATCCTCTACACTTTAAATCATGAAGTTTTATGCATGAAGTGAGGTTTGATCCACTTCATGAAGACTTCATAAATTTTTAACACATTTATCAACCTCATGAAATATTCATGAATTCGTCAAAGAATTTTTGATGATTAAAAATATTTCACAAATATTCAAGAGAAGTTCTTTGCATAATTTATGAAGATTTTATGAAGATACTTACTGCATTTTATTCATGATCTAAATGTACTTCTAAATCAAATGATCATTTTAACTGTATGAATAGAGTATCATTTTATTATTTATATAAAACACAGGCCCAGTAATTATGTTTCTAAATTCAGGAGACACTACTGTGTATTAAACAGATAAATACATTCGGATATGATTTGTTTTCATCATTCACATGAATAACTTAGGCATGGATAGAGTGTTTCCCTGCTCATCATCTTGAAAAAGAAGATTTTACCCAGAGTTGAAATATTATTAGGCATCTATTGTCATCATCAACTAATATAAGATGCAAAGATTATTCTGACAGCTATTTACCCTAAAAATCTCCTACATGAACTTAGACAAGTAAGATTTAAACTTTAGGTTACATGTACCTTTTTTTAGGATAGCAATTTTTTGGATAATCAATTTTTTAAAATTTGCTGTAATTATACACTGTTCTAATGAAAAGAATGATGCATCATATTTTATAACCTGGTTGGTCTTTTTAAACTTCCCATGACAATTAATTAATTAACTTAGTACAAAAACTTTGCACACAGTGCTAGTTGATTATGTTATTCCTTTTTCTTAGACCTACAAACCTTCATTCAATACTTCATACGTTTTAAGCATCAAATAATCTTATCATAAATACAGTCCACTTGGGTTCGCTCGAAATTGGGCAGGACCTGCAAAAAAGCTCGAGCGAACGCGATTTCGAGTGAACATATTGTAGATCCGCCATTTTGTTTTCTGCGTAATTTTTCCACATTTTGATTTTCACTTTTGTAATGTCGTCAGGCATTGTTACCATATATGATGTTATTTACTCCTGTTTGATTTTGACTAATAACCATGTATAATTTCTCTCGTGTTTTTTCCCCATGTTACGTTGTCTTGATAAGCGCATTGAACATACAATAAATTATCCATTTGATTGATCCTGATGATTTTCAGAAATGTGTTAACAATGTCCTTAATTATAATCTTTCCTAGTTTAAATCAATCTCGTTCCCAGAGTCTAGTAGGATTCTCAATACTAGCCTCTGGTGCCACACGGCTAATTTCAGGAATGAAACGTCATCATTTTGGCCGACATCGACCAATCAGAATGCTTACGCAAAAAGTTTCGTGAGAAACGTCATCTGGTGCTTAATCTATCAACCAATCAAATTGTCATTTACATAGTGCCTTCGTCTAAAGTTTAAGATAATGTAAGTTACTACTGTTACCAAGGTGACATAATCTAAGGTCTATCTACATAAACATGACAGCAGTCCTGCTGTTTTATGGCTTTAATCATTTGAAGGTCAAATGCAGTGGGCAGTAGCAATATAGAACAATCAAGAAAATAGTTGTTTGCTTTATGACAGGAAGTTAGACAGGCAATGATTAAATGTGTGTAACACTAATTAATGATATTATCAGGTGACTATTATACGTGATGACACGCTTCATTTAACAGATTAACAGTGGCTGTACTCATAAATTATGTCAGGACTGAAACTTTTAATTGACCAGTGTTAAATAGCATTTGATAATGATCTCTTAAATTTGCCGACTTTGAACTCGGGACAACAAGGCCGTTGATTAGGGATAAGGGTTGGGGAATATATTGCGTAACAAATTTAAAAGTATTTCATTTAATTATTTTGAAAGTGACAAATAGCCTGTTTTAAATAAAATGCATTGTCAACATAATGTTATTAATTTAGTGTATGTAAGTTTAATAAGAAATTTTAAATGGTTTGATTATTTTCGAATAGCAGTTTGAAATTTTACAAGAATATAAACAGATGTTAACTTAACTGTAAAACAAGTTTTATTAAATTATGTTGTATGTAGATTATTTATTTAACTGCTGCTCAATCAACATTGCTATCAACCTAGCTTTAAAGCAAGAGAGTAAAATTTGTCTCTTCGAAAAAAAATTTCAATTAAACATATCGAAAATCCATATATTTACTTCTTGACTCACAGCAGACTTTCAATGACACATGCAGTAGCAGTATGATAGGCCTACCGCCAGCTTGTTTGTCAACAGTTTCTTTTAAATTGGCGCCGTTTCGCCAAATTTTTGAGACACGTTTTTTCATTGATGTGTAAAAAATATCGAATGCGCATGTGCACACTGGAAATTAATCGTGTGGCGCCAGAGGCTAGTATTGAGAATCCTACTAGACTCTGGGAACGAGAATGAGTTTAAATAAAATAAATGTACTTTATGAAAAAAAACTCGTTTTCGTTTAAATCTAAATTTGTGTCTGCTAGCGCCCTTGTTGTGAATATTATTTTATTTTTATATATGTACGCGATTCACAATTGTTTCGTGTAGAATATGTATTTTTTTAAATTAAACAAGTAAATCTGTGAGCTAATGCTCACTAGTGATACCCCCGCAAAAATCTAAAAATATGCGACAAACAGGAAGTAGATGAGCAAGGAGCATGAAATCGCTTTACACCACATGGGACTATGGGATGAAGCAATATGCAAAGTATTAGGCTGCTGCATGTTATAGTTATTATTTTCAAGTGATTTTATTATTGACGGGACTCAAAATATACATCAAGTTAACATAAAATATGAGTCATCGCATTTTGAGTTATCACATCTTTTTTATATGAACTTAAAGAGTAAATTCGATTGGGACCAAGATATGAATTCGAGCTAACCCGTAATTACGAGCCAACGCGTTTTGAGCTAACGCAAATGGACTGTACTTTATGTTTTAAGAATGTCTCATGAATGTTCTAGGATAAGGCAGCAACTTTAAATGAACAAAAAATGCTTCATGAATATTTCATGAAAATGTGTGAAGACACGTGAATATGAGACAATAAATTATAGAACACTTGACTTCATGAAATGTTCACGAACATTTTTGAAGAATCTATGCATGAAGTTTTCATGAAGATTTTTTATGCATGGTTTATGAAGTATTCATGAATAAAATTCATTCTATTTTCATGCACTTTAATGCATGAACTGTTCATGAAGATATTTTTAAGAATTTTTTAACATTATCATTAGTCTCATATTCACTTCACAGATTTTCATGAAGTATTCATGAAACTAGGATATGAAGTATGCTTGATTATATCATGAATTGTTCATGGAGTATGCATAATAATTTCACAAGGCAGTCTGAGTGGCCAAGTTTGGTAGAGAAATAATTACAAAGTTTAGATTGAAAACTGAAGGTTTTAAGTTCAATTCATGAAATATGTACCATTTGTCTTTATAAGCATATACTATAAAAAGCCAAGAAGGTGGAAGAGAGGAGCCATGGGCAAGGATGCTATAATAAAAGAATTGTTTCTTTCAAGACTTCTCTCTTTAACATTTGCATCAACAGATCTAGACAGTCTTATAGCTAGCTATAAAACTGATGTCAAAATCAAGGGTTACTAAGATTTATAGTTAGCTAGTAAAGATAACTTTTAACTTATACAACTCTACTATTGACCCTTGTCAATAATACATGTACACATGTACAAGCATTTACAATATAAGTTCAAACAAAGTTCATGACTTTCTGTATATGTAGTGTACATACATGTATGTACTTGAATTAACTTTCAATTAATTTAGAATCAATAGTTTGTTTGAACCAGAGAACAACATAGAGGATGAAGATGTATGACAATGATGCATGATGGTGTCAGGTGATGATGATGATGAGGATAATATTGAATGATGAGGATGATGATGATAATGACAATGATATCAACAATCATAACAATAATAATTAATGCTATAATGAAGCTGTTTCAGCCTTAAGGTGATAATACATTATTTATAGGGATGGGTATCGCCGGAAATTTCGTATTTTGTGATATATTGCGATATCAAACAGCGTATTGCAATACGTATTGCGATATATTGGGAGTTCAGGACATAAGCTTTATTCAGCACCCATGCTTGCATATGACTGACAATATGAAGACACAACACAATTATATATTGTGAAAGCTTTATTCAAGCCATTGCAACATTTAAGACTCAACTTTTGTCCAGTAAAAAAATTATTACAAATCTTACTTTAAATCGAATGTTCCTTTGCGACACTATGCTGATAGACTGATAGTGTCAGCATGTCAATTGTGATTTACATATTAAGCATTAACACATTGTCACATAGAGCTTCCTCTGATTTGCCTACTGCCAAATAATAGGTAAAGCATCCACTGTAGTATACTGTATGCAAGGAGGTGTACTGGGAAGTGCGCACGTTTGGCAAGAAACTTGATACCTACTTAGTTTTATATGGGTGTTAGAATGATTTGTAGCTATTTATTTAAAATACAATAAGGACAAAAGATGTAAGAAACAAAATTTCCCGTTCAGTCATATATTTCTTATACAACTTATTGAAACAATTTAAACATTTCAAAGGGTGTGTTAAACACATTGCAGAAGAATTTCATAGATTCAAGTAGCTGGCACTAGTTTAAGAGACTATAAGTGCCACTATTTTCATTTATTGTCATATTATATAGTAAAGCTCTAATACATGTATATATAGATAAACATCACTGATAAGTCCAAAGGCGGACGCGTTAGGCAGACAATATAGATATAGACGGAAAATACGGTCAACAAAGGATAAGAGCAAAAATGCGGACGCATACAAAATAAGAAAAGGTTAAGATTGAAATAAAATATTAAAGATGCCAAATAATTTTTCCGAAAACATATACATGTATTCTTTTCGTATCTAACTCAATGCCAAATTATAAAAAATATTCATCCATTCCAACACCTCTACTTAATGTTAAAGTCGTCACAGGTAGATATGTCAATACTTTTTTCTAGATCTTTAAATGCTAAAAAAAATTAAAGGAAAACCAAAAATGAAATAGATTCCGGTCAAATTCGGTCACACATATGCAAAACATATTGCAATATACCGGTATACCGGTATTATCGCACATCCCTAATTATTTATATACATCATTTTTATAAAGGATACACTAGTTGATCATTATCTGATATATATTTTGATATCATTACAGTACATGATCCACATCCACCATGACCACATCCTTCTTTAGTGCCTGGTAATAATACTAGTAATATACCGTCAAGGTTAATAATTCTAACAAAGTATACAATATCAGTCACCTCCAAACATGGCAGACCGACAGACAAATCCTGTAAAAATCTAGAAGATCTGTCTAGATATGCAGGTTTACAGGACCACCAGTCTGGCAAAAAATTTGACCTCATCCATTTTGAAGTTTTTGTTAAAGCCTTAAATGAGAGTTATGTTACATACCAACACATGAATAGTAAACATGATATGAAACAGTTAAAAAAATCATACAGTTACATTTAAATAGGTAAATAAGCTTAGTTTTCAATTCATTAGACAGACAGCCGGACAGATGGATGGAGGGTCACACAGGCAGGCAGACAGACGGACGAACGAACAGACAGATAGATAGTTTATTAAAATTTTCTCCATTTCAAAGGTTTTTGGAAAAACCTTGGCAAAAGAAAGTTTCAATGGATTTATGCAAACATTAGTGTTGTCATTGATAGAAAATTTTGTATCGATATATCGAAAGGCAAGTATCGGTGATATATCAATGTATTGAGTCAGACAAGGAGTGTAATCAAAGCGCTAATAGCGCTGTCAGATATGGGGTTTTGATAAAATATATGGCTGTAAACAACAAACGGAAGCGATACAAAGGACCTTTACCTTACATAAGCCAGCTTAAATATACATGTACTTCTTATCGTCTGCTTGTTAACCCGTAATGCGGACTACATTACCTGCAGTGGTTATTATCCCTTTAATTGCGCACTCACAACCGAATGTAATCGTCCGCAACAAATTTTGATGAGGATTCGCCACAGTCCACTACTAAACATGGGGAAACCCCATGTAACAAGTAAATCTGTGAGCTAATGCTCACTAGTGATACCCCCGCAAAAATCTAAAAATATGCGACAAACAGGAAGTAGATGAGCAAGGAGCATGAAATCGCTTTACACCACATGGGACTATGGGATGAAGCAATATGCAAAGTATTAGGCTGCTGCATGTTATAGTTGCTGGGAAAACTGCGACAGAAGTTTTGTAACGGACGGACAAGGGTAAAACAGTATACCCCCCTCTTCTTCGAAGCTGGGGTATAATAAAAACTACTAGAACACCAGTATATACACTTAACAAAACTTATAAGTATACATATTTAAATTGCATATAACTTTTTTATTAACCAGTATTTTTAACGAAATTTTGTACATCTGCTATTGACTATGTATCAATTATTACTGCGTAGTTATTTTTTCGAAAGTAATCTCACCAGCGCGTTGGATCGTGAATCGATGAAATTCATTAAATGCATGAGGAAATCGTGACTGGTGCGAATTAAATTTGCTTAAAGTAGCTGTGGACAATATTATGATCCACACATCCGAAAAACACAAAATGGGCCGGCTAACGATAGAATAGTGAGGAATAGCTATCGAGTTGTTAAAATGGATGGCGCGCCAGCCCGCACCGCAAGAGCGACAACAGAATTACTACATGATAACAACATCACGCTGATGTGCATACTGCCGAAATGTGAAGCTAAATAAAAAAGAACACATACAGGATAAATTTAACCGTCGTGTACGCTGTGGTGTTGCAGCCCAACCCCTAGCTGAGCCATGCAGAAGGATTGTGCGCGAGTGCGCAGGTATACGTCAGAACCTTTACCATCAGTATGTGAGATCCATTAGAATGCGATGACAAGTGGTTCTTAACAGCCATGGAGGCCACACTTGTTATAAGAGAGAGAAACGTTGGCACATTTACCCGGATTCCAGTATCATTTTACAACATTCACTTAGTCACGCAAATTGCAATCCTCATTTTGTTACATTGACATTTTCACACACAATAATGTTTTAGTTATTACTAGTTAAATCTTTTGTTTTATGTTATGAAATAAACATAGTAATAATGTACCGTCTTTAAACTATATTTGTTGAAAATTTGACTTAAATCGGACAGACACTTACTTAGATACGAGCCCAAATATACATGTATACTTATAAGTTTTGTTAAGTGTATACAGTATAATACTATATAATGCCCTTATGATGTTATGCATGTTGTTTCAATGCAATTCATACATATAACAAATTGTGTCCGTGACAGCCCGTTTTTCTATTCATGTGAAAATAAGATGAATACAACACAGTGATGTTAAATTACAGATCACCTTCATTTAGTTTATAGCTATATAAAATACTAAATTGTATCAATACTCTAAATTGCGAATCCATATCGGATCGTCTGTCAAGAATCGGTGATACATCGATATCACGATTTCCGATGACAGTCCTAGCAAGCATTAATGTTTTTTAAGGTTAAGCTATTAGAGCTGGGTTAAGGTGATGACAGTATGGTTGCTTGGATACCACATGATAATGATGTTGATGTCAGTCAATTAAAGGATACATTTTCTTCTCAAGTATTGTAATAATGTAGCCTCAGTATCTGGCTCTGTCTCCACAACCTGAATGAAAAAAAATATACAAAATACTTATACATCGTATCCATGATGTGAGGTTTTATAAGCTGGACAAAATACTCCATTTTCTGAACTTAATCTCATTCTGAATGGGCCAATATCTGAAAAACTAAACAAACTTAAAACAAAATTCAATGATATGTATCTTATTAGTTGATGTGTTGACAGTATGTAGTTAAGTAGCTGTAAGCCATCTGTTTTGTATATTGTTAAAGTCAACTGTGGCCAAAACTCAATGATCTGCTGTTATCAAAGAGGTCACATAAACTGAGTAACTTGTTTACAAGATATTATGTCCTAGTTATACAACAATACAAAAACTAGGACATAATTATATAGCGTGGGATGAACTTAATGTATGCAATATAATAACTTAATACTACTTGTTTAAACCATATTGATGGAACAGCACGAAACTAATTTACATATTTTTATTAACATTATAAAAGATAGTAATTAAAGGCTGGACTTCATTTCTTCAATTTACCGGGTGGTTAGCAATTAAGCCGTTAAGGAGAAATGGGGAGGGATTAACCTACGTAATAAGAGGTCACCAACGGCTAAATTCTCTGCTATTGTAAACAAATTCTAGAAAAACTTACTACTGCACTTTAGAAGTGCACAAAGTTAAAACAGACAAATTATATAGATAAATTCCAACATAGTACAGTGTTTTCTATATCTACAGTGTACATTGAGGCAGTCACACTTCACTTTAACCAAGGACATGTTTTAACAAAATGATTATATCTTATTAATTATTACAACTGACAGAAATTTTGTAAAAATTGGTCAAAATTGATTAAGATATAAAAATCACTTAATAGATAAAAATTAAGACTGCGTATGAATAAAAATCATGAAAATATGCAAGCAGCAACTCATAAAATTTTAGTATAGTTGAATATATAAGTTAAGGAACACATAGTTCTAATATAAACTTAATTGTTTGAGTTATTGTTCCCTTCTCATGCAATTCTCTCTATCGCAAGATTCATCAAATAGATTTAATTGTATCACAGGACCTTGATATTATATATATCAAACAATGAAAAACTATCCCTTCTTATAATTGGTTATAGGATGTCAAGCTCCTGTGAGTCCAGTAAAATATATGCTGTATTTACTTTTTTATCATTCCCACATAATTCTGTAACAACGAGACAGAAATATTTTGGAATGATAAAAACTTTAAGGTAAAGTACATGTAGTGTCTTATATGTTGAACAAATCTAATCTAATAAACAAATATACGATTGTTAAGGCAATGAGTGATGTTTCAAAATTTATGGACTAAAAACGTAACATCACTAATTGCCTAAACGATCGTATATTTGTCTACTTCAACACCAGTAATTTCAAAATAGCATCTAAATATGTCCGAGATTATTCGCAGCGAATGGCCGAGGAGTTCCAAATGTATTGTTACAGAACGTTTAGGATAATTGAACAGGCTACAGATCTATATCCTATTGACCACAAGTAGGCAAGTGGACATTTTTTTCTTGGGTTTTAATGATTTGGGCCAACCAATACTATAGCTAGTCTATATAAAATACGTAGAGGTTATTAAACAGGGCAAGTGTGCCTTAAGGAAGATATCGCAGCAATTCCTATATTATTTGTGCATTTCCAATCTAAGAAAATGTGAAAAATCATACCTCTTCAATTTGCTCAAAAGTTAGATTTTCTTGAAGACAAATCTATATTTTTTAAGATATGAAGGAGTTTCTCATAAACTCTCAACCGTCAATTTTCTATATCAACTTCTGAAGTTGGATCAAACTGCTTTGGTAACGGAGGTTAAATGCTTGATCAACTTTTTAATTAAAGAGCTACTGAAGTCATATTCATTTATAATCTGTTTAAATCTACTAACAAATAATGTCAATTGACTTACAATGTAGTTACAAAATTCTTTCCGGTACATATATTGGATGAAATGTCACAAAGTAACAGCATATCAAGACTAAATAAATTGGTCACACTTAGTTCTAATTCACTTTTTATTCAAAAGATATTTTGAACAAGAAAAACATATCAGAAAACAGAACAATTGGTGAACAATAACTTAGTTTTCTTTTGTTAAAAAAGCCACCTTAAATTAAAATTTCGAGTTCCTTAAGTAATTAGTTGCCTGTATTGAATGTTGTCAAATTGTAATGGAAGTTAACCACAAAAGTCTTCAATGATTTCGAAACGAAAAAGATTCATGCTTATACCCGAAAAAGCTTGAAATTCATGCGAATGCTCAAATTATCAATCCTCATACCCCCCCCCCCCCCAAAAAAAAAATACAGCAGCAGGTTTATTACAAATAAACCGTTAGATTCATTCATTTGCATAAAATGGTATTTAATATGAAGTCATTAGAATGAAATCACCAGGGATATCCTTAAACAAAAAATAGTTAATAAATGTCTATACATATATACATATGTATACATCCAGTACGCAATCATACAAATTCTAAAGCAATTTACAATACCACCAGGCTTGATTAAGTTTAAGTTTACTGTTTAATGAAAAGGGCTAGTTGCAGTCCACAAAATATAATATGATGGATTATTTGACCAATGCAATGTTGTAATTGATAGCTAGTTTCATTTTACATTTACCTTTACAACAGATGGTTGAGTTGACAAAACACATAAATCATTTCAATCTTTGCATACTTAATGATAACCAGTTTCTACAAGAGGTCAGTTTATCCGTAAATATATTCATAATGTATTGATTACATGGGAAATGTGTTAACCACAACAAATTGAATGGAACTATGAAAATATTTTTTAAAAAAACATTAATACACAAAACCTGCCATTCCAACGTTTTTGTCACTGCATGTGGAATATATAATAGCCTCAAAATGGCTTGGTCAAGAACTAAACATTTATACGTTTATTCAAGCTTCATATAACATTTCTATCTAGTCAATTATTTCAGAGCTATCCCTAAACTGAGCGTTTGCTGTTCAAAGGGATATAGTTTGGTAATCTTAGTATTGTGTTATAATCTTTCCACAGCACATCTTTTTAATTTAGCCATCTAAAACAATTACCCATTTTGCCAGATTCTTCCATGAAGTTAATTTTGGTGCCAACTTTATCCGCACTGACTTATATCATAAATGACCTCAATAGACCATTCACCGTCATAGACTGTTGCACAGAATAAGCCAATATCAATATTTCTTTCTCATCTATATCATCATGTGTCTTGGCATTATCAAGTGTTGTTTCAATTGGTTCACTTAAATCTGAATCAGTTATGTTTTAGAACGTGCACAAACCATCGATTACATTCAGATTTAATACATTACTTCTGCAGTTAATGCAATTACATGATAATAACCTAATGGCTATCCTGATTTTCAAATGATCAATGGGGATTTCAGAATGTAACTTAAAAGTGCCCCTCACCTCAGGATAGCATTAGCTTTTTCATTTCAGTCAATCAGTCTCGTATGCTGGTTAATATACATAATAATAATGACTCACAGTTTTCTTGTTGCTTAGTTTTAGCACAATCAAAGAAATCAGAACAATTTTGAATGACAGTCTTGGCTTATGCCAGCGTTCTATCTAAACTCCCCTGAGAACATCACAGAGGCCCTTTAAGTGATCACTTTTCAAGTAATCTCTCATGACATTGATATTAAAGGTGAAAGGAATATTTAAAAGAAATGAATTAGATGTTATCCATGCATATGATGTATTTCCAGTTCATGAGGAATGTGAATATGTAGGTGCTGAAAGGATGTTTTGAACTTTAATATTCGTTTCCAAAGACTCATTGTATCAACGTTACTTAAGTTTACTTCTTGACTACTTGGTACAAATAATTGTAGGCTTCTTATGTTTATACACAAGGGGTTGGATAGATAAGTCTGAGGAAAAAATAAAACCTATCGTTGTCTTTTTCAAGGAGAGAATGTGGGGACTTAAAAACTAATTTTGACATCCGTTACCTTGGACTTCCTGACAAAAGTGAAGACACGTATACTGAATATACTATGCATTTTGTAACCATTCATGTCGCCACACATATAAGAATTGAACTTCAAATGACTTCCATAGTAAGACATAACTTTACGTCACCCCAAATCATATGGCTATAAAATTAACATCCGTTACCATGCTATTCATAATGGTTTAAAAATAATAATTTGAGTACTATATCACTGTAACTTCTGTCATATCATTGACTTGTTCCAGCAAAATTGTCGACATTAAATGTCTGCAGTGCTCGCTCAATCATGGAAATAATGGAACATAGTCTCCAAAAATTATTTATGAAAATAACCTAACCACTGTAACAGCCTATCATGAAGATGTTTTTTTTTCTAAATTTTCGATACATGCCGTTAGTCAAATTTAGCAAGGAACAAACTTTGTTTAACCCAGTGTGTTTGTAATATATACAATTCATGATATCTGCTAATTCAATACGCAATTGTTAGATAAAGTCACGGAGGTTAATGGTCACGGAGGTTAATAAATTTAACAACATTGGTCAGTTTTCTAGTTTAGATTGAGTGTAATGTTAACAACTCATTGCGATTAATATACACTAGATTATGATCTACATTGACATTTAGATGACAAAGGAAAAAGAAAGAAGATATTTAATTGTAGGGACCAACGGAGGTTAATGATAATTTTTGCTTATTATGACTGAATTACATGCTTAGCAAAACATGGAATAAAAGAATAAGGATTCCCCAGTTTTCAAGGCTCTGATAAAAAGGGACTAGAAGCACGAGAAATTTGAGTCAAATAGAATACTATTTTATGAACAGAAATATCCAATCCAAGTTGTCAACGTTCGGTAACGGATGTTAACATCAATATGGAGACACCATTATGAGTCTGACTAAATATTTTTCATTGTTTCAAAATAAAGTTTTTTTCACCATTATGAGCTCAGGTATATATCACAAATTGAAGGCAAATGAAAAAAGTTTGTAATTAATGAGCACATTTTTGTAAATATGATGTTTTTAATCACACCTAAGCTTGAGACAAGCAAAATAGCTCTTTGTTCACATTCTTAAGTGACTATGTAACAAATATGCAATCACCAAAATATGCGAATAATGTTTAATTTTACATCTAACCTTGTAATGAAAAAATATAAGGCAAATATTACACAGATATAAACATCAGCTCGCACCAATCGTTAAAAGACATCCAAAAGCACCAAATGCACAATAAAAATAGGAATGGCTGTTCGGCACACTTGCTTAGGTATTGGCCCGAGGGCTTTAGCCCGAGGGCTAATGCCAAGGAAAGTGTGCCGATATCAACTTAAGGCACACTTGCCCCGTTTCATAACCTTTTTATTGCATATGTTGACCAATGCATGTTATGATGATTTTTCTACAACAAAAGTACACTTTTTCTCGACGTAACGCGCTATTTTGCACGTTGACGTTACGTCACATGTATTGTTTTGTTTTCAACGCCGAAACGTTGGAATCTAATGAACGCTTGTTATAAAACGTAAGTCTGGTTGTTGATTATCTTATTAATTTTTTATGTGAAAAAAACACACGTCGTAAAATTGAATAGCTTCTTGTTGCTAATTACGTTCGATTTTCATGTGCGGAAAGTCTGCCGTTGTTAAACTGCAGGTGCGTAATGACCGGAAGTTGCCTCAATATCGATTTTTGGCACACTAGGAAGTGAGCCAAATATCGATATTTTGGCACATTTGCTCAATACCGGAATGTATTGCCCACATTGAGGCTATATTGGCGCACTTTCTCGTCCATTTTGTTACTATTTATAGTAACATATGCAATAAATCAATCTATATATAATTACAATGTTATGATATATATAAAAATGTTTAAACAAGCATCATGCATCAAAAAAATAAGAAAACATCATCTCAACCAACCATTACATTTTTAATACCTCAACCAGTTTTAAAATTGTTTGGTGAAATATTATCGCAATTTCATTGATAGTGAATAAAAAATCAAAGGTAAACTTAAAGTTAACAACATTGATATATGTACAATGTATATTGAAAATTTTAGCAAAACTATGTAAATGACAAAAATATTAACCCGAGCTTGAAAGTTCTACCTTTTTATAATAATTACATGCTTTACTTACATTAAATCATGAGTCTCCGTATGCGTGTATACGGTAATACACGTGTTTATAACAACCTATGTGACTATAAATCAATTTCGTAAACATGGCATGTTATTGTACTTCTAATTTTGGAAGCATTCCTTTATGGGGAAAAACACAAACTTGTCCACAATGTTGTGGCACAGTTTTGAAGTTTTTATTCTTATGAAGACACAAATAATTGTTTAGTACATGTATTTTGCCGAAAGCTTCCAATAAAGGGTGATTTACATACAAAGCAGGGGCTGATCCAGGATTTTTTTCTAAGGGGGGGTCGAACTTATTCTAGGGGTGGGGTCCTTTCGAACCACTACCACATAATAGACTTTTTGCAGAATAATGCAATATACTAGTAAAAAACTTCATAACCATTAAATCTATGTTAAGCACCAAAGAAATTTACTTCATGCTACTTAAAAAATACTTACAGTCAAGAAATACACATATCGTATAAACACCTGTTCTCGAACCTCACCTGATCTCGAACCTTTCATAAAAATGTTGTTTACTTTGCTACGTAATTGCGTATGACGTCATCAACTCGTGTGCACAAATGTTAAGTAAACAATCGACGCAACTACAACTGTCAAACGAGAATAATGCGCAAGAAACAGGTAATTAGAATGAATATTTTGTGATGGTGAATATTTTTCGGTAAATCCTTATTACCTTTTTCCGCTCTGTCAGTACAATCCATCAAATATTGTTTAAAAGTATGGTATTGCAAAAGAAGCACATGGCAGGTAGCCATTCCTGTCTTCTGCTCATAAGTCATGTGACAGCTAATTATAACCTCACAAATAGCCAAATACGGTGGAGGTTCGAAATTAGGTCATCTATTTTTAGCCGCCATGACAGTCTTCAGAAAATGGTCGTGTTTTTCTGGAAGAATTTGGATTTGTTGCAAATATAAAATATCAACAAATATATGATAGAAAAGTGGAATATAAGTTAAAAGGTGTGTTTTTAATGTATTTTTCTAAAAAAATTGTTGCATTAATTAGAAATGGCTCATTGAGTCCTTAGAGGTTCGAGAACCGGTGAGTCCACCATAATATGGACAGGTACATTTCAGAAATTCCAGGGGAGGTCCGAACAGTCAAGAAATACACATGGACAGGTACATTTTGGAAATTCCAGGGGAGGTCCGAACACCCCTGACCCCCCCGTTAGACCCGCCTATGCGAAGAAAAATACTGAGTTTAATAAATTCTTGCATAAAGGTCAAGCTCTGGTTAATATTGTCAGACTATACATACTTGAGCACTACTGTCTGCAGGGGATTCAAATGATCCCTTCAAACAGGAGTCCAGATCGACCCCTACAATCTAAATAAACGACATGTATAGATAGAATGCTAATCTTAAAATTATATACCTAAGTCAATAATTTATACTATAGTCTATAGACTATACAATACATTTTAAGATCAATGCTTCACTTGATCTCTCGACTGTGCCAGGGTCTAAAAATGTTCAACAGAAAAAATATATCTATCTAGAAACAAGCTGAAAGGAAAATATAATTCTATTCTTTACCTTCTTTCCGTTGACAAAAAATATCAATTCTGAAAAGCCTGACATTTTAGCACCTACTCGCTATCATTTCTTGCCAACCAGCGAACGGTTAAGTGTATTTTTATCAGCTACTTGTTACTATTTATAGACTTCATAACAATAACAATGAACTGGTCTATAGGTTAATCATGGTCAAGGGAATGAACTCGGGCTGAAAAGTTAGGGATTACATTATCTGTATCCAATCAGCCGAGGGGCGTTACCAGTATCCACTGAGACGAGTTTTAGACACGCCCCTCATGAATAGGGATGCATTTTTGTAGAGAGTTGGCCTTTAGCTGACTCGTAAAGAGTTGACGAAATGCTAGCCTGGATTCCAGGCGATGAAGTATTTTATTTTCAATAATTCTCCAACTAATTATCTTGAGCCAGTCTACATCTCTATCTGAACTTCATCAATTCAGATATCTCTCTCAATGTAGTATGATAGAAAATAGACTGGCTACAATATAAGTATGTTATAATGTATAAAATATAAATAAAAAGACAAAACAAACTAATTATCAGACTAGTAGCTAGTCTAACGAAATGCAAGTAGTCCGGCATTTAGCTTCGCCTATAATTTGCCTACTTTTTTCCAAACATACATGTACATGAACTCTACATGATGTAGACAGACATAGCAAAATAATAAAACGTGTATTCGGGTGGTCATTCAGTTAGAACCCTTCTTGTTCATACTTACTTAAGGTTACTTAAGGGTTTTTCCAGCTCAGGATTTACTAATCCTCTTCGCCAGACTCCATATTATCTTCTATTACAGTTTGGACTGTGTTTCCGGTTCCGGAGATAATTGTTTTAAAGTCGCTATATTTAAGTTCCTGATTATCCCAAAATTTGTCAAGTCTGTTTTTAAAACTGTTTAAGCTTGGTGAATACACTGTCACAATACAGTCTGGTAAATTATTCCACACGGAAGCAACACGATTCACCAGGAAGTTTTTACGAAGTTTAGTTCTAGATATAGATATAAACAATTTTTTACTATTTCCTCTTTGTCTAGATCTCAAAGATTTATCATCATCCCTGAACTTGATGAAATTAACAGCTCTCTTATCATAATTATAAACCATGGGTCTGTTTTTATGATTTATGACATAATGAGTACGTTGAACTTGTAGTCATGTGGACTATACTAATATCAAGGGACTCAGACCCAAAAAACTAAACGATCAAAAGCTGTTTTGTTTTGTGAGCAAAGTTGAAACGCATGCAAAAGCTCGATACAAAATCGTACAGACATTGCATATAAAAAGATTTCATATCTAACAAAATATTTTTAATCGTTGGAGTTTTATGTCTTTCTGGGTCGAAAAAATTATATCAATGGTTCACAGGTATTAAAAAAGTTTTAAGGATAAAATATCAGAATTAAGAGGTTCTTAATAAGAGCCCGAATGCAGAGTGTACAAAAACTCTTTACAAACTTGAACGGAAAAAATTGCAAGTCTGCAATATTTAAGGTGGGTCGCTAGACTTTTTAAAAATCGCGATAAGAATTTGACCACCGTTCTGCATCAATATGAAAATAAAAAGAGGATATTCGTCAACTTTGGTGTAAGATCGATTTTTATTTCACCGAGTGAGCTCAGAAAACATATTTTCACGAGTGGCATAGCCACGAGTGAAAATGTCATTTTCTGAGTTCACGAGTTGAAATAAAATAGATCTTACACCAAAGTTGACGAATATCCTGTTTCTTTTATGAATTCTTTCGTGTTTTATAAGATATTAATTACATATTATAATAACGTGACGTCAATTCTTCTCAAATATGACGTCATTAATCTTCTTATATGACGTCATGAACGATGAAAATATAAGGTTATATTTTCACCGCGATGAAAATATAAAACTTATATTTTCATCGTATATTTTCATCGAATAACGCGACGTTTCATCGTAAAGCATGAAAGAAACGTTATAACTCGGCAATTGGTGAAACCTTTTAGGCGTGAAAACCCTGAATTCAGTGATGAAATGTAGAATCTTTACGACTGACGTGATATTGGGATAACCAGAACAAAATAATTGTATGCAACAACATTTCAGAAACAGTTTGGTATAATTATCATTGGCCTCGGACATCCATTATTTTAGACATGTGGGCTTATTGTACTTGCATGCCTGTTTATAGCGCGAACCATTGTGACGTCCATGACGTCGTGAAAAGAACGACAACGTCACCAAGGTTACCAGAAAACAAAACAATAAGCATAAAGGTGTATGCCTGCCAACTTATATCATAATCGATGAACATAATATTTTTTTCGTTTTGTTCTCCGAGTAAGGTACCGACCCACCTTAAGAAAAATCGGTAAATAGTTTCCGTATGGCATAAAATGGAATAATTATGAAAAAAAAGTGAACTTAGAAACCTAATGAAGATGTATAAAAAACTCTTTACAAATTTCAACTGAAATTGCAAAAAACGACCGCTTTAAGGTTAAATCTACAAAGAGTTTTTGTTCAGTGGACAAATTTTTTAGATCTTTTGAGTTAAATGTCTTTCTGGGCCTTAAATTATGTGTTTGGGACACGGGCCCTTAAAAAGAAGTTTGTACATAATAGTCTGAACTTAGAAAACAAATGAAGTTGTATAAAAAAAACTCTTTACAAATTTCAATTGAAATTGCAAAAAGACCGCTTTAAGGTTAAATCTGTAAAGAGTTTTTGTTGGACAAAAAACTTGGTCTTTCTGGGCCTTAAAGGATGTGTTTTGGACACGGGCACTAAAAAGAAGTTTGTACATAACAATCTGAACTTAGAAACCTAATGAAGATGTACACTGTCTAGATCGTGAAACGGTGGCGATTTTCCGTGTCACGGTGTAGCCACATCAAGATGGCGGAAAAACAACCATCCAAAAGGTACGTGTCGTTTTTTGCATGATATTTTGAGAAATATTCGGGCCCAAACGCATTAAATAGATTCATTTGATCCGTAAATGAATAAACTAAAGGGCTGGTATACTCACCTGACATGTCACAAAGGATTTATGTGAATTTAAGCCACCAAAGTTGACGAATGACCGTCTGTCAAATATGAACCGAGAGAATTGTATGATTTTTTATAAAATCGCCGTTAGTACGGCACTTACCGTGTTATAAATACGATCTTGGGATAATGTATATGCATGCAATTATACCTTAAACTTGTACAATTTCTAATTTATTCTGTTTTGTCAAAACATGCCTACTTTCGGTTTTGTCTAAGCAACGGTTGAGATATTAGCTCCGGTGAAGATTTTCCGTAAGAAATGACTCGGTGTTGCCATAAAAAGTGGACACGGTGTATACATTTGCGTGAAAGTGAACACGGTTCGGACACCCATTCAAACGCTAAACGCAACTATATCATTTGAAGTAAATCACATTGGCATTATCCTTCGTATTTTGCTATACAGAAAAGCCCAATGTGTTTAATACGTAAATCTTTGCAGAAGCAACGCCTAATTATGAATCAGTTAGTATTATTTTATTCCCTCTATTCCAAATCTCACCTTTCCTATTGTTACGTAAAAATAATGTAGTATAGAAATACGAAACTGATACTTATAAAGGCCCTTTTGTGATAAGACTAAACTTATATATTTCATTATTTTGTTTTTCCCAGTGTCAAAATGAAAAAGGCTATAAATGCTACTACTGTAAGTTTTCGAAATCTGATCTCCTAGCTTGCATTAATCATTCATTAGAAAAGCATGCCAAATTGCAGCTAAAATGACGGATGAGATTGTTTAAAAAGTATCAACCGGCCGATATGGCCTTCTGACGAAAGACTACAGACTAATACCAAATTTAGAACTGCAAACTAGGAAGTATTTCAAAGGGAATCAACATATATGTACATCCTTTTTAGAAATGAAGAAGTGTCCTGATGTTAAAGACATAGAAAGTATACAAGAATCTAAAGAAGATATTTCTGTTGATATTGATTCAATCACTTCCCAGTCCAGATGTGAAAAACGTATAAGAGCCAAAATATATTTTTGCAACAAAAACAGGTCCCAGGTCAAATTAACTTGTTTTTGTGATGTATGGAATATAAAACAACTTTTAAGTAGTGAAATGTACCTGTCTGGAAATATTGCACATATAAAATACACATTTAGACGGAAAGAAAATGCTTTAAAAAATCAATTAATCAAGCAAAAGTGACTATTGTCAATGTCTCCCAAGTAAATTTTTGGTGATTTTGGTTAAAGCTACCTGTTGAAACCTTATGCAAAAGTGATGATGTTAATACATATTTTAGTTCATACATATTTACACAGAAAAACACACTTATACACTTAGTATAATTAGATGTTATCGTATTTTTTCTATCAGTTATGTTGTCCCCATAAACTACTTCCGTGCTGTAACAGAATTGGATAAAAAATAAATACAACGATTCCTCCATTTACAAAAGAAACATCATTGTTTTCCTTTTTGAAAAGTATTCATTTATAATAATTTGCCTGCAACCGGAACACTCATTCTTGATGCCAAACACCAAAAATTATATTTTCAAGGCGGAGAGGTGGTTGCGTATATTTCTACCTGATCCTTTATGTAACAATCAGAAAACTGTTTGAAATACAGACTTCCAATATGCTGAGCGATGAATAAAACTACATTTATCACATGTAAGACCATTCTAAATAAAAGTAAAGAAAACTGACATGCTGAGACTAATAAAGTGATGAAATGCATGCTATACATCCTTTATGTAACATTCAGTGTTGTAACACAACAAAATCGTTACACCAAGGAGTGATTTCGATACAGCATGGAATTTAGCTCGAAGATATTTTTCAATTTTGATTTTAATTGATAAAATCGATGTTCTTATGAGTTAGCTATGTGTGTTGTTTTGTATACTCGCACATAAATAGAAAAGTTGATATCTTTTGTGTATTTAAGATTAATCAAACAGAACTTGTTACATCAAGGAATAACTCACAATTGTTTCTAGAAGTAATATTGAAATAAACTTTAGTTTTGTTATGAGGATGTAACGTACATCTGATTACAACAGTTGTTTAAAACATAGCTAATTCTATGAAAATACCTATACAAAATGTTAATATTACAATGGCATTTACATGGTGATAATTGAAACACGTTTAAGGATTATTGAAGGACGATGTACAGTGTACATATGCTAAACAATTTTAATCCACTTGTAGGCGTCGGATCCTTACCGATTTTGGTTGTTTTGTGCCGTCTAGAGATACCCACAGACTTTGGTTTATGTGAGAAGGTTTGCTGTCAAAGGAGTTTGGACGATGAGTATGGATAAAAACCGATTTTGTCGATTTGTGGATTCTGGATGCCAACCTAATTAGCTCGACTCGTGGAGTCTATTTGCCAACTGACTTTAGACGATTTTTAGAGTTCGGATGCCAACCGATTATGGTTTTATCTGTTGGGTCCTAAGACAAACTGATTTGTATTCATTTTAGAGTCTGGATGCCTACCGATTTTTTGTAAATATAAGGAGTCTTGACGCCAATCTATTTTTATCGATTTAAAGAGCCTATTTGCTTATCAATTTTGGCCCACTTGCAGATTCTGGATCCGATTCCGATCTACGTTCATTTGTGTAATCTAGATGCTTTCCGATTTTGATCGATTTGTAAATCTCAAAATGCACTCGAATTTGGTCCATATAAACCGATTTTCGTCTATTTGTTAAGTCTTGATGCCAGCCGATATAAGTTGATGTTTAATCTAGATGCCTACCGATTTTATCAATTTGTAGAGATTAGATGTCAACCTCTTTTGGTCTTTACGTACAGGCTAGATAGCAACCGATTTCGGTCTATACGTTGAGTCTAGAAGCCAAACCAACTTGTCTTTTTGTTGATTTTAGATGCAAAGAGAATTTGTCGATTTGTTGAGGCTAGATGCAGACCAAAGTTGTCTATTTATTGGGTCTAGATGCTAACTGAGTGTGTCTATTTGAAGAGTCCAAATACCAAATGAACTCGTATATTTGTTTAGTCTAGATGCAATCTTCATTTGTCTATTTTTTAGTCTAGATGCCAACCGATTTTATCTATTTGTAGCGTGTAGATGTCAACATCGTTTGGTCTAATTGTACAGGCTAGATACCAACTGATTGCGGTTTATACGTAGAGTCTAGATGCAAACCGAATTCGTCTATTTGTTGAAAGTAGATGACAATCGAATTTCGTCAAATATAAGAGTCCAGATACCAAACAATTTTTCTTTTTGTTGAGTGTAGATGCCAACCTTATTTGTATATTTGTAGAATCTAGATGGCAACTTATTTTTGTCAATCGGATGATGCCAATCAATTTTTTGCAATTTGTAGATTTCAAGTGATAACCGAATTTTGTCTGCAGAAATGTAGAGGCAAGATGCCAACTGGTTTTGTCTGTTTGTTGAGTCAAGATACTTAATTATGTTTGTCAAGTTGTATTGTCTCGATGTCAACCGATTTTTGATTAATTGTAGAGTGCATATGCCAACTAATAGACCTAATCAGGATTTAAATTTATGTTTTTTTCCGTCCATGCACAGGCGGTACAACTAAGTTTTTTTTAGACATTACTGCTAAACAGCACAAACAATGGATTAAATCCTTTTGATCTTTTTACACGTGTTTTTATTGTCACAGTGAAAGTTTGTTTGTACCGGTGGGGAAATCCCAAATATTTGAATTCCAGCTATAGTCTATTTTGTATTTATAGAGTGCAAATGTCAACCGAATATTGTCTATTTGTAGAGTGTAGATGCCAACCGATTTATGAGTATTTATAGAGTCCAGATAGCAACCGACTTTGTCTATTTGTTGAGTCTAGATGCCAACATATATTGGTTTCTTTGTAGAATCTGTATTTTAAGTTTTGAAGAGTCTTAATTACAACCCATTTTGTCTATTAGTAACGTCTAAAAGTCAAACCTTTGTGTCTATTTGTAAAGAAACCAACCTATTTTGTCTATTTATTGAGTGAATATGCCATCCGATATTTCTACTTGTAGCATCTGGTTGACGATCGAGTTTCGTCTATTTGAAGTGTGTACATGCCAACTGATTTTGTCTTTTTGTAGAGTCTGGCATAGAACATCTCAAGACAAAATGTAGTTAGATGCGAGTGAAATCATTTCACTAGCTTGCTTTAAAAACAAATCCCAGAAAAAGAATAAGTATTTTCTTCATGGTAGTTCATGGGGGATTTATTCTTGAGAATGAACATGGGCGTCTGTTGGCATCTAGACTCTACGTAAAGGACTAGATATCATTGAACTTCAGAAATATTGAACATTTAGTTCATTTATTTTTAAGGCTGAAAATGTTAGCCATTTTCCTTTTGTTATCATTGAGTGTTAGTTTATGGTGTTGGTCACCATATATTGTTCAGTGGCGAAACAATCTATCATAATAGTTTAAGACAAAACATTCAACGTAGAGATTAGATTGGCCTTGGTTGTAAATATCAAAATGCTTCTATGTCTACACATTGATAGTACAGTACTGTGTTACTTAAATTGTTTTCAGTCTGCAATATTAAGTTTTATTATCAACTTTCCTGACTGTAACAGTCATCATTCTTTCATGTAACAAATAAATATTTTAAGCATTGACCTTACTCATTAACTTTTATCTGAAGAATAAAGCATTCAATATTGAAACCTGTCTGTGTTTATCATACTGATAGTTCAATAATGCGTGGCTGAAGTAGTTTTCAGTCAGCAATATCAAGTTTTATTTTCAATTTTCCTAACTGTAACAGAACATATTCTTTCATGTAACAAAGAAATATATTAAGTTTTTACCTAACTCGAATAACTTTTATCTGAAGTATAAAACACTCACTAGACAACTTTTTAAATGTTAATCTTTCATTTCTTTATTATGCCTTTATTCATTGTTCATTGGTTCTTAAAATTTCAAACGAATTTCAGTAATTAACTCCTTCCTGTAACAAAAAATGTTCTCTGATGTAACGTATCATTCAGTAGTGTAACGAGTCATGTCGGAACGTTTTATTTTCTTCACAGTTCTGACAGCACTTATGATAAGTGGTGAATTTAAAGGGATAAACCGATTTTATGAAAACAACTACAGAGAAAACCATTCTGATGCTTTTTATTTTTACAGTAAAACAAATAAGACTGGTAAAATGCCGTGTTTACCCCTTCAGTGCGTACACGCAAGTCCACAGCAAACAGTCATCGTATTACAATAAACAATAAAACCTAAAATCAAAACGTATCTTAATTGAAGTTCTGCAACAGAAATTAAGTGAATAGGTGTAATCATAAGCCAGACATGGAAATATAAAAAATCGTTACATGAAGGAAATGATGAAACCAAGGTCAGGGATTATAATATTTTTTTCCCGAAACAGGTCGAAATGTTGGTCATTTTTACATGGGTTGTTAAGAGTATGCTTCAATCTAACAAAAAACATATCCCAAGTCACTCTCAAACATACTTTATATTTTTGGATTTGATATGCCAGTTTTGTTGCAAAAATATATTTTGACTCATAAAACGTCAGAACCAATAAAAGCACTCGGCAGTGTAACTTTAGCAGGTCCCTCTCAGCAAACGTTACTTCCATGTACGTGGAACATGATGAACAGTTAGAAGATTTAAATTTGTCTACGATTTGATCAAACCCGTATCTGTTTTTTAACAAATACTGCTACGTTTTGCCTTGCCTACATTTCGACTGTATTCCATATAGTCTGGTCGCATTTCAAGCGTTTGAATGGGTGTCCGAACCGTGTTCTCTCTCACGCAAATGTATACACCGTGTCCACTTTTGATGGCAACACCGAGTTATTTCTTACGGAAAATCTTCACCGGGGCTAATATCTCAACCGTTGCTTAGACAAAACCGAAAGTAGGCATGTTTTGACATAACAAAATAAATCAGAACTTGTACACTTTAAAGGTATAATTTCATGCATGTACACTATCTCACAATCGTATTTACTACACGGTAAGTGCCGTACTAACGGCGATTTTATCAAAAGTAATACACTCTCTCGGTTCAAATTTGACAGATGGTCATTCGTCAACTTTGGTGGCTTAAATTCACATAAATCCTTTGTGACATGTCAGATGAGTACACCCGCCCTTTAGTTTATATATTTACGGATCAAATGAAACTATTTAACGCGTTTGGGGCCGAATATTTCTCAAAATATCATGCAAAAAACGACACGTTCTTTTTGAATGGTTGTTTTTCCGCCATCTTGATGTGGCTACGCCGTGACACGGAAAATCGCCACCGTTTCACGATCTAGACAGTGATGTATAAAAAACTTTTTACAAATTTCAACTGAAATTGCAAAAAAAAGATCGCTTAAAGGTAAAATCTATAAAGAGTTTTTGTTCATGTATAAAGTGTTTTTCACTGGGCAAAAAACTTAAGATCTTTTGAGTTTAATGTCTTTCTGGGTCTTAAATGATGTGATTGGGACACGGGTACTAAAACAAATTAACTTAGAAAACAAAGGAAGATGTATAAAAAATTAAATTAGAACCCTTAACATTTGATGATGTGTAAGAAAAACTTTTTACAAATTTTAACAGTAATTCCAAAAAACAAACCATCTAAGGTAAAATCTATAAAGAGTTTTCAAACATATATAAAATTATTTCAGTGGACAAAATATCTTTACAAACGTGAACGAAAATTGCAAAAGATACGACTGCATTAAGCCTGTACAAAATCTAATATTTTAGTAAAATTCGTGAAATTTAATGTTTTCGTACATGAATAAAGTAAGTTCTCACTGAACAAAATAACAGTGGATCGTAAGATTTTAAGGCATTTTAAGGGTATTTTTGATCGATTTCAGTGAAAAATAGGAACAAAGTTTCTCAAAAGGTGATTAATATAGAAGCGTACTTGGCAGCTAAACCGTAACCTTTTTGTTGTGGCGCATTGATTTCTTGTGGGTGTTCACTAAGCCAAACGACATAAAATAGTTCTATTTTTAGGATAAAAATTTCCTGACAATAAACGTTTCCCGGATTTAAAGCCACCATTTTATAATCTATTTATATAGTTTAAATTATATTTCCTTGCGAAATTCTATAAAACAGCTTTAAAAAATATGATCATTATGAAAAACTCATGCATATTAATGATATACACGAACTCTTTACGAGTTGGCTTGTACCAACTCTTTGCAAAAAAATGCATCCCTAAGGATTCATCAGCTGAGAAAATAAGTATTATAATTCTCTGACAAATATATTCACTGACAATAGATTTGACATAAACTGATCCAGCATGTCTGGAGTAAAATTTTCCCAGATACATTTAGAGGTCAACCAGAGGTCAAATATTTTATATTGATGTTTTATTTATCACCTGAACATAGTCTATAGAGAAAACAGCATTCAATTATCTTTCACGTAATAATGCTTTTTTCGCTCGACTTTACAAAATGGAAACAAGGGAATTCATATTTCTTAATAGATGAAAATATGTCCTAGTACAATGAATGTACTATAATACAGTATTATTTATATTCTTTGTTTTTACTGTTTTAATCATTCTTGTGCTATGTATGTTATTTTCATTTATTGAATAAACTCTATCTATCTAATGGGGAGCTCTCCTCCTCGCCCTAGCGTCGGGATCGACGTCCGCGTCCATATTTCTGATTAAAGTTTTGTGCAGTAAAATATTGTTTACTATAACTTTTTTATTTCTTAAGGTATCAACTTCAAACTTTAAATATATGTTCCTTAACATCAACCACATCTCATGTGGCAAGGTTCATTACTCCAAATACATTTTAACATAATTATCTCCCATTGAACTTAAAGTTTTCTTTATTAAAATGTTTGTTTTTACTGCAACTGTTTTATATGTTCCTTATTTTCAAGCACATCTCAAGTGACAAGGATCATAACTCCAAATACATTTCTTCTTCAGAATTACCCCTCCTTGAACTTAGAATTTCCTTTATAAAAATGCTTGTTTTACTTCAACTGTTTTATTTCTTTAGATATCAAATTCAAAAAAAAAATGTGTTCCTTATTATCAACCACATCTCATGTAACAACGATCAGAACTAAAAAAAAAACAATTTTTTTTTCAAAATTATCCCCCTTGAACTTAGAGTTTTGTTTAAAAAATGTTGTTTTTACTGCAACTGTTTTATTACTTTAGGTATTGATTTCAAACTTTAAATATATCTTCTTTATTATCAACCTCATCTCATGTGACAAGGTTCATAACTTTAAATACATTTTTTCAGAATTATCTCCCCTTGAACCTAGAGTTTTCTTTAAAAAATATTTATTTTTACTGCAACTGTTTTAATTCTTTAGATATCGACTTCTAACTTAAAATATATGTTCCTTATTTTCAAGCACATCTCATGTGACAAGGTTCATTACTGCAAATTCAAAATTGTCTCCCATGAACGTTAAATTTTCTTTAAAAAATATTATTTTTTTACTTTAAATTTGTTAAGGTTATATTTTCAAATTTTAAAATATGCATGTTCCTTATCATTAACCCACATCTCCTGTGACAAATACTTACTAAGTCGAGCATGCTGTCTCTTCTAACAGCTCTTATTAGGCATTTTTTCTCATTTTGATTACTCAGATATAACTTAAGTAAAATAATGATTAACCTAGTATTATAGACAAGAAGGAATTATTTGGCTGAACTGAAACTGATGTTTGTTTCTGTAGCCAATGTTTATGCGCATTAATTTTATTGTACTGAAATGATTATACAAGAATTATTTCTTTGAACAGAATTTGATGTTTGTTTCTGTAGCTAAAGAAATTATGCATTAATTTTATGATAGGCCCACTGGTTTCATTGTATAAGAACTGTTATTTTGAACAAAAATTGGTGTTAATTATGCATTATTTTACAACCTAAGTGAAATAATACAATTTGATTGATCAAAAGTGAACATGTGACTTGAAAAAATGTGTTTTCATTTCCGTATAAACGCAGTTGCCAACAAGAGTTCATTGATATTCATGACATTAAATTACGTCATGCCGGTACTAATTTCATGAATGAAAACTCTATTTTAGCGCTGTCACACGCACAAAACAAAAGCTATGCATGTCAATAAAAGAAAAAATCATTGAAAACATGAAAAATGGTCCGATAATATCATATTGAAAATAAAATAAGAAATAAATGTTAACCGAAATAAACATTTCAGTTTCACTTTTATTTTTACTTTAAGTAGCTAGTTGACCTCGACCTTGATAAACGCACGGGAAAAGCGTAAAACTTTCAACTTGTTTACACGTTTTTTAAGCTACACAATCTTGGTTTTCCCGTTTAGTGCTCCTTTTATACAAATTAAAATCCAATAACTTACATTTCTTTGCAAAATTGGTTCTGTTATGACATTAAACCCATGAAAAATTGCATCGAAGCGGAGAACAAAATGGCCGACGGCTGGCATGAAAGACCTGTGTACAACCAAGATTATTCCGCACTACAATGCATTCGGCTCTTACGCACTAAAATATAGTTCTTGATATCAACGCAAAATTCGCCCAGAAAGGTTGTAATTATAAGGAATGAATTCATAGAAACTGACTTTCATCGAAAAATAAATGTCATTTTGGTGATAGCTAATTTCAGCATAAAGGCATTTGGCCTTTATGCAAATTAGCTATCACCAAAAGTGACATTTATTTTTCGATGAAAGTCAGTTTCTATGAATTCATTCCTTAAATTCTAGTTTGAATATAAAGAAATTATTTGTTTGAACAAAATTTAATGTTAGTTTCTGTATGTGAATTATTTTGCATTAATTTTATGATAGATACTGGTTTGAATATAAAATAATTATTTGTTTGAACAAAATTTGATGTTAGTTTCTGTAGCTGAAGTACATGTATTCATGCATTAATTTTATGATGATGGTTTGAATATAAAATACATTGTAATTATTTGTTTGAACAGAATTTGATGTTAGTTTCTGTAGGCGAAATCAATTTGCGATAATTTAATGATACTGGTTTGAATATAAAGGAATTATTTGTTTGAACACCATTTGATGTTGGTTTCAGTAGCATAAGTTGATTTAATTTAATTTTATGACACTTGTGTCTTCCTGACCCTGTAAGAGGTGCATAGTTGTTGAGCCTTGATGTATGTCAATATATATCTGCTTATACTTTGCTAATGTTATTTGGTTTGGATTGCAGTGTATGCTTATTTTGTTCAGATTGTTGCCTGCCATATTATTTCTTGTTCATAGATCACAATGTAATACATACCGTCCTTGTTTTCTTCATTGTTTTTTGTACAGAGTGTTCAGTTTTAACATAATGACCATGACTTGTATTAACTTATCTATTTTTTCTATATTTATTTGTTTATTATACTATTGCATGCATTCTGTGATTGATTTACAACAATCTTTGTATTTATACTTATGTTATACTATATTCCTACATGTACATTATATTTAATGTGGCATTGAATCTGTTAATGAATACATTTTGAAAAAAAAGATTTTTTTTCATTTTATCACGCTGAAAATTTCATGAACGTCCCTGAAGAGATTCTAGTTTTTTTAAACAGTACTACTATTTGTGCTGATAAATGGTAGAAGTGTGTCAAATGGTACGTTTGAAAGTCAGAGAATTAAATATATGACTCCAGTATGTACCCCATTGTCCAGAACGGAGACCTAAATATATTGGACTTTTACAGTATACTTTTATAGTGGACTTTCTAAATGTGTTTTCACTGGAATCACTTCTACAGTATAATTATGGCAAAGTCATAAATATAAATTTAACATGGTTGAAAGTATTCAATATTAATACTGATTTCAGCTTTTTTAGATTATATTATTCCATGTATTTTATCTAGGACTTTTCAGTAGAAACAGGTATACAAAAACCCATCAAATAATGGATAGCAGTGGCATAGCTTGGAAGATTTCATAATACCTAAGATCAAACTAGAACACAGAAAATAAAATATGGATTACATACAGCTTGAAACACATTGAAAATAAAATAAAAAATAGGCAGGGGCAAGGGAGGTAAATATCTGCACAATAGCTGCAAGACTAACAAGTCTTTTATAAATTGGATGAGTTTCAGACTCAAATAGGAAGTGTGAATTATTGTTTCGGACAGGCTATCTGGTCGTTGTTTAGATGAATTTTCTATGCACTGTATATGCCATAGATAATGAAATTTCCACAGCCACTGAGGTGTGATGCAAATAGTGAGTTCTCATTTGAAAACAATAGCCACATAGTCAGTTCCAGCAAGACTACAGTTGTCATTTCTAATGTGTGATTCTTCAAAGATTAACTAACTTAAAACTGGTCTGGTCTCAATGCGAACCTGCCCTTGTGCCATTCTAAAATTTTACTTTCCTTTGAACGTGGTCATAATGGCCTAATATATGTAGATTTGTTAGTGCAAATCGAAAGTGTTTTTCTGCTTGTAAAATGTCAACAATGGCTATGGAATGTACCTGTCTGCAGTTTTAAGCTTGCTCATGTCAATTATAAATGGCTAAATTAGCCCCACATACTCGAGCAAAATTAACGGACAGTCAATCCCTACGTGGGATCACGAGCTTGGTGTGGTCCTATATTGCATAAAATTAAGCTACTAGTCACCCATAAACAAGGTAACTACATGTATACAACATAAATTTACTATTAAATTTTATTGCATAATGATTTTAAAATACAAAAATGTGCATTAAGATTTACATTTATATTATACATTTCTAAATAGCTAAATTTCAAGGCATTTAAGCCCCTGGGCGTCATTCTCGTTCCCAGAGTGTAGTAGGATTCTCAATACTAGCTAGTATGGAGAACCCTACTAGACTCTGGGAATGAGAATGGGAACGAGAATGCTGGGCGTATAATTCTGTGACAAAAATACATAATTTAGATAAATGCGCGTCTAAAAATATATATATATACACATGTGTACGCAATGTATCTTAAAAAAGTGAAGACTTAAAAAAGATTTAAAAACATAAAGCATGTGATTATTAGGTCCTTGGCCTGTAAATCTATAAACATTTATTTTAATATATACAAATATTGAAACATGCACATAAAGTTGATACATATAAGAAAAAAGAAAAAGTATGCAATACAAAAATTATGATTTTTCAGCCGTTCTCCAGAAATCGTTACCATTTTGAAAAATACGTGTCTCCAGGTTATATACGACTATATACACAACGTGAAACAACACTTATGGTTTTAATCATTTGGAAATGTTAACTTAGATTGTTGTTGCTAAAGTGGTACAAAAGAAACATTGAAAACTTGCGCCTTTTGGCAAAAGTTTGCTAAGCAAAAACTTCAATAAGAAGAGAAAGGCCGTGTCTCCAGCTCTATTTTTAATATTTGCTTTGAAAAATAATTAATCTAAGGTTTGTTATTGCTTGTAATATGTATTTATTTTCCATATATGGGTAGTGAATTGTATGATTTTAAAGATATTCTACTGATACGAATATGAAATTCTAAGATTTTCTACTTTTTAGGGTTGTCTCCAAAACAGTCCTATGTTACCGTAACTATTTTTGCATGGTTAAATTACTTTCCAAAAGGTGTTGTTGTTAATTGTTAAACCGTTTACTAATACTACAATGAGTCAAATATCGTGAGAAACAAAGTTTGAATCTTATCTGTCCTAAGGAGAATGAACAAATTAACCCCAAACTCAAATTTTTAAATGTCGCATTTAAGAAACTATGCTTCCATAACGAGCGTAGCACAGTTGCTAGCGACAATATAGGTGTTTTTACATTGAATTGTTGTTTGCCATTGTACATTGGTGTGATCAAGTGCAAGTAACGCGTACATTTATTGTTACTTCTATTTTTATTGAGGGAAACTTTAACGGAACACAGGGATTCCGTAACGACTATTCTCCGTAACAAGTATTTGACATGCTATATGATATAATTTATGGAAGAAACAAGCTGTTTTTGTTTTCGATATTCCTCTTTTGATCATTTGATCATGTTAAAAGCAAAATTAGGCCTTAGCACTAACAATTACGGTACATGTGTAAGAAAACATATTTTAGTGCAGGTACAGGATGAAGGATAAATATGAAATTTGTGTAATGGATGACTGTCATAGTATTAATATTACAATTATTAATACATTCGTTGACATATTTCTTTAAGTGGAAAGAAAAAATGTTGATGTCTCTTTAATTGAGAATGAAAATTCATTTCGTTACGGAGTATAGAGGGCTTGTTACGGAACATAGATTGTAATAATAACGATTTGTGCGATCATTGAATTAAATTGAATGCATTTAACATTATCACAGTACTTTTACTACGTAAACAGACTAACTGAAAGTTTTCCAGTCTTATATTATGAGAATTGATGAAAATAGTTGCGTCCGTGAACATTTTCATATTTGACACACCTGTATGTGTTTCAAATTTGTAACAAAACAATATTTGTGTAACTAATTTATGCAAAATTATGGTCATAACAACAATAAAGAATATTTAACAAATTGGCAATGTCTTAATCGAATTAACAATGATTCTTACACATTAAAACAATGACCTAAAAATCAGCATGTCTAAAGATTTGAGAATGTTGATATCATTCAAAAGTTTCATTATATCTTGTGCGTTATCAGTTGAAATTTCCAGTTATTGCTTCGAAAAAATGTCTTCACCACTGATGACCAATATCAACATGAGCACCCATCAGAGACGTTGCACAAAGACAATTTTAAACGTCTATTGCACCTACGACACATATATTCAAAATCCGAATAAAACAGCTAGGAATTTCGGAACGCATAAAATATGATGGAATATCTTATCAAATTTCTTTAAAGACCACATCTGCTAAGCTAACTTTAGATACCATACTATTTATTATTATTAAATGATATTCTTAGTTTATCAACTTTTATCATGGGGTAAGAAACAAGTAATTACTTTAATAAGTGATTGCAGTATTTTAATGAAAATAAAATATATTACAAAATAAATTTAGCAATACCAAAGTGTTTGCCAGTTCAATTTTAGAAATACTTTGTAAATACACATATGACAAAACAGTTTCCTTTCATTTTAGGTATATATCAAATGCAATGTTTGGCCAAAGTTAAATTTAAGCTAAACTATGCATAAAATTTAAAAAAAATGTTTCTGGATTTGATTTCATTCCAAAATGTGATTGTTAATATAAAAATGTTTCTCCCTAGTTTTAGTCTGATCGCGTCCTTGAGTTTTAATTCGCCCGGATTTAAAATTACCCATTTTACTGCATAATAGTTATTTGGCCTACACGGTCACCAAAAATTATTATGTCAAACCCAAACGAATGGGTTGTTAGTATAATCATTTCCCATCGTGGTGCTTAGCATATGTTCCGTAACGCCGCTTAGCGTAGTAATTTTTCGCAAATAGCTAATTTATTGACTATTTATAATGTTCATCACGATCAGTGTCGTATATTTCATATATCTACATGGTATACACACTAGAACATATCAGTAAAAGTGCATTTTAGTTAGGTTAATACCATCATACTTACTTCATATGTCTCATTTGTTATATTCAAAGCTCAGTATTTTTGTTATTTTGTAATATGGCAACACTTAAACTTAAATTTTGTTAAAAACATAAGGGAATACTCTGTGCTGTTAATAAATCATACTTTTGTATTGTTTAATCGATATTAAAATGCAGTTTTGTTCGAGTTGGCAAGACCTTCTAATTTTTACTATGTTCCGTAACTCCATGGCACATCAAATATGTCATTATGTATGAGCATACAGTGTCATGTTTCAAACTAATTTACATTTTATTTTGTGCCTTATATGTTGTAGTTTTCATCAATTTGGAAAAGAATGGTCCACATGTCTGTATGTTACAAATACACATGTTGACATAATTGTGTTACGTTATCTTATCTCAACAACAAAAAATGATGATGACTTCTACATGCGCTATTCTGACAATCATGTATATATTGCGAAGTAGTTTGCTTAAATTTGTTTCACTACTCACCATTGAATGATATTCCATACTTACATGGACAGAAATACAGACTTGCATTTTAAAACTAGGTATCTACTACTTGAGCTCGTGATTCTATGCTCCATAACGTAGGAATTGGCGTGTACTTTTTGAACTTGTACATCTTTCTCAGTCTTAGAATGGTGTGCGTTATATTTTTGTTTCGAGACCACGAAGGTTTGAATTTTGCAATTATGTTAAAAAATAAAGGTTTACAGTAAGTTCATTTTTCGACATTTCACTTTTCAAAATGGTAACGATTTCTGGAGAACGGCTGTTTTACAAAATTAACAAAATTTAAAAGTAACGTAGTACATGATTGTTTTGTATGTATGATAGTCATTCAATATACAAGTTTACAAGTTTATGTGATATATAATACAATTACATGTATATAACAATTGTAAATGTCATGTTGAGGAATCAAATATAATTTTTGTTAATTATATGAACTATGAGTTGAAAATGTAGAGCTTACATGTTTTAAGGTAGACCTAAATGTCATTTTAAGTATGTTTACATAACAACAGTAGGAACGTGTTGACATCATTTTGATTTGAAAAACAAGTGTCTAAATCACTGTTTTTTATCAGAGTGGGGCAAAATACAAAACAAATGCTCCGTTAAGAAAGGGTCTTCTTAAAAAAACTCGCCACTTTTATAGGATGAGTACCGGCTCCTAAACTAATAGGGAATTATTCAATACCTACTTCACCATTTTTATCTTGTACCAACTCCTAAACTAATAACTGATCCATAACAGATGGGTTTATATGGGGAAATTCCGTACATTTTTTGTAAAGTGTGTTTTAAACTGTTTCAAGTAAATGTAGGCATAAAATGAATGCAGATCACTTACAATCGCCCAAAGCACCAGCCAGCATTGAGGAATTTGCAAGTACAATGTACATATAGAAAAAGAAACATGTACAAATGTACTATTATAAGTATTGTTCATTTACAGGATAGTAGGTCCATTGCCTGTAAATCTACATGCATTTTTTCGTACATAATATAGGAACATGCATATGAAGTACAAGTATATACATTGTACATATAAGGCCACAACAAATTGATCATATGTTCTATGGATTTTGTCTGAAAAAAATTCGAGCGAAATTTTTTTTCCACTTTTTGCATTGTGAGGAGCGAGCGAAAAGCGAAAAATAAATTTGTACTATTTTCATGAATATTTATTTACTCAAAGTCAAAATGCACTCAAAATATGGACTTTTTGCAGAAAACAACATTATTGAATAGCATTCTGTATTATTTTATAGTGCATATAAGCCACAATAATCACTTAAATTATAGTTGTGAATAGAGGTGAAACGATTCAAAAATTTTCGATTCGATTCGATTTCGATTTTTCATCAAACGATTCAATTTTTCGATTCGATCCGATTTTCAACTGGAATTATATAGGACATAACAAAAAATAAATTATAAAAAGAATTAAGAAAGAGATACAACCCAAAGACAATAGAACATAAACATATATATTTAAGAACAGTACATTTTTATCTGAGGGACCTCCCTCCCGGAAGACGAAAAATTCTAATTCTAATTCTTTAATAATACCCATTTTACAGGTATTAGAGCTTGAATAGTTAAAAATATTTTACTGCATTTTAGCATATATAAATGACAAATCGTATTATTTCCAACTTTTTAATGAAAAGTAATGCCCATGGACAAAATATTTTCTTTTGGCTCTGGCATGATTTAAAATAATTCTCATCACATCATAAACGTTAAATTAATTTTTATCAACTCTAGATCTATATTTATAACTTTCTTACACTAATGTTTATTTCAAAATCAAATTATTTTTGGGCTTAAATGAACGTATTAGTGAAAATATACAATCATCTTCGGACATTTTATAGAATTCATTTCCAATTTACAGTAAATAAAATCTAACCAACCACGTTTTGCCCGATTTTAATAGTTAAAAAAACAAAGAGGATTTTCCCGAAACTAAACGTAAATAACGTTAAAACAAACAATTAAGTTTACAGTTTATCTCTAAATTACTTTTATCATGCTTGATTTTATTTTGTATCATAGGGAACGAAATCGCTTCAACCATTTCGGCGTTATGTCATTCATTTTCGCGACCCACACTAGATAGCAATTTCATATGAAACATCTTTTGTGATTAAAAGACTTATTGTTTTCAATGTTTTCATCTTGATTTAACAAATGATGCTTCAGGAAACGACGATGTGAAAAGTTTAATTTGTTTTTCTTAAGAAAAATCCCCCAATATTGCCGATCGTGTAAAACTAAATCGACTGGTTATATCTTGGTGGCCCCTTTATCACTATATTCTCTCTAGGTACCAGTCTTAGGTATATATGAATGATATCAAGCGTGTTAACTAAATCGACGACTCCATTATCGATTTTCTGTCAGCGAATTAATCTCCCAGCGTGTGACCGACAATAAGGTCTAATTGACATGTACGCGTAATTAACATGTATAATTGCAGTGGGCAGTCTCACATTTTACAACTCTTATCTGGATTAACAATCGTCGGTCAATAAGGGTACACTATTTTAGTTTACTATAAAAAAATGCTTATTTTAACCGAAAAGGGGCGTTTCATTCAACTCACAAAACTACTGAAAAAGACAGTATTTCAAAAAAGAATCGAATCGAAAATGCCTCTTCCGAATCGAATCGAACCGAACCGAATCGAGCGTTAAAAATCGCGATTCTTTGTGAACCGCGATTAATCGTTTCACCTCTAGTTGTGAATATAGACATGCTTTTTAATATAAAACATGGACTGATGCTCTACTACAATGGATTTATTCTATTTTTCTTACATGATACAATTTAAAAAGCACTACATGTATTTAATACTTTTCTCTCGACTATAGCTTCATATTTAGTCTTTTTTCCTTGATCCTTGGGTTTTTATATCTTGATCTTGATTACAGGGAAATGTCAGTTTAGCTTTGATTATCTTGTATAGTAAGTTGTAAGAAAGATTACTTGTTGTTAATATTAATAAAATTAATGCTTTTGATATGATACATACATATAAATGCCTGTATTTTGTTCCATTTGCATTTACATGAACTGTACTATATTATTATACTGTAAAATATACTGATTTCATTCAATATTGACCGTCAAAACTTCCAAGATCATTGTAAAAATTTAGAACCAGCACTGCTAAAATTGTAATGGACCAAACCAAAAAAATTTGACTTCCAAAAATCTTGATGCGGTACAAACTTTAAATGGGGGGCGTCTTACTAAACATCGTACTCTCAATTTTGACCTACGAAAAATCGTACGTCGTTCTTACGATTTTGCTGGTGTCTTACTAAACATCGCCGATTTTTTGAAATCGTACGATTTTCGCCAAATCGTCGATTTTCTCACGACCACTAGATACCAGTCGTACATGTCTACGATAAAATGGCTGCCAGTATGTTAGAGCTCGGTAACGACAGAAAAGAACGCGTTTTTCGTTAAAGAAAGACACCTTTGGCTGATTCAACACATGAATTAGCCATAAATTGGCACAGGCTTGATACAGAGTCCACAACATACTCAGCATACTGTTGACTCAAGATTTGACTAAGGGAAATCCAACGCTATAGTCTAGATTGCGTTACGAAGGTAAATAGTGTTATTTTTATGTGTTTTACTAGTAAAATAGCAGGTCTACTGGTATAGCAGGCACAAACTAAGGTAGACAACTATTCTCTTGTGCGTAAAGCTTCCGTGTGATACGGACAACTTTATTCTAGCCCTGCAGTCATACATAAAACAAACCAATAGATTTTAGTATGCTTACAGCGCTTTGATTTTGTATGTGTATAATTATAATGATTATTTATGTATAAGTTATTTATGTATTTTTCTAAAAGCTCATGATCAAACTCTTTTTGTTTTTTTTTCTACATTTTGTAAGCAAGATTTTTGTTAATGTCGTTAATCCCGTAGCAGCAAGTGTTTTAAAGTACATAGTGATTAAGTACAAATTGTGACGACAACGATGCACATAGAGACTATCAGCTACTTCGATAGCGTATTAGAATTACAACAACAACAACGACAACTTGTCAACAACTTACGTTACGTCGTCTGTCATAATGTGTTAATCTTTTATTATTATTATAAAAATGCGATTATAAGAGCACTTTCCACGTCTAATTAACTGAGCTTTGTCATATACAATCAGCAGGTATGAATACTTGACTTTAAATATGATGCAATAGGTATTAAATGATGGAATAAAACATCACACGTTACCAAGAAAAAAGTAGCTATATTTTCGGATGGTTGTATTGACGGACATGTTCACTTACTTCCACTGATATAACCAACAACGCATACTCGATCATATTTCCACATGATCGAGTACAAACTTTGGAATAAAAGATTCGGAATTTAAGTAAACATCCATTAATCTATCATATTACAAAAATGTGGTCTTTCTATGTTGTGGATTATGGTTGTATAAATGATCTATATTGTTATTACATTTAATGCTCCTAGTCCTAGACCTCTGTATCAAATCAAGGACCCTGTATATACATGTTATAAAGGGTCCTTTATCAAAGTCGGCTCTTTTCTTTAATATTTTTATTTAACTTTATATAGTATATTATTATAGATATGTGATAAGCATAGTTAGATCTAGCGGGGAGGGGGGTCAGAGGGATCTGGACGGTCCCCCTGTAAGTTTCCAAAATGTACCTGTTCATTAGTGTATTTCTTGACTGTAAGTCATTTTTAAGTAGCATGAACCAATTTTTCTCGGTGTGTAACATAGATTTAATGGTTTAATAATTCAATTACTGAAATACTATTTCTCTTTTCAGGATGTCCTCCACATAGTCTCTATGTCAGAATTATATTGGATTTTTTCAAGTAGTTTCAAACTGTGTGGACCAAGTGTGATGTTCAACTTATGACATACTACTACCATATGATAATGGCTCTGATAAGCTCCTGCTGTAATTACTCTCCAAAATGTAAAAAATCTTCATGAATTGAAATATTACATTGGACATTATACTTTGAAGAATTCAATACACCAAATACTCTTCTTAGCTGCATCATGACTTAACAATTTAATAAATGTGCAGCATTTATAAACATGGCACATCAAATAGATTTTAAAATGAGGAAGGCATTCTAACTAGAAGAACTGAAAATTATACATAACAAATATTTATCTACAAAAACAAAACTACTACATAGGTATAAAAGAATCTATATTTACAGTGAGAGTGCCAAGTAACATCAACTTCTTTATTGATAATTGGTTGACAGTGGAATATATATGACTGCTTTATACATGTAAAGGTTATTCATATGATGAACATGCATGTTATTTTTACTAGTAATGGTGTATGTAAAGGCAGAATTCTACAAAAGTAAAACTTTTGTGACAATTGCAAATGAAAATTTCTAAGTATTGATTATAAAACAATTATATTGTGCATTGTAAGTTTGAATTTTCCATCATGTCTTTGATTTTAATTATATGTTTAAGACCCAACATGTGTTAAAGGAGGTAAATGGCAAATGGATGGTTCATCTTGTTTTTTAGAAGTTTTTCATAAGTCTTTTTAATGAGTAGTTTTAATCCTCAATTAAAAAATGTCATTCTTTTTCAGAAGTAGACACATTGACTGTTTCTATATTTAAATAAATGCATGATTAACTGATGCACTTTATAAATCCTAAATAATAAGCTGTCAGAAATATGAAAGTATTATCATTAATATTACCTGTTATTCAAAATAGACTGTGCAAGTTTTCATAGGTTTTAGTTGGTCAAGATTTTGGTCAACATATAAGACTTGTAGGGAGTTAAATCAATCTTGTGTTTATTATTCAAACAATTGAGAATCTATCAATTTATAAGAAATAGCTATTTTATAAAACATTCAAAACATGTTGGTTCAATTTACATGTAGTATGTGGCATTTTTTAAAATCTGTCTTCACAAATGGCACATTTTTCAATTCTTACATTACAATATTAATATTAATTTACTTTTTTTTAAACAAGGTGAATAGTGCAACCTTTTTTCTTTATATAGAATGTATGAGATCTAACATCATATGTTTCTTGTGTTTGGTCATAGATACTTCAAACTAATAATTTTGCTTCAGATTTTATAATCAGGGAAAGATAACTGACTTAAGTCCCTTATTGTTACTTGTATTTTGACCATCAATATATTGTATTAGTTGTAGCATGTTGTTTCATTAACATACAAAATAAGTCTTAAAGTAATATGATGTAGTGAATAAAAGGTACCAAGTTTAGTAACCTTTTGTAATGTTTCTCATAAACTAATTTTACTGTTTTGGCATTATCAGACTTGAATGTAGACAGAAATAAATTCTTCGACAATGTCATCCTTATATTGTTGTTGATTTAAAGTACATGGAGTTTTTGAGTACATAACATATCCACAGAAATTCACCAGTTGAACATATAAAGATATGTTATCATTTTCATTCATTAAAAAACAGTTTCATATCAAAATAAAATAATAAATGTTGCTCAGTTATCAATGAAATTATGTAATATTGAAATGAGATAAATTGTCATTGAAGTGAAGACAAATGGTTCTAGTACTATATTATATCATGTAAAAATGTTTTTCTCTCTGTTTGCTTATTGAATATATTATGCTATGTCTAATAATATGAAATTAAATAGTTGTGTTGCATTTGTGTTTTTTTTTAGAAATATAACAATGAACTAAATTTAGATCAGCTCTTTGAATAATGTTGTTATAATAATGTTCAGTCAAACATCAGCCTTGTCTTTGTCATAGAACTTATTGGTACCGATGTTGTGTGCTGACTGGGCTATCTGAAGTTTAGACACTAATCAGTAGTCTCATTTGGGGTTATGACTTAAGTTTAAGTAAACAAAGTACTGAGTGTAAATGTATTGAAATATTAAAAAAATGTTTTGTATTATTAAAGAATTAGTCTCTATGTTATCTGTGTTTTTAATGTATTTCTAATATTTTAAACCTCATTATTGATGCATTTATAAACTGTATAAAACTATGAAAATGCAATTATTGTTATATTGTACATGGAAAATAAAATTGGAAACAAATTAATTTTGCTTTTTGCATCATTGCTGCCTTTCTCCGACAGTACTGTACAATGTATTTGAAACTGATAAAGTTTCTGGAGTAAGCAACTGTTTCAAACATTTCCTGAAAGTGTAACATAAGTATAATACAGTAATTGTTCTCCCTTGCCTTTGAGCTAGCTTTTATGGCGTCCTAGTAGTGTCCACTTACAATATGAGAGGTTGTGGGCTTGAATCACAGTTTGGACCATGGAGTTTTATTGTGGGATACACTTGCATTAAGTCACTTGATATATTGTGTAATGCAATTCCATCTGCTTTTGTAACAGTATAAACTCATTATAATCGGAAAGGGAACAGTGGTAAAGTTGTTATTGTGTCATTGTAAATGAATATATGCTGAAAAATTGAGTATGTTTCATAGCTATTATTCCCATTGAAAAATTGAACTTAGGCAACACACACACACACACACACACATTATATGCTGACGTTAAAGCCCCAACATTTTGATGAAATAATCTCTTATGTTATTTATATCTTCAATTATTACATAACTTAATGTCACAGGGTAAGAAGAATATGCAGCCTGACCGGGACTAGAACCAAAGACCCCTCGCTTACAAGGCAAGTGCTTTCTTGACTGAGCTATCCAACCGCTTACATATCCTTCTTCCCATAATGTGAACAGGTAAGTACCATGACATTAAGAACAATTTAAGTGCCAATAAAGGGGTGTACAAAAGATCAGTGCCCAATACAATTTCCCCATAGATGATCCGTCCCCAGTCATATATGCTCTTAGACAATCTGTCAGGCGCGTATCTACCATTACGCACTTTACGCACGTGCGTAACCTCAATTCCAGCAATCGAAAATCTAAATGTGCCAAAGACACTAAGAAATAGGATGCCTAACACAGGTTAAGAATTATTTGACTTGACTGTGATAACGTTACTCCAATAGAAGTCTTATGAAACGACTCATATTGAGCAGGACACAAATTAATTTCTATGTATGTTTGTCCAGTTTGAAACTTCTTTCAAAACAGAAACATTGAAAACGGAAAACCGCATTGGTTAAGCAATGGCAATTGGTAATTGACTTACACTCAGTAAAAGGTCTGCCTTTGTTTACAATTGGTCAAATATATTAACAAATAGTATATACTATAATAAGGAAAATTTTAGTCAGTCACCTGTGTACTGGAGTACATCTTACTTATGGCAGAAGCCATGTTAATATATTTGACCAATTGTAAACAAAGGCAGACCTTTTACTGAGCGTAAGTCAATTACCAATTGCCATTATAGTATATACTATAATAAGGAAAATTTGAGTCAGTCACCTGTGCTCCAGTATTTACATGTTTAATATGTCACTAACATCAAGGTGTATATAATATTGAATGCATATACATGTACTTCCAAAGAATAAGAATCTAAAATAGCCTTTTGACTGTTTCAACAGTATGCACTTATTCCATATCAGATTTATTTAATCAGCAGTGTTTTATTAGGTTTTTTTTAAATAGACCAGATTTCCAATAACATTAAACAAACATAATGATCACGTCTTTAAGGGATTGCTGGCGTAACGGTCGATCATTACCAAAACCAATACATGAATATTTACATTATAATATGATTAGAAATGATAAATGACAAATGATAAATTTAGCAAACAAGTCCTCGATATTTACCAAAGTGATTGAGACATGTAATTTTATAAAGTAAACATTTAAATCGTAGGGCCCTCGAATTACACTCAACACAAGTTTTTACTATCTGAAACGAAGTATATCGTCGTGGTCACTTGAAAATGCCGGAACTTCAAAATTTCGATTTTTCTTTTTTGTAATATCCAAAACTACATGTCTTTCCGTGTCGTTCTGTCATACTTTCATAATTATTTGCAAATTAGAAGTATGATTATTTCAAATTATTAAAAATACCGAAGGTTCATTGTATAGTTTTTGAGATTTGTAAAATGCTGTAACTACAATACTTGCAACTCCGGTATTTATGTAACATAAAATCAATTTCAGTCAAACACGAGTTTGAGCAGTTCCTGTATTTTATATTACAGTGTTATACGGTTTGAGCCTAGTTGAGTTTTCATATTCATTGGTATAATAATTAATTTGATGCGCGTTTTTATTTTAAACTTGTTTATTTTAAGTGAAAGATTTAAATAGAAATATGCAATCGTCATTTGGCGGAAGAAGCAACACAAATTGAGGGTTGAACCTAGCATTTCTTAATATCAATAGCTATTCCATTCATATTAAGTTGTTTTTTCCATTTGTGACTAAGGTTTTCCATCTCAATGGCTAAGGGCATTAAAAACGGGTTCAAGTCTCTTCATTTCTGAGATTTCAGCAGGTGGGTTGTTTTTTTCCCCGGATGCTGCTTTGTAAAAACCTAGGGTAAGGTAAACCTATCCTTCCTATTCGTTGCCATACTGCCTAAAATATGTTAAGCATGATTGGTGCGTAACCTCAAAAATGGCCTAGATACGCGCCTGCAATCTGTCCCTGAATTTGGGGAAGGATCACCTAATGAAGAATGTGACTAGGGACAAATTGCGCACATTCTAGTAAAGGTAAGCTAGACATCTAGTTTACCATATCTAAAATTTCTGTCAGAAATGTCGACATATTCCTAAGTGTTTCCTGCATAAATCCTATATTCCATGCACAGGTGTCCGTCGCGTCGGAAAGCCAAAAATTTGTTTATTAAAAAATATAAGGTATCCAACTCGATGAAATCCTTCAGAATTTTACTCGGAAGAGATGTGACAGGTCTCCTTTTCAAGACTAAACACTCACTCCCGAACGATTTAGCGCTAAAAACTAATAAGGACGTGATAGACAAATGAAAAATGGATTACTAGCATCAATATCAAACTTCTTGCTATGTTTCGCAAGACTGTATTTCGATCAGTTAACTCGAATCGCTATTGTTTATCTGCCGTCCCAACCATTTTGTGAATGGTGATGCGCGCGCATCACGTTTGTTACGAGTCATTTCATTGGACGGTATTTTTATTCTGTCCAATAAAATGACTCGTTACCAAATTAAGGTCAAATGTGATGCGCGCGCATCGTCATTCAATAAAATGGTCGACTCGGGAGATAAACAAAACCGATTCAAGTAAAATGATCGGTACAATCTTAGCAAGGAAGCGAGAAACTTGATATTGATCACGGAAGTCCATTTTTAAGTTATCTAACACGTCAGTATTCGATTTTAGCGCTAAGTCATTGGAAAAGAGGTGTTTAGTCTAGGAAAGCTGACCTGTCACATCTCTTCCGACTAAAATTCAGAACGATTTCTTCGAGTTGGATACCTTATATTTTTTTACAAAACAAAATTTTGGCTTTTGGCTTGAACTTTCGTATTTGATGTTTTTATGATAATTAGAGCATGTTTAAGTAAAAATTAACAATTACTTGGAGTTTTGTAATGCGATGGGCACCTGTGATTCCATGCAGTATTTATAGTTTGTACAGATCGATAGACATTTCACTTATTTGTTTACACCGTAATTACATAATTGCAATGCTAAACAATAAGTAAATGCAGGTTGTTGGTTATCCTTCCGTCTCGAATGTAAACAGTCCATTAAAATTTTATTTAGAAGAGTATCCGGAACCATGCGATACGATTATGTGCGCATGCGTCAAAATCGCAGAGACTAAAAAACGTACGATTTTACTGGAAGAGTACGATGGCGTTAGTAAGACGGTCATAAGATAAATCGTACCTAAGTCATACATCTAAATCGTACGATAAGATCTTTGAAAATAGTAAGATGTTTAGTAAGACGCCCCCCAGGAGCAAAGAAAAATAGAAATAAAAATTTTCCATTTTCGGATTATAGGTGCGGTAAATCCGACGAACATAAGATTAATTTCTTGTGGCCTAATATAGAAAAAATACTTTAACAAAATACAAAAATAGTAATTTTAAACATTAACAAATGCATTATCTAATGCATGAATGTACATCAATTAACACTTGATAGGTATCATTACACAAGGGTCATTAATTATTTAGGCTACTTTCGAAATAACTTCTTACTCTTAACTTTTATTGACATATTCTTATACCTTTTATCTACACCTGCATTCAGACATAATTATATCGATGGAAACTATTTGTCTAATGTGGAACCATTGCCTAGCAATAACAAAAATTTAACTTGAACCACTTCAATCTGGTAACCATAGTAACAAAAATGCTCTTTTATTTTTATTTTGTTCTTAAGTTTAAATCTTAAGGTATTATAATTATTAAGATTCCTAGCAAATTCTTCAAAAATGTAAATAAGTATGCTTTGACACATGTACCGGTAAAACCCCATACTTCTGACCAATAATCTGAAGTAAGAACGACCAATTTGTCAAATAACAACAACATATAACTAGGGCTGCCACAATATACCGGTATACCGGTATATTGCAATACGCAGCTGCGACGATACGTATCGCGGAACGAATTTAGCGTACCGGTATTTGGCGATATTTTTTATCTTATTGGAAAATGTAGCGAATCGTCAGTTTTCAATAATTCATTTGATTAAAAATTAAGTTCAAAGAATTTAAGCGATCAGAGCGCGTTCGTTTGTACTGGACTTGTGCAGAACTTATTCTTGTTTCTTCACATCTAGGCATTTTTTTATGCAAAACATTGTTGTAGCCCTTATTGACCCATCAGAAAGAGGCTAGACTATATCATGCCAAAATGTTTATCATTAAAAATATATTACTTCTAAATGATATGCACTCAATAAACATAAAGGAAACTCAATTTCACAGTTTCATGATTATGCTCATGTAAGTTCGCCATGCTTGTCACGAGAAATAACACTAAATTTGACTCTTAGCATTCACAAAATATGCTTGTCAGGGTGTAATCTCTGGACTGTAATGTATCTGTAAAACATACGTTGATTAAACTTTTATTTACTTTACACGACTTGCAGTGTTTATTATATATTATAGGCCAAATAATACACAATCCCAATTTTTCTTTCATGAAGTTAAATTTTAAATTTACTTTTCATGGAACAATCTGTTCCCATAACTATAAAAATCTGCAGCTTTTCCCCAAGTCTACTACATGTACATGCACTTTCCTTTCAAAATCCATACTTACAAACTGAGCAGTTTAATAAGTTGTTTCAGGCAGATGGATAATGCCGGCACCTCTCTGGTTTGCAAAGCAATATATCGCGGTACGTATCGCGATACGGAGCTTGCGTATTGCAATATATCGCGGTACGCTTCTGGCGTATCGCGACAGCCCTACATATAACTAATAAATTTAGTCCTGAATATAAATATTGCCTTATTAGTTGACCATGAAGTTCATGAATGAATCACCATTTCGGAATGTGATACCAAAATTCTTACTGAAGTTTACACCCTATTGCAAGTTCATTTCATCCACACCTACAATGAGCTAGGCTAAATCAATGTAGGAAAAAGTGCCAAAGGTGAATATATCATAATCAAAATGCCAGAGGTAAAAATGTCATACCCTGACTACACAAAGTGCTAAAATGTCAGTTTGTATACAATCCATCATTTACAATATATGGTGTGGATACTTCCGCCAATGTATCACCAAATAATCTCTTCGATTAAATTGCAAACCACAATATCCACAATCAGTGACTTCATTTTGGACTTTCACATCCATTGTGCTGACATGGGTTTGGGTAGCATTCTTGATACCACTTGCAGATTGGTTTACTACGTTTTTCTTCATGTTTGCATCATGTACCCCGGCATTGAAATCATTGTTCTGTAATTGTACTATCTTTTTTTTCTTAGGAGCGCTAGGTGTTACTTCGCTGGGAGGTTTGTGAGATTGGTGCACAATCTTTTTCTTTTTAGGAATACCAAGTTCTGTGGAGCTTCCAGTATGCATGCTTTGAGGTGAAACTCGGCTTGATTCAACAAGTTGTCGTTTTTCTCCTGTGTGCTGTTTATTGCTAGGTAAAAAAGTTAGCTTATTTGGTAACTTTTGCTTATGGCTCTTTGTAACATTCTGTTTCATTGATGATTTCATGCTAATGTTTGAATGCATCTGTTGCCTATCAGCCGATACTCTTGTCTTCGTCATATCTTGCAGCAAAGACTTTGTCATCGACTTTACGTGTGATGTCATTTCATTTCCATCTCTTCTTCGACTAGAATCAGCAATGTTATTATCATCTTTATTGGATGTCATGATGATTAGATTGTCAGTATTCGCTGACGCAACAAATAATGTCCCTTGTTTTTCTATTGACTCAGGTATATGTGTTGTCTGCGATGTCAAGGTGGACCTTTGAGAAGGGCTTAAAATTTCTTTTTTTGGTGTAAACATACGCTTTTGAGAAGGGTTTGAAGTAATCTTATTTGCATGAGTCAATATATGCTTTTTTAAGCTACTGTCATGATGAAATGTCTTCTTACAAAATACACACTCTTTATTCCCAGGCGTATGAGCAACCATTATATGTCGTTTAAGAGTATGTTTATTTGCAAGCATTTTACCACACACTAAGCAAGTAAAGCCCTCGTGCTTTAAGGAGTTGTGGACTTGTAACAATTTTATATCATCGCATTGTTTGTCGCATTTCTGACAGGTTACATCCTTACTTTCATTCACTTTTAGACCTAAACTCTTGTAAAAATCTTCATTAAAACAACGTAAAGAATCAAAATTGACATCATTTTGTTCAGCCATATCGGATCCACTAACATCGTGAGCTCCTGAACTATCGAGTGAAACATCATCTTCATGTTGCATGCCAAGTTCTTCTAAAATTTTTGGATCTATTCGGTTGCTTGGATTTATCTCTGCCATATTGGCATCATCTTTGATATCACTTGTACCCCACACAACTTCAAAGTCATCATCCGAGTCACTATATCGTGCTCCAAACTTCATTTGATCTAGTTTATCTTCATTCTTATAGTTGATCATTGATATACTTCTGCTAGGACCATTTCCATGCCTGTTATCTTTGTGACGTTTAACTTCAAAATCTAACTTGATGACGTAACAATTACCGTCATCAACTTGGTAGGTCACGAATCCAAGTAGATTTATACTGTTGCCTAATTTCATGGTTTCAAGTATTGTTGATTTCATTGAGTTCTCTAGAATCATCTTCAGCTGATAAGATCTTGACTGATTCGTCCCTCCAGAGTTGTTAAGTGAACTCTTATTCATAATGACGTCAGAGACATTGACAACGTTTCTAGTCCGTGTGTCTTCGTCTACTGTTATAACAAGAAGTGCTTCTGTATTCAGTTTTCTGTACGAAAGGAACTCTTGGCCATATGATAAGATAGTTTGACGTAGACGACGCTCCATCAATGAAGGTTCATTAGACGCCATGATTTGACCTGAAAAAAAAAACAGAAATATAGGTAAAAATTAAATTTTAAAAATCTAGTATCGGTGCAGCATTTTAGAGACAACTGTCGGCCTCAAAGGTTACTAGAAAACAATTCCAATTCATAGGCTCAATTTATAGTTTATAGTTTGTTTCCACCGAATATGATCAATTGATCATATAAACATAAGTTTTTGTAGGTGGATTTGGGCATGTTAAAAAAAATGGCAAGTAAAATGAAAAAAATGTTCAAAAAATAAAGTTCATAAATGTGTACATGGGTCACAATTTTATGTTGTACAGTCATTCAAGTTTTCAAAATCATTGATGTGCCAATCATTCATAACATATTACCATTTTTGTCACAGCTTTATTGTTCAATAACAAGCAAAAAAAGTGAAACTGACAGGCAGATCTATTTACCCACTTACAAACACTTGTATGTTATTTTAGTGATTTAATAGTTATTTTTTGTTAGAATATATGTTTAAGTATTCAAAATAAGTGCTTAAAGCTATAAATTTATTACTAAATTGGAAAATTTCAAATATTTACTGTTTTTTACTACAAGATTTCACTTCTAGAGTGGTTTAAATTCATTTAATGGATACAACAGTACATAAAAAATGATAATAAATACATATTATGGTAGTTTAAAGGAAAAACTTTTTTGTAAATCCTAACATGAAACCATGACGGAACGAAATCCAAAAGTGCCCCCCAAATTTCATGAAAATGTCACACTCCTGACACAAATAATATCCTGTCTCAAATCAAAATCAAAAATGAATATTAATTAACAATCAAAATCAAGTTAACAATCTGACCACTGTCAACAACATGTAACACATTTTTAACAACTTTTTATCTTCATAACAACATTATTGGCTATATTTACTCGGCACAGTAAGGAAAATGGATTTTATTTATATCTGCTGTATCTTGACATAAGACTAATGTGTTATATTTTTTATAGCTTTTTTAGCTTTGTTCTAAGCCTTTTCTTGAATTCTAAATCCCAATTCTTAATGTTGTTCCTATAAAAGTTCCAACTGGTAAAAACTACGAAGCTACTCTGAATAAGTAATATGTGTCATACTCCTGACTTTACAATGAATAAGTAATTTAAGCAATTCTGATGTAAGTTCCAATTGCTCTTTTACAAATTTCATTTTCAGTCCACAACAAGAAAGTAGGATAGGGGTGGATAACTTCCGATGAATATCATTTCCAGACTGCCAGAGTCTTTAAAATTGTCACACTTTTATGTCACACTCCTGACATTTAAGGGCCATCATTTTAGTATATTTTTTTAAACTGATGGTTCTATTATGATAAAACTTCACAAAACATTTGAAAACACTATGCATAATGTAGATTTTATGTATGTTTCTGATATATATACCATATAAACCTGAAGACAGTAAGTTTTCAAGAAAATTTCAGAACAAACATTGCAGAAATTATTTAAATATCACTGGAAATTAGAATAGCATTACCTGTAACAATAAGATATACTTAGAAAAAGAATGAGTAATGGAACATGCTTTGTAAACATAGTGAATAAGACACATGTCGAAATGCCAAAATTTGTGTTTCACTCCTGACATCACTTTTTATCATATATGTTATGAAGACATGATAAATGAGTTTGAGATTCCTCTCACTTTAGATCACTAATAGACATGCTTTCCAGAAAAATAAAACAAAAGGTTGTAATATGTATATTTATAATAAAGAATGTTCCTTAAATGTAGATTGTTTCACTTCTGACATTTTTAGTCATTGCAAAGTCTAGTTTTTTTTCATGCTCTTATAATAGTTCTAATTGATTTTTCCATTTTAAAGAAGAGTACTACCTTAAAAACAATCATATGCACACAAAACATGTTTATAATGCATATGTCAGGATTGCAACTTTTTTACTTGATAAATAGTACAAAAAGGGATTATCTGCTGTTTATTTTATTGAGATGAGAGACAACTGAAACTTCTTGCTTGCACTTAATAGACATTAATTAGACATTATAGACTGCTTAATTACATGAATTCATTTTACTTTCTGTTGATATTCTGCATCTTTTAGAAAAACTTTTTGGTAAGGGTTCAGAAATTCAAAAAGCAACCTATTTTTGTACAGAAAGGCTATTTTCTAAATGATCAAAATAATATTATGACCCATTCATCATTCTTTTATTTAACAGACACAACTTACATTAACCATAAAAGAAAACAATAGTGTTCACATTTAAGAAATTATCTTTTTTGGTTTTAAATGTGTATTTCTCTATTTTTTTCAGCCAAAAAGGTTAATTCAAACACCAATAACATGAAAGTAGGATCAATTACAGAAGGAACAAATACACAAACTAAAAATGCAATCATAAGAGAAAGTTTCTGGTACAAATTTAAAGGAAACTGACTAGATTAAATTTTGACCTCCGTGTCATGCTTTGGGGTCATTATTTTTGCTCCTATCCTCATATGAATGCCTTATTAAATCTGTTTTTTCTATTCCAATCATTATTTAAGCTCAAACAATATGTAATGGTGTAGAAAAAATATTAATTCAATGATGTTACAGTAAAACTGAAAATCGTGTCACACTCCTGACATTCACATATATGCCATGTGCTCATAAACAGTTCATTTGTGCCACTGATGATCATCACTCATGATCAAAACATGACATATGCTTCCAGGAAAAGACATAGTGGATTATACATGTATGATGAAATTGACAGCATTTTGCTATCAACACCAGATGTCACACTCCTGACCAAATTAAGTGACTTTCTTTCAAAGGGTGTGAAAAAAAATATATTCACAATAAAGATGATCTTTATGTTATTACTGAGACTAGAAACATAACACATAATAATAGTAGTATTATTTCCTTTAATAGCTAACTGTTTAAGGTACCATAAACTTTTATAGAAAAAAATATACATTTTCAGTCAGCTTTTTTCTTGACGACCATGTATTAACTTTTTACATAAAATGTGATGAGTTTAAGCACTAGGTGCTAAATTTTAGCATTTGGTGAAGCCCAAGAGATACAGCTTTCACTGAAATAACATAACATTGTGCCTGTCATTCAGCATTTATAGATAACATTGTCTGAACAAACAGGATCTTTAAAATTGTCACACTTTTTTGTCACACTCCTGACATTTTTGGCCCATTATTTTGGAATATTTTTTAAACTGATGGTTCAATTTTGATGAAACTTTACAAAACATTAGAAAACACTAGGCGACACCTCTGAAGAACAAAAAGAAGATCCTAAACTCTGTTGCATATGTTTTATTCATAAAAAACTGAAACTAGCCATTTTTTTTTAACTAGCCCATATATATATTTAATTCGTTGATGCTGTTGTTTATAATGTTTTTGGTGGTTTTGATTCGTTGGTGATGCTTTTTATAATTTCTAGTTTGTTTTCCTCTGTCTGGTTTTACTGTTTCACAGTATGAGGACGTTTTTAGAAGAAAAAAACGTAGTAGGTATTTTAGACGTTAATTTATTCTATATGCTTCGCTAGTGCAAATTTCGTGTTTGTTTACGTTCTGAAATGATAAACATCAGAAACATTGGCTGAGACAAACACCAATCGGGAGAGACGAATGTTAATTATTCAAAATAATTATGTACTGTTGTTTTCTTAATTAACATTGTCATTTCATCCACACCTTCAATGCACTAGGCCAAATCAATGTAGGAAAAAGTGCCAAAGGTTAACATATCATAATTAAAATGCAAGGGGTAAAAATGTCATGCCCTGACATACATAAATGACACGTACTACACTCAAGCGTGTGTTTCACAGGGAGCATTTACTAGAAATATCATCTTTGTTCTCAAAATATAAGTCCAATATCGAAATAATAAAATGTGATATGCATTTATATGCCACTTTCTACAAAAAATGTAAAAGTTGTAGTGGTCGTGGTGTCTTTCACCATTTAATGTTTACAACCATGCTGGAGATAAATAGTCTTCAAATGGTTATCTATATATTTGACACCACTCAAACAAGTCACTTAACTTGACTCATTGAGCTTTCTTTGCCAATTATGGTTTTTTTAAGTATAGCACTTCCAAGAAACGAGGTACATTGACCATTATTACTCCCTAAAGTTTAAAATGTGAGCGAGTCAAATCAACAGATGACTCTGTGACAATCTGATAATCTGTGTTCAACAGTCTAATTACCCGCAGAGTTAGAAGACCTTGATTCTAGCTCTCTTAGATATAATCGCGATTTACTTGTGTTAAAACTTAGTTTTATACATGTTTAATAGTTTGTTTAACTTGAACTATTGTGTCTCTTCGTAGCTCAATGATTGGACAGGAATGTGACACAGACGATGCTACATTAAGACATATTTATAAGTGAATGGAAATGCGTTTGGGTTGAACAATACAAACAAATCCACCATTGCGTTGTAACTGGTTAATAGTATAAATGACTTTTTCTAAAAGACAACACGGAGAATGATTTGGCCGAGTTACATCACTGTCAGTCAATTAGTAATGAAATTTAAGTATCTTGAAAATGCGTAAGTGATAGGGTGAAAAAATGGCAAATTTTCGCCCACTTTCAAAATAAGTTATGGATTAATAATAAAATATTGATTGTTTACAGATGGAATTAGCTGATAAAAGCTGATAAAATTAAATGTTTTCACTGCAACAAAATAAAAGTAGTTGTTTTCCAAAGATTTCTAAAAAGTCCTCTTGAAAATGAAATCTTGTCATCCCAAACGAGATTTATTTGTGCAGATTTCATAATTATTAGCATGCTTATTTACGTACTTTAAAAATGTACTTGCCCATTTACTAGGCGAATAAGATGATGCATGTAGTACAATGTAGATTATTTTACTGATTTAAACATACAACTTTTATCATTATAATCAAAGCGCTGAAGGCACTTAATTTGTTTAGGTCAAAGAGATTTTAGTGCTCAAACAATTTTCGTATACAAAGGATAATTCAGTGTACATAACTTGTTTGTTATAGGTAGATAAATCTATACAAAGTGATCAAATACATGTAGTGAGTCCATTATTTTGCACCGATTTCTACCCAAACAAATAACAAGGGCTATATACATTTAGAGATATAGACTGAGTGGCTGGCCTAGAATGTTCTCAGGTCGCAGCAGCCTCAGCTAATGACAACATTAGGTTCCGATGGAAGTTCTTTCCCAAATACTTCATACCATTGTTTTATAAAAAACACATAGCAAACCGTCTGTGTTCTTTACTGTTACTTTCTGTAAATGTGCATGTTTATAAACAAAGAAATACATCTATTGATATTGAATCATGACGTGGTGACTTTTTTCTCATATTAAGTATATTAAAATTGATATATCATTAAACAAAATATAATCTGATCATTCAAAAAATGACAAAAATCGTTTCAAAAGACTATAAAAATATATTTCGACTTTACTTCTCATACATTTGAACCTGTGGTACATTCTGAGTCAAGTTTGTGTTGAGCTGTGTTTTATGAGTTATACTGCTCTATTTGTTTAATTGGTATACATGTATGTACCTAGCAAACAAGTATCACTGAACTGTCGTTACTATTCTTTTGTTGTTAAACACAAACAAATTTAGTGCCTTGAACCACTGTCTAGATCGTGAAACGGTGGCGATTTTCCGTGTCACGGCGTAGCCACATCAAGATGGCGGAAAAACAACCATTCAAAAAGAACGTGTCGTTTTTTGCATGATATTTTGAGAAATATTCGGCCCCAAACGCGTTAAATAGTTTCATTTGATCCGTAAATATATAAACTAAAGGGCGGGTGTACTCATCTGACATGTCACAAAGGATTTATGTGAATTTAAGCCACCAAAGTTGACGAATGACCATCTGTCAAATTTGAACCGAGAGAGTGTATTACTTTTGATAAAATCGCCGTTAGTACGGCACTTACCGTGTAGTAAATACGATTGTGAGATAGTGTACATGCATGAAATTATACCTTTAAAGTGTACAAGTTCTGATTTATTTTGTTATGTCAAAACATGCCTACTTTCGGTTTTGTCTAAGCAACGGTTGAGATATTAGCCCCGGTGAAGATTTTCCGTAAGAAATGACTCGGTGTTGCCATCAAAAGTGGACACGGTGTATACATTTGCGTGAGAGAGAACACGGTTCGGACACCCATTCAAACGCTTGAAATGCGACCAGACTATATGGAATACAGTCGAAATGTAGGCAAGGCAAAACGTAGCAGTATTTGTTAAAAAACAGATACGGGTTTGATCAAATCGTAGACAAATTTAAATCTTCTTACTGTTCATCATGTTCCACGTACATGGAAGTAACGTTTGCTGAGAGGGACCTGCTAAAGTTACACTGCCGAGTGCTTTTATTGGTTCTGACGTTTTATACGTTTTTCACATCTGGACTGGGAAGTGATTGAATCAATATCAACAGAAATATCTTCTTTAGATTCTTGTATACTTTCTATGTCTTTAACATCAGGACACTTCTTCATTTCTAAAAAGGATGTACATATATGTTGATTCCCTTTGAAATACTTCCTAGTTTGCAGTTCTAAATTTGGAATTAGTCTGTAGTCTTTCGTCAGAAGGCCATATCGGCCGGTTGATACTTTTTAAACAATCTCATCCGTCATTTTAGCTGCAATTTGGCATGCTTTTCTAATGAATGATTAATGCAAGCTAGGAGATCAGATTTCGAAAACTTACAGTAGTAGCATTTATAGCCTTTTTCATTTTGACACTGGGAAAAACAAAATAATGAAATATATAAGTTTAGTCTTATCACAAAAGGGCCTTTATAAGTATCAGTTTCGTATTTCTATACTACATTATTTTTACGTAACAATAGGAAAGGTGAGATTTGGAATAGAGGGAATAAAATAATACTAACTGATTCATAATTAGGCGTTGCTTCTGCAAAGATTTACGTATTAAACACATTGGGCTTTTCTGTATAGCAAAATACGAAGGATAATGCCAATGTGATTTACTTCAAATGATATAGTTGCGTTTAGCGTTTGAATGGGTGTCCGAACCGTGTTCACTTTCACGCAAATGTATACACCGTGTCCACTTTTTATGGCAACACCGAGTCATTTCTTACGGAAAATCTTCACCGGAGCTAATATCTCAACCGTTGCTTAGACAAAACCGAAAGTAGGCATGTTTTGACAAAACAAAATAAATTAGAAATTGTACAATTTTAAGGTATAATTGCATGCATATACATTATCCCACGATCGTATTTATAACACGGTAAGTGCCGTACTAACGGCGATTTTATAAAAAATCATACAATTCTCTCGGTTCATATTTGACAGACGGTCATTCGTCAACTTTGGTGGCTTAAATTCACATAAATCCTTTGTGACATGTCAGGTGAGTATACCAGCCCTTTAGTTTATTCATTTACGGATCAAATGAATCTATTTAATGCGTTTGGGCCCGAATATTTCTCAAAATATCATGCAAAAAACGACACGTACCTTTTGGATGGTTGTTTTTCCGCCATCTTGATGTGGCTACACCGTGACACGGAAAATCGCCACCGTTTCACGATCTAGACAGTGTGAACAGCGCTTTGGTTTGAACGCTACGTTTGTACGGTTTGGTACACAAACAGTCTGACTGATCAATATCTTCACCTTCTATTTATAGAATGCGTTCGTACTCGTATACGCAATGTTAACATGACCTGTCCGGTAAGCGTATTTAATGAGCCTCGTTCTGTGTATCATAAATATTCATGAAGTTATTTCAGAAAGTAATATCTAGGTCATATGCGGTTTTCTGAAGTTTGAAATGATTTTCGGAAAACTGTACTTGTACAAATTGGGGGGGGGGCAACATGTGACATGACACCGTATTGAAAGACTACTTTTGAAACAGAGTAAAACATTATAAAATCATAGGATAGTGCAGTTGCATGTGACGTTGAAAGAAGATACAACTTTATTGTTCAAATAACGGGCAAACATATATATACATGTATATAGATCTATATATATATATATATATATATATATGTGTGTATTAACGAATAAATCTTAGGCAATACAATTAACTTGAATAATATGAACTTACACAAATCGGGACAGATAATCTGTGATATAAGGCTTATGAAATACTTAGTAAGAAACGGCTTTAAACAAGCAAAACAAGTATTTGTACAGGCTAGATCCAAAGCTGCTTAAAAGTTATGTTACGCAAAACACTATTATTGGTTATTATTGTACGTATGATAAACTTTTCAAATTCTTATGTTGATTTGTTACGGTGTGAATAACATGACCTAACTTGTTTACATGTGTCATTTTAACGGTATCTATAGATAGAGAAGAAAACAACTTCTTAAAAAAGGAACCAACCTGTAGAATTATTATATTATCTGTGAATGATCAATTCAAAATAAATATCTTATGAGTACATTAATATTGTACATTACGACACAACCACTAACCAAATAAAAAATTAAATGCTTAAAAATCTAAAAAATTACCTACTAGTATTGATTTATGACCTACATATTGTCTTGTTTTCCGCAAACAAACCGTATTGTCGCCGCATGTAAGATGTATATTTACACATAATTAACACGGTAAAAAGTATTTTACGGAGGAAATGTTGATTTTTTTACTTGCCCTTTCTCGTACCAAGAGCTATTCTTATATCGTTCGTAGTTAGCTAGCACAAATTCCCTACGGTGCCTACGGTGAAATTCTCTCGCATTATGTATGTGTTTAAAAATTTCGATAAAATAATTTAAATTTACATGTACCTCAAATATTAAAAGTCCGATAATATCACAATTTTATGTCCAGCTATCGCGTCGATCTTTATCGTCACGTTTGAGATTAGTGACAAGTACACACTAGTACAGTCTTTGTAAAGTAATATCCTATATGATAACAATATTTAACCCAATACCGCCGTCGTTAATTCTTTGTTTGAATATTTAACAAGAAATGTCTTTAAAAAAGACAAACGGCGTCGATTTAAAAACAAGTGTGCTCACCTGAGGAAAAGGTCAAAGGTCACAGAAGAGCCATTTACAGAGGACCACTAATGTTAAAACCTATTTTTTGACCCAGTGACCTACTTATCTAACCAGTCAGACCTATTTGAACAATTTTGGTAGGGAACCACCCATGGACCATTCCTGTTGAGTTTGGGCAAATAATCATAAGCGGTTCAAGAGAAAATGTTGTTTGAACTTTTCCTTATATAATTCAATGTAATATTGTGATTCATGGGGTGGGGTCAATTTTGACCCAGGGGCATAATTTGAACAACTGTGATGGAGGACCTCTAGATGATGTTATATACCAAATATGAAAGCTCTAGGTCTTGTAGTTTCAGACAAGAAGATTTTTGAGAATTGCATTATGAAAACCTATTCATTAATGCTACAAAACAAAAATTATGAATTTATTCTTAAGGTTCTGGAACTGTAATGGTGACCTTCCACAATTCTTATACTGATATTGTTTCTTGATCTGTTCTATTAAAGACATTGAATGCTGAAATTTTAAAGAAATTTACCGTCTGTAACTTAAGTTATGTGCATTTTTATAACGTGACCCTTCATTTTTAGAAAGACCGTAAATTGTGCTGGGACAAAAAGTGAAAGAATTTTTTTTTTCAAATTCTGCTGTTTTATTTCCAAGTTTTAATCCATTTTCTTGTTATACAGTCATGTAATGACAAATCAGAGCAACCAGGTTACACTTTGGACAAATACATATAAAAATACAGAGATTTGCATACATGTACCCCCAAGCAAAAATCCGAGTTTTTGAGAATGTTAAAAAATTTACCCTATCTTTAAAAGCAAATATCTCAAGTTAGAAGTTAGTTAGACACATGCAACTAGTTTTAAAATTTTCTGCAGTATTAACTGCCCATATAATGAGAAATTTAAGAAATTTTACCGTTTCTAAAATTTTTTATAAGAATTTGTATTAGATTACTGTACTGAAACTGCAAGAGATTTTATAGAGAAAAATAACGTCAAAATGGTCAATTACAAATAATACTACTTTATACAAATATATCATCTAAAATTGGTATTTGAGATGGAAAATGTATGTTAAACTCTGCATTATCATATAAAAACCTTCTCTCCATTGCTTTTTGGCAAGCTTGAGGGGACTATTTGGGGATTAAACTTGTACCAGCTATGTTTTCTGCTGTTGTCGTTTTTTGCTCTAACAGTTGGACACTAGAGTTAGTAATGTTGGCATATTATGTGCCTTAGCTTTCAAATTATGCTGTTGATTGTATTGTTTTTTTTTATAATTAGAATATGATGATATAAAAAACAGAAAATGTACAACGATTTTGTCTTTATATGCTGACTTTGGTACGATTATTTGTGGGAATTCGGCAATAAATCAAAATAAGTTAAACATTCTTTCCAGTTTTTCGATATTTGTGTAGTTTATTTTACCTTTGTTCATTTTCAGTACACAAAATAGATTAAACAATCAAAACCCCATTTTGCCCCAAATTCTCCATTTCGTCCATTTCGCCTCAAAATCTCCATTTCGTGTTTCAGTCATACCCAATTTACATCGCAAAAAAAGATGAAAAAAAATGTATTTTACACCTGTACAAACAGAATCAACGCAAAAGTTATGATCCACTACGGCTTTTCATTGTTTTTATGTCGATAAACCATTATTTTTACGATAACTAACTACGATCACGCTGTAGAGCGTCTGGTTTCGCCATTTTCGGAAAATGCGTTACCCTATGACTTCTGGAAAATCCCACGTCACGTGGTGAAAATTTCTAAAAATAGCAATTACGAAACTTGACGAAGATAGGTATTTGGGAAAAAAACCTACTTAATTATTGATTTGATAAAGGGAGATAACCGCTGCGGGGAGTTTGGTTTGACGTGTCTATTTTTAGTTTTATCTATTTTTAGACACAACCCCCCCCCCATTTTTTTGTTGATTTTTGGCAGTTTTTGCGAATATCAAGAGGCTTTGTCAAAAAAGAATTGTCAACTTGATATGCCGGTATATGTGTGCTCCAGCGACAAACAAAAGATTTATTTAAAGCTGCGCAGTTTCTTCCACAAAACAGGAAACTCACAAATTTAATAGTATAGATGTGGAGCTGTGACAAACTCCTCACAGCGGTTACGTCACGCGTGACTCTCAAAGTGTAAACCCCGGAAACTGGACGTAGTGAGGCTTACTTAATAATTATTGGGTAATATGTCAGACTTTTTACTAGAAACCGGTTCACATCTGGAGACGTAATTCATTTTACCCATAAAATATTGTGTTTGGCACGTAACTTTTTATTGTTACAATATAAAAAACACTTTGGAAAGCAATAGAAGTCTACCCAAAAAAAATAATCTACGAACGAAGCAAAATTTCGTAAACACTGCATTACAATAGTGTGGCCTTTATTTTTTCGCGCGTGTCAGGGCCATCCAATCGAAGAGGGGATTTTCTCTGTTTCCCCCGTACGTCATTTTCAGTGCTTATAAAATCATCCAATAGAACGGCGGATTTCCGAAATCCCCAGACAGACGTCATTATACAGAAATGTAGGTCAAAATCCAGCTTAGACAGCTACGCCGAAAAAAAAATTACACTTGTCACCTAATGGTCTGTCTTTATACACATATTGAGTGGCCAATAGGTATATCATATTATATTAACCTGTCGCTTATACATAATTTCATGGTGTGTAGACACTCTAAAATAAGCATTCTATTTTTATCCAGTAAACTAGATTAAGAGTGTGTACACACCATGAAATTATATTCATGTGTGACAGGTTAATAAAATAGGACTATATGTGGTTTCATAACTTTTCAACAAGAGTAAGTTCTTTATATGATTTTAACACTTGGAATAATTGAAACATACCATATACTTGATGACACTAATGTAACATATGAGCCACTTGGTGAAGTAGTTTAATGTCCCAGAATAAACAAAAAAGAAACAATAGTAATTACATAAAAATCAAACTTTGTGCTGCAATTATAATAATGACAGTAATAATAATGGTGATGGCTTATATTTACCAGAACAGAACAGAACATATACTTTATTTAACCCAGGTATATACATGTATACCAATCATCGCCTTGATGTTAAAGCAGATAGCCCTTTGTTTACTAGTTATAGATAGGCCAGCAAGTATTAGTACTTTTGTACATTTTTCGTCGAAAATTTCTGAGCAAGAAGAATAGTATTTCATCTGAATTTCTTTCTTTTTGTGATTTTGGTTTAATCTTGTTTGACATGGTTCCAGCGATGAATAATTTGTCTATCAGGGAAAACATTTTAAATAATTTTTTAATATCAAACTCATGGATGGTCCTTGTACGCTGGTCAAACTTACTCAAAGTCGGGTTTTTTTTAATGGACATGAATCGTTTATGGAACTAAATATAATTTTTATCATGTAGCATGAATGAAACTGGTATAGTTGGCTAACTTTCTAGTAAAACATGTTTGGTAAGACAAAACAGTAACAAATTGTTTCCCTAACTTATGTGTTGTTAATTGCGCATTTCAAAGTTCTTGTGTTACATTTTAAAGGGACATTGAATTCCTCTAAAATTTCTTCCATTCCTTCATTAGCGACAAGTGACGAATAATCGTCAACAGCATAATTATCTATATTATAGCCTTTTTTTCAATCAAATTGTACAAGGAATCTTGACTTGTGAGAACCACTTTTTCTCAGCTCGTGTAAGTGATTTCCAACTTGGTGTTCAATTCGTGGAGAATTGAAACCTAAATCGGTGTCCGTTGTTGCCTAACTAGTTAATTCGGTATGTACTGTTGTCTTTTTTGTCTTTCTTAGAGTGTGACTCTTCCTTAACTTCATTAGTAACCGAGAATTTTCTAGTCACAAATATCCTATTTATTTTGCAATTACGCATTGGAAAAATATAATTTTGATAGATTGTGTAAGTTGATATTTATGTCTTTAAAAGCTTGATAAAAATTCTCATTTATCTTTATAGTCTCTTATCTTATGAATAATTTTTATAAGTTCATTTTATGATATTTTTCTCAGAACCAGAACTAGAAGCAATAGACTCAGACATTAAACTTGGTCTTCTTATGAGCAGGATAGAACACCCGAAGCTACTAATTGATGAGGAGAATTAGAAGCGTTTGCTTGCTTTTATTTTATACATATAATGTGGTATTACATCGTATATATTTTCTACAGTATTGATGCACATTTACACCTCATGTATATTAAATTAAAGTTACTACAATTTTCTCGTAATAATAAAAACCAATTATTTGATATTGTACGATTTTATTGAACTGTCCGATTGTATAATTACACGGTTATCGCACAGTGCATATATTAATTTCCGCGTTATATTTTAGAATTTTGTACTTAAAATACAATGGGTAAGTTAATTTAGTGTCAATATCTCATATGACTGAATAGTCGTGCGGTTAAATTAAAAGGCTACTGAACTTCTACTTTCGAAATGCCGGGTGCTAGTTTGAATCTAAAGATGCCATTATTTTTCTTTGCATTGTTAGCATGTTTTTTATTTTCTGAAAAGTTTGTTTTATTTTTTTTTTAGTATCTTTTGGAAATAAAAATAAAATACTGTAAAACTAATAATTAAAAAAATAATTCAGTTTCACTGGAAGTGTCAGTTCCGCTACCGTCATCGTCACTTAAAGGAGAACCGACGAAATTTATGATTTATTATTTAAAATTAACTTTGAAACTTTATTGTGTTTTGCGCAATCCGACAATGATAAAAGCGAGAAAAAAATATAAAAAGACGTTTCTACCGGGATTCGAACCCACGACAAAAAAACTTGCACACCGACCGTTTTACCACTCGGCCACTCAAACTGAGATACTCATTACAAATCAAATATACTACATCTGTGTTATGAACTCTACGTGGACTACCGACGATAACCGAGCATTAAATATACCGTGTTATGTGACGTTTTAATTTATGCAATCGGACAGTTCAATATAATCGTACAATAAATACCACTAAGACACTACAAACACCACTAAGCAGGCACGTAGGAAGCATTTTCAGATTGGGGGGGGGGCTATGTGTTGAGATTTTTTTAAAGGAAAAAAAACCGTTTCCTAATGTTACAGTACTTCTGTTTAAGTATAATTGTACACTGCATTTGGACATCTTGTTCCATAAAAAGCGTTTGCAATATTGATTTTGCCGAAAAAGCACACATGTATCAATCAATTAGTGTGACAGATTAAATAAAGATCCTCAATCACTATAACTGATGAAAATATTAGGGGGCTAAGCCCCCCTAGCCCCCCCCCTGTTCCTACGGGCCTGCTAAGACACTACTAAGCACTACTAAGACAGGATTTTAGTAGAATGTTAGTAGACGTTGATTTAAATACTAAATACTACATTTTCAGATGGTTTTGAAAAAAAACCAGTTAAAATGATATAAATGAATAGACGAAAAAAATGATATCTCATTTTTCACTAAGACACTATACTAAGGTCCACTAAGACATGATTTACGTACTCAGTAGATAAACTACAATTTGGGTGAGACTAAAGTTTGAACTTATATTATTGTTTAAATGTTTGTGGGGCTTGTTGAATCAGTTTGATTTGTTGTAATAAAAAAAGAAAAAAATACCAAAGAAATGTATCTTTTAATGTATTTTAAGTTTGGTAATGAAAAATTTTAATAGTTCTATCTATCTATCTATCTTCCTATACTGTCATAGCCCCTCGCGGGGATGTAGACAGGTGCGCGTCAAGCCGCCAAAGTATATAAATAAGAGCAATAAAATAAAAGTAAAAAAAACAGAATAGATAAAAAAGGAATACAATAGGCTTGGTTAAAAATAAAATAAAATAAAACAAACAAACAATAAAAATAATAAAAGTAGTCAAAGTAGACTACTGACAGCAGCACTGAACATCCACAGATGATAAAATAGGAACATGTGTTAGTAGATTGTTCCAGTGATATATAGTCCTAGGAAAAAATGAGAATTTAAAATAGTCCGTACTAGCTGGTATCAACCTGTAGCTCAAAGAGTGATTATGTCGAGATCTACGGGATAAAGGAGTTAAATAATCATGGGATGGGATAGCTACTAATCTGTTCACAATTTTATATAGCATGGTTAATCTGGAATCTATTCGTCTGAGATCTAGTCTGCGAAGGTCAAGGTCCGCTAGCATCTCTGAGACACTCGAGTCTCGTCCGTAGTCATGTTTGATCCAACGAGCAGCACGTCGTTGTATAGCCTCTAATTGACCTATTTGATTTTTGTTGTGTGGTGACCATACTTCTGAGGCATATTCTAATTGAGGCCTGACCAGTGTTTTGTAAGAAAGGAGTCTATTTTTTGTGATTTGACCTGGATGTTGCGTTTGAGAAAGCCTAAAGTCTGCTTTGCTTTTTGCGTTGACCTATTTATGTGTGTTTCCCACGACATGTCTTTCGAAATTTCAACACCTAAGTATTTAGCTGAAGTTACTGAGGTAAGTTTTTGACCACGTAAGAAGTATTGAGTGGGAATGTGATGCTTGCGTTTTATGATGTGTATGATTTGGCATTTTGAAGGGTTAAATTCTATGACCCAGAGCTGGTCCCAGTCTTGGAGTTGGTCAAGGTCCTTTTGTAATAATGGCATGTATTTTTGAGAAGTAAGGGACATATAGATGGCGGTATCATCAGCAAACAATCTGACCTGTGACTTGATGTTATTAGGCAGATCATTTATATAGGTCAGAAATAGGAGTGGGCCAAGGACAGAACACTGGGGGACTCCAGATGATACAGGTATTGCATCTGAGTTGCTTCCATTGAGTATAACTCTCTGGTACCTGTTGTCTAGGAAGCATTTTATCCACCTCAGGGTCTGTCCTCGGACTCCATATATAACCATGTACTTTTGAAGGATCTTTTCGTGACTGACTTTGTCAAATGCTTTGCTAAAGTCTAGTAGTATTTAATCGACTTGTTTCTTATCATGAATTGAAGTGATTAGATCATTTACTAACATTATTAACTGGGTGACACATGATCGTTTTTCGCGAAACCCGTGCTGGAGATGGTAAAGATTGTCATGGTTAGTAAAGTGTTGCTCAATGGAAGAGGATACAGTATGATAAAAAGTTGCGTCATAAGTAACGTCATAATATGAAACAAGCAAATTCGTTGAATTTATATCCCCCGCCGAGTACATTGTACTTGTTTTTACTAACACAACAACTGGAGACATAAGGCTTTATTAATAAATATAAAAATCCATAAAACCATAACAGGGACCATACATAACTCCATGTTAAATAAAATTATCAGGACATGCCAATGAGATGCAAATTTCTTTTCTGTATTGATGGTTTCCATAAAATCTTGTTGAAATCAATCCAGCTGTTGCAAAGAAATAGCAATATTTCTCTATATGAACACTGCACAATTAATCAAGGGCAATAACTCTGTGCTGAAAGGTCTGACCGGAACAAGGCGACGATATGCGCGTCTCCTCTAGATATTGATGATTCCCATAAAGTTTCGTTGAATTCCAGCCATTAGTTGCAAAGAAGTAGCGCGGAAACAATTTTTCCTCTATATGCATACTGCATAACTAATCAAGGGCCATAACTCAGAGTTAAAGTGTCTGACCGGAACAAGGCAACGATATGCCCATCTCCTCTTGGTATTGAAGGTTCCCATAAAGTTTCATTGAATTCCAGCCATTAGTTGCAGAGAAGTAGTGCGGAAACAATTTTTCCTCTATATGCATACTGCATAACTAATCAAGGGCCATAACTCTGAGTTAAAGTGTCTGACCGGAACAAGCTGAGGATATGCCCATCTCCTCTTGGTATTGAAGATTCCCATAAAAAGTTGAATTCCAGCCAGTAGTTGCAGAGAAGTAGCGCGGAAACGAGTTTTACTTCATATGCATAGTTGCATAACTAATCAAGGGCCATAACTCTGAGTTATAGGGTCTGACCGGAACAAGCTGACGATATGCGCATCTCCTCTTGGTATTGACGGTTCCCATAAAGTTTCGTTAAATTCCAGCCATTAGTTGCAGAGAAGTAGTGCGGAAACGACTTTTACTCTATATGCATACTACATAACTTATTAAGGACCATTACTCTGAGTTAAAGGGTCTGACCGGAACAAGCTGACGATATGCGCATCTCCTCTTGATATTGAAGGTTCCCATAAATTTTCATTGAATTCCAGCCATTAGTTGCAGAGAAGTAGTGCGGAAACGACTTTTACTCTATATGCATACTACATAACTAATCAAGGGCCATAACTCTAAGTTAAAGGGTCTGACCGGAACAAGCTGACGATATGCGCATCTCCTCTTGATATTGAAGGTTCCCATAAATTTTCATTGAATTCCAGCCATTAGTTGCAGAGAAGTAGTGCGGAAACGACTTTTACTCTATATGCATACTACATAACTAATCAAGGGCCATAACTCTGAGTTAAAGGGTCTGACCGGAACAAGCTGACGATATGCGCATCTCCTCTTGATATTGATGATTCCCATAAAGTTTCGTTGAATTCCAGCCAGTAGTTGCAGAGAACTACTCCGGAAACGAAATTCGGACGGACGGAAGGACGGACGGACTGACGGACAACGCCAAAACTATATCCCCCTCCCGATTCCATCGGCGGGGGATAACAAAGTGGTGCATATCCGTTAATGTGTTCATAAATGCGTTTTGCCGAACCTGCCCCGAGGCCGAGATAGCCCCGGTCTTCTCTAATAAAAATTGACTCGGTATGCTTTTCAGTGGATGTTATCATGAAATAAATTAAAAAACAGTAGATTTGTTTTATTTTCATTGATTCGGAAGTTCAGTAAATCTTTGTTTGTGTAATTGAAACATAAAAATGGTATCTTGTATAAAAATATTTATAAATAAAAGAATATTACATTATTCAGATCAACTGTGTTCCTCCAGATTCCAGATAAAACATTTGCATTTTATTACTTTTACACTTTTTTGCTGATGCTTTTTAGCTTCTTTGATTTGTATGATGTCTGTAGCATTTGCTTTGTTTATGTATCTAAATAGAATAACGTAGATTCAAGTCCATCTACCGATCATGGCTCTTGTATAAAAAGGATGCCAATGGCTTACTCAAGTTTAGAGGGATGAGCATTTGTCTGTCCGCCATATCAGATTTTGACTGTTGAAAAGGTTGTGCAACAAAAAATATAGTTCGAGCAAAATAACTTAACGTGTTAGTGTAAATATAAAAAAGAAACCAATCGATCCTAGAGGTAGGCATCATTGAAAATAACAGATGTATAGTTCATTTTAAGAACATTAGCAATGCTGATAAACCACCACCCCTTGTTCAATCATACTTGTAATGATAGACTGGTTTACCATTACACTAACAAGACAGTAATAAAACATTAAAATTGCGCGTCTTATTGTCATCCTGAGCATCCCTTGTCGCGGATTAGTTCATTATACTTTTTACATAAACAGGGTTTTTTTGTACGCTCTATAGTTAAACAATGAATGTTAAAATGACGTTCTATGGACAGGTATCATAGCATAGTGACAGTATCAGTACAATAGTCCTCTGTATAGTAGTGGTTCCAACAAAGATATTTTTAAAGTCATGTTCCACTGTTGTCTAAATATGACCTGTATGACTGTTGTGCATTTTTGTTGTTTTTGTGCAACGGCAGAAATTGCATCATAGTAAATTAACGAGATAAGAGTATTTTTGTCAAATTTTAATTAAAATCGTATGTAATTGCTATGGAAACCTCAAGTCTCGTTTTTTTTACATCAGTACGAGACTTACTTAATTATGCAATTATACATTTCTCTCAAAATATGAAGATAACGTAAATAAACTTGGCGTTTATTTAAAGTTTTAGCATAACACTTGCAGCTATTCTCAAAAGAATCGTGGTTTTCATGTTGCCATGTCCTGACGTTCATCGTCATCCATTCAATTTCTTGATTTCAATATATTAAAAGTCTTTCTGTAGAGTACAGTCCTCGAAAACGATAGGGTGAACTTGTAACAAAATTAATATAGGCCAAACTTGCCCCGGGGCAAGTCCAGCTATATGCTCAAAATTTGTTTAGCGTCCAGAATCTTCAAAATCCGAACAAACGTGCGTTTATAAAGTATGTTCCCAGGACCGCCTTTAAATGTTTTAATGAATAGAGAGGTATCTTGAACATGCACAGATAAAACAGTGATTTACCAAAAACTTCATGCAATGATCACATTCCATGTGATGAACGGATTAAGACAGTAACCACAACTCTACCTGGCTTAATAAAGGATTTTCCCCATTATTTGCGTTAAAGTTTTCAAATTGTTGGATATCTCTGCCATTTATGGTTAGAAGTTTATAAAATTTGATAAAACAATTAATTACCATCTGTTGCCAAGAATTAGACAGTAACCAAAACTCTACTTGGCTTAAAAATGAATTATTTCCCTTTGTTAATTTTGCGTTAAAGTTTTCAAATAGTTAGATATCTCTGCCATTTCTGGTTAGACGTTTATGAAATTTCATACAAAGATTACATGCTATCTGTTGAAAAGAATTAGACAGTAACTACAACTCTACATGGCCTATTAATGGATTATTTTATTTTGTTATTTTTGCGTTAATTTTTTTAAATTGTTGAATATCTCTGCCATTTATGGTTAGATGTTTATGAAATTTCATACAATTATTACATACCATCTATTGAAAAGAATTAGACTGTAACAGTAACTCCCTCGGGCATAATAGTAGATTATTTTCCTTTTTTTGCGTTATTTTTTGAATTGTTGGATAACTCTGCCATTTATGGTTAGATGTTTATGAAATTTCATACAATTATTACATACCATCTATTGAAAAGAATTAGACAGTAACTACAACTCTACCTGGCCTATTAATGGACCATTTCCCTTTGTTTTGGTTTTTTTGCGTTAAAGTTTTCAAATTGTTGGATATCTCTGCCATTTATGGTTAGATGTTTATGAAATTTTATACAATGATTACAAACCATTTGTTGAAAGAATTAGACAGTTATGGTTACTCTACCTGGCTTAAATATGGATTATTTCCCTTTGTATTTTTATGGTAAATATCTTACATATCTTTACCAGCCCCGTGTTCAGTATCTACTGTTAGCCAACGTTACGGATACGGGAGAACTCAACCCGCAGCCAACTCAACCTGTGCAATACGAACAACTCAATCCGTTAGTATGATATTGAGTTGTCTCGGGATGAGCTGTCAATAGGTTCAGTTGTTCCGATTCTACCGTTACAGAATGTTCAAGGTAACTGAACACGCTGCTGGGCACGTTAATTATTGTATTCTAAAATAAATATACTTGAGACGGTATAAGACGCTAGCGCATATTGCTTGAATGTTTTTACTCTAAGGAGTATACACGGCTAAACGGTGGTTCAAGCATTTTTTGAAATGCTTATACTTGTAATTCAACAAGTTTTAAAGCAGCGAATGAATGTAATGTGTTCACTGAGCTGCGAGGGGAGCGTAAGGTATCACCTAGTACAAGGGCTTTACACTAGTATACGATATATATCGAATACTGGTATTGCAGGTTCTATAGATATATCGGATCGATCATTTCCGTATCTAACAAAATATCGACCAATGACAGTTATGTTTTTGTACAATTCAAAATCCTGGTATGCAAATCGGTTGATATCTGTTACTTACTGTTCCTGCCAAAACTATTTGTCAGGATTTTATAACTTTTTCTTTATTAATCATTTTCCGACGTGCACTTAATCCTGCATGTAACACTCAAGAGAGGGGCTGGCAGTATAAAGAGATAAAATATTTTGTACAGCAAATCAACATCCTACTGCTTCTGGACAGTTCGGTATGGGCTTATCTGTAGACGAACTATCTAATATTATGACACACCTTTACGCAAACGTCTTAAACCGGTTGTGGTTAAAAGGCCTCTTTTTATGTACTTTGATTTTCAATTTTCCCGGAGACCAACGATCGCCCCTTATTATACAGATCACTTTTGGGAACCAATAGTCACACGGATTTGGTAAGGACAGATCCGCAATGTAAGGAGCACTTGACTGAACAGAAGCGATAAGTCATGTAAATAGCTTCAGTTCTGAAAGACTATGTTTTCCCTTTTGTCGATCTTTTTAAGCGTCATCAAAATATGAATTACTGGAAATAAATCCAACTGAAACCAAACATTCTGTCGGCATAAAGATGGTGTCTAGATCCAGACCATTCTCGTACCCCAAGGTTATCAAGATTCTCGATCTAACTAGTAACGAAAATCTTACTAGGCTCTGGTAACGAGAATGTTACATATGAACAGGAAAACATTTTATAACATATTACTCTTTTATTACTGAAATCCTTAACATGACATTCAATATAATGCTTTTTGAGTTACCTTTAGATTATACTTAATAATTCTTTTTTGTTTGCCGTGACAATCAATTTGCTGCATTTCGCAGCAATTTTTTACTTGTTCGAGATTTTATTGAGGGAGTTTGTGAATTCAGTGAAGCTGTTAACGTCTGTCTCATGGGGTATGCACCTATGATAAGTGACATGTTACCCAGTAGCTTAATTCTGACCCATAAATCTTCACAGTTTGATTGCAGGACAGGCATTTCTTGCGCAAATCTTCACAGTTTGATTGCAGGTCAGGCATTTCTTGCGCAAATCTTCACAGTTTGATTGCAGGTCAGGCATTTCTTGCGCAAATCTTCACAGTTTGATTGCAGGTCAGGCATTTCTTGCGCAAAGTCAGGGTCGAATATTTCACTGGTGTAAGGTTTTTGCCATGATTCTGTGCCAATTACTATGCCTGGTTTGGCTGATAGAACACTGTTACTGAATTCATGTTTTTATCTACAATTGATCTGCAATTTATAACATGTATTTTTTAAGTGGTCTGTGTACATTGTTTTTCTTGTTTTTGTGAGGTTTTGGTGCAGCCTTCACTTTTTTGGAGTAGATGTTTCTGCCATAGAGAAGGAAAGATTACTGGAGATTGAGTGATCAAGAATGGAGAATGAGTTTGGTGTTTCTAAAGACTCCAGTGATAGTATTGATTTATCGTTTACATTTATATTCTCGCAGACAGAGCATTTCCACACTGATATACCCGCTGCAGAGTCACCAGGTAGTTCAAAATATATTTAAATTTAAATTTTAAATCAACAAATCGGTCATAACATACAATATTAAATAAAATGATGACGTTAAATAGCCTTTCATGTAAATAATCAACACAAATATACAGTTACTTCTCTATAATCTAATACGATCCCGGGTACCGGGAATTTCCCCACCTATTTATTCGGAACGTTTCGGCGATCATCTACGGGTACGAAGATCCGCGTAAAAGATCGCCGAGGTAGTTCCGAATGCTTAAGATTAGTCTCCCTTCTCAGGCCCGGATTTACCGGGGGCACAGGGGGCACGTGCCCCCCCCCCCCCACTTGGCCCCACAGATATTGATTCTCATACAAAGAAAAGGGCACAAAATCTGCGCCATCAAAGCAATATCAACTCTACTTTTAGATTAATTTTAATATGAAATCATCCATCCGAGCTATTAAAAAAGATAATGATCTAAATTGATACATTCAAGCATCTCAGGGTACCCAGATCAGGCCTTATCAAGCGTTCAAATCATTGATTGTGCAAGTGTATGGTCCCTCTACAGACACATATATACCAATTGCTATTTTATTGTCTATATTACACATACCTCAACAGTATATTTAAACCGTCACCAGTAAAATTACCATGGTAACTAGCTTACGAGGCCTAAATTTGGTTATTGTGCACTCTCTAATCTTATTTGCTAGTGGAAATCATCGGCGTTTTCATAGCAAGTTAGACAGAGAAAAGACGAGGACGGCTAGTCAAGTGCATTTTATACGTCACTACTATCCTAAACATAAATTAAGTATTTATGGAGGACATCGGCGTTTTTCATATCAAGTAATAGACTGAGAAAAGCCGAGTATAGTCGAATGAATGTTTGTCATTAAAATGAGTTAATTAAAAGTTAGTTAAAATCGGAAGAAAGCGAGCGTTTTATGTTGTTGTTGTTTTTTTAGAAAATGTAGATAAATGAATTAAACTTTCAAGTAACTTTTCAAGAGTGACCTACCATACAACAAGTTTTCTTACGAAAAACAAGACAAAAATTAATCAGTGTTTTTTTTTCATCAAATCATAAATTAATAGGCTTGTGTTTCGTTAATTTTTAAATCATTGCTTTTATTTTATATCATTTTATGTGTTTAAAATACTTGTATTCCCAATGTTTTTTTCCAAAGGAATCGAAAAATGTGATTCTTCGGCGGATTTCCACGTTTTGGATCGTCCCAACAACCATTCTTGTAAATCCACTGAAACGTCCAAAAAAATCACAACAACGCTGAATTTCAACACAATAAACTAAGCCTCTTATTTAAAAAAACACATATCATAAACCAGAGACATAGATAATTCCCTGTCATAAACCGGCTTTTTTGGATGTTAAATCGGAGAATTTTCTCATTGCATTCGGTGATTTTATACAAGTTACCAAGTGTATTTTTTATAAATTCTCGGCATTTACATGATGAAATTGCTGATTTTTTTGTAAATCAGGATTTTATCCATTCTCGTTCCTTGAAAACCTCGGGGTACGAGAATGGGATTTAATAAGCCAACAAATTAAATCTAAACGAACAAACCGGGCACATGCATAAAGGATACCTCAATTACAGCGCTCAATATTTCCTTTGTAAGTGCCCAAAAGTGCTTAAAATGTAATAATTTACCAAATTTTAGCTTCAATTTATCCTTTTAAAGTGTGTTTATAAGTGCTCAGATTTACACCATTGACATGCAAAAATTCAAAATTTTTCCACATCTTCGGGAGGGGATACCCCTCCCGTACCCACCCGAACCGTACTCCCCACTAACGACACCTCTGTATCAGGCCCAGTGATCTAACTAACATGAATGCGTTTTTTTTATTTGTGAATATTTATTAAAAGCTAATCAATCACATGATGTTGTTACGCATTGCATCACTTTTCTACAGAAAAAAAGGTAATTAACCTAGTTTTAGCTTCATTCAATTTGTTTAAAAAAGCATTTTAAAGTGCTCAGATTTGCACCTTTGACATGTGAAAAACTCAACAATTTCTATACCGTCGGGAGGGGGTACCCCTCCCGAATCCACCCCCTGTGCCCCCCCCCCCCACTTACGACCCTTCTGGACCCGGCCCTGCTTCTTTTAAGTCGTGTTGAGCATCACCGTCTATTTATAGAATGCGTGTTGAGCGCTTTCAATCTCTCATACAGAGTTGTCGATCCTTACAGTGATCTATATAGAGATCACTGTAAGGATCGACAACTCTGTATGAGAGATTGGAGCGCTTTATGTATGATTGTCCACAAACCATAATTTTTGGCTCAATGATCATCATTAATCGTAAAATTCTCTAATTTATCCTATACACAGCACTTCTTTATCGAACTATTCTCGTCAGTAACATTATGCATATTTTTTTTCAGAGAACTGATCAGGGGAGATAATTGTTGTCGGGAGTTCCTGACACCGGAAAATTCCCCTCACCGATTTCTTTTCGCGATCAATATATTTCAGCCCATATTTCACGTCACGTACAATTGTAGAAAAAGGCAGGTAGGAATATCTTTGTCTATTTATGAAATTAAGATTAATTTAACATGCTAAGTAGTTGATGGACGTGTTTTTGTGTGAACTTACATTGAAATTGTACTGTTTTCACTGTCAAACATTGATAATTGGAAGCGATAGCTATTGCATATTCGCCCTGCATTATTTTCGTACTTGTAATTATTAACTATCGGCGTATTTACCGAAATGACTTATTTATAAATTTGTTTGTGACAAACTTAAACCTTAACACAGTATTAGTATAGTAGACTAGATGACTGATGTTGAAAATAGACAACAGTGTAAGATTTAATTTTTCAGACTAACTCACTGTTATCATCAATTTTGCATTGTTTGTTACTGAAAAACACTTGGACAGTATTTTTAAGTTCAATATTTTATTTTCCTTTTTTACAAGTAACCTTTTATTTCTCCGTTACAAAACTTAAACTTTGAAAGATTGACTTGATTGAGAAGAACAAAACAATTATATCAATCAGAGAACAACCAAGGAACTTTAATAATAAAATTTTAAGAAAAATTGAGTTTTAAGTCCCAAAATACTGACTTGCTGACGGAACAGCTACAATTGTAACCAATTTGCCTGGTCTATTTCCAACTTGGCAGGGCAAGTGCTTATTTCTAACACTGGACAAAAACAATGTTAACTTGCCCTAGTAGAGATGTAGTTGAAAATTAAATAATAATTGAATTCAATTAAAACCTTTATTTTGACCCATCACTTTTTTTCTAAGTAAGCCTGACTTATTAGAACATAGGTTTAAATAGGGGCTCGATTTTAAGCTTGTATACTCGCAAAATGCAAGTGGATTTTGAAAATTGTGAGTAACTTTTATTTCAACTCACAAATTTCTCAAGTTGAAATCAACAAAATGTTACTGTCTAAACTAATGAGGCTCAAATCAGCATTAAAACAACCAGACAGATCATTAGTTTTAATTAAAGATTCACCATAAAAAATGTTTGTTATTTTTAGTCTATTCTACAAAAATGCCCTTGTTCTGTCTACAGTTAAATATAGTACTATGTTGTCTTATATTGCATATGAATTGTAGATATGTACAGGGTGACCACGGACTCTCAAAAACAGGGAAAACAGGGAAAATGCCAAAATAAAATTCCCTGTATGGAAAAATCAGGGAATTTTAAAATTTGCTTAAAATGAGGGAATTATCAGGGAATTTCACAACCAATTGAAGAAAAAAGGTTTTTGACTTGCTGTACTTTAATCAATTGTCGTGTAAAATTCAATAATTATTTTTCTATTACATTCATTGTGGAAACAAAGTTAACCGTTGTTTAGAATAAATTTTGACTGACTTGATGATAGATATATAAAAAAGGTGACTCTTATTTTCATATGTTCTGAAAAATGCATTATTTAAATGAAAGTCATCTATCACTTATGAAGGTTTATATGTCATAAGTTATTTATAAAACAGGACTAGAAACACTAGGAACTATAGACTCATCACATGATATGTACATTCTGTCTTATATTTAAATTGTATATATAGGACAAAAATTCTCATTCAGTGAGCATTTATTCTAAATAGCAAATTTACAATGAAAATGATAAACTGTTAAAGCATGGCTATCTTTCTAAAATTCATGGATTTTAGTCAAAATGTAACTAATGATATGCCTTATGAATAATGATTGCTTCCAATTAAAGTTTTAAACAGAATGTGTGCAACCAATTTTCGTAATTCACCAAAATGTATTATATAAATACAATGAAATTATTTCATTTGCATATTTTTTGTCTTGCAAAAAACTATTAAATATCAGTTGGTAAACATCTGGTAGCATTTTCCAGAATAAAGCATACTTGATTGTTATAGTCCAACAGAATTAACCTGAGCTTGAACTACCTAATTATAATAATTACACACTTCACTTACATTAAATCGTGAGTTTCCGAATGCGTGTATACGGTTATACACGTGTTTTATAACAACCTAAGTGACTATAAATCAATTATTGAAAGTGGCATGTTATTGTACTTTTAATTTTGGACACAGTAGTTTTCGGGGAAACAAGTAAGTCAGCAATGTTATGGCACAGTTTCAAAGTATTTTTTCTTATGAAAACAACATTAATTGTTCAGTACGTCTATCTTGCCGAAAGCTTCCGATAAAGCGCGATTAACAAACGAAGACAAAAATAGACTGTAAATACTGAGTTTAATATATTCTTGCATAAAGGTCAAGCTCAGGTTAATTCTGTTGGACTATAACATATTTATTGAATGATACAGGGGGACGTATCTTCACAATCACATCATAGAATGACTATTTAGCCAAATTATTTATATCAAACTTTATAGTCATTATATTAGACTATAATGTCAATTTTCCTCCATTGATTAGATAGTATGGAGAAGTTTCCGGCCTTTTGGAAGGTAGGTAAGTACTGGTTATAGACAAGGATCCAGGAAATCTAGGTTAGATGCGCTGGACGCCATAAAATGACCTAAATTGTGTTGACACGGCGTTAAATCCATTTAAAAAAAATTATAATTAAATAAACACAATAAACAGTAAATAAATACAAAGTGGTGAAGGTTTAGCTTTACAGGGATAATTTAAATATAACTAATAGTACAAGTATGCCTTGCAAAGATCAGGGAGTGATACCGTTATGTCAGGGAAAAATCTGGGAATTATCAGGGAATTTCATTTTAGAATTTCTGTGGCCACCCTGTATGTATGCTATTAAAATTTGGAGAATTGGAGAAAAAATGTCAGTGTTTTTATTCATTTTGTAAGTTGAAATAAAATTGACTTGCAAGTCCAATGTTTTGTTAAATTCGTTTTTTCTTGTAGATTATAAAACAATGTCACGAAATTCAAGCAGTGATTGTAAAGTGTATGTTGGCGATTTGGGTTATGGAGCTGCCAAGCAAGAATTAGAAGATGCCTTTCAACGTTATGGTCCACTGAAGAATGTCTGGGTGGCTCGTAATCCTCCAGGATTTGCATTTGTTGAGTTTGAAGATCCAAGAGATGTTGATGATGCTTGCAAAGCTTTAGATGGATCGTAAGAATTATTTAAATGTTTATAACTGCTTTGATCTGCCCACCTCACAGTTGAATTTAAAATCAGTATGCTTCATTAATATCAGTTCACACAAATGTCACAGTGCATTTTTTCCATTATGTGTTGAAGGGGCCTGGGGCCTTACTTTATATAGAACATTTGGGTAATTTTAATTGCAATTTCATTGATAGGGGAACAAAAATCAAAGGTAAATTCCAAATTAGGAAAAACTGATTTCAAGGAAATTTCAGAAGGGAAGGCTCAGGCACCTGTAAATCTAAATGGCTCCTGTTTTACAAAGAAAGCCCTGTATGACTACTTCACCAACATTTTTTCAAAATGCCTTACACAATCTGACTATTTACATATTGGTTTGATTTTTGAATGATGTTGAATGGTGCAAACTTTATTTTTTTATATAATAAATCAGTAATAATGATGTAAAATTTCAAGCTCTTGTGATTTGCACTTCCTTATAAATTATTTAGGAAAATCAATGGTAGAAGAGTTCGTGTTGAACCATCTAATGGAAAAACTCGCTGGGGTCGTGGAGGGCCCCCTCGTCATGGTGGACGGGGTGGTGGTGGTGGTGGTGGGGCGGGTGGTCGCCGTGGATACCGAGGAAGGTCAGTGAATTTGTTATGTTTATTTAACCATGATAGAGATTTATTGGTAACATTGGTATTTTTTGAAAGTTAGATTTGGTCATACATTTGCTGTCACTACCTTTATTTCTCTTGAGCACTAGCCTGGTTTATAATGTTATGATACTGATAGTAAGGGGCATGATGAGCAACTAGCCTGACCTTATGAAGTAAGTAATTTTCACTAGCCTGCATCAATTAAATTTCACTTGTCTCAGGCTTGTGGCTTAGCAGTTAAGCTGCAGGGTGTTAAGTGTATCATGTCTTTGGTTTACATACACTGCCCTTAATACTAAGGATCAAGTTTACAACATCACAAAGTCTGTATATGGCATTTAATATTTGTCCATGATGGGTATTTGTTCACAAACATACATTATCAAGTTCTAAATCCTATATTATAATAAAGTGAAGTCCATATTCAAAGCAATGTTTATAACTCTTGTGTTGGAGCCAACCAATGACGCTGGAACTAACTTAATAAATATTTATCATAAACTACATGTTTCTACCATGAAACCCAAAAGCTAACTGACTTGATAGTGCAAAATTTATTATCATTTAGTAAATTGACCATAATTATGACCAGCAGTTAGTGCATAGGTTAAATCTGTCACTTATGATATATCGCAAGTTACAGCATAGGCTTTCCACTAGTTTGGGCTAGTTAAGGTATAGACTGCATTTGACATATTCAAGTTCTACGGCTTCCAATATTTGTTAACCTTATTGTTTGAATGAATCAAGATATTGTATATTTATAATATTTAAAGTAATGTTTTTTGGTTGCATATCATTTCGTTGAAATTCTTGTATTATATCATTATTTGTCATTATTTGTCTATTTAAATAATCTAACATAACTTTTTGCAGTCATCCCTTGATCCCACTAGCCTGATTCAGGCTTTTGAAAATAACTTATTTTTTATAGTCTAGCTAGTTGATAAATTTGCCCTTTATTATATAATATAATAAAATGGGCTATTGGTTAAGAAAATTTAAGACCCTAGCTTCACAGATTTTCAAGTTTTAAAGACATGATCGTATTATACCTGTACTGATTTTGTTGAAAAGTTTTTGTATGTTGTATTGCTTTTCATCTCTGTTGAAATTGAAGGATATTTTTGTCATTTTAAAAGCACAATCCTTATATTTTTATGATTTTTTAAAGTTAAGATATAATGCAAAGCATCCCAGTACCAATTCTCAAACAATTTTTGTGTATAAAGTTAATAACAATTTGCATGAACGCATATACATGTAGAATGAACAGAAATTTCTTTATTTTGGTTTATAAATGATGTCTGATCCTAAACTGTTTGCAAAATTTTGAATCACTTCATTTTTTTTTCAACAAATTGACACATTTATATTTCAAACACAGCAAATTTTCAATTATTTTGATAGTTCAAGTATTTCCAGTAATTTCAAGCAATGGCTAATTATTTTTTTTAATCAATCATTTATCTCAGGGCTCGACAAATCCACTCGTCCACTTGTAATTACAAGTAGAAATTGGCCCAGGACCAGTTGATCTTCTCGCAGAACACGCCTGCAGAACGAGTGAAATTTTAAACCGAAAATTATCAAATTTTAAGTTTTAAACTCATATAGAAACAGAACTGTCACTGTTAGACAATGATTTATCACATGAATGCTGAAATAAGATCAGGGATCATCCTACGGGGCGATTCAGGTGAAGTTGTCGTCGTAACGTCGCCGACTTCGCTTTGTTCAAAGGTCAAAGCTAAAAAAGCGACTTTGAAATCGCTGGCTATTCGAATACAATTTGTTGCCGAGTGTCTCTAAATTCTCCATTACTATCACAGCGACATCCAGCTGTCTGTAGTAATTACACCACCTATAAAATCATTACAACCGCCTTTAGTAAAATGCTCATTGCTCATTGGCCGATCGCGACGCTCGATGCATCGCCTTGAGAGACCAAGTAGCCAATAGCGGCGCGTCTTTTAACGAGTCGATTGCTTCTGCACTTTTTAACGCATGGTCGGAGTAAAGTTTATTTCTGTGTTAGAAAATTAAAACAAAGTGTTTGTTAGTGTGTTATTAATTCCCTTATATGATAATTCATACATTATTTTTTACCTATGACAGTCTTTATGTAATTTAGATGAAACAGAGTCTAACTCTAAGTTCTAGTCTGTGTACATGCATGTAGACAGTCACAAAAAAAATCAAAAAGTGTCCTTTGTGGACAGGTGTTCCCTATGAACAGATTTGAGTGGACCTGTGTCATAAAATATTTACTTGGTAAGTGCTTCCTGGGCATTAGCCAGTACAAACTCAAAAAATATGAACAATTGTTCTAAGTTCACAATAAGCTTTGCAATAGCTGTTCTACTTGTACCACTTTTACTTAATCAAACATAACCCTTTGTGCTTATGTCAAAAAATTGTGTTCCTTTGCCAGGCTTAGGCATTTTGGACAACTCAATAAAGGTTTAAATCATTTAATGTGCATATCAGGGCTCTACATAAACCAAATTTTTGGAATAAGTTACTGTTTTTCAGCTCATTATAAGTTCAAGTTTGATGTCTTGAAGTTATGTCAAGTAAATTGGTTGCATTCTACTTATGAACTCATGTACTCGAAATTATGCATACGTGTCAACTTTTATAAAAGTTAGATGATCAAAATAAATTAATTAATGATTGTAGTGGGCTATTATTACATTCAAATAATCAAATTGTTTTATTCACACATTAGTAAGGTGTATATGATTCAAAGTGATCCAGGAAAATTAAGAACAAAAATCGTCAGTCACATACGAAAATTATAGAGGACGAATGCAATACTGTGAACATTTAAAACTTCTAATGGTCTTTTCAACTAAATATTGAAAAAATATTCATCAAATGAACAGTAATTTAATTTCTTCGTATAATGGCCTCATGATTCGGAAATTAAATGTAAAATTTTTTAACACTAAAATAAATGTGTGAAAGAGTAATTACACACGCCTCTGATGTTATCAGATGATTATTATACAGGATGACCCTAATCCCCTCATTTAACAGATTAACAAAGTCTATTGTCATCAACAATGACGTAAACAATAGTTGAATTCATTCGTTTATGATAATAACTGATAATGATCTTTGAATTTTATGTTTTTTAAATACGGCAGGGCGTTTTGAAAAAGGGCAGGGCGTCAGGTTTCAAGGGCAGGGCGTGGCACCCTGCTAAAAAGGGCTAGCTGGAGCACTGATGGATCATCGATAATGAAACTGTTTGCTTTAATTAAAATATTGTTTTGTTTCGAGTAGAGCTATTAGAAATATCACATGTTTTAAAATATGATTAATACTTCACTCGATATTTTTTACTGTTATGATCGAAAGTCAGTATATACAGTCCAATTCCTTGTTGTATTTTCTTTCATTTGATGTTTAATTATCAGAGATTTGTTAACTGATGGTCAAAAAACTAAGCTAATATCACAAAAATCAGCGGATTTTGTCAAGACGTGACTGTGACAATTTTTGTTTTATTTTTTTCTTGAGTACTTTTAAATCGTATACACCTTACTAATAAGGTGTGATTGAAACAATTTATTTATTTGAAAGTAATTATAGGCAACCACAGTTATGAATTAATTTATTTTGATCATCAAACTTTACAAAAATGAACACTTTTTCTGACATGCAAAATTTCGGATACATGATTTATTGAGTTCATAGGTAGACTGCAACCCATTTATTTTATGTACCTTCACTTTTTGATTTGGCCCAAATGTTATATAAATGCATTTTTTACATTAGAACAAAGGTATGCATTATAAGATTTATTGCAAGTTGTAAAAGTTGAAGAGCTAATGCTAATTAATTATTCCATGTTTGTTACTAATTCATTCAAGTTAACAATTTTCTTTTGTGATGCACAGGACAAGTACATATTGCAGCAGGACTAGTGGAAATTCTAAGTTGCTTGTCCTGCAGGACAATTTGCTTTCAAAATATTTGTCGAGCCCTGTATCTTTTTAAAAAAAAATGGTAGGATGATACATGTAATTACTTTTATTTTTTTTGACAGATTAGATACTTAGTGATTATTCCTTTATTCAATTTTAATGTTATTTTTCATTCAGTTGTAATTGAGTTGTGAAGAATTTCTCATATCTTTGTAACATATTGGTCATATGTGACCTCAAAACCAACAATGTACGCTCTTAACTTTGTTCACCTTAATTCAAGTTCTCTCTTTGTTGATTTGTCTGCTGATTTATTGAAAAAAATAAGATAAGGACAAACAATAAACTAAAAATTGTTAGAAAATTGGTACACTGAAGCTATTTAACACTCATAAACCTATTTCTTATAATGTCCCTTTATTCTAACATTTTACATTCATATTTTTTAAAATAGGGCCATTCGTCGCTGATTGTATGCATTCCTTGTATATAAGCTATCTAAACTTCACTGCAAATTGCTCGTCCAGGGGACAAATATGTCATCTACTCCATAGAAAAGAGCTACGCTACTAGTTTTGGTTCAGCGATGCGTTGCTGGCTTGTAATTGTCACGTCTAGAATCCAACCCTTCATTTGTTACGTCGTTGGACACTCTCTCACCTCTACTTCACATAAATAGGTCATGCAATATCCAACAGCCATCATTGGAAAAACCGGCCTCTAGTCAGTCAACCATCCTCAAGATGCCTTCACTTCACTTCTTCGTTGGAAACCTCTTTCTAGAAAATCTCCATCGTTGGAACTTGAACCAAAATTTTTATACTGCACAAAATTGCATTATGTTTATAAGTGTCTAATGCTCCATATAGTCAAGTTTCACCACTGGTTCCTCTCTTGGGTCCCTGTCTGATTTTACTATGGAAATCATGGTAACTTTGGCTGGTAGGCATGCTGTCAATGGTTTACATTATACACAATGTCATTTACTCTCATGGATGAAAGATTTCAGGACCTGACATGGGGTTCTTATCTTAGTATGTAAAGGCTTCTGAAATAATGAAAATCAAAAATTTCAGAATTTTATTTGAAAATTTAGAGCTTTCACCCATGTACTCTTCAATCAGTTAACGTCCTAGATGTTGTTTTGACCTCATATGTAAGGACTTCATGTATGTGGGTCTCTGTTCACTTAACATCTTAATATTTTCTTAATTTCTACTGCGACTTTTCTACATACTTCATCTAACTGCAGGTAAATATTTTACTATTCATGGAAATAAAAAAATATGTATACTGTGTATATATCATTTTTTGATAACCCTTCTATTATATTATAGGTTTTCTATTTTATTTCTAAAAAATATTTTTTTACCTTCTATCAAAGTAGTTTAATCATTTTTAGCTCACCTGAGCAAGAAGTGCTCAAGGTGAGCTTTTGTGAGGGGACTGGCCAGATGTATGTGTGTTCACCATCAACTTATGCCCTTGGGATTAAAATTGGCCATGCCCCAGGGCTCCCAAGGTTTACATATAGTTATATAAGAAAGTGTTGAAAATCTTCTTCTCTAAAATTGTACGGCCTAGAGCTTTCATACATGGCATGTAGCATCACCTCAAGGTAACAGTTTTCATACAGCTTAAAATGAAAGAGTCACAAGATTTTGTGTCAGATACCTTTAGAATCTAGTTCCCAGGTGAGTGGTCCAGGGTCCTCAGGACCCTCTTGTTTGTGTGTTACTGTCTTACTCAGTTATTGTTTTATTATTATAGTTACCATGTAATGCTTATGAAATATCTTCTAATTTTTACAAGACTTCTATTGCATGTTTGTTTTCTGCATCAATAATATTTGTATTGAAGAACTACAATACAATTGCCATGCCCAGAGCAACAGATAATTTTTGGGGTTGATAGGGTAATTACCCACTCATTTTGAAAAAATAGGGTACCAGGGATTTTTTTAATTGGGTAACAAATTTATTGATACCCGGTCATTTTGAAAAGAAAGGGTACTTTTTAAGAACATTCAATAATCTAGACATCTGTACATTAGGTGACCCTTCCTGAGCCCAGACCTTTGTCAATTTCAGAGACTCTTTGTAATTTGTACAAATTTTACAACACAGTCTAGTATTGTCCTTTCCTTTGCAGACTACGAGCTAAGGAAATTTTTCTTCCCATTCTGCAATGGTTTTTTGGGTTAATCGACGACCCGAGTGCCTTAAATCAGACTTAATGTTAATGCATAAAGCACGATCCAAAGAATTCTCGACGACCAAGTTTATCAATTCAATGACGAAGTCGTAACTGTCAGTCACTGTGCTTACAATAATTTCGTTCAATACACTATTTACAATATTTTCTGACTAGTTATCAGCCTTAAAGTACGTAAAAATATCATTTTTCTGCGATTACTTCTCAAATGTAGACTTTCTACGGCCTTTTGTCGACATTTTGGACGCTTGATTACAGAAGCTTAATTACGTAAGCGCCTGGGTGAAAATGATCAACCATATTCCGCGACGCACCATTCCATTATATGCGACCCTATTACGCATCGTCGGCGATTTTTTTGCGTAACCCGATTTTTTCAACGTTTTTCGGTACGCATTAAAATTATTTTTAAAGGGTATTTCGTATTTTTTATTGCGTAATTACGCAAATACGCTGGTTATCTGTTGCTCTGCATGCCCTTAAAAACAGTGCCGTTATAAAATTCTTGAACAAATGATATTTTGAAAAAAAAACCTGATATGCTTCCTGCATAAAAAATTTGTGTTTGGAACTTTGAAGGGCACTGTCTGTCACATTCCAAAGTCTCTACTAATATAGTTGTCAGGTTAATTACATCTTATAAAATCAACTTGCTGATGATCTTAAGGGAGCTGAAATATTATTGTTGTGATTGGATGAACCATAATGCCTTTATTTATTTGTCAAGCAGTTCATGTGTACAAGTTACAGCATTAGGAACATAGGTTCTCAGTAATAATCTGGTTCATTAAATAAACAATGCACGTTTCTGTACTTTTGGATTTTGAAATAAACCTTTTTGTCACAAATTATATTATAATTACATACAGAAAATAACAGGTTACTGTAACAATTTATTTATATGGAACTCTGGGTTTCTGTTTGTGAGAACACAAGGCTTGCTCACGGACTTTGGTAACTATGTGGAACACTTTCTAACTTGGGATCAAAAGACTTGAGTACAGGAATTTTAAATCCCATGAGTTTAAAACCTGTATGAAAACATGAAATTTTGATACTGGAAAGTGCTATACACTATACAATATGCCTTTGCTATAGACAGTTCTGTGGTCACCAAGGAATCAACTATAAATTCTGTTTTTGGTTTAGTTAGTTGCGAAGAAATCATAGAATACATAGTTTTCATTTAAGAATTTAAACATTTCAAGAATGTGTTATTAATTTATTATGTAGTGATTTCGAATTTATATACACATATACATCTCTATAATTATATTTATATTTACCTACCCCATTAGTGTATAAATTTCTAAGGGCCTCTGATATGAGTTCAGGGGTCATGGGTTCAAATCCCAGGTAGGACCATATACCTTAGTGGAATTTGGACATAAAATGTTTTTTGTAAGGCTATTTTCACACCAAGCACAGTATCAGGAAGGCAATTGTCAGTGACTGTTAAGGATATATACTTAGTACTAGGTTAAAAGCAGAGATCTAGACATATCCAGGGTTGACAGTTGGTGAACTGAACCCTGCATTATGATTAAATGTAAAATACCTTAAAGCAATAAATACTTTGCTATATATCTGTATTATCATGATTGAATGAAGATTTATAAATACCTTTTAACTCAGTAAACCCTTATAGCCTTTATGCCCTTAAATGAGCATTGATTTTGACAAAAAGTGGAATGATCAACATACATTGTCAGGGCCAAAACACTCTTCTCTGCAGAAGCCGAATACAGGCTGCTTCCACAAACAAAACAAACACTTTTTTCCCCAGTTTGATCCTCCAAACTCCCCAGAAAGTCCCATGAAAAATTCCCAAGGAATGTTGAACCATAATTTGTGATATTGAAAGGAGAAAATATTAAGATTTCTTTACAGTGCAGTTTTATGTTGTTTATTTTACCCAATAATTTACATGATTTAATATCGAATTGATTTTGTAACACCTGTGATTTAATACATCTATTCCTATTTTACTGGCAATGAAATGGGTCCATTTTCCCCAATAAAGTGAAAACCGTGCTATTTTCCCCCCAAAAATGAGGCCCCTTCCCTAAAAATGGTGTTTTGGCCCTGATTGTTGATGGCAAGTTGAAGTGAATGCCCAAATCTCTATGGTTTTCCTTGACAATCTGGTTTTGTGAATATATTATTTGTATGATTCTGACTGATATGTTACAGTTTTCATGTGTTTGTACTGTAATAAGCCTACCTGATTGATCAGTAACAAGACCATGTAAATTTTATAGAAAATAGTTTATACCATTTTGTGCCAATCTCTATAGACTGTGTAAGAGCTCGACATTATTTTTTGAATTAGGTTGCCCGAATGGACAGCAAGATATTTTTATACGCCCGTTTTAAAAAAACGGATGTATTATGTTATGATGTTGTCCGTCTGTATGTCCGTGGACAATTGCTTGTCCGGATGATAACTCAAGAAAGAATGTACCTAGGTTCCTCAAATTTTATGTGTGGATAGCCCTTGGGTAGAGGATGTTCCTACTGATTTTGAGACCCCAGGGTCAAAGGTCAAGGTCACTGGGACTTAAAATATAAAAACCTTGTCCAGACGATAACTCAACAAAGACTGTACCTAGGTTAACCAAATTTTATGTAAGAGTAGCCCATGTGTCAAGGATGTTCCCTATTGGTTTTGGGGCCCCTGTGTCAAAGGTCAAGGTCACAGAGGCATCATAATGAAAAACCTTGTCCGGACAATAACTCATCAACGACTGTACCTAGGTTCACCAAATTTTATGTGAGGGTAGCCCGTGTGTCAAGGATGTGCCCTATAGGTTTTGGGGTCCCTGGGTCAAAGGTCAAGGTCACAAAGAATCTCAAACCTTCAACCAGTAGATGTTATTTAAGTCAAAAGGGCAAGCAATGTAAATAATGTTTTATTTAATAAGTTACATGACATTAATTCACCAAATTTTATGTGAGGGTAGCCCATGTGTCAAGGATGTGCCCAAATGGTTTTGGGGCCCCAGGGTCAAAGGTCATGGTCACCGGGGTATCATATAGAAAAACCTTGTGCGGACAATTACTGAACAACCAATGTACCTAGGTTCATTAAATTTTATGTGAGAGTAGCCCATGTGTCAAGGATTTATGTGTTGATAGCTCTTTGGTAGAGGATGTTCCCTTTGGATTTTGAGACCCCTGGGTCAAAGGTCAAAGTCACTGAGAATTAATATTAAAACATTTTCCGGACAATAACTCAATAATGACTGTAGATAGGTTCACCAAATTTTATGTAAGGGAAGTCTAAATGTCTAGCATATGCCCCTTTGGTTTTGAGGCCCCTGAGTCAAAGGTCAAGGTTGCAAGGAAATCATGGGGAAAAACCTTGTCCAACAACCAACTTTATCTAAGATCATAAAATTTTATGTATCTATACTCTTTGGGTCAAGGGTGTGATTTTTTGGTTCTGAGGCCCCAGGGTCAAGGTCACTGGAAGTTTATATGGGAAAACTTTGTGCTGGTGATAACTCAACCATGGCTGTGCCTAGGTTCTCAAAATCTTTGCTTTGGAAAGCCCTCCAGTTAAGGATGTGACCTATTCTAAGATCCCTGGGTCATTGGTCAAGGTCACAGGGACTTCATATGAGATAGAACACAGCATGGACTGCACATGGGCGTATAATGCCCCGCCCAGCGGAGCTCTTGTTTTAACTTGCTCAAACAAAGTGTTAAAGCAGTAACAGGTTGCCCGATCCCAAATATAGGTTGTCAGGAGCAATAGAGGATTCTCAATATTTATGCATGAATTTCAAAACGAGGTTAAGATGGGTCAGATGTAAACAACTCTCCTAGTAGTATAAATGGCAGGAGGAGGTTAGAGGTATCAGTCAGTAGATTTATAAGAAAATACAAGGTTAACAATAAATTCTGATGAGTTAATGACTGTAATTTAAACAGAACATAAAAATTTTGATGTTGATTCTCATGTCTTATCTTCTACTAATTTTCAAAAGACAAGTTTTTTCCAGTCTTTGAGGGGTAATCATTTAGTGCTATTTTCTCATTAAATCTAAATTAAGACAGAACTTTGGACAAATCAAGCCTATTAAATTGTCTTTCTTCAACACATTTAATATCTTTAGGTTTTTATTATTTCATTGTTTAATAAACTTTGATACATTACAAGATGTAGTAAAAGAAAAATACAGTTCAAATGTAGATTTAAGTAATGAAAAATACATAACCTATGTATATCCTGTATTACCATAAACATTCATGCATTTTTATTCAGACTTCTGGATCAATTGATATGCATCCAAAACAAATTACATATGATAAACACTCTTAATGGGTTCCATTAAAAAGCAAAATTAAAGTTGTCCAAAATGTGTTTGACTGATCTAAAGAAAAGAATACCCTAAAAACATAACAATAGAAAAGAACTAGCAATACACATGTATCAGATCATGCTTTAAGCCAGAGTGAGCATATTTGTTTATACATGTTAATTAAAGGATTTCAAGGAACTTGGAATAACCAATATTACAGTTGAAGAGAGACAAAATATTCATATTCCTAAGCATGCCTTTTTTTAACTAATTTTGAGATTTAGTTAGCAACTATTCTGGAAAGGAATGATAAAGGCAGGGATATGTACATGTCATTCATGATTCAAGTCAGCAAAAATAAAGTTTTATCATGTTAGTTTTAGTTTACTATACTACATAGCTCTTGCACATTTTTTAAATTAATTATCTAGTATTGTCTTGGTTCTATTTTTAGATTCATAACATAAATTACTTTTAAATAGACTGAGGATATTTCTAATTGGATATAAACATTGCAGTCATCTGGAGAGTACTAAAAGAGACTAAAATTTTGACTATTTTATTTTTTACACCTTCTCATACAAACACTTCAGAAATAAAAATTTCCCTGTGAACATTATATATATATATAGTGAATTCAACTATTATAAATGTGGTTCAATACTTTTATCTATTATACTTAAAGCAATAAAATGAATAACCTCAGTATCATTATATTTTATTGCTCTAGCATTTCTTAGCATGGAATGTAAACCTGATAGTCTTTGATTTGCTTTGGCTATTATTTAAAGATCAGATCTAAAATAACATACCGTGTGAAAATAAACATTTGGTCGGTCTGGCATTAGACTGGTTATTATGTAGACAGCTTAGTGTATTCACAGTATTTGTGTAGTTTTTGTTTAATGGTAAAATTATAGGTCAGGGTTTTTATATTAAACAAATAAATTCAAAATCTTTTTTTATTGTTTAACATATTTCAGCCACAACCTGACGAACAAATGAATACTATTCCAAGAATCTCTATATAAAACTGTGTGTAACTACGCTGGCTTATCAGTTTGTTTACATTTGACCCATCTAAACCTCGTTTTCTCTACCTCATGAATTATTCATGAGCACAATATTAAGAAAGGTCTATAGGATGCCCTTGAAACGTTTAGCCCTGGAAAGTTGGTAATTTTTCACTACTTAAACTCAATTTAAATTCAATTGATTATTTTCATGACCTGACTTTTTGAAATTTTAAACTGCAATTTACAGTAATGCACTCACTGAGCAGCAGTATTGTAAAATATAATTGTACAAAGTGTATCAAAGCAGTAAAAATGACCATGAAAAAAAATCTTCGATTTCTGACATATTTATCAATGTTTGGACCTGCTAATCCTTCTAATGCAGGTCCAATGTATTGTTATGCATATTTATTGATGTTTTGTCAAACTGTCATGACTTTCTAGACCTTTGATTATATCAACCATACAATTTTACTCTACTTAACAAAATAAATCTCTAACTCTACTTAACAAAATAAATCTCTAATAATTTTTTTATTTTATTTATTATGTTGGTATCAGAATGTTATATCTTGGTTGCTATGGTTACAGGTCAAGGTCACCTCCACCAAGAAGAAGGTCACCATCACCTAGGAGAAATAGAAGCAGGTTTGTGAACGTTAATTTCTTATACACAATTGTTTTTAGCTCAACTTTTTGAAGAAAATGAGAGCTTATGCTATTACTTTTGTGGCGGTGTTGGCATTGGTGTTGGTTTTCAGGTTAAATTTTTTTTAATTCTTATATCTTCAACACTATACAAGTATTTTATTGAAAGTTGGTATACATATTCAGTCGGACTATACCAACCATACTGATAAAAGGGATAACTCTGGATGAATTAATTTTTGAGTTATTGCCCTTTTATACTTAAAAAATTGCAAAAAAATGTGATTAAACTTTTACCTACATGGAATATCTTCTATACTAATCAAGATATTTTACTTAAAGTTTGTATACTTTTTTGTTGGTACTGTATCTACAAGACTATAAAGGGATCTAACTGTGAATGAATTATTTTTGGAATTATGCCCCTTTATACTTAAAAATTTAGGATCAAAATTTATTCAAATGTGATATATTTAGTACTTATAAATATACTTTAATGAAGGTTGGTATGCTTATTCATCAGTTCTTTATCTATCGGACTATAAAGGGACATAACTCTGGAGTAATGCCCCGTTATACTTTTATTAGCCGGATTTTTCAACAAAAATTTCATTCATTGAAATTTCATACAATGATTTAATACAAACCATGTCATGAACAGAATTAGAAATTCTTTTTGGCTTTATTATGGATTATTTCCCTTTGTAATTTTTGTGTTTTGTGTAAAGTTTTCAATTTGTTGTATATTTCTGTCATTTATTGTCAGATTCTAATGAAATTTCATACAATGATTACATATTACGTCATGAACTGAATTAGAAAGTAACCACAACTCTTCCTGACTTAATTATGGATTATATCTCTTTGTAATTTTTGTGTTAAAGTTTTCAATTTGTTGTATCTCTGCCATTTATGGTCAGATTCTAATGAAATTTCATACAATGATGACATACCACCTCATGAACTGAATTAGTAAGTAACCCCAACTCTACCTGACTTAATTATGGATTATTCCCTTTGTAATTTTTGCGTTAAAGTTTTCAATTTGTTTTATATCTCTACCATTTATAGTCACATCCTAATGAAATTTCATTCAGTGAAAACATAACACTTTATGAACAGAATAAGAAAGAAACTGCAACTCTCTCTGGCTTAATTATGAATGAATTTCTTTTGTAATTTTTTGGGTTAAAGTTTCCAATTTGTGGTATATCTCTGCCATTCATAGTCACATCCTAATGAAATTTCATTCAATGAAAGCATACCATGTGTTTAACAGAATTAGAAAGCAACTTTGACTCTACCTGGCTTAATAATGAATTATTTCCCTTTGTAATTTTTGCATTAAAGTTTTTAATTTGATTGATACCTCTACCATTTAGGGTCAGATTCTTTATGAAAGTTTATACAATGATTACATATCATGTGAACAGTATTAGAAAGTAACCACAACTCTACCTGACTAAGTTATGGATTATTTTCCTTTGTATTTTTGGCATTAATAGCTTACCTTGTCTTATGCCTTTTTAGTCGAATATTTTGTGGATTTAAACACTCTTTCTTCCTTTATGATGAATAATTTTCCTTGGTATACCATTCATAAGCAATTTACTAAATATGACTTTCTTTTGTAACAACATTAATTTGATCTAACTATTCCCCATCTGCGGCAAATCTGGCTTTAATGTGGTTTCAACATTATATTTCTTGTTTAAGGTTAAAGTTTGTTCAAACTGAATATATTTAGTATGATTAAAAGATAGTATGCTTATTCATCAGTACTACATCTACTCAACTCTTGATGATTTTTTTTATTTGTGCCCCTTTTTTAACTTTTTAATTTAGGTTAAAGTACTTGGAAGTGAAATATTTTCAATACTCATCAAGATATTCAAAATGACAGTTATTATGCTTATTCATCAGTAGTACATCTACACAACTACAAAGGGATGTACTCTTGATGATTTTTTTAAATTATGCTCCTATACTTAATGATAAAATTGTTCAAATTGAAATATTTTTAGTTCTTAAAAATTATGTCAAAATGAAAGTAGGTATGCTTATTCTATGATATTACCATTACTATGTCTACTCAACTATGAACTTCATAGTATGAAGGGATGTTTTATAAGTTATGCCTCTTTTATATTTTACAAAAATGAATTGGTTATTATTGTTTGACAGATTTATTTCCTTTGAAAAATGAAGTCCTGTCTTGAAAGCACTTTTGTTTAAAGATAAGCCTTGCCATGAACAAAATGCTCAAAAAGTCGAGTGCACTGTCTTTGGACTGCTATTGTTTTACATGGGGTTTCCCAATGTTTAGTAGCCGACTGTAGCATATGCTTATCAAAATATGTCGTGAACAATTAAATTAGACTGCACGTGCACAATAAAGGGATTATTACTACTTTAATTAATATAGTCTGCAATACCTGTTAACAAGCAGATGATATGCTATTTGTGCAATTGAAGAATGTGTTATCTTGTTATTGTAAGAGGAAATTCCCTTGTATAGCTTCCGTTTATTTAATAACCATGTGTTATATAATTATATTCTATCAAAACTGCATGTCCACTGTGATATTAGCACTTTGAAATAAATTAAAGGTATTAACCCTGGTGTTATAGTTATATATAGCATCCAGTTAAGCTATTTAGATAAATAAAAAAATGTAATGTGGAAACCATTTTAAAGCCTGATTTTAAAAACTTTAACGCAAAATTTACAAAGGAAAATAATCCATAATAAAGCCAGGTAGAGTTGTGGTTACTTTCTTATTCTATTCATCACGTGGTATGTTATCATTGTATGAAGTTTCATAAAGATCTGACAATAAATGGCAGAGATATATGTTTAATTGAAAACTTAAACGCAATTGTTAACTACATGGGTCACCCACGGGCCTGTGTTTTGCCAAACTATTGCTGAATATTTTTGTTGAAAAATCTGGCTAAAAACTGTCCTGTATCGGATCTCTTTTATGAAAACTTTATCATATGGATATTTTACTCCTTGGAGGAAGAAGTTGGAGAGTCCATGTGGAAGAGTAAGCAAGTACTGGTGAAGAAAATTTCTCAGGAAAACAGTTTACAATGTGGATGAGTTGGTACCCTATCTTATCAGGAAAACTGTTTACAATGTGGATGAGTTGGTACCCTATCTTATCAGGAAAACTGTTTACAATGTGGATGAGTTGGTACCCTATCTTATCAGGAAAACTGTTTACAATGTGGATGAGTTGGTACCCTATCTTATCTTATTACAAGTGTTGTCAGTATATATTGAATATATTAGTTTTAATATTTAAGTCTTGTGTATTTGTAGGTCCAGATCACCAGTGAGAAATGATTTTTCAAGATCAAAATCACCAGAAAGAAGGTAGAATGTAGGACTTATTTTTTACAAATTCATTTTTAAACAAGTTAAAATGTATAAATCTAAATCTGATGATGTATAAGGCCAACATTGAGACAAACACAATTTAATATAATATGCATACTGAATTTACAGTATGAATGTTTAAACATTGCAGCATATTTTATTTCTTTATGTAGCTGAATTTCATTTGGCTGATCTTATATTATTTTTCCACAATCAATAAATCACAGAGACATACTTTTACAAAAAATCTTTATGTTGTGATCTTAAGAATGTGGGTTCTATGAATAAAAATGAAATATGTGACGTAATTCATCAGTTATAGATTGATACTTTTTAAAAAATCTTTTTTTGGGTTGGGTTTAACACTTAAGCATTGTATAGGTTGTAACACGGCTGTCAGTCAACCTACTCACCTTTATAGAATTGCTAAATCTCTACTATGCGCCTACATCGGTCAGTGACTGACAATAGCCCTACATGATTTGGAATCAGTGGTGGGAAGGAGAATGACCATAGAAATTATTTCATGACCAAATTCCTCTAAAGTATGCTCCAAATGAGAATCAAACCCATGACGTCTTGATCAGTAGATTTGCATGCTACTGACTGAGCTAACCAGGTGGACGATATAAAACTACATGGAATGAATTTTTCGAAGACTCCAGTGAAAAGGTTGACCACTGTTTATTCCAATGAATTAATACAGAATCTATTTTGTTGTTTCCTAGAGCATGAAACTATACAAATAACATAATAACATAGTGTTGTTGAGTTTTTGTCACCAGAAACATGAATATTACAGTCCAGTGGTATGATGCACGCTTCGGGATCGAGAGAATATGGGTTCAATCTCCACTAGGGACACTGCTAGTTTCCTTGAGCAAGAAATTTACCTAAAATTGTTCCACTCCACCAAGGTGTAAAATTAATGGGAACTTTGGGGGATAGCCTGTCTGAAGGTGATTTAAATGATCAGGAGTTTTGTAATTATCATTATTTAATATAATAAATTAATATCAAGTTATCAATTATTGTTGAGGTGGCTGAATATGTATAAAGAAGTAGACTTTAAAACACACTTAAGGTGGGTCGGTACCTTACTCGGAGGGAAAAACGAAAAAAATATTATGTTTACCGATTATGATAAAAGTTGGCAGGCAGATACCTTCATGGTTCTTGTTTGTTTTTCTGGTAACCTTAGCGACGTTGTCCTTTTTTTCACGACGTCATGGACGTCACAATGGTTCGCGCTAAAAACAGGCATGCATGTACATTAAACCCATATATTGAATGTATTGAATGTCCGAGGACAAAGATAATTATACCAAAATGTTTCTGAAATGTTGTTGCATACAATCATTTTGTTGCAATTATCTAAATATCACGTCAGTCGTAAAGATTGTACATTTCATCACTAAATTTAGGGTTTTCACGTCTAAAAGGTTTCACCAATTGCCCAGTTATAACGTTTATTTTCAAGTTAAGGTAGCTCCACACTTTACAAACGAATTTTCGACTTTCCTTCGATCTTGCTCAAATTAAGTACACTTGTCAATTAAAGTTTCGTCTTTTCGGTTTTGGTGTTCAAAATGATTGAAACATTGCCTTGGTGACGTCGTGCCGCGAATTGGCGCGTGACGTATTTTGCGGTTATTTCTGCGTTTTAGCGTTCATAAAATGGACAATAATTGACGGAAATTCATCAACAAACTTTTAAATATTCCACATACACATGTCAAAGCGATGCAAAGTTCGGTGTTAACGATTTACAGTATATATTGTGTTCTCATAGCTTTAAACGTTGTGATACGACGATTTTGTTACCTCATACAAATGGAATTATTTCATATTAAAATGCATTTTACGAAAAAAATCGTCCGGTGACATACCCTGAAAATTTCATATGTTATTCTCAGATGTACATGTAAAGATATTATAAAATAAAAAATACATGTCTTCGAGCTACTTTTTCCGTAATTCAACGTTTTAGAGAAGTAATTGTATGAAATAAAGACAGTTTTTCTCTGACGTCGTAGGCGACGTCGCGTAAATTGAATATGTTTTAAAATACGTAAAGAAAAGGTAAACTGCATTAATAACAATGAGAAAAAATAACTATTAAAATATAAACTAAATGTATACTCGGTATGTGTGAATATATATACATACATATGTTTTTATCAAATATAATTTCTTAGGTTATTAAGACTAAAAGAAAAAAAGACATATTCATTATATTCATGATACAAATAAACATATAAGACGCTAATGTTGAACAGTATAGGTATTTCAAAATACATATATGTCGTATTATATTAGAATGATGGATGCACAAGAATGCAGGAAAATTACGTTCTTGAATGTTGGCGTAATACCATACTAGCAATGGCTATCTGAAAGTGCGCATAGCTCAATGTGCGTCTGTCTTGTTTGCCTCGCAAAATAGTTCTATTTGATTTGTATTATCAATAACAAGTTATGATGAGGTTCCTATAAGTACTTCCAAAATGATATCGCGATGTGCACATATCAAGAAATGACTGGCGAAAACTTCATCTAACATATACAACGTGCATGACCTATAATACGACCTGTAATGTAAAAGAATATAGGCATAATTAAAAACATGACGATATTCAACTTGTTGTAATTACATTTGCGAAATATAATCAGTTTGCTTAAACACAAAGAAAAGTTAAAGGTAACCATAACTTGAATACTAATTCAGTAATGTTCCGCAGTAAAGACCAGATTTCCGTGCTGAATATTCAAGCCCCAAGTGCGACAATATTAACAATGAGGGAACCGGAGATAGGTCCAACCATAGAAAAAACCCGGCTGAGACATCTAGTAGAAGAACGAGAAAAAGTAGATCCGTAAGTACAACTGTATTCGCATGTTAAGATTTAGTCAGTTAATAATATGTTCATAATGTTGTCAACCACAAACACTTCCCAATATACATGGACCTGAAACAAATAAATGGCAGTTTTTTACTGTAAACAATTATTTTCCGTTTTATATCATTTAATCAATGCTGTTCAGTGAATGTTGCATTATTATTAAAAGATAGTGCAATAGTGGGAAAGTGTTTTATCCTATGAGTATCTGATCTGGTGACCTCATGTGTGTAAATCTTTTCCTCTCGAATTTAGTATTTTGGACTTATAAATCGTGAAAAACGCATGATTTTGAAATAACTAAGACTTTACCATGAACTATATAATTACTTAGTACTTGGTGACCAGAAGGCGGATATGTCAAAGATTATTATTATTGTCATAAACTTCAAATGTACCTTCTTCGCAATAGAGCTAATCGTTTCAATACACTATGCGCAAGTACAAAATTGAGCCAAACATTTGTATGAAATTAATACGTTGTAATATACATTTTTGCACACACCATAATTTCAAAAACACAGGCCGCAGCAAGTTGATCATGTGTTCTACGAATTTTTCTGGACAAGAATGAGAGAGTAAGTGTAGGAAAAAATCTTAATTCAGATGCTTTATATAGCGGTTTGACCAAATTTTTATGAGCGAACGAAGAAATATTTTTGTTTTTGGTAAAAACCGTCAAAATTAAAGTGCGAGCCAACACATAGAACATATAATCAACTGGTTTTGACCATATCGTGCTTTATTAATACATTAGATTAGTCTTAAATCGAATATTATTACCTCAACACATTTAATGTATTTTATGTAATGGTATACTTGCCAATTTTGCCACTTTTCATAGATCTAAGAATGACATAAAAAAACTTCAACATGGCTGTTCGGGCGGATTCATATTTCAGGCAAATAGTTTAAACTATGTATATCTAACCCTGTTACACCGGGGAGTGTTTTTTTTAATAAATCGAATCTATTGAAAATTATTCGACAACGTATCTGTCTTGTCTAATTTGTTCTTGTAAAATTTTGTTTTGTATTTTACATTTTGACATTTTTAATTCAATATTAATACCCAATGTGCCAATGCAATTTTTTTTTAATGAAATGTAACTTTAAATCTATATTACATAGATCATTCTGTTATGTTTTAACAGGTCAACGAAAATCACGGCCTATCACCAAGTAAAGCTACAGTCACATAAACATGAAAAAAGGCGTGAGAGCACCGTGCGGGGGCAGTGCGATCAAGCTCCGCATGGACCCATACGAACTCTTGTGTACCCGGACGGACTGTTACGTTTTACGAGTGTCCGTAACATGAATCCAAGATACATGTATCAGTTTCAAAGTGAAATCATGAACAAAATCATTAAAAAAGTTTGTATTAAACTTGCTTATCTTCCAGCTACGGCTCCGTACGGGTTTGTTGTTTTTGTGCCATGCGCGCACTGTCACCTTAATACGCAAGGCTTCCCACGATCTACGGCTGTATGCACGAACGGGTCAGCAACAAGGAATGATTTTTGGGACTGAGGCATAAAACAACGGCAAGTGTACTAACAAACGAGATAAAAAGATAAAATTGTTAAGCCTCTTCTTAAGAAGGTGGGTCTGGATCTCAATTGTTAAGCCTCTTCTTAAGAAGGTGGGTCTGGATCTGGAATATGCTAATTATAGACCAGTTAGCAATTTGTCTTTCTTATCTAAGGTAATAGAAAAGGCTGCCTTAAATAGATTAAATACTCATGTTGATAAAAATAATCTTCTTCCAAAGAATCAGTCTGCATATAGACGTTTTCACTCATGTGAGTCAGCCCTCCTTAGATTGGTTAATGATCTACTGTGTGGTATGGAGAAATTAGAGGTAACTGCATTAATAGCTATTGATTTGAGTGCTGCATTTGACACTGTTGATCATGACATTTTATTAGAAGTACTAAATAATCAATATGGACTACAGAATAGTACACTCCGCTGGATTGATTCATATCTTCGCCAACGGGCATGTCGAGTGAACGTCAATACTAGTTCTTCATCTGTACGTCCATTAGAGTGCAGTGTTCCACAAGGTAGTTGTTTAGGTCCGTGGCTATATCTAACTTATGCAGGGACCTTATTTGATGTCATACCATCTGATATATCAGTGCATGGTTTTGCTGATGACCACACTGCTAATAAAAGATTCTGTCCTAATAATCAGAATGAAGAAGCAAATGCCATTTCTGATCTTGAAGATTGTGCTCTAACAATAAATTCGTGGATGAATGAAAATAAATTAGAAATGAACAACTCAAAGACTGAGTTTATCATGTTTGGAAGCAGAGCACAGTTGAAAAAATGCTTAACCCAGTCAATCAATATTGCTGGTGAAACTGTAAAATCTGTGAAGACAATTCGCTATTTAGGGGCCTTTCTTGATGAAAACTTAAGCTTTAAAGATCACATCAAAACAAAAAGTAGAACTGCTATGTTCAACTACTTACGTATCAAAAGTATTAGAAAATATTTGAACAAAGAAGCAACAGAAACACTAGTCCTATCTTTGGTCATGTCCCACATTGATTACTGTAATCTAATCTTGTATGGAATCTCAAAATGTGATCTTAACAAATTTCAGCGAATTCAAAACATGTGTGCCAAACTAGTATTAAAGCTAAAAAAATCAGACAGTTCAAAGGATGCTTTGTACTCACTGCACTGGTTACCAGTCAAAGCAAGAATCAACTTTAAAATATGTACTTTCATGTACAACTGTTTTTCTGGATCTGCACCTGCATACCTGACTGAAATTCTTCAAAAGCCTATACAAAGCAGATCTGGTCTTAGATCTGCAAAATCCAAAGACCTCAATTATTTGATACCAATAAATAAGAAAAAAACATTCAGCGACAGAAGCTTTAGTACAGTTGGTCCCATGCTATGGAATAAGCTACCGGATGATATCAAATTATCACCTACTTTGGATGTATTCAAAAAACGTTTGAAAACTCATTATTTCTCTACCTTCTATGATCTATTCTAAAACTGACATGGCTTGCTAATGCCTCACCTTACAATTACGGTAAACATACTAAGTGATTGAGTGAGTGCATTGTGACATGGGAATGAGGATTGCCTCGCTCTCAGTCATTTAATACCTTGTTTCATATGACTGCAATGACAACCTAATTAAATTGTCCCTTTAAAGGTGATGTTTCGACACCTTTGGGGATGTATTAAGGGCCCTTTAAAGGTGATGTTTCGACACCTTTGGGGAATTGTCTGGTTAACAGTGGCATTATGTTACACTGTTCAGGACATGTCCGGTTAACAGTGGCATCATGTTATACTGTTCAGGACACCAATTTTCAATGTAAAATAAATAGAAATAAATAAGAAATTAGTGATAAAAATGTAAACTTAGGTGGAATCATGAACTGTGAAGGATGTATGTCCAAAAATATGAATTACAAAGGCTTTTTATTTATTTGTGTTATTGTATATACATATGTTTTTATGGTGGAGGGTTTTTTACTTACATGTATTATTATTTTTTATAACATTTTTGTACAACGCCATTGAATATGTAACATAGAAATAGGCGTTTAATCAAATGAATAAGTTTAAGTTTAAGTTTATAAAAAGCGTTCTAATCATATGTTGGTGGAAACGAGCACAGATTAAAAAAAGAGCCGACTGCAACTAAAATTAAAAGGAAAATAGTAATATGATTGTGTTGCAGCCTTAATCACAGAACTAATCATCCAGAGGCTACATTTGAAACGCACTATTCGATTAATATTGCGTACGTTTAATTTGTACTTTGTATACATGAATACACACAACAAGTATTTCTGTTCATTCTTTACTTTATTATCAAAATTATCTTTTTACAGCATATTCGTCAGATATTCTTTAAATAACTGCGGTAGACATTTCGTCGGGAAAAAATCAGTGCATATGTTAAACCGGCAAATGGATACATTCTTGAAAATGTACGTCGACTAACAGAATTAGAAATTCACAGCAGTGAAATGTACCATCATGCAAGTCTACTGATCGAGGGGTCGTGGGTTCGATTCCCGGGCGGGGCATACTTTCTTGGAGATTGGTCATGAAATTATTACTACAGCTATTATCCCTCCTACCAATGATCTTTAATTATGTAGGCCAGTCGTCATTTACTGACGAAAGTATGCGATTAGTAGTTTGTTTACAGCGAAATCCAGAGATTTAGCCTTTCCAGGAGAAGTGAGTTGGTTGACTGACCACCTTTATATGACCTATATTATGTGTTATAATGGCGTTAAACCCAACAAACAAACAAATAAACAGATAGCCATTGCTAGTATTGTATTACGCCAACACAGGAGGACGTATTTTTCTTGAATTCTTGTGCATCCATCATTCAAATATTATACGACATATATGTATTTTGAAGTACCTTTGTAATGTTCATACTTTACGTATTTTATGTTTTTGTATCATGTATATTTTGTATAAATCTTTTTTTAAGTGTTACAAGCCTAAGAAATTATATTTGATAAAAAATATAAGTATGTATATATGTATATACACACACATACCGTGTATGGAGAGGATGTGTATAGGTATTATAATATGCCTGTTATCCAATCCAATTCATTGAATAAAATATGTATTAAATTGTACATATACATGTATTTTATATTATAAGAGTTATTTTTTTTTCATTGTTATTAATGCAGTTTATCTTTTCTTTACGTTTTTTAAAAGATTAAAACTCATTCAATTTACGCAACGTCGCCTACGACGTCAGAGAAAAACTGTCTTTATTTCATACAATTACTTCTCGAAAACGTTGAATCACGGAAAAAGTAGCTCGAAGACATGCCTTTTTTATTTCATAATATCTTAACATGTGCATCTGAAAATAACATGAAATTTTCAGGGTATGTCACCGGACGATTTTTTTCGTAAAATGCATTTTAATATGAAATAATTCCATTTGCATGAGGTAACAAAATCGTCGTATCACGACGTTTAAAGCTATGAGAACACAATATTTACTGTAAATCGTTTACACCGAACTTTGCATCGCTTTGCCATGTGTATGTGGAATATTTAAAAGTTTGTTTGATAAATTTCCATCAATTATTGTCCATTTTATGAATGCTAAAACGCAGAAATAACCGCAAAATACGTCACGCGCCAATTCGCGGCACGACGTCACCAAGGCAACGTTTTAATCATTTTGAACACCAAAACCGAAAAGATGAAACTTTAATTGACAAGTGTACTTAATTTGAGCAAGATCGAAGGAAAGTCGAAAATTCGTTTGTAAAGTGTGGAGCTACCTTAAAGCAGAACGGTGGTCAAATTCTTATTGCGATTTTTGAAAACTACACACTTTTTGTGTCATTTTAATGAAATAAAAAAGGAAAGTGAACGTTCTCAGTTTTTCACAATATCGCTTTCAAAGTAAAATTATCTTCAAAACAACGACGTTAATATTACGTTGCGCTGACGTTGTGATTTGGGGTTATGTATGTAATTTTCTTGTAAATTCAATTTTGTAGTTTCTTTCCAGTTCTTTATAAATTTCTTGTGACACTCAGCATCTGATCTGTTCAAAATTAATTTAAAATAGGTCAATCAAAATCCGCTTCTACTTATTTTTACAACAAATGTTTTAATCACAACGTCAGCGTAACGTTATATTAACGTCGTTGTAATGAAGGTAATTTTACTTTGAACGCGATATTGTGAAAAACTGAGAACGTTCACTTTCCTTTTTTATTTTATTAAAATGACACAAAACGTGCGTAGATTTCAAAAATCGCAATAGGAATTTGACCAAAGTTCTGCTTTAATTTGAAAATAACCATTATAACTCGGCAATTGGTGAAACCTTTTAGACGTGAAAACCCTAAATTCAGTGACGAAATGTACAATCTTTACGAATGACGTGATATTTGGATAATCGGAACAAAATGATTGTATGCAACAACATTTCAGAAACATTTTGGTATAATAATCATTTACCTCGGACATTTAATATCTCAAAAACGTGGGTTTAATGTACTTGCATGCCTATTTTTAGCGCGAACCATTGTGACGTCCATGACGTCGTGAAGAAAACGACAACGTCGCTAAGGTTACCAGAAAAACAAACAAGAAGCATGAAGGTATCTGCCTGCCAACTTTTATTATAATCGGTGAACAAAATATTTTTTTCGTTTTTCCCTCCGAGTAAGGTACCGACCCACCTTAACTTTTAACATTAGCTATCAATTATAAAATTTCATTAATACTGCATGCAAATTTCTTAGCTAGTATTCAAATTGTATAAAAAGTATATTATCTATATTTTCAGGAGCTCTGGTAGAAGGGAATGGAATTAAAAGTTTTCAGAATTCACATTTCAAATATATATATTTATATTACTGCTATTGTTTGTAAAAAGTTAATACACCAATTGTGGAATCTCTGTGTGTGTGTGGGGGGGGGGGGGTACTTAGTATTATAGACTTGTTTGTACATATTGTTTACAGTATTAGACCAGAAGTCCTTGATGTGTTTAAAACTCTTACTAACAGAATTTGCCACAGAAGTCTCAAAATTTAATACATATTATATAGCAACATTATGGTTCTCACAGTCTTAGAACCACAGCTTTAAGTCAGGGGGTGTGGAATACTATACCTGACTGGTCCTACTGGTATATTTATTTCTGGGGACAAGTTAATATTTCCAGCCCACTTGTCTGTTGACAAGTAATATTGTATTACCTGGTATAAATGTCTCAATCATAATCAGCATTGAACTATTTCATTCAATTATTTATTTTTACTTATAATGTACATAGTTCACTATATTTTTTTGAGTATTCAACCTCTGGACAAGTTGATTTTGATCCCATACAAGTTGATTGTTAGATTTCAATTGTCCATGGACAACAAGTGGAACAAACTTGGAATTCCACACCCCTGTTAAATCATTCTATAAAAATCAGTCTCAGCAATTTATGCACTAGACTGATTCATGGTTTAAAATTAAATTATTATGAAGGGGAAATGCTTATCAATTGTGTTACATTTGACTGTGTACTATAGAATGCTGCTAATGGTCACTAAGTTTATTAATTTAAGTCCTTGGCCAAAGGTTTGCTTATTACATTTGGTCCAGTAGTGGGATTGTAGCGTTCAAAATTCTGTTACCTAGGAAAATATCAGTGACCCAACTAACATACAAAATTATCTGAAACCAATTTATAAGTAGTATATATAGACTTATTTGTTATCATTAGCTTGGTCATTATTTCAAGCAACCATGTTAAAACTCCAATTAGATTTTTTTGTCACCATAGGCAACTTAGTGAGTGTTAATTTTGTACCCTGGGCTAATTTATCAACTAGCCAATTATTTATAAGTTTCACTAGCCTGATACAATTCTTTCTTGTCATACGGACTGGTATTTACACTTGTGGGTCAGGGGGGAACTTTTGTATGAGTGTATGTAGTGTTGTTATCTATTATTTATGAATGCTCAATTTTATTACAAATCATATAAATACTAATATTTAAATATCATCACAGACAAACTGTCTGCTCTGGTTAGTCTTCATTTATTAACACTGACCTTATAAATACATGTAATTTTGATAAGTTATTTGTAGCATAACAGAACCCGTCAGGTTGGCTAAATTGGTAGCACATCTGATTATGAGCCCAGATATATAATGGGTTAGATTCCTGTCTGGGACCTACATGACTTTGGTGTAGTTTAAATATGTTTGAATTATTATCTACAACCATTCTTATACTTAGGTTTACCCTGGTAAGGTATCAGGTAAAATGTTGACATGTGTAAAGCACAAAATATTGCATTTTTCACATGAATTCATTTTATTTTGATCAGTTATTCAAACCAACTGTTTATTTCTTTGTTTTATTTAAATAGCGTTATCAAGGAGCCCTGTTATTGTTATGCTAATTAATTGTGTAATGTATACATAGGGTCAGGTTAATAAAAGACTAATCTAACTAGGGCTGCCATGATTACAATTAATAAAATCTGTTAATAACTTAAAGTTGTTTAAAAAACCATTATTAAGCCATTTGATTTATATTTATTTAATAAAAACGTTTCTTGGTGAAGGGATGTAGTCAAAATGTTGAAATAAGATAAAGTTCAGTGTGTTATGTTGGTCAACTGAATAGTCAACACAATTAGTTATTCACAGATATTTATGGATAGTAGTCTAAGATTAACTTAGTTACATTCCCCTTATAATTTGTTTTCTGATCTTAAAGTCAAATGTGTTTAAACACTAAAACAGACTTCTTCTATTTGTCATCCATGGGATCATTTCTTTTTTTAAATTTATCAGTTGATTTTATAGAAGAAGGAATATGCAATTTTGAGAAATTAAATCTGAACAATTAAATGGTAAAATCATGACAGCCCTAATACTAAGATATTATCATTGAGGACAAACAGTGTTAACATTATATATAATTATATTGTTATTGTATACATGTATGTTGTTGTTTATACCGGTAGTTGTTGTTTGTATCATAGATTATTGTATAATGTTATTTAGATATTGTTATTGAATATTGTTAGTTTATAATCTACAGTGGCCTCTGAAAGTTCTTGGACATAAGAAATTTTGAGAAAACTGATCATGCATACTGCAAGGAATTTTACTATAACTGAAGTTTATAATACCACCTGGGGAGGTTATACACTTCCTACTGTGGAAGGGTAGGTGAGTACTGGTTATAGACAAGGCTCCAGGACAGCTAGGTTAGGTGCACTGGAAGCGGTAAAATAGCCCAAACAATTATGTAGACAACTTGTTAAACCCAGTTATATTAAATAGTAAAGCTTATTCATGTTATATACATGTAGTTTGAATCATACTTCTATGTTGGTAAAATTATTTAAGTTGATTTTGGAATTTGCTCTGAACACTCATACTCATAGTTTACTTAAAAGTTTTATTGTAAAACCAGGATTTTGTTCCAGGATTTTTGAAGGGCACTGTTTATACAATAATTTAAAATGTTTTTTATGCTCTGTTAGAAAACTTTATAGCATTATGTGAATACCTGTAGCAAACTGTTCCATAGGAAATCACAGTGTGGGCTGTCTATGAAATTAGAATATGAAAGTGGTTGCCCGAACAGATCATATTAAGAGCAAGCACTATATCTCTTTTGCAGAATTTTGCAAAGTAGTCATAGTTGGTTGCCCAAACTAAAAAGTGGGTGCCCAGGGCAACCGAACACCCACAAATTTCATAGACTGTGTAGGACTTTCTCATGTTTGCTAACTGGTATACTAGTAGCTTATATTAGTCAGTCAACCATAACTATTAACTTACATCACCAAGAGTTATAGTTCTTGCTAGACTTACATTGTCACTTCTTCTTTAAAATGGCTTTATACTAGGGCTGGGTACCGCCAGGAAATTTATACCACGGTATACCGTGTTTTTTACTAAATACCACGGTATATACCACGGTATACCACAATATAATTAAACTACACTTTTAAAAAGATCATTTATTAACTTTTAAAAACACAAAAACCTTAATTTAAGGGTAATAACTATAACAACTTAATCATCCTTGATTTTGTTTATATTTTTTGCTCAAATTCATCGAAAATTTGATGATATTTCGTAATCAAAGTTGAAAATAACTTGATGCTTAAACTTACTAAAATTAATCGGGGAATAAATACGGCATTATTTTGTGGAAAAAATGAAAATAAATAAAACAATCGATAAAGGAAACCCATGCATACAAAAATTGCGTTCCACTGCCTTCAAAACTGATAGCGAAATCAAGAATTAAATCGAAATATTTTATTTATATATACTTACTTAATTTTACAATCAACTTATAACGGGAAATAACAACTGTCGTAAATTAGTCGACGCTTCTTTCTTGCAGAATACAAGACAACTCTGCTGGGCTATTGCTACTATGCATGTGATTGCATGTCTTTGTATAACTTCCACAGCGTTATGCAGTGGTAAAACTATTTTTAACTAACTAAAACAGAACTTTTCATTTGTCTACGGACAAGTCAAAATTAAAAAATAACTTAATGTACGACTTGGACCACCGTTGATTTTTCCAACCCTGCTGACATATATATTAATGTATAAAACATAAATCACGGGAACTACTCGTTCACAGGTACTGTAATACCGGTATTTCCGAAAATACCGTGGTATTGTACCGCAAGATAAAAAACCTCAGTTACTGGTTTACCGGTAATACCACGCACCTCTACTTTATACAGCATTAATAAGGTACTGTAAATTGTTGTTTTAATGTAAATGGTACATGTATAACATTTTCTAAAGGTAAAGCTTTAATGTAAAAAATCCATTATTCTAATCAACTAGAACTGTTTTGGAGATTTTTGGTATTTTGTAATTGAGTGTATTTGTTATTGAAAGTTTGTATTTAAGCTCATTCTTAATGAGAGAAGTTCTGTGAAATTGGGTCATGATCTCAAAACCAGAAATAAATAATGTATATGTAGTAAAAGTCTGGTTAAATTGATTCAATTGAAGAAATTACTACATTGTTTTGTCTTATATATAAAACAATTCTTCAAATATGTTACTATATTTTATGTATATTTGCTAACTATTTTGAGACTGTCATTTGTTACCTTCACCCCATCCCCCTGGAAATAACTGGGACTTTTAGCCTAGTAAATTCCTGATGAAATCCCCAATCTGCAGAGGCTGGAAGTACAACTAATACTGCCCTATAAATTTGAATCAACTTGCTGTTTTCCCATGCTATACATGTATGTGGCTTAAAGAATTTTTCAGTGTGGGGGAAGTTGGATGTTTAAAGGCATGGCCCTTTCCTCCACACTTCCTAATACATGGGGTGTGAGTCACAAATGACAGCAGCATTTTTATGGTGCTAGTCATATTATGATCAAACTTTAAATAGTAATGACTTTATATAGAGTATTCTTATTGCAAATGTTTCATATAGTTATTCATATCATAGCACTAAAACAGTATTATAGCTTATAGTTATAAAATATTTGTTAATTTACCTGTCTCTATGGTCCATGGGTTAAGGTCATTTACTGCAAATCTCTTTTAAAACCATGCTTAAATATTATATGGCTTTAAGCCAAGCCCTAGTTTGTGCAGAATTACCTGTGACTGATATATACATTATATGCTTTGGTAATTATACTACTTTTATCTGATTTGATGTGTGCAAATAATACTTATATTGTATTTATTGTCTCAGGTCAATTTTCACTGTTATACTTGTATCAATCATTAGTTTTACTTTAGAAATAAGACAGTTGGTTTGTAAGGAGTTGAGTTCTGGTGTATTCCATAAGAAATGGTTATGTGAACTGTATGCCTCATGTGATGCTTGGCTGTTGAAAAGGTGTTTTAAATCAGAATTAAATGTTTAAGTACTCTATTAATCTAGTCAAATCATAGTTGTGTTGGTTAACCTAATATCTCACTGACTGTGACTGTCAGAAATCAGTGACAGAGACTCAAAACTTTAAAAAAAAAAGAATTTGTAACATCATGATGTCATAGTGACAAATTTAGATAAGTCTCCAATTAGTTCTGAGAAAGTTGCAGTGTTGTCTATTGTGGTCTCTGCAATGTTACAATGATGTTTAAAATAGCCAAGACTTTCTGTCTTCCAGAGACTTAAGTGGCAATTTAGGAGACACGGCCATGATTAGCAAAAACTTGAGTAGCAACCTAGTGTACATGTCAGTGAGACCTAGACTTTACTTAGATCATAGTTGTAGATATGTTTATAAAACATGATGATAAATATAACATTGTTATCTCAATGTTGTTTGTTTCACATTCTATGTTCATAGGTTATTGTACTGAACATTCATATGACAGAGTGCTTATAATATTATAATTAAGTACTACGAAGGTGAATGAACAGTTTTACCATTAACTACCATTGACTAAAATGTTTGAACCTAGATAACTATAGCATCATCTATCAGTATGATTAAATATCATTGTGTAATTGAACACACTCTTGTATCTTGACAACTACAGCATAGTATGTATTAAAATTAGTTGATATTGTAGATATAAGTTTGAGCATTGTCATAGTCGATTTAGTTTAGACATTTTTTTAATGTTTGATTTCCTTTGAAATTGGCAAAATGATTAAATATTTATATACATTATATACAGTTTTCAACCCATCTTGGTATGTTTAACTAATTGGGTAGTTTAACATATCCAGGTAGTTGGAGTCATTTTTATAGTTTTACCTATAACGATAGTGCCTCTTTTGTGGTAGTTTAACCATCTGGGTAGTAAAACCATCTGGGTAGTTAGACCTATTTGGGTAGTTCAACCATATGGGTAGTTCAATGTGGGTAGTTTGACCATCTGGGTTGTTTGACATATCTGGGTAGTTTGACCTTCTGAGAAGTTTCAATTGTTCCAATAATTCAACCATTCAGGGTAGTTTTGAACAGACCAACTTCTAGTATTCAAATTAGCACTGTAGTGTAAAATATATGAAGTTGTTTATAATGATGTTTTTATAACTTTGTAGTGAAACTATTTTAGAAAACATCTTTGATTTTTATGGCCTGGTTTCAATTTTTTGAATTACAATTTTCTTTTTATAATCAATATTGTAAATTTAAATGTGTTTCATATTACATATAGATATATGTCCTTACTATTGTGTATGATAGATTTTCTTTATAAAAGTATTTTATACTGTTTTTTGATAATTAAAAAATAATTTTTGTATTTAAATGTACTTTTTCTATGTGGCATAAATAAATTACATAAGAAGTTTATAAATCTCATGTTTTACTGTCAGCTTTTTTCAGAGCAACATTTTCCAGCAGATCCACTGAATTTAGCAGAAGTTTGCATCCCATGATTTGCAACAAATTGTATGGAATCCTGAGTTTGCCAATTTCAAACATAGCCGTTATGTTTACAAGGCAGTAGGGCTGTCACGATATACCGGTATACCGGTATATTGCAATACGCAGCTGCAGCAATCCGTACCGCGATACGATGTTAATGTACCGGTATTTGGCGATATTTTTTATTTCATTGGAAAATTCATTCCCTTCGCGAAATAAAAGTAGCGAAACGTCAGTTTTTCCATTGTTCATTCCATCTAACCTGAAGTTGCAAGAATTTAACCGATTGGGACGCGTCTCAGTTCTGAATGACCGTAAATAGACTAAATACTTAAAACGGCTAGATTCTATTTATAGCTGCATATAAGATTTGCAATTTTTCTGTTATATACAGCGGAGGAATGACGAATCTCAAAGCCCACAATATACTGGGTACGTATCGCGATACGATGACAGCATATTGCAATATACCGCGGTACGCTTCTGGTGTATCGTGACAGCCCTACAAGGCAGCACAAAAGAATGCAAAGTGATAATGAGATAGGACCTGAAACAATACCAAATGACATTTGACAATGATAAAAGAAATATTGTTGAATTATTGTCTAAAACTATGGATCATTCTACCAATGTTGTATTGTATTGTTGTGATGTCACTTCACATTGTCCTGCTTTGCCTTGTTACCATACAGTGACATTTGAAATGGTTTTATTTGTTTACACAGGGTTTAATGCCATGTCAACACAATTTTTAGGTTAATTTTACAAAGTCCAGCAAACCTAACCTAGCTTTCCTAGACACTTGTCTATTACCAGTACTCGCCTACCCTTCCACAGGGCCAAACATTTCTCCATATACCTCAATAATTGAGGAAAATTGACATTGTCAAATTTTCATGGAAGGGTATAACCACCCCGGCTGGAATTTGAACCCATACCCCAAATCCAGGTGTGCTACCTACTGAGCTACCAACCTGGGATATTTGACATGGCATGATAAGGATTCTGTACTGGAAGAGAAGTTATCTAGTCTGTGCTTGAGTCTTTGAAATGTGAAAATATATATTGTGCCATTGACTGAAGTATTTGTGATTTGTAAAATCACTAAAGAAGTGATGGAGCCAAATTGACCGGTTTTATGAATAGTTTTATGAGTAGTTGATCACATTCAGCTGTTTTTAAAATACCATGGACATCTCTGGTCACAGTTGAACATATATACTGAAAGGATGAAGAAACGCAGGGTAACGTTTGTTCTGATATATTGAAAACACGTTCTCCACACCAGGTAACCCGCTAAATCGGGCGCGCGAGGCTAATTCGGGCGATATCCAATACGATACATTTTTGAATCTCAGTCAGTGTAAGATTTTCGTCAATTATTCTTTATATATTCACCTTTATGTTATAAAAGTGGCACGGATCTGTCGGGCTGGGCTTGGCGATTCAGCACATTGCTTCATTTTCCAAAAATAAAAAATAAGAGAGAAAACGCGAGTTAAAGACAGAGAAGCCATCCAAAATCCGGGTTTTCAAGTTTAATGTCATTTTTACCTACATTTTTGCAACCAACGGTGTAACTTTTGTATTTGTCTTGTAGAGCTGTCCCTTTTCTACTATAATGTCAATTTGCAGCCATTGAAACTGTATACTTTTCGAGAAATCGCCATTTTACTCCACTGTACATAAAAATTGAGGCTAAATCGGGCGAAGTTGCTGTGTATTTAGTGCTAAGTCGGGGAGCAGTTGCTTTTGTGATACATTGCTTACGGAAATATTTTCTATTTGTCAAAATTTATATTCCACAAGAAAGAAACAAACTATAAATTTAGTATTCAGTTATGTATAGAACTAATTGGATGACTGAATAACCCTAGTTGTTATAGATAAGTTTGTTGTACTCTTAAGAGTGCAGTGTCTATCCTATCTTAATAGGTACAAATATACTATTCTTGCATTGACCTTTGACAAAAGCCATCTTAATTGCCAAGTTATTAATAATCAATTAAATCGGCTTTTTTCTTTTTAAACATTAAAAAACGTATCAGGAAGCTACCTGGAATTAAATGTTTAGAATAGCTGAAAGAACACCCCTGCATTTGTTTCTAGAAATTAAACTACGTATGATTTTCCGTGTCATTTATAGCATTAGCTCGTTCTTAAAAGCCACTGCAACTTGTTGAAACTATTCATTATTAACTCTGTCCGGTACTATGATAGGGTTCCGTACAAAAATGATGAATTACCTCCCTTACATTGTCGAAAACATACCAAGATGTATCTCATTTTAAAGTTTTACACCAATAAAAATGCCCACTGTATGCCCTTGCAGCGGTTAGTTTCCTTTACTTAATCAATAACCCCTACCACCACAAGTATATTCGTCCCCCAGAGAGCCGAATATTTTTTTCATCTTTTTTTACAATTCAATATTTTTGTAGTATGATGTTCTAAGAATCGCCATTTTTGTCTCGTGGTATAGGTAGCGTCAGGTGATTTACATGTAAGCAGTGGTTAAGTAGCAACTTGTGACGTAAGCACTGTGAGGAGTTTGGTTATATAAACTATTTTGACATGAAATTATAATTACCATATTAACCAAATAAGCCTTAAAATTAATATCTTGGTATATCCCAAGCATAAATAACGCATTTTGGACATCGCCATTTGTTTTGTGAGCATTCGACCGACATTTTTATTAGTGTATAGTTATAAAGAGAGATAAATCTAGGTATATGTTTTTAAATTCAAGGGAGTTAATTCATCCAGTTTATTACGATGCCCTATTAGAGTACCGGACAGAGTTAATAATGCGTAGTTTGAACAAGTTGCAGTGGCTCTTAAAAAACGAGCTAATGCTATAAATGACACGGAAAATCTTACGTAGTTTAATTTCTAGAAACAAATGCAGGGGTGTTCTTTCAGCCATTCAAAGTATTTAATCTAAGTAGCTTCCCCGTTTTTTTTTAATGTTTGATTAGAACTAAGTTGCTTGATTATTAATAACTTGGCAATTAAGATGACTTGTGTTAATAGTCAATGCAAGAATAGTACATAATTAAGATAGGATAGTCTTGTAATCACTATACTCTTAAGAATACAACAGACTTACCTATAACAATAAGTGTCAATCAATCGTCCAATGAGTTTTTTATATAATTGAATACAATATTATATAGTTTGTCTCATTCTTGTGGAATATAAACTTTGTCAAATAGAAAATATATCCGTAAGCAATGTACCACAAAAGCAACTGCTCACCGGCTTAGCACTAAATACACAGCAACTTCGCCCGATTTAGCCTCAATTTTTATGTACAGTGAAGTAAAACGGCGATTTCTCGAAAAGTATACAGTTTCAATGGCTGCAAATTGACATTATAGTAGAAAAGGGACAGCTCTACAAGACAAATACAAAAGTTACACCGTTGGTTACAAAAATGTAGGTAAAAAATGACCTTAAACTTAAAAAAACGGGGTTTGGATAGTTTCTCTGTCTTTAACTCGCGTTTTCTTTCTTAATTTTTCATTTATGGAAAATATAAAGCAATGTGCTGAATCGCCAAGCCCAGCCCGACAGATCCGTGCCACTTTTATAACATAAAAGTGAATATATAAAGAATTATTAACGAAAATCTTACACTAATTGTGATTCAAAAATGTATCGTATTGGATATCGCCCGAATTAGCCTCGCGCGCCCGATTTAGCGGGTTACCTGGTGTGAACCAATGTATGGGTATTCTTGTGAGTAAGCTGTTTGACTTACTATATTGAAACTAATACATGTATATTGTTAATGTATGGCTCTTTATGATAAGCGCCATTATAATACCAGTAATTAATCAATATGTAAGTTGTTTAATGTATTATTATGTATTTATTGTTCACTGTAATATGGTCATGCATGTTTGTAATGATATGTTGTAATATTTTGTATTTTGTACTCTTCATATATGGAGGAATAAAAGTAAAAGTCATTTAGTTTTATTTGTTTTAAAAATGTCATTCACATCAACTGTTCCAGAACGATATAAACAAGTTAAATATAGAATGAAACTGTTTGAAATAGTTAGACACCATTGTCTTAGTGTTACGAGTATAACAAAACGTTGTGTTATTGTGAACCACCACAAAGCAACCAATAAAGAATATAATTGTTGTCCCGTACGTTAGCAAAATTGGCTCGTACGTTATATACTTCAGTTTGGTCATCTAAACTATTGATAACTAAGTTAAACTGCAAGAATACAACTTACATTGTTGTGTAATTTGTTTTACAATTCAATGTACTTGTGCTTTACATATAAAACTACGATAATATCTCTCAATTACAATAATTACGCGAACCATTTTCATTTTTCCAAGAGAACAACATTCAACAATTTTGTGACAAGTTTAACAAAGAAACATAGCAATCTAGCGCATAAACTAATAAAAGCTATTTAGTAGTGGGGTAACATGTGATTTACAACCACCAAACATCCGGCAAATGCATGTTTAGACAATTCTACAGTGTCCCGTACGTTATTGGAACGATGCTAATTTAGCATCGTTCCAATGGTAACAAGAAAGTATAAGATTACTCTTTTCACGCTTTAACAATTTTCAACATAGACAAAGAGGCATAGTTCAAGCGTGAAACTCATTAACATCTCATTTAAATGTAATACAACGCTGGCTTGTGTTGTCGTTCTTGAAACTCTTCAGGAAAAGGGAGATTACTCTCAGGACATATAAATTTTGCAATTGAGACGGGACAACTCAACCCGAAGACAACTGCAATGATTACTTGTTGGAGTAAAAAGGGCCTACGATGTTTTTGACTATGCCTGTTATATGCGTAACATAATTACATCATTCGATAGTAATAAACAATATTAAATGATCGTATTATATTAAGCAGTGGCTTGAGTTACGGTACCGTAACTCTAGACCAAGGTTTTAGAGTTACGGAAGTTCCGTAACTGTAGACAACCCTGAAAGGGTTGGCTGGAGTTACGGAAGTCAAATAACATGCGTATGTTTCAACTTTTAAACGTCGAAAAACTTGTTTAAATTCATTATTACTCGAAATAAACAAATATTTACCGACGTGACTTAACCAATTGTTATTACACCCGCCATTTTGGATATGACTAATACACTTACCGGATGTTTAATATAAGGCGATATGACGTTGTCGTCTTCAAAGTGTCACATTAAAAGTTTACTTGAGCGATTTTAAGTTATAGAGTTTGCTCGGATTATAATTTGGAATGAATATGTATAATTTTGTACGGAATTTTAAACAAATATTTATTGGAAATAGACGATTCTTAGAGTAACTTTAATTGTGAATAAATTGCAAGTGCAAAACGTTAATTTGACTTAAAATTCATGAACAAAAATGGGAATGTAGCTTGATGCAAAAGAGCTTAGTACTTGGGGTAAAACCTTAAATGAATTGTTAGAAAGTCGATGTTTTTGTGAAAAAAATCAGCTTGTCATTCTTCACCAAACCTTTAAAATTTTAACGAAAATATTAACGATCTCGTTAAAAAATACCCATTGATAACCAAAAATGAGAAGTTGTCAGCTCCTTTTGGTTAAAGAAAATAGTCCAGAATAATCTTTGGTTTGGTGAGATCGCTGGAATAAACGTTGGGGCAGTAAAATAGTTCCGTTACAAATAGACAGTGATCGTGTTTGTGGTATTAAGATACAATTATCACCAGGACATTATATGTACATTTTTCAATGTTACATGCCTTGTAGTAATCATGCTTTACCTATATATAACGAATGTATCAATTTATTGTATGATTTATACTCTATTTACTCAAATTATGGCACAGTTGTTTTGTTGGGCGATTTTAACGCCAGGTTAATGAGTAACTCTGTAAATGCACGTGACAGATTACTACGTCAATTTATAGTTGATACCAATATGATAGCTGTGAACTTACAGCAACTATGTACTGGTGCAAAATATACATATGTCTCTTATGATGATAAATACCAGACCTTAATTGATTATGTTTTTGTTCCTATAGAAATGTTTGATTGTGTAAAAAGTTGTCATATTGTTGATGATCACTGTCTTAATGTCTCAAGACACAGACCTATTGTTACAAAGTGTATGATACCTACATTAGAATATAGCTTATATAATACAATTGATAGCACACATATTAACTGGAAATGTGCTAATAATGATAATATTAGCCAATATAATGACATACTATTTAACGATTCTGACCTCACAGAGCTGGTGCATTGTGACCTTGACCGTGAGAAAGTAGATTCAGTTTATCAGTTGTTAGTAAGTAAACTTTGTGAAACAGCGTCTTTGGTGTTTCCTAAAAAGCAATTCAAGTCGTTTTTGAAACCGTATTGGAATGAAGACTTAAAAAATGCACACCGTGAACAATTAAATATGAGAACTACATGGTGTAAAGAAGGTCGCCCGCGAGGTAATTCGCATCCATCATATCGTGCCTATAAACATGCAAAATGTAATTTCCGCAGACTACATAGATCCGCTGTGAATAAATATATGCAAAAACAAAGTGAAGAGCTGGATAAAATGGCTGAAATTGATTCCGATACATTCTGGAGGAAAGCTAAGTCAAAACGTAAGAAAAATGGGGCTAACTTATGTTTTGGAATTAATTTTACGGGTACTGTTGTTAGAGACTCTACAGAAATTGTGAACGGATGGAGCAATTATTTTGAACAATAGTACACTAAACCTTGCTCAGATATGTTTGACAATTCATGGCATGACCATGTGGAATGTCATGTTGAAGTATCTTCGTATGAAAGTAAGCCTGACGAAAAAGCTGTTGTCTTAACGCAATCTATAGCTGACATTATTAGTAAATTTCCCTAAGGTAAAGCTGGAGGGTATGATAATTTACAATATGAGCATTTGATTTTTGCTAAGGATGTAATATCACCTATTTTGTCAAATCTTTTTACATATATGTTACGTCTTGGGTATATCCCTGATGAAATGAAACGTGGAGTTATCACCACATTGATTAAAAACCCGAGTAAAAGGAAAGATAATCCGGACAATTTTCGGGCCATAACTCTTACTTCAGTAATATTGAAAATATATGAACAAGTAGTGCTAAATCGTTGTCGTTCTAAGATATTAAACTCAATTGATGAACAGCAAGGTGGATTTCAGGACAATTTGGGGTGTATGATGACGTCATTTGTATTTAGAGAATGTGTTTATTTTGCTAGAGAAAATAACTCGAATGTGTATGTTTGCTTTCTAGATGGCCGTAAGGCTTTTGATACGGTTTGGCACTCTGGCCTCATGTACAAACTTTTGAATGAATGTAACATTGATAGGACTTCGTACTTTGCATTCTTGGCGTTATACCGCAACATGACAAGTTGTGTGAAATACCAAGGAGTAAATTCTAAGTGGTTTAGTATTCAGCAAGGGACAAGACAAGGGGGTAAAAGTTCCCCTCTACTGTACCTAGTATATATAAACGGACTTATTAAGGAATTAAGTGACAGTGGACATGGAATATGTATGTACAGTATGAACATAGGTTCTCCAACGTTGGCAGATGATATGGTGTTAGTATCACATTCTGTGGAAGGTTTAAAATCAATGCTTCATATTTGCAATAACTATGCTAGTAAATGGCGATATCAGTATAATCCTGAAAAGTGTTCAGTCATGTGTTTTAATAACAATAAGCCAGCTCTACGTGACCCAATGTTTATGTTAGGCAACAATATAATAAAAATATCAACAGAGTACACCCATTTGGGTATAAAATGTGACCTGAACCTATCCTCTAAAGTATGTGTTACTGATGCTTGCAATAAATTACGAGGAACGTTTCTTAGCATATGTAACAGTGGTATACATCCGGGTGACTTGAACCCAATTTCTTCAAAAACATTTTATAACTCTATAGTGATACCAAAGAGTTTATACGGCTGTGAACTTTGGTTTAACATTTCCAAAATGGATATATACAAGCTTGAAATATCACACAGATATTGTATAAAATTTATGCAATCTCTTCCAGTTAATACCAGTAATGACTACTCGTTAGCTACAATACAAATGTCCTCTATAGAAAAGATAATAGAATATAGAAAACTTCAGTTCTTAGGGCAATTGTGCAGGTTGTCCAATACTTATCTTGCAAAACGAGTATTTAACCATAGACTTATTGCGTTCATGAAGTTTGATTCAAAATGTTTGGGTTACTTACCTGACATATTTTCTATATTACAAAAATATGAATTGAATACTGTTCTAACAACATATATACAAAACGGTACTTTCCCTTCCAAGGATGCTTGGAAAAAAACTATTAAACAGCGTGTTCTTGAATCTGACCATATTGATAGAGTAAGTAGTCTCTTGGAAAGTGAATGTGCGTCAATTTTATGTGATATCCTTTGTACAAAGACATCTTGTATTTTATGGAACATTTCAAAGGGCAATTTTTACTATACTGATATGTGTAAAAAGATTGTATTAATAATTGGTAAAATTGTTTCTACTACCTATATTCAAATATGTCCAAAATGTTCACTTATAACGGACAACATTGTGACACATTTATTATTGCTTTGTGAAGCCAACACTTGTATAAGAAAGTGTATGTTTCTCAACTTTATTACAAAGTTTGGTTATTCTTACTACGATATTTTGATTAGAAAAAGTCCACATGATCAATGCATCAGCTTGCTTGGGTCAGCCGTTGATACAAATGACAATCTTTTAATTAACTGGTGGCTCATTAAATACTTATGTATGCTGTGGTATTGATATATGTGTACATTAATTTTTAAATTGAAGTGCATTATTTAGAAAGTATATTGATACAGAAATCTACATGTTGAAGTTAAATTGCTATGTTCTTGAATTTGTAATTCTCTCGTTCCCAGAGGCTATCAAGATTCTCGATACTATAGCGTTCTTGATAGCCTCGGGGTACGAGAATGTTATTATACGCAAGTATTTTGGGATCTGATATTAAGCTATACATAATGTATAGTATATGTATTCTGTGATTTTTGTATAGTTGTATATTTTGTACATATTCATTGTATATGCTCTCCATTTGAAGGAGGAAATAAAGATTATTATTTATTTTGTTTGATAAAGTAAGATAAACCTTGCCATGAGCAAACCACTTGAGAAGTCTAGTGCTATCCTTTTGTTAAATTATGTTAATTGATACTTAATACATTATTTTATAGATAATATACATAATAATATATTCTTTAATCAAAAAATAAGTTCAGGACATCGTTCCTCCAGCACTCCAGTGCTTTGATTAAATAAGTAAGATAATGTATGAACCTGATCAAATTATTGCAGTGTGTGCTAAAATGATTCTAAAGTTATAATTTGATCAAACGAGGCATTAGTTTGATTTATCATTTCAAAGCTAGATGGTATTCAATTAAGAACAATGCAAACTATTAATCATTTATTGCAAATAATAAGTACTATAACTTATTTTCCCGTCACTCTTGTTAGTTACTTTTGAACATCATCAATTTCATTATAATTGCCGTTCCCATAATATATTCGTCTGTGAAGATTAAATGCATGGTAAGGAACCTTACAAAAGCAATTTATCATAAATATTCAGACGATTATCCATTATTGTGTCACATTTTGTCCCGTACGTTACGGACTCGTACGTTATTTTTCATTTTGTTTTTACTGTTTTTTTTTGTGTGTCACAAATATGCACTTTAAATGAATTATTAAAACACTTTATAAACTTTTTATTTAATCATTGAAGATCAGTTCAATGAAGAATTTATATATATATCTATTTGAAAAGGTTTGTTAGATAATTTGATTTTACTAATTGTCCCGTTCGTTACGTGGTGAAAATTACGATTCATTTTTTAATAAATGAGCTCATAAATTACCGATACCAATAAAATGTCAGCTAAATGAATATCTTATCATTAGGATATAACTTTATATGGACTTTACTTACACAAAAATAGTTTGTAAAGACTAAAGAGTGCAAAGCTGTGAGATTAATGAAGCCTTTAAATAAATGTCCCGTACGTTATCGGAGTTTGGAGACAACGTTTGTTTGAGGTGTGGAAAATTATTTTTGAATTTACATTATAATATGTGTTTTTCTTGAGGATTTAGTAATAATTGACATATTAAAGATATATTTAATTGGAAATCTGTCTGAATTTTTTAACAATTTGAAGCTAACTGTAAGAATTTGTCATTGGAGACAAAGGGATTTTCTACACCCTAGCTTAATTAAGAGACAATATTTTGAAAAACCGAAGTTTTCTTCACGAAATATGTCGTTTATACTTTTACTATAGCACTATCACTTGTAAATATGCAGGCAAGCGCGCCTGGCTAGTATATGATTCGTTGTATGTGGATGGCAGAAAGGTGAGCAGTGATTAGGGATCTATGGAGGATGACGTCAATGTTATGGTTTGGAACTGCAACGGATTGACGGAGAATAAACTTATGGATTATGATTTTCGAAGTGTTTTTATCGACTATGACATAGTTTTCTTGTGTGAATCTTGGACAAGCTCTGACTCGGATGTTGATATTGACGGGTTTTCATGCTTTAATTTCCACAGAAAATTTAGACATAAACGTGCTAAAAGAAACAGTGGAGATATTGTTTTGTATGTAAAAAATGATATAAAAGATGGTGTAACTGTTGTAAAAAATAATTTTGACACTATAATCTGGTTAAAACTTGATAAAACATATTTTCATTTAGACTATGATATGTACGTATGTGGTTTATATCTATGGACTGATGACTCGCCTATTAATGTTGTATATGATAGGGATTTGTTTGATATTTTAACAACTGATGTATCTTACTTTCAGGAGTTAGGTAAAATATTCATAGCTGGAGACTTTAATTGCAGAGTTGGAATAAAGGCTGACTATATACAACATGATAACATTGTTAATAATTTAGATCCTGATGAATATGTCCCAGATACACCACTTGTACGGGCCTCTGATGACAAAATATGTAACGCTCGCGGAACCCGTTTGTTATATTTTTGTAAAGCTAATTCATTACGTATTGTTAATTCAAATTCTGGGTCGTACACATATTTTTCTACGCATTCTTGTAATATAGCTCGTTTAGGATAACTTGAGACAAACGACTCAGTCTGTTTACATATTTGGGACTCGGGTATTACATAAAATAGGGAGGTCAGCTGGTTTTGTGTAATGAAATTATTAAACATGTCTTAATGCGTGGAACGTGTGTTCTCGTACTAAACTTAATACATCAAAACACACTGATAATGGTCGATAATTACGTGTACTAAATTTAAATCCACCCGTGTATAAAAATGGTATCGTTGTATTTTGTCTCAAGTTATCCTAAACGAGCTTTACAATAGATTATGTGTTAACGCATAGTCACAATTTTTCATTGTTAAAATCTTTTATTATTGAACCATTTAACATGTTTAGCGACCACGCACCTTTATTGTATTCATTGAGGATTAATACGTCAAAATACGAGTACAGGTCGTATTCTAGGTCATGCTTGTTTTTGTACTTTAAACAATGGACTTGCCCACTGTATAGGTGAATAAGCTGATGCATGAACAGCATTTTACTGATTTAAACATACCATTTTGATAGTTAACATTTTTTTTAAATAGTGTTTATGCAAATTGTAAATTTTATATTTTTATATGTTCATAAAATAAGAGAAAACTAAGTAACTATAAAATTGTAAAAATAGTTCACCCCTAAATATTAATGTGTAATGAAAATGGCTGTGTTTACATACGCAATGTTTACGTGGACGACCTGTACGTTGAGAATGTTAATAGTTCTCAATCAACAAATCATACTTGTTATAAATGGTCGGATGAGTTTAAATCATGTTTTCGTCGTGATATCATATCCAAGTTGCAATTTTTTAACGATTTATTCAGTAATGTTGATATCTCCGATTCTCTCAGTATTGATAGATTAGTAAACGGATTTTCAACAGTTATAACAGAGTGCGCTGATACATATTTAAAAAAAGAATTTAAAAATGACAATTCTTCTACTTGTTCCCGAAAGTATGATAGTCCGTGGTTCGATTTCGAATGTCGACTTGCCAAGAATGAATACCTAGGTGCGTTGTCTAGTTTCAATAGACTTAAGAATGATGTAAATAGATTTATATTATGTAGCAAGAAAAAAACATACAAGCGATTAGTTAAACGCAAAAAGTATGAATATAAGCTCAAAAAGTCGTCAGAACTAGTAAATCTTCGTACTAAGAGTCCACGTGAGTTCTGGAATCATTTTAAAGGCAAAAAAAGTAATAAACCTTGTTGCATTGATACTAATGAACTGAAACCCTATTTCTCGAGTCTGTTAAATAATAAACGTTCTGTACAACTACCGGAAGTAGAAAATCTCGTTAATGATCCGTCATTTAACCAAAGTAATTCAACTTTCGATTGCTTAAATGTTCCAATCTCTACAGATGAGGTAAGGGCAGCGGTTAAAAATTTAAAACGTAATAAATCTTCATGTCCGTCTGACAATTTACTCAACGAATATTTCATTGAATGTTTGGATATTTTGGTAGGTCATTTAACAGATCGTTTTAATATTGTCTTTAATTCTGGATACTTCCCGGAATTATGGGCACATGGTTACATCGTACCTATTTACAAAAAAGGTCAAAGGTCAGAAGCATCGAATTATCGTGGCGTGAGTATTTTGAGTAACTTGGGTAAGATATTTACAAGCATATTGACAAAGAGAGTCGAGGATTGGTCTAGCGAAAATGATATTCTATCCGATGCCCAATTTGGTTTTCGTAAGGGGTCAAGCACAGTTGATGCTGTCTTTATACTTCACTGTATCATCCAAGAAGCTTTATTATCAAAATTGAGACTCCCATGCGCGTTTATTGATTTATCTAAAGCATTCGATTCCGTATACAGAAATGCACTATGGTACAAACTATTTCATCTAGGCTGTGACGGCAAAATACTTGCAATTTTTAGAGGAATGTATTCTATGGTAAAGTCTTGCGTTCGTAATTGTGGTACTCTATCAGATTTTTTCGACATTTCTATTGGACTGAGACAAGGTCAAAACAATTCACCAATATTATTTTCTCTTTTTATTGACGACCTCGAACTATTTTTGCAAGACAAGCCTGGTTGTGGACTATCAATGAAAGAGCTATGTTTAGTAATATTACTTTTTGCCGATGACATGGTGATTCTTGGCAATTCCGTTGAGGATTTACAAACAAGACTTGATATTCTGTATGAATATTGCAATAAATGGGGTTTAGAGGTGAACATCGATAAAACCAAAATACTTGTATTTAGAAACAAAGGACCGCTTAAACGTAATGAAACCTGGAAATATGGTGAAAATACTTTGGAATTAGTTGACGATTTTAACTATTTAGGGGTTGTTTTTAATTATACAGGCTCTTTTGTTTTAAATAATCAATATATACATGGAAAAGCTATCAAAGCATTAAATGTCCTTATAAATAATATGTCTAAGTATGATATCCAGCCAAAAATAGCTCTACAACTATATGATGCATTTGTCGGGTCTATACTAAGCTATGGAAGCCCTGTATGGGGATTCACAAAATCTAAAGACTTAGAGCGGATACATCTGCGTTTTTGCAAGTATGTTCTCGGGGTATGTCAAAATGCTTGTAACGCTGCGGTGTATGGGGAGCTTGGGCGATACCCAATGTACATTCATAGATATATACAAATATTAAAATACTGGTTTAAGGTTAAAGACTCGAGTAATATTATTCTTAACTCTATGTATAAATTATCAAAGGATCGTTGTGACAACGGCTACAAGTCCTGGGCTCTAAATGTAAAAAAATACTAGATGAGTTTGGATTTTCAGATGTATGGACATCTCCGTCATCATACAATGAAAAAAGTTTATAGGTGAATTTAAACAAAGAGTTTATGACTGTTTCTTGCAGAAATGGCGATCTAATATGAATAATAGTCAAATTTTGAGCACCGTCTACTCTCATCTCCATGAAAATTTTGGTATGGCGAGATACCTTTCAATTTTGAATAACCATTTTTATAGATCAAATTTAGCTAGAATACGTATATCTGCTCATCATTTAAGAGTACAGACTGGTAGATATGGGCAAAATCGAATTCCAAGAAATGAACGGTCGTGCTTTTTATGTGGTTCTTCGGAAGTCGAAGACGAGTACCACTTTATTTTGATTTGCTCTAAATTTGCTGATATACGAAAAAAATATATCGATTTATATTACTTTAAAAAGCCAAGCATGTTTAAACTCATTACTTTATTGAACCAAGATGACAAAGTTATACTCTCAAATCTCTGTATTTTTTTAAAATTTGCACTTCTAAGAAGAAATAGTTTAATAGGCACTATTGCTTAATGAATCCATTGTTGTTGTTTGTATAATAATGAGATCTACTTTTGTATGTGTTTTTGTTCTTTTAATGACGTACTTGTTTTTATGAATGATGTCATTCCTCCAAAACATTTCCTACAAAAACTTTCTCATTACTATATTATGTATGTAATTTTGATCATGTATTAACGCATTTTGATTGTCATCATGTGAACTAACTCATTTTATGTAATTACTTATTTACATTTGTATATACATAACATGACATTTTAATTGTACATGACAAGATGTCAAAATGACATAAGTTGAATAAAAATATTCTATTCTATTCTTGTAAATATGCATTTCATTTACATAAATTCTGTAAGTTAAATTCCTGGAAACATGATAAACGTTGGAAACATCAAATGTACATTCTAAGTGGGAATGAGTCTTATTCTTATATCCAATATGTTTTGATAAAGCCTTAATTGGATGGGTGTCGCGGGAAATTATCATGCCTTTTTAGTGATTTTAGGCTGAAAACTTAAGATATATTAAAATTATTGTTTGTGCACAACAAAATATTTTTATATCTCCATTTCGTCGTTGTCCATTTTGCCCACGAAATGGAGGTATCATTTAATGATATAATATCATCTTACTCGCTTCACTAATATTTGTGTATTTTACTATGTTACTTCTTATAATTAGTCATTTCAAATGAAATTCACTACCAAAACAGTTCTTAGATTAGTTTTATAACTTGACATCGTTAAGATATCCCACTAACTTGCGTGATGAGTATTGCTAAAGCCCAGTAATAAAGTATCTGTTCTGTGCTGTTCTGTTCTAAACATATTTAAATATTTATTAATTTTGTATAGTTTATTTTATTACTGTACATTCTCGGTACATTCTCTTTTCCCTTGGCCGGCCGTTGTTCACAGGTTGGACTGTACACTTTTTTAGATATTTATTGCTAGAATACAATATATATAATGTCTTTGTGTTGTTAAATATAATGTTTTATCACTTACAGTAAACTAAACTAGTATTATATTTTTCTTTTAAATTATAATTATCATTGCTATAATACTGTTTTAATCGAAACTCCATTTCGCCAATGTCTGTTTCATTCTGCCCAAAATTCTCATTTTGTTGACGAAATTGAGATCCGTTTGATAAATTGTAGGACATCGGTATATTTTTTAATCTTCACTGCGTTTTCGCGTAGTTTATTGTATCATAATTCATTACCAGTTAACTAAAATTGGAATATAATTGTTGTATTTATCATATTTCAGCACAAGGAAACATATTTTGTATTTTTATTGCGATAACACAATTTTTAAACGATTAAGACTCCATTTCGTGGTCCATTTCGAGTACGAAATGGACTTTGGTTAGATAACTTTTAGGAATTCGGTAATAAATCCCACTTACTAAACATTTAAAAAAATCTTTATTACTACTTGTGTAGTGTATTATATAACTGTGTATTCGCAGTAAATAAAATCAGTACTTTCATTGGTAAAAAATAGTTATTAAACAATTAAAACTCCTTTTCGCCACTGCCTGCTCCATTTCGTCCATTTCGCACAAAATTCTCCATTGCGTGTTTTAGTCATACCGGCAAAAAAGTAGTACATGACAAAAGCGTTCCGAAAAGTGCACAAGGGAAGTCACTCTCCACAGAAGAAATTAGATAGTAGTTATGTACTTATTTGGACATCGTAAAAGACACGGTATGTATGAGCTGTCATTTTCATATTTTCATGATATTTATGATATTGCCAATTAAGATTGTGACATTGCTAATGTATGAACATTTTTATATCATCATTTCGTGATTCTTTAGATCTGGGACAACTTACAAGTTACATGACATGATTAGAATGTGTTGACTTCTCAACTTTACAAATCTCAATTTCTATCGGCACCGGCTTTAGTCCCATGTCCCTGGTACATATTTTACTATTTTTCTAAAGTAAAAAATATGTGTCTGGCACTTTTTGACTAATTTTAATAATTAACTGATCTATCTTAATTAAAAGTTTTAGATCTTTGAATTTAGATATTGACATTTATTTGCATGTATAATAAGTGAATAAGCATGGCTGTTTATGACATATTTGTAAGTAATTCACTGGACCAATTAGCCCAGTTGAAAGAGCATCTGACTTGCAAGCAGGAGGTCATGGGTTTGATTCCCACACTGGGCATTAACTTTTCTAAGGCTATTATAATACTATATGAGTTTGAAGAAAATGAAAGTGTTTATAATATGAAGTTTATATGAAAACTTAGAAGTATTTAGGGCAGTGGGATATTGTCTTGTAAACTATGGAACTGGCAGTCAGTCTGGTAAGGGATATAACTGATTTAAACCTGATTTTCAAAGACACAATTGTGCTTGAATTCTTGAAGTGTTGTGCTCTCTGATTAGATCGTAGCCAAGGCTAATTTATTTCACCCTATTATATAGGGTTATATTGTGACGATTATTGGTACGGAGATACGGGTTTTAACATTGTCCATGTGAGGTCAGTTCATCTGGGTCAGAAGATGCATTAGTACGTCTTTGTTTTAAGACGCTCATTGAATATAGTTGTTTCGAAGAGTATAAAAGGAGAAAAGTAGTCAATTTTAATCAGTCTGCAGTTGGCAGCAGACTCGCACGTCCGACACTCTGAGCCCCAGAATTAATTAATAAATATTTATCTACTTCCGGTTATATGTTTTACTGAAATTGTTTGATGTTACAGTGGGTACGCGTATGTGATGGTTGGAGAGACAACGCCATTAGAATAACCTGGGAAACCCGAAGTCAATTGTCCTCTATGTTGTTTACCGCAACTCTGCCGAAGCCTCGCTTCCCCAGAGTGGTATGCAACTGGAGAAACGCCCGGCTCGCAGTAGTGTTCTATGGTTGTTGTTTGTGAATATTGAAGAGGCTGAGAGCCGAAACAGAGTTGCTGGCTTGGATCTCTTGTGTTAGATATGTGTCTATAAATGAAACTATTGTAGAGTTTCTGTGGTTGCCAGCTTAATGTTATACTAGTTGAATAATATGATTGTTAGTGAAACAACACTATGGGAAATACCTGGGAGGACCGAAGTCAACCCTCATTGTTGTTTACCCCAACTCTGCCGAAGCCTCCCTTCCCCAGAGTGGTATACAGCCAGAGAAACGCGCGGCTCGCAGTGTTGTTCCATAGTTGTTGTTTGTGAATATTGATAAGGCTGAGAGCCGAAACATAGTTGCTGGCTAGGGCCTGGAGCCGTGTTAGATATATACCTAAAACTATTGCAGAGTTTTAGTGGTTGCCAGCTGAGTTTCATAGTAGTTGAATAATGTATTATGTTGAAAGGCTGGAGACACTGAGGATTTAAGTTTGTGCTTTAGTGATTATTTGTCGAAGAGCCAGTAATAGAGATTAGCTATTGGATATAGCATTAATTATTTTGGTGAGAAGCATTTGGTAGCTTGGCGTATTTTATACATCCCAAACCCACTTTATGTGTATGTTTCATACTGGTCATCGAAAATATTGTTTGTAACTCAGCGAAAGAGATGATCCACTCTCAGTGTCGCTCGTCAACTTGATATATGCACGAGCTTATGTATATATTATAGCTCATCAGTTTTGTAATCCCGTCATTTGTATATCAGTTCCCACCTCTTTGTAGTTTATTAGATAGATGACGGCTGCGAATGTTGTTCGGCCGTCTATAGATAATTTTAAGACGAACTGATAGCTCAACTTCTGTAGCATATTTGGAATCATTCCTGTTTGTCCCATCTACTTACACTTTCTTTGCCAACATGATTGTATTGTCATGAATAGCTCAGCGACAGAGACAGGTAGCTCTGATCGCCCGTTCATTTGATAACAAGGACGAGCTTCGGAGAAGCTCTCGTCTATCATAGTTATCTATGTCATTTTGCAATGTATATAATTGTCCATGCATTTGTATTTATTTGATTGTCTTATGTCGTAACTATATGTTGCATCATACTTAGTTTTGTTGTTTGTTGTATATTCATAGTTTGTTCGTCAACAATAGTTGATAATCTTGTATAATATTGTCTATTTAGCACCACTCTTGCTTCGTTGTCTTGTGTATATATTTGGTGATGTTGTTTAATGTGTATTACTTTTGGTCTTTTATTGCTATCATGCTTTGTGATGCTCTTCGTAATCAGGTATGTTATTGTATTTATAGATATATTGTATAGTTGCTGTTGTTAAATTTGTCTTATAGTTCATGCCTTGTACATATTCTTCTTTATTATTTTATTTTACCAATCATTAAGCTAAGTAGCTCGAGGAAAATACATTTATATATAGTTGACCACTCGGATACACGTTACAATATTATCGGATTAAACCAGCCTTTTTCATCTGAGTCAAGCCGGCGCTTGTCAGAGCTAATGTCATTACCAAATTAAGCGCCTAAATGATGCTGAATGTATGTCGTCATATTTCGCAATGTCTGCTCTGAAAATAGTGTTGTTTAACGAAGATTTTACTCAAACATCGAAGGACGCTTTCTCGAATTAGATCGAGAATTTTAATTACCACTGGATTCGAGAATGTTTGATAAGGAAATGAGTGAAATCACGGTATAAATTACGTAATTTTCGGATATGAACACTAATCAGACACGGAAAATAAAACTTGCTTTATCATGCTACTTAGATGTTTGTGGAGATTTTACTTGTCTCGGTTGTGGGACCAGAGGCTTATGCTGTAGACTAACACAAAACGAATTTCTATCATTCAACATTTGTTAGAAACCCAGCTTTAGCCAATCACAAGCTTGCTGTAATCAAGCCTATGCTAACAGTTTGTTGACACATTGGACTGTTAAACTGGAACATGGAAACATTATTCATGACTTTCCTGCAGTCTTAAAGTTAATCTATTTTCTATATGAAAACATCATAAAGAGGCGCATCACTTTGATCCCTGTACTGTTGAGATTTTTTAAAATTTGATGTTTGATTGTATATCTATGGGACCCATTATTTTTGTCATGAACCCATGAAGGCATGTGCTCCCTTGTTAGGCTCTTTGCATTATTTTTAGCTCGACTTTACGTAGTAATGTAGAGCTCTCCTACTCGCCCCGGCGTCCGCGTCCGCATTTCTGATTAAAGTTTTTGTGCACAGATTAAAGTTTTTGTGCAGTAAAATATTTTCTTCTATATCTTTGTTATTTCTTAAGATATTAACTTCAAACTTTAAATATGTGTGCCTTACTATCAACCACATCTCATGTGACAAGGTTCATAACTCCAAATATATGTTTTCAGAATTATCTCCCCTTGAACTTAGAGTTTTCTTTAAAAAATGTTTGTTTTTACTGCAACTGTTTTATTTCTTTAGGTATTGACTTCAAACTTTAAATGTATGTTACTTATTATCAACCACATCTCATGTGACAAGGTTCATAACTCCAAATACATTTTTTTCAATATTTTCTCCCCTTGAACGTAGAAATTTATTTTAAAAAATATTTGTTTTTACTGCAACTGTTTTATTTCTTTAGGTTTTGACTTCAAACTTTAAATATATGTTCCTTATTATCAACCACATCTCATGTGACAAAAATCATAACTCCAAATACATTTTTTTTCAAAATTGTCCTCCATGAACTTAAAATTTTCTTTATTTTTTTTATTTATTTATTTACTTTAAATTTGTTAAGGTTATATTTTCAAATTTTAAAATATGTATGTTCCTTATTATCAACCACATCTACTGTGACAAATACTTACTAAGTCGAGCATGCTGTCTCCTTTGACAGCTCTTGTTTAAAGATATCACAAGTTACTTTTCCTAACTCCCATCTTCAAAAAGCATCAGCCTACTTTCTTACATTAAAGACATGTTCCATAGCCTGGCACTTAACAAAATACAAAAACCTAGAATGTAATGGATTCGTCGATTTACAGGAATTCCATATAATCAAAGAACTAACCCCCTAATATTTTCATTTGACCCCCATTTTTTTAACATGGGGGTCATGTGTGACCCCCAAAATTTTGACCCTGGAGAAAATACTGCTATTGTATCTTTACTTTGAGTTTTTGGTTTGACTCATAAAATCACTTGAAAATTGCCTGCGTAAGTAACTGAAGTATTGCTTATTTTACAGGTAACCAACTATAATGAGTAATAAACAACAGACTTCCTCTAGTCCAGGTAATATGTTAACTTTGATCAGTAGTTTATGTCAGAGACATAGATATTAGATGTTATTTATGTCTCTATTAATGTACACAAGTATATATATTATATATTTTATATCAATGATATTTTAGCTTTAGGTATCTTTATTACTTTCATATATTGTATGTAATTCTTCAACTTTTATTCTTCATAAAAGTCATTTCATTTAACTTTCATAAGCACTAGTCTAATTAGTTATGTTTTATAGTTTTTGACAAAATGATCAGCTAGAAAATCAGCAAATTATTAACAAGCCCAACTTCATGATATCTAATATAACTAAGGCAAAGCCTCAAAGCTAGCTCGACGAATCTCAACTTATATACACAGGGGCCTAGCCAGCTTTTTTTCAACTTTTGATCCATAAAAAGCAGAAAGCCGGAAAGAGAATTAAAAGGAGCAAAATTAACTTTCCGAAGGAAATCAATTTTTAAGGTCAATTTTTTTAAAACACTTATTCATGACATTCTATGTGTTATACTGTATACAAATAAAGCATCACATCACAGAGTCATGAATCATAGGCTTACACACATCATCACAAATAATCATGTTCTCTATTTAAAGATGCAAATATACATGTAAAACTTTTGATTTGGCTATACAACTACTACACCCACATCCTCCGGTTTCTATTTTTGATACTTTTGAAAATGCCATATTTAAAGAACTTGTTGGCACAGGCCTACTTTGTCTTATAGTAGCTACGCCAATGGTATGCATACAATGTGTATATCTTATTGAGGTCCTTTCAAGGGATATATTAAATAAGCTAGGGGAGATCACTGCAATAATCAACTTCAGCATAATTGTCAAAATACCATACTGTACAGAAACATATTTGCATTACCATAAAGCTCACTTTTGGAAAAATAAACAAATATTGAATAACACAATATGCAAGTTGTCAAGTAGTTGACTCGCCGCGCAAAATCGAATGTTTCTTACGTTTATAACTGCTGATCAATAGAGTCCTCGCCGTGAAACTTCGAATATGCATAACATGTGTGAATTTTTAAGGACAGCATAATATCTTAATACAATGTAATTATTATTGTGAAGTTAATGGCCATTTCTGCACCCAAAAATATACAAATATTGTATAACAAGCTATGCAAGCTGTCCAATAGACTACTTGCCATAGTAATTTGAATATTTCTATATTATTTTGCACATTTAAATTTTAGAAAAAATATGCTATATCAAGGAATGTAGTTATGTTGAGATAGAAACAATTATGCTTTATATCCTATGAGGTTAAAAGTCGTTAGTCTGCCTTGGAATATGCTTATATAAAAAAGCCCAATGTAAAGTACCTTGTATTGTCAATAACCGTCTTAAATATAATTATTATAATATAAAATTAATAGCCTCAAGCTGGTTCCTTTTTATACGCCCGTTTTGAAAAAACGGACGTATTATGTTATGATGTTGTCCATCTGGCCGTCTGTCCGCCTGTCCGTCTGTCCGTCCGTGGACAATTGCTTGTCCGGATGATAACTCAAGAAAGGATGTACCTAGGTTCCTATAATTTTATGTGTGGATAGCCCTTGGGTGGAGGAGGTTCCCTATTGATTTTGAGACCCCAGGGTCAAAGGTCAAGGTCACTGGGACTTAAAATAGGTAAAACTTGTCCAGACAATAACTGAACCACCAATGTACCTAGGTTCACCAAATTTTATGTAAGAGTAGCCCATGTGTCAAAGATGTTCCCTATCGGTTTTGGGGCCCCTGGGTCAAAGGTCAAGGTCACAGTGGCATCATATAGGAAAAAAACTTGTCCTGACAATAACTGAACAACCAATCTACCTAGGTTCACCAAATTTCATGTGAGAGTAGCCCATGTGTCAAGGATGTGCCTTATCAGTTTTGGGGAAACAGGGTCAAGTTTAAACCTTCAACCAGAAGATATCAAATTACCAAGCAGTGACTTCAAATGTTCAATCAATATGTTAATTAAGTCAAAATGGCAAGCAATGAGAAACTTGTCCGGATAATAACTGAACCACCAATGTACCTAGGTTGATTAAATTTTATGTGAGAGTAGCCCATGTGTCAAGAATATGCCCTACTGGTTTTGGGGCCCCTGGGTCAAAGGTCAAGGTCACAGGGGCATCATATTGAAAAACCTTGTCCGGACAATAACTCAACAACGACTGTACCTAGGTTCACAAAATTTTATGTGAATGTAGCCCTTGTGTCAAGGATGTGCCCTATAGGTTTTTGGGCCCCAGGTTCATAGGTCAAGGTCACAGAGGCATCATATGGAAAAACTTTGTCCAGACAATAACTGAACCACCAATGTTCCTAGGTTCACCAAATTTTATGTGAGAGTAGCCCATGTGTCAAGGATATGCCCTATTGGTTTTTGGGCCCCTGGGTCAAAGGTCAAGGTCACAGTGGCATCATATTGAAAAACATTGTCCGGGTAATAACTCAACAATGACTGTACCTAGGTTCACCAAATTTCATGTGAGAGTAGCCCATGTGTCAAGGATGTTCCCTATTGGTTTTGGGGCCCCTGGGTCAAGTTTAAACCATCAACCAGAAGATATCAAATTACCAAGCAGTGACTTCAAATGTTCAATCAATATGTTAATAAAGTCAAAATGGCAAACAATGGAAATAATTCTATATTTAATATGTAACATGAATTTAGTTCACCAAATTTTATGTGAGGGTAGCCCATATGTCAAGGATGTTCCCTGTTGGTTTTGAGGCCCCTGGGTCAAAGGTCAAGGTCACAGGGGCATCATATGGAAAAACCTTGTCTGGACAATAACTGAACAATGATTGTACCTAGGTTAACCAAATTTTATGTGGATCAGCCCATTTGTCAAGATGTGATGTGTTGATAGCTTTTTGGTAGAGGATGTTCCCTTTTGATTTGGAGACCCCAGGGTCAAAAGTCAAAGTCACTGGGACTTAATTCATATTGAAACATTTTCCAGACAATAAATCAATAATGATTGTATCTAGGTTTACCGAATTTTATTTAAGGGTAGCCTAAATGTCTAGCATATGCCCCTTTGGTTTTAGGCCCCTGGGTTAAAGGTCAAGGTTGCAAGGAAATCATGGGGAAAAACCTTGTCCAACAACCAACTTTATCTAAGATCACCAAATTTTATGTATCAATACTCTTTGGGTCAAGGGTGAGAACGTTTGGTTCTGAGGCCCCAGGGTCAAGGTCACTGGAAGTTTGTATGGGAAAACTTTGTGCCAGTGATAACTCAACCATGGCTGTACCTAGGTTCTCAAAATCTTTGCTTTGGATAGCCCTCCAGTTAAGGATGGGACCTATATTTATTTTTACAAGTGTTGAATCATCTAGCATGTAAATAATGATTTTGATTTTTCTTCACATGTTCAATATTTTGAGATTATAGACAGGATGTATGAAAGAATTGTGTTGACATTATTGCCTATCATAATTTTTATTGAATGTGGACTTCTCACAGCTCTTCATCAAGTAGTAATCATGCAAGTCCATTGATCAGTCAGTTACTAGAGTAACATAACATGCTTACATAGGACCAGAACTCGTCATCAAAACATTCTGCCTTAACCTACATGTATGCCAGGCTTTATAATAAAGCTCTTAATCTTCAGTTTTGATTTATACCTAAATTAATGACTGGTACGTTAGACCAATGGACACCAAGTATGACCAAAACTTGAACTATTGATGGTTGTTTAAGTTTTTGAGCCTTCAACACAGTCTTGCTTCAGTGCTTTTCCGCACTTTGATTTATACATCAAAATGTTCCTTAAAAGTGATGCTGGTAATAAATTCAGATGACAATATTTAACAAAAGATGAATTGAATTTGTGACTGTTGAATATACTTGAAAGCTGCAATGTAAGAAAATGAAATATGTTTAGATGTATGAAGTTTATATTATGTTGTATTGACTTTATGTCCACAGTTTGGTTACAAAATCTGAAGTCAAAATTAGAAGAAAATGAATCGTACACAGGATTCTTGGATGAGTTTAGTGTATGTAAATCAGATGAAAGCAGAGTTAAGATGGTTTATCAGTTACCTGTTACATCAAACTTGTTTACAGGTATGATTATTACTGCTTTACTTTACATATCTAACTGCACATTCTGTAAATTCTATATTAAATGCCCCCTTCATAAATGCCCCTCCCCCCCAAATCTGGAAAAAGAACAAGTTGGCTAAATGATTTCAATTTCAACATAGATCATAGAAAATATGCCAAACAACAAGAATTTTCAGTAAGTATAAATTTATTTATTCAATGTAGAACTTTCACCATTTTTATACTCCTGTAACCCCCCCCCCTGAAAAATGTATATTATGTAATAACCATGTGAGCATTTTATAGAAAATATATGGTGATGATAATCATAGGTCTTTTAAGATCACTTATAACCAGTCTATGCTGAAAATTGATACTGACCCCAAAGACTGATTCTCCATTTTTATACGCCCATTTTGAAAAAACGGACTTATTATGTTATGATGTTGTCCGTCTATCCGTCTGTCCGTCCGTGGACAATTGCTTGTCCGGATGATAACTCTAGAAAGGATGTACCTAGGTTCCTCAAATTTTATGTGTGGATAGCCCTTGGGTGGAGGAGGTTCCCTATTGATTTTTAGACCCCAGGGTCAAAGGTCAAGGTCACTGAGACTTAAAATAGGTAAAACTTGTCCGTCGATAACTCAACAACGACTGTACCCAGGTTCACAAAATTTTATGTAAGAGTAGCCCATGTGTCAAGGATGTTCATTATTGGTTTTGGGGCCCCTGGGTCAAAGGTCAAGGTCACAGGGGCATCATATTGAAAAACCTTGTCCGTCGATAACTCAACAACGACTGTACCTAGGTTCACAAAATTTTATGTAAGAGTAGCCCATGTGTCAAGGATGTTCCAAATTGGTTTCGGGGCCCCTGGGTCAAAGGTAAAGGTCATGGGCATCATATTGAAAAACCTTGTCCGGACAATAACTCAACAACGACTGTACTTAGGTTCACCAAATTTTATGTGAGAGTAGCCCATGTGACAAGGATGTTCCCTATTGGTTTTGGGGCCCATGGGTCAAAGGTCAAGGTCACAGGGGCATCATATTGAAAAACATTGTCCGGGTAATAACTCAACAATGACTGTACCTAGGTTCACCAAATTTCATGGGAGAGTAGCCCATGTGTCAAGGATGTGCCTTATCAGTTTTGGGGAAACAGGGTCAAATTTAAACCTCCAACCAGTAGATATCAAATTACCAAGCAGTGACTTCAATTGTTCAATCAATATGTTAATTAAGTCAAAATGGCAAACAATGAAAATAATGCTATAAGTAACATGAAATTAGTTCACCAAATTTTATGTGAGGGTAGCCCATGTGTCAAGGATGTTCCCTATTGGTTTTGAGACCCCTGGGTCAAAGGTCAAGGTCACAGGGGCATCATATGGAAAAACCTTGTCCGGACAATAACTTAACAACGATTGTACCTAGGTTAACTAAATTTTATGTGGATAAGCCCATTTGTCAAGGAGTAATGTGTTGATAGCTCTTTGGTAGAGGGTGTTCCCTTTTGATTTGGAGACCCCAGGGTCAAAAGTCAAAGTCACTGGGACTTAATTTATATTGAAACATTTTCCGGACAATAACTCAATAATGATTGTACCTAGGTTCAGTCACCGCGAAACTCAGCAAATTTTTACAGGACAGTAGGTCCTGTAAAGATTCTAATTTTACAGGACCAGACTAAGTTTTACAGGACTGGGGATATTTAACATATTTCATTGAATTGACCACTAAAACTAATGGATTCGCATAACAATGACTTTATTGTTCAATAATTCACATTTAAAATTATACATAATCTCAAAACATTCTTTCAGATATATGGTGTAGCAATCCTTCTTGTGGTTGTGTTGTTCGACATCGGACAAAGTTTAGGGCATTTTGGGAATATGTGGGACCATTTCATTAATTGTAGAATATTTTCTTCAAATAGAAAATAATTTATATAGAATAATCTTTTCTAGAATAGTGAAAAAAAGATTTGACGATCAGGCCATTTCTATGAGTGTGATGACGATTTGAAAACTACGACTGTTGAACAGGCGTTAGATACCTTTTCTCTTTATATACAATAGTAGGTAACTTGTGTCTGACTCCTGTAGTAGGGCCGCTTTTGCTAGTATTTCTGTCATTTTTGTTTAGTTTATTAATTTCTGCCATGTAGACGGTTCCCATCGTTTTTGACCAGGTTTGGCTCCTTCAAAATATTTTTATAAACTAAACCCCATTAGTTTAAACTTATTTTATTGCCCGTAATACATATTTACAATTACATAAGTGCAAAAAATATAATAATAACACATAACTATATGTATATACGGCAATCGGGTTGAGCCACAAGTTCTATAACTTAGTTACGGCTCTCCCCTTAAACCCTAAACCCCATTAATATTGATATAAAAAAATACTCCCCCAGTTCAAATAAGTTGATATATGCTCTTGAATTAAAGTTGACATTTTTTATCCTTACTTACACTCTTGGTGTAAGCTTATTACATTACTGACGTAGATTTAAGAATGTTTCACTTTAATTTGCCTGGGTTGCGAAAATAAATTACATTACGTAACAATGATTAAAGGGATTTCAGTTTTACGAAATAGAATACTAAATTGTGATAAATAACATTATTTTGTAGTAAATTAATGACAAAACAGGTTTTTTGACGATTACTTTTGTGAAAAATTTACAATTTTGCTTATGATTTTATTTTCGCGCGTATGTGCCGAAAATCTGCGCTATTTTTGAAATATAAGCGTGAATTCCACAATTACGAGTCATAGACTGTTATGTAAACAATAGTGCGTTTTCTTCCATTCATATCGATAGACAACATCATGCTTTCACGATCAGTAAATGACACTGTGCGTCTACGCACATCGATAAAATACGCACATTCGTCGAAATTGGTTAGGTTGGTTTTAATGTTTTTGTTTTTCCAGGAGAAATGAAAGAGCAATATTTGAACTTTTTAAAATAAAATGATAAAAATACGGGTGTCATTGACAATTATAAGTAAATTGAAATAAAGAAAATACATTTCCTCAGAGACATAGATTCCCTGATTTCCTGCAATCGCCGATATCGTTTTCTTTCAAAACCGGCCATTATTTGTTTAACAAGTAGGCAGCAATTAAAAAAGCTAGGTCACGCTTGTTTTAAGCATTCATTCTTATAACAATTAAATTAAATTAGACTCCATAGTTACACAATGTGAATGAGACATTGCAATTATGACATTGATACGCTATCAAACATCGACAGAGTGTGAAAAATGCCGACACACATAATTGTTAACGTCAATTATTGTTCAAAGTTGCGAAAACATGCTCGTCATCAAACAAAGGATTAATATAGATTTTAATTGCTGCAAACAATTAAAATATCGACTCCCCCGTGTACATGGCAATTTGTGACGTAATCAGTCAATGTTACTACTTAAAATTATCATGATATATACCGAAATACTCGATCATGGCATTACAGTAACTGACTTCGCGATCAACTTGTCACATAATATGACGACTGTCGTTAATTAGTTAACGTTACTTTCTCGCCGAATATATGACAACTCTGCTCGGCGATTGCATGTCTATTTATATTTTTAACTAACTAAAATATAGCTAGGAATTATCGTATCGTTGACATAAAAATTGTCCCGTTTTCAGATAAATGTTATTATTCTTAGGCGTAGATTTTGCCGGACATTCGGTCCTGTGAACCTGCGCAAATCGACGGACCTTCTAAATTTTTACCGGACAATGTCCGTCGATCCCCATGTTTCGCAGTGACTGCCTAGGTTCACCAAATGTAATTTATGGGTAGCTGAAATGTCTAGCATATGCCCCTTTGGTTTTAGGCCCCTAGGTCGAAGGACAAGGTCACATGGAAATCATGAGGAAAAACCTTGTCTAACAACCAACTTTATCTAAGATCACCAAATTTTATGTATTAAAGCCCCTATATCAAAAGTAACTCTGTTTTTTGAAGGCAAAGAAAATAGACATTTATCTATTTCAATCACCTCTTATGAACAAGATTTTTTAAATATATTCAAATATTGCTTAGATATGTTCATGTCATTTGTTTATTTCAAAGTGAAAGTAGATCGAAACCGAAAGTAGAATTTGGTTGTCAATACTTAAAACATTAGTTTTGATCAGAGTATTTTAAAGATGAAGTCTTATTAGAGAAAAAACTTACTCCAAATTACATAATTAAGCTTTTAAACTATTTTGGATCAGGTATATTTAACATCAGCGTATAAATGAATACAGTGTGCTCTTATAAAAGTACCCCACTTTTTTAAGAATTTGACATTTTGTCAAACTCAGATTTAGAAAGCAGAACGGTTTGAACTGTTAATTGTGTCTTTAATGCATGTTATAATTTAATGACTTCATGGTTGTAAAACAGTTTTCAAGTCTACTGTTAATGAGAATATCTTCATATAGTGGCTTTAATACTCTTTGGGTCAAGGGTGTGAACTTTTGGTTCTGAGGCCCCAGGGTCAAGGTCACTGGAAGTTTGTATGGGAAAACTTTGTGCTGGTGATAACTCAACCATGGCTGTACCTAGGTTCTCAAAATCTTTGCTTTGGATAGCCCTCCAGTTAAGGATGGGACCTATTCTGAGATCCCGGGGTCATTGGTCAAGGTCACAGGGACTTCATATGAGATAGAACACAGCATGGACTGCACACGGGCGTATAATGTCCCGCCCAGCGGAGCTCTTGTTAAAAAATGTAAAACATATCTTTATGTACAGTAATTTCTGTATGCTGTGCCATCCAAAAATTCTTTTTATGAAATTTTAAGAAGAACTGATTGTGCATACTGTAAATAATTTTACTAAAATTAAAGGTTATTTATGTAACATGGTTTGAATCATATGTTGATAAACTAAAAAATCCTGATACTGGAATTTGTCAAGAAATCACTAAATCTTTATTCTAATTTTCTTGGATTAATGTGAATCAGTTTATCATAAAGAAAACATGATTTTGTGCACAGACTTTCAAAGCGCACTGTATTCACATTAAGATGCAGAATGGTAACCTCTTTAATGTAAACAATGTAAATTGTTGACATTAACTTACACAGATTTCAATTGATAAAATCATAACAGATGTGATTCAAACATATTTGCTTGATTACTTGTTTTACATAATATTATATACTACTGAACTGATGTAGGAGATTTGATTGACAGATACAGATGGTCAGCTGATAGTCAGCTGATTGTATCAGTCTGTTAATTGACATTGATCAAGTCAGATGTTCTTATAATTAGGGTATATGGTTGAAATTATGAATACACATGTTTTCATGTTGATGTTTTGCATCATCTATATTTTAACTCTTTACTGGTCAGGACATGGGTGAATATTGGTCATTTTTTCAACTTAATGTAATAGGGCTATTTCAAGATGTTTTTATTTCATTTCTAAGAAATACGACCAATCCTCAAAAGAACATAGTTGGAACAGCTTAATAGAAGCATAACAAAACATTTATACAGACTTTTAATTCTAAGTTGTTAAAGTCGCTATTTTAACTTAAATATCAAAATATCATCTTTTCTAAAACTAAAAAATTATTATCAAAACATTATGGTGTCCAAAAACCAGTGTTTTTATAAAGACAATTATAGTGCAAATTGATATACATCTGTAAAAGATGGTGATTTTATATAAAAAAACCTACCCTATAAGTTATGGTATAGATGATTATGGTATGATAACTGTGACTTTATATTTCCCACTATCTATTGAAATATTTGCCTTAAAATATTAAGACTTCATTTTAACACAATTACAGACCCTGACAGATGATTTTAAAAATAACAAAGTCTGTGAAAAATAATTGTGGGACAATTAGTGAATTTTTTTAATGTATACTTAGTTTCCTAAATTAATGTATTTTAAGCACTTTACTCTTATGAAAAGTTCTTGCAGAAACACATTCATGCAATATGGAATTATCCAATGCAATTCTAAAATTTCAAAAGAGAGCTGCTCATATAATCCTCGACCAGCCATTTGATGCACCATCTGAGAAATTATTCTTGGCTGCTATCAAGTCATGTTTTTGTGAATGTTCATCAGTTATTTCCAGTGTGAAAAGACACATTTTTGGCCCCATTTTGAGGTAAAAGTCACTGGTTTACATTATTTTCTATCTACAGTTGATAAATTGAAGTATGAAAAGAATGGTGAGGAATCAGTACAGTTACGTGAAGAAGGGAATGCAACATTCAAGAAACGACAGTATAGGAAAACATTAGAGTTATATAACAGAAGTGTATGTCTAGCCCCTACGTCAGGTGACACCTCTGTTCTAGCATTAGCCTATGCTAATAGATCAGCTGTATTATGTCACATTAAGTTATATAAAGCTTGTCTTCTAGATATACAGTCAGCTTTAGATTATGGATATCCAGAAAGTTTAAGGTTTGTACTGTTTATTGTAATGTAGGCAGGGTTTGACACTAACAGTGTCCCAGGATTCTGAGGATTTCAAAAACTAGGGAGGTACCCCAGTGATGCTTAGCTAGGGGTTCATTCTGGATCCCTTAAATTACCTGCTCTTACATAAATTTGAGCTCCAATGAATTGTATACCATAAATTGTGACTTAAATCTGTATCTTATTTTTGTCTATTATTGGAGGAATCCCTTACATTAAGGAGGAATCTCTATAAAATTGACTCGGGATTCCTACTGGATCCTTGGTAAAACAGTAAGAGTCAAACCCTGAATATACAACAGGGGTGGATCCAGTATTTTTTTGTACAGGTGGTCCAAAATTTCAAATTACAACCACATTATACACTGTTTGCAGAATAACGAAGCTTATTAATGATAAAAACTACTAAACTATCAGATTTATGTTAAACACAAGGGCTATCTGCTTCATGCTACTTAAAAACGGTTTACAGTTCAAAACTACACTCATTGACGGGTATATTTTGGAAATTAGATGGGGGGGGGTCCGGACCCCCGGCCCCTCACTAGATCTGTCTATGTATGGTGTATACCGATTCAACATTGTTTCAGTAATTTTTTTTTTGGTTGAGTTTAATATTGTAGCAAGGCATAGTATAGGTCATATTACGGTGGTCAGTCTAACTACCATTCCTGGAAAGGCTAAATCCCTGGATTAAGGATTGCTGATAGCTAAGGGCATACTTCAATCAGTGACTGAAAACTGCCCTACTTGATTAAGAATCATTGGTAGAGGAAATATGGCTGTAGACACTATTTCATAACCAAGCTCCAGGAATAGAACCGAAACCCCTTCATCATCAATCAGTAGACTTGTGTTCGACAGACTGAACTAGCAGGGTAGCTAGGGATGGTATTTAAGAGTGATAATAAATTGTGACTTGTTCTTGTGTTTCAGACACAAGTTATATGAAAGGAGAGGAAAATGTTATTATCAACTAAATGATGAGGAAGAGGCCAAGCAAGCATTCAAGAAAGCTAAATCTATGGTTTTAAAATCTGGTCTAGATCAAACCAAGATGAATAACCTTATCAACACATATGACAAGGAAATCTGGCAATGTGAATCTATGTCTGAACAACTCCAGAAAAATGAAGATAGAACCCCTGAATTGTACTCCCCTATACCTAAGATTGAGGGTAACGCAAATAAACAAATACCCGTTGTATCGGAATGCGTGGATGTTGGCTATAGTGAAGAATCTGGGCGTGGCTTGTTTGCACAGAGAGACATTGAGGCCGGTGAGGTCATTATTGTAGAAAAACCATACGCTTCCACAGTACTGTCAAATTTCAAAAATCGTTATTGTAATAATTGCTGTGTAAGAGCTATTGCCCCTGTTCCATGTTTGTCATGTAGTGGTGTGGTTTATTGTGATGAAAATTGTAGAAAAGTAGCATGGGAAAGCTTCCACCAGTATGAGTGTGATATATATGAATGTGTTCTCAAGCCAGGCATTACCTTAGGTCCTCTGGCTCTAAGATCTGTTATAAAAGCTGGTTACAAACATTTATCAGAATATGATGGTAAACCTAGCCCAGACACTACTAAGATACCATTGAATGATGATAATGTTTATGATAGCAATGAGTATAGCACAATTTATAGTCTAGTTAACCATTCAGAAGATAGGCAGGATGAACAAGTGTTACAATACACTCTAGAGGCTATATACTTGTTAAAATGTCTAGAACTGAGTCAATACTTTGACAGTTCTATACGAGTTAAAGATCAAAGTAAATATATGGTTGGCAGCCATATTTTACGGAATTTAATGATGATGCCTTGTAATGCTCACGAATGTACAGAGTTGTCATACTTGCCTGCTAACTTGCCTGAGTCATTGACCATAGAGATTGGATCCGGCATTTATCCTGTCCTTAGCTTGATCAATCATTCTTGTGACCCTAATGTAGTCAGACATAGCTATGGTAGCATTTGTGTCATTAGGGCTATCAGAAATATACCAAAAGGAGGCGAGGTCCTTGATAATTACGGGGCATTGTGTGCTCTGACCCCTACACCAGACAGAAGGGCCAAACTGTATAATCAATATTTCTTTGTATGTAAATGTTTAGCCTGCACTGATGATTATCCGCAATATATGGACATACCATCTGAAACCCCTGTGTTCAAATGTGACGCATGCGGTGGACCAGTGTTTCTTCCACTTAAACATACGTATGATATCGTACCATGTTCATTCTGTCAACATAACCATGCGTTACGGCCACGCCTGTCTTCTCTCTCCCAATCAGATGAGAACTACCGTATGGCAATGAGGGATGTACTAACTAGTACATGTGACAATATAGATCAGAGTATTATATTCCTTCAAGAACATTTAAGATTAATGGACAGGTTGCTATGTCGACCCTGGAGAGACTATAATGATTGCCAGGAGGCCTTAAAACAATGTTATGCTTATAAAGGTAGCCATTACACATTTTCTGAGAAGGCTGTATGATTTAGTTATGTATGAAATGAGAAATCTGTATGATTAAGTTAAATCTGTATGATTTAGTTAAATCTGTATGATTTAGTTTTGGCAGTATGAAATGTGAAACTCTTATGATTTAGTTTTGGCTGTATGAAATGTGAAACTCTTATGATTTAGTTTTGGCTGTATGAAATGAGAAATTTGTATGGTTTAGTTTTGTTTAAAATAAGAAATTTGTATGAGTTATTTAGGTATGAATGAGAAATCCTCATGATTCATTTTTTGAAATTTTGAATGAAATGTGAAATCTGTATGAATTAGTTTTGTTTGATTTAGTTTTGGCTGCATGAAGTGAGAATTCTGTATGATTTAGTTTTGGCTGCATGAAGTGAGAATTCTGTATGATTTAGTTTTGGCTGCATGAAGTGAGAATTTTGTATGATTTAGTTTGGCTGTATGAAGTGAGAATTCTGTATGATTTAGTTTGGCTGTATGAAGTGTGAAAACTGTATTATCTACTTTTGTATGAAATGTGAAATCTGTATGATCTAGTTATGGCTGAAATGTGAAATCTGAATGATCAAGTTTTGCATCAAATAAGAAATCTGTATGATCAAGTTTTGTATCAAATAAGAAATCTGTATGATTTAGTTTTGCATCAAATAAGAAATCTGTATGATCAAGTTTTGTATCAAATAAGAAATCTGTATGATCAAGTTTTGTATCAAATAAGAAATCTGTATGATCAAGTTTTGTATCAAATAAGAAATCTGTATGATTTAGTTTTGTTGATTTTAGTTTTGTAAATTGTAAGAATGTAGTTACCAAAACGTCTAATGTATAATCTGTTACAGGTCAATCCAAGCTGTATGTAATGAATCTGAAATTGTCTCCCTTTTTACCCCTTGTTTTTCTTTGTTTGATGAATTTGTTGGTCTTTGACCTTGTGGTGTTTTATGGATTGAATTTATTGGTTTCTTTGGTTTATATAATATAATCTCTTGTTCTTTAAATTAATCTAAACATGTTTTGTGAGTGCAAGTGTTCTGTTATATCTGTACTGAACTGCTATAACCCCAATTACGTGTTTCTGCTTTGATGTATTCATTCTGAAATAGATTACCTTCATGTGAAGTGTTCCCTTTTTTAAACTATGATTCTAATAAATGAAACGAGAGTTGTTTGAAATGATTGTTCTGTAGAAAAAGACAGAGAGATTAGTGATATCGGAACTACATATTTGTTTGAAATTTATGTTTAAGCAATATTTGTTTGACAATATTACATTTTCTATGTGCAGTCTTTGTGCAATATTTTGGTCCAGCTAACTACACTTAGTAGCTGGTCAATGACTTTACACTCATGTAGGTTTTTTTATTTGTTATGTTTTAAATTGTTTGTGTTTTTGTGTATATTATTTAGTGTTCTGGTGTGAACTGCTCTTAATCTACATTTACTTATTGATGTGATTTAATTACCAGATCAGCTTGCCAAACCAAATCTAATGCTATCATTACTGTATTCACAGCTGTTTTGAAGAGTTCATTTACTCATTGATGCAAGGGTGAGTTTTCAGGACTAACCTGAAGTGTAGGGTTTGGGAACCTTTTAGTAAGATTTCCATAATTTGGTGAATGCTGCTGAAATGATCAAGTGCAGAAATTTCCCTTAGGCATGACCAACTTGGTAAAGTTTAACCAAACCCATGTTGTATTGTGATATTTTGCTTCTATTTATTATTATTCTAAACATTATCTAACCATTGTCTTACATAGAATATATTGATGGCTCAGGTTAAAACAAGTCTACAACTGTCCTCACTTACATGTGATCAAGACTTGTTTTGTGCTGACCCATTGCTACCAATTATCTGCATAGCTTTGTTACATGGGCATTATTACCAGGATGTTACATTTTAGTGCCTTATACTATGTATGTTAACCTCCATTTCTTGGAATATTATATATTTGAAATTTATTTATTTGTTTTTTATATATTTTTCTATGACCATGTGTTCAGTGATAACCACTTTTTATATCATAACAAATATTGTTATTCACCATTATGGATTGTTTTATAAAATAAAATATTGAAAATATTTATTGTACTTTTTTTATTTATTTTCCTGGTACAAAAAGAAAGTGGTATTGTGGTTCTAATCTGAAGGTGATAAGAGGGGGCCGTAGATTATTAACACATGTAAGGGAATAAATAATTTGCCATATGACAGTGAATACCTCCTGGAAAATGCTCAAAGTGTTGTGTTTTCAATGAGCAAGAAATAAACTTGCTTCATATCACCGGCTTGAGATTCCATTACCTACAATATGTTCTTCATAGCAAACAGTTCTATAGAAGTTGGCTGTGTAACAAACATGGATGGTAGTTGAAAATACTGAAAATCTTCAATATACTGCAAAAAACTTTATATGAATTACATTGAGTAATTGATTAAAAAAATACTTAAATCGGTATTAAATTGTTTTTTATTGGGTTTAGCGCCTTAGCAACACATTGTATAGGTCATAGAACTAATCAACCTACTCACTCCTCCTGGAAAGGCTAAAGCTCTGGATATAGCTGTTAACCAACTACTTAGCGCATACTTTCGTCAGTGACTGACGAACATATGTGCTTAGTAGTTAATACTGTTCCACTTTCACCCATACAAACAGGTTCCAGACAGAACAATGAGAGTAATCATACAGTACCCACCAGAAGTTTGGAGACATTTTCACTTGGTATGCTCAGGGATGTATAGCGGTACTCGGTACCAGTATCAGTTGGAAGCCAATGATGAAAATTTTTCAGAATCATTGCATACAGAAATCTGTATTGAATTTGCATAGGAAATTAAATAGTGTGATGTCTGCTCTATACGAGTCTCACGGTAAATGTATTAGGCTTGACTGGTATGGATATACAATGTACAGTAAAACCTGTCATATGTGACTTTCTGACGAACTATCCAAACACGGTCACATATGACAGTGGGTCTTTTAATCCAGGTTCAAGTCAAAATAATAGTGTGTCACTAATATTGCACATTTCAGCCAAATAAGTGAATCCCCCAGTTGGGACATTAAACAGTTAAAAACATGATCTTACATGGCATAATTCTCCCGATTGCCTATCAACTTTAAGTTTGCCCTCAAAGAGTGAAAAAAATTCTTTGACACTTAAGTTTTAATACTCAATTCGATTTAAATTAATTGATTTAATAATTGTCTATAAAAGCTATTTTATGATGTTTAAACAAACAATCAGATGTGCTATGCCTTTTGTTTATCTGCATTTGTCCGTAGCATGTTAACATAGCTAAATTTTTTGTATCATGCGTGTCGATTGATGGGCCAATTATACAATTCAATAGTAATTATCAAGGTGTGAAAAACATCTTTGGGTCAATTGAGGCCGGAAAAGTCGCTTAATTAAACCTAATTATCGGTATTGGACTGATAAAGTAAGGTCGTTAGTCACGTCAGACAGTGTGTCGCTTAATACAGGGACTTTATATAGGCATTTATGTTGGGCGGTCTCAAATACGGTCACATAAGACAGGGAGTTGTCTAATTCAGTGGGTTACTAAGGCAGTTTTTACTGTACTTATATTCTTACTTAAAAATGCTGATTAAAAACTTACATCAATATAGAAGTACATGTATTACAAGTGTTATTGTTATTTGTACATGTAGGTTAACATTATAATTTGTACTACAGTTGCATATTGGTATCGGTATCATATCATTTAAAATACCCTGTCATTTCATTGGTACTGGTATCGTTTCATCCTTAATGGTATCCATCCCTAGGCTCACTACATAGGTTTTATCTAAATTTGATGACTAGGATTTTTTTGAAACGCTTTTTAATTTTGCTTTATTTATACACTACAAAAATAGCATAAAAGCTTTGCCTTTGTTATGGAAAATAATAGCAATAAACATGGTTTTGAAGGCTTTAGGACGTCAGATACTGAATCTTATAGATGTGTTGCATTCATGAAATATTAAAAATGATGATTCTACAAAAATTATCATCAAAATTCAAGAAATGTAGTAAATTTCGTTTGACTCCTAACTTTTGGTGAGTACTGTAGGTTTTACATCAAACACAAACAAATATCAATGATAAAAAATATTTATTAGACAAGAACAAAATATGACAAAACAATGTAAACATATAATCAAGTATTAGGTTTTCTGTCTCCTTTAGTCTGTTTCTTGTCTGTATGTCTTCTCTTTGTTTTATTATACTGAAATATATACACAATATCACTTAATTACAACAATAAAGAGAAATAATACTCAAGGATAATAGATATTTAAAAATAACATTGGTTTCAAACTGATTTAGATTTACTGATTTTACAATAACTACCAACCTTGGTCTGTAGCACAGTTGGTAGTGTGCCAGGATTTCTAAGTCATCAAGGGGGTAAGGGCTCAAATCCCACCCTTGCCGGTTAAACCTTTCCATGAAAATTTTACAATAATGTCAATTTCCTCTTATAATTTCCAATTTATAAGGCATATATATATACATGGTAAAGTGGCTGACCTTGTGAAAGGGTAGGTGAGTACTGGTTATAGACAAGGGTCCAGGTAAGCAAGGTTAGGTGAGCATTAGGTGGCTGCCTAAATATAACCTAAATTGAAGTGACACTAAGTTAAACCCAGAATACAAAACAGTAACTACACTTGCTCTTTGTGCTGCAAGTATTTATCAACCAATCTCTAAATAAAGCCTTTAATTTCCTATAATGCACAGCTGACAAATCGCTCAAAAGAATTATATCACCTTAATAGTTACCCATTTACAACTGTATGAAGTGAAACAATTGCAGATAAATTTCTAATTCAAGCAAACCCCTTAGTGTGAATCAAACCCAGGACCTCTCAACCATTATGTATGCATCTTATTGCTGGACCAACCTTTCAACAGTGTACCAGTATTAAACGCCACCTACCTTTAATATCTCACCAAGTTGTTTTAATACATCTTCATATTTTGGTATCAAAGGTTCTAGATCAGTGGTTTCTATCTTCATATATTCTAATCTTCCCTTACCAGCATCTTTTACCATCTTTTTAAAGTGAAAAAACTGAAATAAACACCCAAGTACATTATAATATTTGTTGCCACCCAGCTAGCTAAGTCGGTAGCACACAAGTCTACTGACGGAGCAGTTTCATTTCTGGATATACATTGCAGGACATTTCAGTATCTGGAGAAGGGGCTAGGGACCTTACCTTAAATATAACATTTGGGCAAATTATATTACAATTTCATTGATAGAGGGGTATAAAATCCAAGGTCAACTCTAGTTTTGGAGAAAACTGCATTATTTAAAAAAAAAAGTTAGAAGGGAAAGGGATCTGTAAATGGCCTCTGTAATATAAGGGTAAAAAGTTCTGCAATGTATGACATTTTCTTGAGAATGGAAGGTAAATCCAAGAACATAGATGAACTGGTCATCATAATTTCTAAAACAAATAAACATTTACTTTCATTAGGGAAAACATTACTGAATTGTGTTACCTCTTTATCTTCTAGTAAAGTAAAAGCTGATCCTTGTTTACCAGCCCTAGCTGTACGACCTACTCTATGTATATATGTCTGTATATATGCTGGTGGGTCATAGGACACAACATAGTTAACATTCTCTATATCCATACCACGTGCCATAGCATCTGAACATACCAATCTATAAATATACAATATATGGCATCTGAACATACCAACCAATAAATATACAATATATAGCATCTGAGCATACCAACCAATAAATATACAATATATAGCATCTGAACATACCAATCTATAAATATACAATATATGGCATCTGAACATACCAACCAATAAATATACAATATATGGCATCTGAACATACCAACCAATAAATATACAATATATGGCATCTGAACATACCAATCTATAAATATAACTTCATAGTTACATTTTGAGAGGTATAAAAAATGTACATGTTAATTTGTTCACTATATTAAGGATCATTCTTTACAATAAACTAGAAGGGATATAACAAGTATGAAACAGAAGGAAGTTAAAAGGTGGAATTTGAAAGGAATACATGTATCTAGCTTGCTTGAATTTTTTGCCATGTCTTGTCCAGTCTGAGCCTTAGAACATTACCTGTACTTACATGTCAATTTTTCCAGACAGAAATTTCTTTATCACATCATTTCTTGTTTTAACATGTATAGATGATGATAACTCTTTCACTTTAATATCTCCAAATAGTTTGATCAATAAAAATAATCTGTAAAAAAAATAAACACAATATATAACTCCTAAGTTAAGAATATAAATGTTTCTGCACATTAGGGTTAAGACTGGGCAGACCAAAGCTAACCTGGAACAACCTGATTAAGCACGATCAGCAGGCACCAATCCTTATGACCACCAGTCATGGAAAGGAAGACTTTGCGCCAGACGATACAGACAGTCCTCACCCTAGACAAAGGAATAATCAACAGCCTGTTTAAACTAAACTGGATGATGATGATGATGACGACGATACCTTGATAATATGTAGCTTGAAGAGCCCTCCACAGTTATTGGAAAATACAATTTCATACCAACTGTCAATAATTGTATTACAATTAAAGCTTGTTCATGTAAAATGGTTTGAATTCAAATTATGAAAATAATAAAGTAATTACCATTAATTTTTAAAATGCACTAAAATGACTCATGGTTTTTGTTTGTAAGTGGTTAATAAGAATCAATTTATTCTACAAACAGGATTTTGTCCACAAACTTTTGGATGGTACCGATTTGATGAGGGGGTCATGACAAAAGACAACATTGTAGAATAAGTAAGCCTGGAAAAAGTCAAGCAACAATGAATAAGTTTAGCAACTTCCAGCCCTGTTAACTCAGCCTGTAGTCTGACATCTAATACTTGCTGGACTTAATAATTGTCTACAAATTGCAAGATCTTGCAATAACCAAGACAGTTTTTATAGTGGAACTTAACTTTATTATATGCTTTCCAGTGGAATACTGGGATTTATCAGTGAAGTAAAAATCTATTATCCACTGTTGTGAAACAATGAAAATAAATTTGTTATTTTTTACTGTTTGGATGTGCTGTTCTGATGACGTATCATACTTAAACTTTAAAAAGCCAGTTTAAAGCATATATAATAAACAGGAAATTTGTTTATTTCAGTGTAAGATCTATTTATTTCATGCGTGAGCTAATGATATCATATTTTTTCTCGTGGCTAAGCCACTCGTGAAAATGTTGCATCCTTAGCTCACTCACTCATGAAATGAAAATCAATCTTACACAGAAATGAACAAATATCCACTATATATTTTTAAAAAACATACATGTATAATAAAGGATAAAGATCTTACCTATGTGTTGTATCTACAGAGTTTGTAAAACAAATAATATTACGAAATTTCAGATGATGTAATAAATGTAACAATATTAATGGTTTCTGTGACGATGATGTCTCTATAACATATTCCTGAAAATATAAAAAGGAGTATAAGAACATATCCTGAAAACATTTCAGGAACAGCAATCAGTAAGAAAACACAGACGTTCCACACAGTCAAACAACTGAAACATATCCCTTTAACCTTTAATGTCGAGCCCTGTATTGGTTAGAAAGGTCTGTTAGGTTAGAAAGGTCTGTCAGGTAAGAAAGGTCTGTTAGGTTAGAAAGGTCTGTCAGGTTAGAAAGGTCTGTCAGGTTAGAAAGGTCTGTCAGGTTAGAAAGGTCTGTCAGGTTAGAAAGGTCTGTCAGGTTAGAAAGGTCTGTTAGGTTAGAAAGGTCTGTCAGGTTAGAAAGGTCTGTCAGGTTAGAAAGGTCTGTCAGGTTAGAAAGGTCTGTCAGGTTAGAAAGGTATGTTAGGTTAGAAAGGTCTGTCAGGTTAGAAAGGTCTGTTAGGTTAGAAAGGTCTGTCAGGTTAGAAAGGTCTGTTAGGTTAGAGAGGCAAACTTGTAAGGTGAAAAGTCTGATGTGATTTTATACAACAGACAAAAAATTTGAAATGGTTAGAGAACTCAAAAGTAGTAATGTTAATGAGAACTTACAGATAAGCTAGTAGGTGTTGCATATTTACCAACAAAGTCACCAGATTTTGTTGGTTTTATTTCCTCTGTTTCTATGGTTACATTGTCTAAAACAAAATATATCAGCAACAGTTAGCTCTAAAACAACTTGACAACAAAAAATACTTCAAACATGAGATTTTGTTTAATTACTTTATGAGTCAATTCTGGAAAATATATCTCATTATCAAGTGGTACAGTAGTCAGTCACTGGAGTGGATAGCAAAAAATGATAAAAAACCTGATCTAAAATTATCCTCTCATGTTCTCACTTATTTTAGAACTGGCTATTTCATTATGAGGGTCATGTTCCGATGACCTTTTCTCATTATAATATTCATGAAGCAATCATTATGTATTGTAAATTTTTCACATTGCCTATGTCATGCAATTTGAAAAGAGCTGTCAAATATAAAAAATAACAAATTTCTGCTTGCAATCATATCGAAGTTCACAAAGGAATCAGTGTTAAGCAAATAACATCCAAGGGTCAGCGTAAATCTAGTCTAACTCCTTCTTAATTATCAGAGTGTTTGCGCCAAAGCATCAAAATGTAATAATGTGCTGCTAGAAAGACCTCCTTGTTTATGGCAAAATAAAGCAAATTTTGATGATTGTTAAGTCCCAAATGCTAACTTGAGAAGTAAAATGCCCTTACAACACAATGATTAATATGCCCCATTTTTTTGAAAAGGACATATAAAAACCAACTACACTCACCTGGTTGTTTATCCTCTTCATGGTCACTATCTTGTGATGTAATCACACCAGAATCAGCATCAGATTTATCTTGATTAGTCTCTCCAACAGATTTATTTTTATTGGTAGGTTTTACAACACTACTATTCTGTGTTTTAACAACTGATGTAAACAGTTTAGGTTGAAATAAATTTAATTGTTGAAGTTTCTCTGGATTCTGTGACAATGTGGCTGAATATAGTAACTTTTGTAACTGAAATAAAAACAGTGAAGATTCACTATATAGACCATCTTTAATACTGTAAAATCATGTGTTTTTGAAGATTTTCATGTCTCAAAATCTTTATTAGTGAATAAAAAGGACCCAATCATATTAAGACATTTCAGCTATTAAGACCCTTGATTTTGATGGTCTAAGTAGTTGAACTTTACAGCAGAAACAATGTGCCTATATAACAGTGTAACTCAATACAGTAACTTTTCCTACTGAAAAAATAAAATAAAGAGTAACAAGGTTTCATTTACAGTGAAATGGGGTATTATTTGATGGAACTATATGATGGAAATATAAAATCTTATATTTTAATTGTAGTGAAAATATACAATATAAGCTGAGAATACTGCACACTGCTGAGACTGACAGTGACAAGAATGACCAGTTTTCTCAACAGTACTGTCCAGTTTTCTCAATGTTAAATATAACTTAGCAATATTTTCCTGACTGAATATTTGTGCAGTTTTTCTCAAATTTCCACTTTTCACAGCATACTGAATTCTCAGTAGAAGCTACTGTTATATCAAAATGACTTCATCTAAATCAGATAAAAGACATCAACTAACTGGAGCAAGATACAAACCTGCACTTGCAAGCAGTGAATTTTTATATAAAACACTACTGGTATGCGAGTAGTAGCAGTGATTTTTTCAAAGGTTTTCTCAAATACAGTCCATTTGCGTTCGCTCAAAACGCGTTCGCTCGTAATTACGGTTTCGCTCGAGATCATATCTCGGTCCCGATCGAATTTACTCTAAAGTTCATTTAAAAAAGATGCGATAACTCAAAATGCGTTGACTCGTATTTTACGTTAACTCGAGCTGGATTTCGAGTCCCGTCAATGATAAAATCACTTGAAAATTACGCGCTGGCTCAAAGTATTGATTTTTCGCACCTTTCACGGCCAGGTATCATTATCCGATGAATAGCCTTTTGTTTGACGTGTCACTCGCCATTGAAAACTTATCAAATTAAATCAAACTGTGATAATGTAGAAGCCAAGATCTGTTAACAACACTTGTTTAATTTAAACGTGTCATTATGTGTAAAAAAACTGATTTTTACATCTTACATCTTACCTACCAGTACTGGTACAGCATATTAAATCGAACCTTATGACAGTACGACGTACATCCAGAAATGTTTGTTAGATAAAAACAAGATAAAACAAAAATGTTTTTTTATATATATTTTAATTCGAGATAAAATTACACGTTATATACAAAAAATCACGTACATATAAGTAAAGTATTATTCACAACAAGGATGATAGCAGAAACAAAATGAGTTTCAAAGTACATGTATATGTATTCTACATAAAACAAAGAAAGGTCAAAATTGAGGACATTGACATCATCAAGTTCAACAAAATTAATAATTTTATGTTATGTTAAATACACTTAACAAGAACACATTTAAAATAAGGAAAATAACACCATTGAAATATTACATGTCTTTTATTCAAACTCAAATAACATCTAATATTGTAACATTGCGAGACGACGCCTATAAAGTGAATATCACGATGTGGAAAAATTACAAAAAAAAGATGACGGATCTGTTTTACGTTAACTCGAGATCGCGTTCGCTCAAGCATTTTTTGAAGTCCCGTCCGATTTCGAGCGAACGCGAATGGACTGTATATTAAAATCATTGATATTTCCAAATCAAAGTTGACAATAACAAACCTGAGTTCAAAATGTATCAGTCCGTCTTAAAATTGTGCCATGGCGTAATAATACACACTGAAAATGCAAGGGGCTCAAAAGGGGTCAACTTTTGATTAGAATATTCATGGTTAGGCTAGAAGTAGCCGTGATTTTTTGTTCCAAGTACTAGTACGTAATTTTTTGTGAAAGTAAAATAATTTTTTGCTTTCATATGTTGCTAATTATACAAGCATTTTGACGAAGTTTAATGCAGATTCTTCAATTAGTATCTAAGTAATACGAGAAAAACCTAACACGGTCACACAAAAAAAAATACTTTTATTAGCTTACATTCCGTCAAGTAGATATTCCGTAAACAATGGTTAAGTTGGTAAAATCCTACTTTTTTAATCGTCATTTTTTTAAATAAAACATTTCAATTTTTGTTAAAACTTACTTAAGTAAATGAAGGAACAAATATTGCATCATTTTGTAGAAAATGAAAAAAAAATTGTCAAAGGAAAACCATGCATTCAAAAATAATGCGTTTCACGACCTTTTAAATCGATAGTGAAATAGTGAATAAAATCGAGTTATTTATGACAATAAGTTAAGAGCCCCTTTGTGTTAAGGGAACTAATTCAGTATATATTTTTCTTAATGAGTTAATTCCCGTTGATTTATAAATAAATTGAATAGCTAAAAATAGCGTACACGAATGCGCATATACATGAATGGGATTCCCCCGTGTGACGTCCAAAATATTTTCGTAGTTTGTTTACATAAATGTAAATATTTTCCGTTATACTTATCGGACAGTTGTAATTACTTGTACATAGTTTAATTTTGTCTTATTGAACATCACACAAACTTAAATTGTCTTCTGGAAAGCATATAAAACCAAAATCATGGTTACTACTTGTTCACCGCTACTGCTCACATACCAGTACTGCTAGTGTATTTTAAATTTAATAAGAATAGTGTTTCTTTAGATGATAAAAATAGCAAGAAATCATAAAGGTGAAATTATTGATAATTTTATTTAACCATCAATGATGCATACATTAACCCCACTGATTTAAATACACACTGCAGTACTACTGTACTCATAATTGATAAAACATAGATATCCATGTGTTATGTATGGAGATAATCATACATATATCATGTATTTAAAACAGTGGAATAAATGTATGCACTACTGACAGTGGAATAAAATTTAACAATATTATGACTGAGAGTAGAGTATCAGGTTAAATGATTCAAACTCTACATACTGGCATTTCCATTTTAACACAGCTAGATACAGCTAGATGTCCAGGTTTAGATCTATATTTATATACAGCTGTTTCTACTTGTAATAACCAATCTTGTTTTACTTCATCCATCACTCTGTCTGCTTCATCTATCACCTAGAACACAAATATAAATGCAGTCTACAAAATTAGTGGATGTCTTTTGGGTAACCAAAATTCTGCAAATGAGATGTAGTGCTTGCTCTTAAAATGATCTGTTCGGACGACCACTGTCATATTATAATTTCAAAGACTGAAAATGTATATTGAATACTGAAGTGATGATTTTTTTAACTTAATGGAATTATCCACAGGTTGAAGTTACAAGTTTTGATAATAATAAAAGCCTACTTTCAAAATACATGTATACTGTAATTGTCGTGAATTCACGATGAACTTAGCTCCGGTAGAGCTTTGTGTTATTCCTATGGCGGAGCTCATATAACTAAATAAACATATATATTAATTTTGCTCCGGCGGAGTCCTTTAATTTGCTCCGGCGGAGTCCTATTAACTTGAATCCGACGGAGCCTACTTTAATCTGTGCTCTGGCGGAGCTCAAAGTACTATATAAACTCCGTTTTTTTGTAGCCAAGGGTTCAGATTTATTAAGTTTTTTGTGTTGTTAACATGTACGTTGTACTATGCATTATATTTACAAAGTATGGAATTAAATTTAAGTAAATTGGAAAGTTTGTTTGTCTTGAATTAAAATCTCCAATGTGGTGGATTTGTTTGGATTTTTACAATTTAAAGAAGTTCGCCACAGTAATAGACAGATTTCATATATTAAATAACACACAGTAATAAATACTTAAAATACAGAAATCAGTATTAATACTGAAAACTTTCACCCTCATAAACATCAGCAAAAAGTATTAATAAAATATATTTGTGTACAGCCCTGGCAGAGACCGATTTCTTTAATTTTAGACTGGATGCCCAGCAAGATTTACATTCATGTCACAAAATGTGCTGATAAAAGACAAAATAAACTAGAAAGTATTAAGGTAATATTTAAGGTAGTATGTACCAAATATCTGAGATGATTTAGATTAAACCAGTAAGTATTAAGGTAGTACATACCAAATATCTAAGATGACTTAGATTAAAACCATGTGTTTGATTGATATGATCTACCAGTCTACCAGGTGTAGCTACTATAATATCATACATACTGTGATATCCTACTAATCTGTAATATAAAATATAATATACAGGGCTTTTTATATTTCTCCTTCTGAAATTTCTTTGAAATCATTCCATTTGCCAAAATTTGGAGGTTACCTCTGATTTTTTATTCCTCATTAAAATGAAATTGTAATAAATTTCCCCCCTTCGGGCCTTGTTCTATATAAAACAAGACCACAGGCCCCTTCCCCACATACTGAAAAATTGCCCAGACATAGAAAATAATCCCTATAAGTAGTAGTCACCCTTAGTATAGAGTTATAAAAGATTACCTACACAGGGCAGTTATACCCTTCCATGAAATTTTGACAATAATGTAAATTTTCCTCCATTAATACTATAAATGGAGAAGTTGCCAGCCTTGTGGAAGGGTAGGTGAGTACTGGTATAGACAAGGATCCAGGAAAGATAGGTTAGATGTACTGACCGCCATACAGTAACCTTAATTGTGTTGACACAGTGTTATTTTAAACCCAATACAAAAAATAAATAAAAGAATAAGAATCAAAAGTTAAATCAATAATAAAACATCATTATCATTTCTGACACAAAGCATTTCAACTAATTATTAAAAATAAAATGATAAAAATAGCTAACCAATGCTACATTTTAAGATTTAACGATTCATTAAAAAGCATATCTAGGACCAACCTTGATTTTCAGTGTTAAGCATTCAAAACAATAAAATACCATTTAAAACATTTATATTATGTGATTGTATATTGTATGTAATACATTGTATGTTCACACGGGTCTATTGACCTATTGATTTCTAAATAAAATCTTCTTCATATAATTGTTAACTTTCTTTATTCAGGCTATCAATCTATTTTGCACCAATATCAATCAATAATCTTGTCTGAAGTGCTTAAAAACCAGTTGAAACACAAAAACAAACTCCAACTGTATTACAGCAGCCATCTTGAAACATGTACCTTAGATTCACGGGCTGTGACGTCATTGAAATAAGGCCAATTAAAAATATTTGTTTGTGTCTTGTATCACAGATTTGACTAAAAACATTGAAGACAAAACTAGGTGATGATTGTATTTCTAAGTTTTTGGTGAATAAATAGTTAGTTTCCAAATCAACATTTTAAGGAATAAGAAAACGGTGTGTACTTGCATAATGTCAAATAAATTTAGCAAAAAATCTTGTTTGAACGCATTTTGTTCAAGTTGACAGATCGATAGTGTAGAGTAAACCCAGTAGTAAGCGTGACGTCAGTTTACAGCCTCGGTTTCAGAATCTAGAGAGTTTTAACATAAACAAAAATGGCCGCAAATCAAGGTTGGTTGCGAACATGGGTACGTCGACGATATATCTGATATTAACCAGTTTGGTGCACTAATGCACTAACTCAACAATAAATTAAATAAATCAAACATCATCTCTGAACAGATCAGATATACACTGTAATCAATTTGGAATTGAAAAGTAAGGGAAAAATCTAACTAACCCAACGTATTTGACCAGCCTATTTGAAAAGTAAGTATGTTAGGAGAAATAACAGACTAAACTTTCTTATTGTCTGACATACTAACCTTTTTCTTACAAGAGCATGTTGTTCAGCAGTAAATGGTTTCTGTCCAGTAAGTAATCCAACCTGAATATAAAGAGAATACAGTCAATTCACATTGTCTCGACTACGCTTGAGTCGACATTTCGTTGTCTTGATTGAAAATCGAAAGTCCCGATTTTTTCCTTCTTTATCTATATGAAAAATGCATGTTTATCTCGATCTTTTTCTCTCGACTTTTTCCATATCTCGATCATAAATTTTGGACCAAAACATTTGTTTCACTCTATATTCATAATGTTTACCTTGACTAGTCAAAGATGTCATCGGCAATCTGACGAGGTGCGCCAATCAATCAGCGATCACTCTGTGAAACTGATACATAGGGGTCAATTTTAATCAACATGTCATTTAACAATAGTGAATTAACAAAGTGACATCTTTTTGATTGACAGGTGTCACAATTTAATTAATTGAGCACCGTGGCTCTTTACTTGTTACATACGTTTTTTATGAAAAAATATGTATTAAAATAAAATAAAAAAACCGAATCATCTTTATATTCCTATTTTTATTCAATTTCGTTGTTTAGTTGATTGATATGTTTATACTCAATTTTAAAGCATACTCTTAATAACTAAAATTAATCACTCCAAGCGCTTCAGAAAAATGCCAATGGGACATAAAGTTATTAACTACTTGATATATCTGTTACTACTCAATTTTACTTAGTGCTCTTCTTGGTGGGTCGTTAGCAAGACACGGCATTGATAGATTGCTGAACATCAAAGAAAAGTCGACATTGCGGGAGTTGTATGACATGCAATGACGTCACAACACGCGTACACACACCCAGGCTTAAATATTTAATATAAAATTGTTGACTGGCTACAAATTGTCAAAAAAATAAACGCTCGATAAGTTTGCTTCATTGAGACATAGTCTGTGTAAAATTAGAAATCAAAAGTAGATTTTCAGAAAATACACAGATTGTTTTTACAACTCGTCGAGAGGTAACAGCGTCAGTGTGAACGTACAACACAACAACTCGGAGTACATTTGTGATATAAATAGTAAAACCCTATTTACAGTTGTAATAAAGCAATTATTTTAAACTACACGCTCTGTACAGGTAAAAAGTGCTACTGAAGACCTCAAACTTTCCTCCCTTCGTAAGTTTTGTTTATCTCGACTATTCGTTATCTCGACTATTTTTCAGCAGTCCCAACTAAGTCGAGATAATGAGAAATGACTGTATTTGTCCATAGGAATGTAAGATCAATTTTTATTTCACTGAGTGAGCTCATAAAATATATTTCTAAAAGTTGCACAAGTAAAAGTGTCATTTTCTGAGTAAATAAATCACTTATTCCAAATTTGATGAAAACATACTTTCTGTTTTTTATGCTTTTTCTGTGTTCTATAAGACAGGTTTTTATACAAATATATCACTGTATCATTTCTCTTCTAAGATGACATTATTAATCCTTTAAGATGTCATAACTTTAACATTATATTTTTATGACAATAAAGTTTGTACTAAGTTTCAAGTGAATTTTAAAAAGATTAAATGTAGCACCAAAAAACTTAACCAAGAACTTTCTTTTTTATAAAAGAGCAATAATCCAGTCAAAAATCATGCTTGATTTTGCAACTTGGTATTTGACATCCAATGGTAACCCCATTATCATGTGTAAAGTTTTAAGTAAATCCTTTCATAGGTTTCAAAGATATTAAAATGTTGCACATAAAAATTTAACTAAGAATTGAATAAAGCTGACACCTTAGTAGGGTAACCCCATCATTCCCTGAATAGTCAAGCTAATAAAAGAAAATTAATGTACCTTTAAATTTGTTCCTTTACAATATGTTTGGAAGACTTTATATACTTGAGCTGCTAAATCTTTGACTGGTAGAACAGCTAATGCTCTCACTTCACATGTGACACGAGTTCTCAATGCCTGGTGATATATATAAAAAATATCAAAGAGTAAATATAGTGATAGTTAACAGGGGTGTGGAATTCTATGCCTAACTTGTCCGACTCATACATTTAAGTGTGCGGACAAGTGAATATTTCCTGCCCACTTGTTTGTGGACAAGTAATATTTTTTAGCTGAAAATACACTAACATAGCAATACTAACTTAATAAAATAAATGTTTCTATGTTTCAATCATATTCAGCACTAAACTATTTCTATATTACAATGTGCTTACAATATGCATTTTATATCATGGTTAAGTATATTTTGTTATTGTACTTCTGGACAAGTGCATTTTGAATCTGCACAATTTGATTTTTAGATTTCACTTGTCCATGAACAAATGGAAAAAGCTTGAAATTCCACACCTATGGTTAAAAACACAGTAACTGTTGCACTCTGAAACAACTTTATATAGTATTTTTATTTCATTTACAACCTGACTAGATATGTGCTGACCCAACAATAAATATCAATCTTCGAAAATAGATATACTATTAAGTACTGTCATAGGATCTCCTGGCAAGGCAAAGGTGGTCACTTTCAGATGACCTTCAGGGGTGTGGAATTCCAAGTTTTTCTACTTGTCCACAAACAAATGAAATCTGAAAAACAACTTGTCAAGAACCAAAATGCACTTGATAAGATGTTTAATACTCAAAACTAAATAATGAAAACTGTGATATAAAATACATACTGTAAGTATTGATAAATTATTGACACAGCTTCATTGAAGCATTGAGACATCCACATTATTAAGTTTTGCTATGATACATGTACATGTAGTATATTTAATATAATATTTAGCTAAAAAATATTACTTGTCCACAGACATAAATGTACATGTCGGACAAGTATGCATAGGAATTCTGCATCCCTGACCTCTGTGTTGACCAATCAATGCATGGTTTCTATTCAGATGAAATACTGTTGACATAATAAAAACTATTCTTTCTTTTAGGTTTTTCAAGCTATTTTGATAGTGTGTGTTATTCATGTGATACAATTGGATGATTCGTTTATGAATATCATACTACAGCTAAAGTCAGCTGAAAGTGACCCATACTGTGAAGTCAGCTGAAAGTGACACATACTGTGAGCTTGTCAGATGTAAAAAAGTGAGAAATTTTAGATCAGGTTTTAATCAGTTTGTATAAATGTATGACTTACCTGTACAATAGGTAAAACAAATGCTAAAGTTTTACCACTTCCTGTTGGTGCTGATACACAAATATCACATGGTCGGTACCCGGCTCTTCCTGTCAGGAAACCAGTCAAGCTAGATTCTAATAATGCAGGTATAACTTGTTTCTGAACTGTAAAAACATGATAGTGCCATTCTAAATAAACATATATGTGTGATATACAGATAAAAAGTTAAGCAACTGACCAAGAAAAAGGAAGAATAAACAAGAAGATGCAAGCATTAGAGAGCCATGAAATATTCCTGTGTAGGAGCAGGTATGGCCAAGTGGTAACACTGGTAATCATGAGATAGCCAACTCCACATTACTTTAAATCACAGGACCTTGACATTTTATATCATACTACGAAAAATCCCCTCCTTCATATAATGTTTTTGTTATATGAAGGAGGGGATTTTTCGTAGTATGATATAAAATGTCAAGCTCCTGTGCTTTAAATCACATCACAAACCTCAATGTTTTCTTGAGCATGAAACTGTATTTTGTTCTGTATTATGGTAGTTGTCTACATTGTAGTATAATAAATGCTTGCATTCAAATGACTAAGTTAACAAACACAAGTGTGTAGTTTATAAATGAAATTATAACAAATACATAGGTAGGTTTAAGATATGACTAGTGTAAATTTGGAAGTTGATGGGCTCGTAATGGTACTTATATACATGTATTATTTAAGAAATACAAGTAACTATAGTCTATTTCAAAGTTTATATCTGGTTAGATCAACACCAGAACAGAAATTTGATCCAGCAGGCTCAGTTTATGCACTCCATGAGGTGGACTCAAGAGTGATTATACTGAAGTATTAAGAACTGAGCTAAAATAAACTAGAAAAAACTATGAGCATTGTTAACAATGAGGCCTACTTATTCTAAATAATAATATTACAATATAGTAAAAGCCATAGACCAGTATTATTTAATGCATACCTATGTTAAAGCCATTAAACTAGCCATAACAAATGTTCAAATATTAAGAAATCATTCATAGTAAAAAGTTCAAGAATAAAAAAATCTAATCTATAATGTTGAAGCCTTATGTCTCACCAGGGACAAAGAGAATTTTAAAAGAAAGTAAGTCAGAAAATGTAAAGACATACCAGGAAAGAAATGAGTAATTTTATTTTCTTTCAATTTCTCAATAAGATCTTCATCTAAACCAGGCATATCTGTGACAGGTAATTTGTCTATAGTTAAATCAGCTGTGATGATATTTGGTTTAGATAACCAATCAGGTAAAACACGTTGAACCTTTCATAAAAATATATAAGAAAAAATTAAGATGTCATACAAGCCAGCATTATATTTCTGGCCAATTCAGGGTTTAGGTATGTACTGTCCCCTTCTCTGTAGCAGTATTCTCCTGTCCTTATAATGTTGTATGTACAGTTAATTTCATTTCTGCTAATTTTGGAAAAATCTCAGGGGAAAATATTTCATCTGTAGTTGAAATATTCAAACAATGAGACAAAAATATTATTCAATTAGTTGATGCATCTTGAGCAGTGAAAATAAAGAAAACAAATTACTTCATGCAATTTTATTTTTGTCACTATTTCGCCTCTAAACCTGTCAAGCCATCTATGTTCTAAATGTAAAAATAAACTCTGTGTTAAGATGAAGAAGTCTGACAAGGTACAAATTTTGTCATTCTTTCTATTTTACAAGTCCACCATAAACAGCCTAAGTATACTGTACTTTTGAATGTTATTCATCAGAAGTTAGATGACGTTTTCATAATTTAAAGTAAACTAAACTTTAAAATAAATACATAATTCTAACAAAACAAATTCAATGCTGTTAAAATATAAAATAAAAATATTTCTAAAAGTTATAACTTATATATACAAATGTGACAGTTCTAGTTTGGGTCCAATCAACCTTCATTTGGTCAAACATCAAAATACATTGTAGTAATATCCACACTACTTACTTTAGTTGGTTTATTCTTTTGAACTTCTCCTATTACTGTAAATCCACCAATTTCACCTTTCAATGTCTCATCCTCTTCATTTTTGTCCTTAGAATCAACATCAGCTTTATCTTTATCATCCTTATCTACTGCTTCATTTATGTCATCATCAACATTTTCAACCACTCTAGATTCATTTGCATCGATACCATCATCAGCTGTCTTCTTGTTCTTGTGCCTTTTATGTTTTTTACTTTTCTTCTCATGTACATCATTCTCCACAGAATCTTCAGCTTCTATCTTACTTTTCTTTGCAACACTTTCAAGTTCAGATACATTATCATCACCCTCACCAGTTTCAGACAATTTATGTTTTCGTTTCTTTTTCTTTTTTTTAGTACTAGTTTCTTCTTCCATAGAAGTTTCATTTCTTTCCGGTTCATCACAGTCTTTAAAGTCATCTTTAACTGTTTTTTTACCAGTTATATCAGAGTCTTTAATGTCTGATTTTATACCATGTTTTTTCTTACGAGCCTTAGCTTGTTGTTTAAGTTGATCTAGAATACTTGAAGCTTCTGGTCTCTCACTCACGCCATCATCTTCACCAAGATATCTGTAAAAAACAATCATGATTAAAATACTAACATTTTAGTCATTTGGTTAACAGAAATAAGGATAATTCATAATGAAACATTAAATTCAAATGTTACTTAGCACATGAAACAGAAAAGCAATTACAATAAAGCATGGAATAATAAATTGTCGGAATTGGTGGTTATATAAAATCAGTACAAAAATTCTGTGAACTTTGAATGTATACTAATCACAGGTAAAAGATGTACACCAGATGCATAGCACTGTTTCTTTTTTATTCCTCCTAACCTTTTTCTGGGTCCTAGAATAATCTCTTAGAAATGATAGTGAGCTCAAAGAGAGTGCCGTAAGGGTCAACTTGAAGTGAGATTTTGGTAAAGCAATTATACTACAGTACAGTATCATTGAATTTCGACAAATTAGCAAAAGTTGACTTTAGAAAACTGCACATTTAGGAAGTAATCAAATGCAATGGTTGGCTTCATTCAATTTGGTATGAAAATACTGCTCCACTGCAATCTTCTCTATCAGCAATAAAATGTGCTGTGTTTTTACTATGCTAACCTAAGATAGTAGGGCAGTCACGATATACAGATATACCGGTATATTGCAATACACAGCTGCAGAAATAGGCACCACGGTACGAATTTAATGTACTGGTATTTATCTATATTTTTCATTTTCATTGAAAAATTCTTTCTTTCACCAAATGAAAAAAGTGAAATGTCAGTTTTCCATGGTTCATTCAATGGAAGCTTAAGTTCAAAGACTTAGGGCGCGTTCGGAATGTTCACATTACTCTGAAATACCCAGTTTTTTCAGTCTGGTACAGGCATTTTCCCTACAAAATCCTATAACATACTTCAATGTCTTAGGTTTGCAAAGCAATACATATAGTGGTATGTAAGGCGGTACAGTTCTAGCGCATCTCAGTATACCGTTATACGCTCCTTGCGTATCTTGACAGCCCTATAAGATAGTATTCTATGAAATATTTGGATACTTGTTTTCAATAATAATTCCTTTCCTCATTTAAAGGTTAATTAACTACTTCTTATCAGATTTACACAGTTTGTTCTGACTTAATGAACAGGTCCTTTCAACAGGACCTTGATACGATATACAAATGCATATACAGCTAAAATAGCTTCAACAAGAGCTTTCTTTGAGGTTTTGTCTTAAGTAGTCACATTACTATTGATGATAGATCCAAGATGTAACTCCGTATCAAGATCTGTAAGCTTTCAATGCCCACTCTGATTCTATGAACATTGGATAGATTTGACATAGATATATTACAATCAGAATTAAACCTGACTTTACAGGCTACATCATGTCAAATAACAATTGTGTATTTAATGGGTACACTAGCTGTACATGTACATACAAAATTATATGAAAATAAAAATTAAGTGTTGGCTGTTGATGAATTTGTCAATTTAGAACAAACTAACTGAAGATTTGATAATCCGTAGTTAAAAAATACACAATCAATTATGAAATTACCTGTTAACTTCAAAAAGAGCCATATTTACGATTTTTTTGTATGGAAATAACACAAAAATACAATTTCACGTTTTTAACCGCATGGGCGCAGACATCTTGGATTTCGATTCACCGTTAAAAGCAAAAATATTCCGTAAACGTTTAACCAATCAAATACTGACAAATTAGTTTCCGGTCAAAGTGACCTTGACCTTACATGTCAACAAAAATGATAACGTGTAGTAAAGATAATTTATCGGCATTATCATTCAAATCTCGAATGGGAAAATGTATAACGACAGCAAGAAAATATAAGATGTCTATTTTGACTTTATTGTTGATAATAGTTCTCTCTGGGTTGACTTTAGCGTATTTTATGTCACATATGCCGGTGATGTTGGTGACGATTCTTGAAGGAAAACGTCAGATTACATCATCAGAAAGTGTGTTGTATTCAGGAACATCTGTTATGAAGAGAATTCGGAGACAATCTGTACCAGCTAATACAGGTCTTTATTTTTTACATGGATATTATTTTAAAATTAGTGTATTGGATGACTTCAAGTTGGTAAACGCCTAAACTTAGTTTCAGAAAGTGTAGGCGTGGAAAATTTGTAGGCAGTGGCTAGAGTTACAGTACCGTAACTCTAGACCCAGGTTCTAGAGTTACGGAAGTTCCGTAACCGTAGACAACCCTGTCAGGGTTGGCTAGAGTTACGGAAGACAAATAACATGCGTATGTTTCAACCTTTTAACATCGAAAAACTTGTTTATATTCAATATTACTCGAAATAAACAAATATTTACCAACGTGACTTATTCAATTGTTATTACACCCGTTATTTTGGATATGACTAATAAACTTACCGGATGTTTAATATACGGCGATATGTCGTTGTCGTCTTCAAAGTGTCACATAATAAGTTTACTTGAGTGATAAGTTATAGAGTGTGATTATAATTTGGACTGAATATGTATAATTTTGTACGGAATTTAAAGGAAATATTTATAGGAAATAGTCGATTCTTAGAGTTATTTTAATTGTGAATAGTTTGCAAGTGTCTAGTAAGAAATCGGCCAAATTTTCGAACATTAAATTGACTTAAATTTCGTGAACAAAAAATGGGAATTTAGCTTGATAAAAAAGCTTAGTACTTGGGGGAAAACGTTAAATGAATAGTAAGAAAGTCAATGTTTTGTCTGAAAAAAAATCCAGCTTGTCATTCCTCACCAAATCTTTAAAATTTTAACGAAAATATAAACGATCTCGTTAAATAATACCCATTCATATTCATAACCAAAAGTCAGCAATTTTACTAAACACTCGGCCTATATCCAGTAAAAAAATCGCGTTTTTTAATCTTTTCAATTAAATTCGCTAATTCCACCAAAAAAGCTCAATATACTTATCGTACAATATACATGTAAGTAAAACGCCGTGATTCGATCTTTAGTATGTAAATCTTGGGGGAAATTGCCGAGATTTTTAGATTCTATGAATTGGTCGATGTTGTAGGTAAAGATCACCGCTTTTAAACGTGACAATGTAAAAATAAATCATTCATCAACATTTTTTATCAAATTGAAGACATTTTGCTTTTGATTCTGTCCAAAAATATGGTCGATTTTGCATTCGAAAATTGCCGTTTTTTCTTACAGGACAAATAAATTGTTTTAAACTAAGTGTGTGACACTTTATAGACGACAACATCATATCGCCGTATGTTAAACATCCGGTAAGTTTTTTAGTCATATCCAAAATGGCGGGTGTAATAACAATTGAATAAGTCACGTCGGTAAATGTTTATTTCGAGTTATAATGAATATGAACAAGTTTTTCGATGTTAAAAGGTTGAGACATACGCATGTTATTTGACTTCCGTAACTCTAGACAACCCTGCCAGGGTTGTCTGCAGTTACGGAACTTCCGTAACTCTAGAACCTGGGTCTAGAGTTACGGTACCGTAACTCTAGCCACTGCCAAATTGGTAATGAGTAATGTTGAAGATTTAAATAGTACAGAAGTGGCTATGCTACAATTTTCATTATTATTCGAAGACAGATGAAAAACCAGTATAGTAATATTCCAGTTATATATCAATATTCAAAGTGTTGTAACCCGGGTCAGTAGCGCAGTTGATACCACGTCTGGATTTCGAATCTAGTGTCCCGAAGGGGGAACAGGTTTGAATCCAACCTTGGGGGGGGGGACTTATACTCTCATGAAATTTTGTCAATTTTCCTCCATTAATATGGTATATGGAAAAGTGTCTTGTGCAAGGGTAGGTAAGTACTGCATGGTTATTGACAAGGGCCCAGAAAGCTAGGTTAGGTGGGCTGGAAGCCACACATAACTCTAGATTCCAACTTACAAGGCTAGAGTTATGTACAGTAACAGTAACTACTGCCAAAAACTTGTGTTGACATGGCATTAAACCGAGTATAAATGAATAAGTTAAAATGCAATGTTTTATGACCGTTGGTTAAGTCATGACTGATAATAATGTCATTCATTTTAATAATGACGAATATTAACACATTTTCTAATGTTAAAAAGTTGATATTCATTTTATAGAACTCAAGTAACTCTAACCTTGCTTCATAGTGTTGTCTAGGGTTTCTACACTCATGTAACTCTAGACTCCAACTTACAAGGCTAGAGTTATGTACAGTAACCATAACTACTGCCTAATAATTAATATTAATGTAGGTGCTACTTATGAGGTGGAAAGCTGACTTATACTTAAAACTGTTAATGTAATCATATCCTTATAACAATATCTCATTCTGAATGTGTATCATAGTTGCTATAAAATAGTTCTCTTTAATAAACAATTTAATCTTCATTCCGCCAATTTCTGCTCCATTACGCCAAAAATACTCAATTACATATTTTAGTCATACTGTCTGTTAGTTACTTTGACATAGATTATTACATCATTGGTCTGTAATCTTGATTAGCAGACGTTTGATTAAGGGTCTGGTTACATTAATGAAAATGACTGTGCCCATGTAACTGGAGATGTTTTTCAAACTCCTAGGTAAAGTAATTTCTCATTAATTTTACCAGTTTTTTCTATTGTAAAGAATAGTCATACATCATACATGTTATCTAAGAGTGCTTACAGCCCTCGTGGGGCCTTGAGCCCTGCTAAGGCTTTTTCGCATACAAATGATTTGTTCCAAAGCCATTATGCAGGCTATTGTTATAATTAAACAAATTATCTCTTTTCCCAGAAATTCAATATTGCATTCATTGTATGTTATTTAATAAATTAATATCCTGTATGATATCACTGTACTCATAGATAAGGTGTTGTATCTAGTAACTAATATTGTGTTATTTCATTTCAGACATTGAAAAGGAAGCTGTTGCTGCAATGAACTTAGCTTTAGATTTTGAAGCTCAAGGAAAGCATGATAAAGCATATAAATTATTTCAACATGCTTTAAACCTAGATCCATCCCATGCTGACATATTGACTGCTTTTGGTGAATTTCTTGAATATCATGAAAAAGACATCGCTAAAGCTGAACAGTTATATAGCAAAGCATTGTTGCTAAAACCTGGTCACACAAAAGCTCTTCAAAATAGAAAACGAATATTACCTATAGTGGAAGAAATTGATCAAAGAATGTATAATGCTATAGACAAAAAGTTGAATCTGTTATATAAAGTACCTCATAACCATCCTGGATTAAGGCGACAAAAACGTGAGGCCTACTATCAACATATATATCATACAAATGCTATAGAAGGGAATACTTTGACTTTAGCACAGACTCGGTCTATTGTGGAAACAGGTATAGCTATTGGAGGGAAATCATTAGTTGAGCAACAGGAAGTACTAGGTCTTGATTCAGCTTTAAGTTATGTAAATAATACTTTGTTAGGTAGAATAGGGTCTATCACAATAGACGATTTATTACAAATACATAAACGTGTATTAGGTTTTGTTGATCCTATAGAAGGAGGAAGATTCCGTCTCACTCAAGTGTTTGTCTCAGATTGGATACCACCACCTCCTGATGAAGTCCCTGGTTTAATGCAAGAATTTGTTGATTGGTTAAACTCTGAAGAAGCTCTGGCTCTACATCCAGTAGAGTATGCAGCCTTAGCTCATTATAAACTTGTGGTTATTCATCCATTCTATGACGGAAATGGTAGAACTTCTAGATTGTTAATGAATCTTATATTAATGCAGGCAGGTTTTCCTCCTGTGACTATCAAGGTTGAAGATAGGGCAAGATATTATGAATCATTAAATGATGGTAACCTTGGTGATTTACGATCCTTTATACGTTTTATATCAGAGTGTACGGAAAGAACGTTAGATGAGTTTTTATTAGCGACTTTAGAAAATGCTGCATCAGTTTTACCTCAGATCTCAAACTATAGACCTAATAACTCTAGATCAGATAGAATTATATATGCTGAACCAGAAGAATGATGTTCATGTGATAGCTTAGCTATAGATTGGATTTGGAACTCAAGATTGTATGTTTTTTTAGATGTAAAATCCTTGTACTGGCGTACCTGTGTAGAACAGAGTTGAAATAAAAATGGGTGTACTCAGAACAGTAGGATTTAGATTTCATGTAATCTGTGCTGGTTGTCTTTCAGCAATTAAGTTGTTTTGTACAAATGCATCCAGTACAAACTTACTGTTTTTCATCTGGAAAATCCATAAATTTGAGTTCTGAATTAGAAATATAGCTGGGATTTTTAACTGTTTTACAGATTGTTTTAACCCTTACAATGATGGAGCTTAATATGAAAAGCCTTTGCCACTAGCAAAGATCCAGGTCAGCTGATGCAACACCTGCTAGCTGACCAGGGAATTTGCTGTTGGCTGCTCATTGTCCAATTTTTATCCTGAAATTCCTTAAAATGACAATGGATAGGTCTAAAAATTGAAGACAGACTAGTCCATTGTGGAAATACAGCATTCATTTTGAAAGGGTTAAAGCTTGGTACTTAACAGTATCTAGTCTATGTGTTATGTATTGTTTCATATATATATATTATATTTATAGTATTATATAATAGATCTATTATAATTGTTGCCATGCATCTATCCAATCCAATTAAAACCAGGCTTCTTATCACTCTTCTACATTTCTGCTACAGTAAATGTTATGATTTCCATTCATGGGCCATGTTTTTGAGCTGTTTTTTAAAAGATCAAATTTGACTATGTGAAGTTGAGACTGATTGTTTTTATTCATATAGTTGTGTATTTATCACTTCAGTTGCTGTGGATATTAACAGACTTTCAATTTGCTTCAAATAAAATAATAGATGAGTTGATATTTCTAATGATAACTTCAATGTATCTGAAAATAACACAAAAGTTTGTAATTTTTCTCTTTGTTTAAAGAGTTCCTATATTTTCAAACATCCCATATAAATTCCTATATTTTAAAAGTTTCTGATTGACAGCTTGTACCTATACCACCTTGTGTAAGCTACTAGCTGATTGAATGAGAAAAAATATGGCAATAATCAGTAAAGGACCATCAGGTTGATTAGTAGGAGTGTATGTAAGATCTGGGTTTAACTGGATTGGCATCTATCCATAATGTAATGCATAATAAATGTGCATTTTGTTTGTTAATGTTTAAAATGTAATTTGTTGAATGTTGTTTTATTTCATGAACAATTGATATTTATTGTTAGCTTATGTTTTGTTATGAAATCTTAAAGTAGTCGACACAGTCCTGAGCCAACAACAAACAATATCAACGTAATATTCAGTCTGTACTGAAGACTTCTAAAACCATCAGTCAGCCAGACTGGTAAAGGCAGAAAGCCTGTCTTGTCTGTACAGCAATTTGCCAGTCAGAATGTTAATATACAAAATTACAAAGTTGTAATTTTGGTGTCATGAATTTAACTTGGTGGTTTCATAGGATACAATCAATCAATCATCAATAAAATCAGGATAGTTTATTTGTTATCTGCTGCCGGTGTCTCAGGAACTGTGGTAGGCAGCAACTGTCTCTCCTAGTCATATTTATGTTGACAGAATGTTTCATAGGACCGTCTGTCCTAGCTGTTGTCCCAACTATGTTTTATGGTCATAGAAACCACTGTTCTCAGAATCGGGCATTGAGTGCCTAGCGGTGGTCTACCAAGACCATTGGCCTACAAATTACTACCACACCAAATTATTTGTTGACGACTGCTGTGTAGTTCCATCACCATGGTTGAGATGGTCCAGTAGTCCTGGAAGAACTATTTGACCCATACCTGGGTGATACCCACTAAAAAAACCACATTTTTATCTAATTCAATAATTTATTCAAATCAGAGTGAATGTAATCATTCATTAGCAATTTTTTGGCTATCAGAGGGAATTTGATAAAAGTTGATCAGACACTTAGTCTGACGTAAAAGTGAAGTTTTTCTACCTTTGCAGGTTTTATATGCAAGAACCAGTAGTCAGGCATTTATTACATAGTCTTTACTTGGTGTTCAATATCTTAGTTGGTTTGAGACTGTGTCCACTACTTTAGATAAACTTAATGTGATATTTTGATTGTTAATTGACATTATATGTGGTGCATAATTGTTTCTCATCTTTATGACACAAAATAGCTGAACTAATTTTCTCTGGTAAATTTACATGGGTAATTGCTTTTATTAGGTAGTTCAGGTTTCAGGTGTTTTAGATGTGTTAATGTATTGGGAGTGCTGTTAATATGAGATTAAAATATTCTATCTGTGTTTTACCAAATGCAAGTATTGATTGTAGAGTTATGAGTATGAGTTACCTTGTTATGTCAGAAACAGTTTGTTTACAAGACATACATGTTATGATGGGCATATTGAATCGCTGATGATTGTTTCATAGTTGAAAACCAAACCAGTGTTTTCCCTAGCCTTTTTTTTAAATGGATGTACTCTTATCTTACATTAACACAGTCTGTATAAAGTTAGAAACTAAAAGTTAAATTTCTGAAAATATGCAGTTGTGAGGAAATTGCGTTCATTGCATAATTATATGGTACAGGATTTGTGCATCAGGGAAAACCCTGCCATACCAACAAGCTATTGATAGCCTATTGGGACCAATTTTGTACACTTCATAACTTTTTTTTATAAAATTTGTTCATGCCTTGAGTTCTTCATTCATGTATTTTTTTTCTCTTTAGAATTATAATAGAATTCAACTCAGAATTGATGCACATTTTCAATGAATAAGAGTATATTATATAATTTTTGTTCTCATACAGTGCTCTCCAAACATCCTTGGACAAAATCCAATTTTAAAATCAACTGTTATGTTTTATTCTATAACAATATATGGTAAAACTGTATGTTATTTCAATTTTAATGTAGAAAAATAAATAATTTTGATTGTTAAGTTCTATTAACAAGGGTGTTAAATGTAACAGCTGTGCATTTGTTCTGTATTAAGTTTGAGAATGCCACTTTGAATGTAAGATGGAAACACAAACATGTTTGTTAGAATTAAAATTCTGCTAATATTGCAGAATTACTGTTGGTGCTATATACATTGACTTATATCTTTTTACATTATCTAGGTAGCTGGTCTGTATACATGACTGTAATCTCTATAATTTCAAGCTCATCCATTTTGTCATGTGAATTTCTGAACAGGTTAATACATTAGAGTTAACTTAAACAATAATTATAATGTATGAATTTCTCATTGTATTCTTATTTTTTCTGAACAATATGTAGCTGTATGAATATCAATGGTGAAACTATAAATGGTATACATCTATAACTAAAACATTATTCTACAAAAATTACAACTGTTTTTGTTTTCTGAGTTTCTTATGAATTTTATTGTACGAAATGGAATGTTTTTATTTCAGAATCAAAGAATTTAGGGCATTTCTTACAATTATTGTTTTAATTTAGGTCTGCATGATTGATTTTTAATGCAATACACATAAAATATAGTAGTATCTTTCTCAATTGATCAATAAAAAGTTATAGACGCATACCCTTTAAAGTCACATATGGTAAAAAAACTAAATTATCATTGCTTACAGCTTAGTATTGGCTTGATATATTGTATACTAAGCAAAAGTTATAACGCAAATGGGTACAAAAACGTAAATATTTTCAAAAGTTGTAAAGATAATGATGTGAAATTTAACATGAATATAAAACAACCATTTTCATGAGTATTCAATAGCAAAACAATATGTGACGCTTTTTGGAAAACAAATATTCACAGAACCAAAAGCCCAGTAGGAGAAAAAAAGTTAACAAGATTTGATAATGAGCGAGCGTCTAATTTGAATTCACGTCTGCTGAAATCCTGAGTCTTTAATACCCAAAAGGACGTCGTAAAAATGTAGTGGGTTGCTTGTCCAATCCTCATGTAAAGCATTGTTTAGTTTCTGTATCGTCACATACTATTCAAGACGTTGACGAATGCGTCTGTCCAACACGTCCCAAAGACGTTCTATTGGATTCTTGTCTACTGAAAATGACGACAAGTCTAAAATCTTATTGTAATTAGCCCTGAGAAATTGAACTGTTGTCCGGGCGGAATGTTGTCTGCCGTTAACTTTTCAGAGAAAAAGACCTGGACGTCCGATGACGTATTAAACAGCGACGTTATTAAAAATTTCACCCTGGTAGCGTTGGGCGTTGTGGTTCCTATTCATTACTAAACCCAGCTTGGCAGAATGGTCAATGTCTCTACTCAATTAACTGCTTGAATAATGTTTATCCAATGACCCATAGCCTGCTCAAAAACCCCGAACGTTCCGTAACGTTCCATAACGTCAGGGTCAGAACAACATAACCCAAAGACAACTCATCCCGTGAAAACTGAACCTCTAACTAACGGACTGAGTTGTCACAACTTTGAGTTGAGTTATCTGCGGGTTGAGTTGTCTTAGGATTGAATTTCCCCATATCCGAACGTTAGCTAACAGTAGTTACTGAACACGCTGATGGTAATTGTTAATGGGGTAATCGTCAAACGGCTTATCCCCGTTTTTCAATGCTCAAACTTAGCATATTTACTGACTTGTTTCCAAGATGGCGAGTGCTACAATGTCACACGGTCTCTAGAGTTCTCAGCAAGCTTATTTGTTTGTGTACACACTAACGTGCTGCGCAGGATTCGTGAAACTCAGTAGAACAGGATTTGCCGATCCTGTTCACCCAAGCATGACAGCACAAGAAATTTTAACACACTATCATGTTTGACCATACCAAGAGACTAAATGATGGCAACTAAACCAATGTATGATATAAAACAAAAAAATTGTAAAGAAAATTACCATTTGCGTTATAACTTTTGCTTAGTATATGATTATATTGAACTGTCCGATTGCATAAATTAAAACGTCACATTACACGGCATATTTAATAGTCGGTCTATTTCGGTAGTTCACGTAGAGGGTATTGTCAGCACATAACACTTATGTATTATATCTTATTAACAAAACGTATCATAGTTTGTGTGGCCGAGTGGGGAGACGGTCAGACTACAAATCTTTTTATCGTGGGTTCGAATCCCGATAGAAACTTATTTTTATCTCTTTTTTCTCATTTAAATCATGGGCGGATTGCGTAAAACACATTGCCTCCCGCCCCGTGCATCATAAATCTTGAAGAAGCCTTTGTTATAAATTTTGTGGCATCTTTTTAAGTGATGATGACAGTAGCACAACCGAAACAGTCAGTAAAATTGAGTGATTTTTACATGATTGTTTGTTTTTAAATGTTTTATTTCTATGTCCAAAAATTACTGAATCAAATAGATGTAAAACAAAAAAATTACAAAACGAAGAACAAAAAATATAAAAAATACATATTTAGCTTCAGACTCGCACTTCTTTCAAAAATAGATGTTTAGTAGCATTGCACTTCAACCGTACGACCATTCAGCCAGATGAGATATCGACACTAAATTAACCTACACAAGGTAATTTTTACTGCAAATTTCTATATATAGAACGCGGAAAATAATATATACAGTGTGCAATTACCGTGTAATTATGCAATCGGACAGTTCAATATAATCGTACAATAATATTATGGAAGCAATAGGTTTAGTTCTGTTTGTATGTATTGTTGACCATTGATATTTCATTTATGATTTTTTTATTATGTAAAGTTTTGTTTATGAACTTACAGTGCCCTCCTAAAATCCTTGGACAAATCCTATTTTTAGGATAAAATAATTCTCATTAACCCATGAAAAAATGATGCCAATAGTCATCTGAGCAAATAAAAAGTCAGCAACAATAGTAATATAATTATAATTTGTCAACATATGATTCAAACATTGTTACATAAATACACTTTTATTGTGGTGAAGTTACTTGCAGTAAGCATGACCAGTTTTTATAAATATTTCATTTGAGCAAGAACTTTTAGATGGTACTATATATATACACTAACTTGGTGCAATATTTCAGTTGTTAATTATGATATAGTTATGTCTCATACCATTATAAACTTACATTTGTATTTACTTTATTGTCTCCACTGATGTTATAACAATACTACCTTTTATTATATGCTTTCTAGTGCTATCATAGTCTTCAAATATATTATTGACTGTAAATTGGTATTATGGGAGTTCTACCTGTATGTTTTGCTGCATTCTATAGTATCCAATTTATGTTGAAAATAGCAAACTGACTGAGTTAGTATGAACATATAATGTATGATATATGACTATTCATGATGGTAACTTGTCAAAGCCAGTACTGTGTAGTGTAAGGTTAATTCTAGCCTCTCCTTTTATGTTTTTGTTATTGATACAAATGTTTTATTCTTATACTTATTGCCAATCTTTTGATCCACTTAAGGTATACAATCCCTATTGCCACTCATAATTAAAAACTGTTTTTTTTGAAAGTTTAGTAGTTGAACATGCTTACAAAATAGGATAGTTTTATATATTACATCATGTTCACCATTTTATATATTACATCATGTTCTTCATTTTATATATTACATCATGTTCACCATTTTATATATTACATCATGTTCACCATTTTATATATTACATCATGTTCACCATTTTATATATTACATCATGTTCACCATTTTATATATTACATCATGTTCACCATTTTATATATTACATCATGTTCACCATTTTATATATTACATCATGTTCACCATTTTATATATTACATCATGTTCACCATTTTATATATTACATCATGTTCTTCATTTTATATATTACATCATGTTCTTCATTTTATATATTACATCATGTTCACCATTTTATATATTACATCATGTTCACCATTTTATATATTACATCATGTTCACCATTTTATATATTATATTCTGCTCGAACTTAGGTGTTCGGAAACAGAACCTCTTTCTTGGGGAATAATATCTACAACTAAAAATAGACAATAAGAATTAGATCCTTTCCAGCTTCTTTATTATTAAAATATTGTATCGAATTTCTATAGCAATGTGATAATAAGAAAATATACATATAAAATATAATGAGATTATACAATACATGTATAGGAAGAATTTAAGTAATTGATATTCAAGTTTACTAATAACATAATAACATTTTTAATTAATAACATAATAACATTTTTCAGTGATGATCGCGAATTACATAATAATACTTTTACCAATAATCATAATATATTATTTCGGTCCAGTTAATAAAATGATACCATGATAACATTCTCCAATTGAAATATTATAACATTTTCAAATCATCAAAATAGAAATTTTTGAAGAATATCAAGAAATGTTTTTGTTAAAATAAAAGATTGAATTATATATTTCTTAAAAGAATTAATATATATGTAAATATAACTAAATAAGAATTAATATACATGTAAATATAACTAAATAAGAATTAATATACATGTAAATATAACTAAATAACATAATCAGTTTCTAAGATAATAACATTTCACTTTCCTGTGATCTAAATCAAATATTGCTGACAAGTTTTCCAATATACAGAATAAACTAGTTATATAACATTTTCCAAATATCTTTTCTGAATAAAAGATTGACTTAACAATTTACATACAAGTATTAATTCAAATAAAACAGTTTACATAAAGTAGTTTACATTACAACAAAATGATAAAAACCCTAAGATTGTAATAGTTTTTAAAACATCAAAGTTAAACAGTACAAAGTATAAAATCTAACCAAACTTACCTAAAAATAGACAATAAGAATTAGATCCTTTCCAGCTTCTTTATTATTAAAATATTGTATCGAATTTCTATAGCAATGTGATAATTGCCTGCTGGAAAAGGACCCTTTTTATGTTGCTTCCTCGCTGACGATTGGATAACGCGAAATCGACCAATATCTTTCCGGTATTTTAGGCTAGGCGGAGTCCTAAGACTTGGACTTCATACATGAAAAATTTACTAAAACAATATAAATGCCAGATCATTTACTTATGATAAAAAAATGATAACAAGCTTTCAAGACGCATTAATTACCATAAAAAGAAGCCATCACTTAGATACATTGACAATTATCAGTTCTGTCAATCTACATTACTGACCAGGTGACTGTATTAGACTAAGAGATTGCATAAATTGACTGTTTTGACAGCAATTAACAGTCTAACCCCTATTGATTTGACAGACTATGTTAGCTTAAATGACACTTTTATCTTTTACCTTAATCTCTTTAAGAATTTACACTAAATATTCATAATGAAAGATATAGGATTCAAAAATATAGAAAATTAAAACTTATTCATTAAAATAAGACAAAAATTACTCTTAATATTTTTTTCACAACAAAAATATAATTATTTTCAAAATATAATTATTTTCACAGCATAACACTACCTCCTCCTCTAATTTACTTTATTCCTATAAAGTGGTTAATTGAATTGGTCGATCAGTGAGGATGCTTACGAAAGAATTCCGAAAGGATTTTTAAAAAATGTAACTAACAGATATATACAACTTAAAATATACAAATTTTCATGACTCAAAATAAAACGGCACACCAATTTATGACACAGTAAATAAGTTCACAAGATAAACCAAAGTTGTTCTCTTTAGGAAATAAGTAAATCTTATACAACGAAAGTTATTACATAAGTGTCAAAAATCTTCCAACAACAGCATTTGCTGAAAACATAACATCATACAAACAACGTACATGTACATAAGAGTCATAAACAACATTAGCAAAAATACATGAAACAAAATACACAACACAATACAAGTCAATATTCAAAATTTCAAATATTCAAAAGTTCATTTATCAATAATGAGTTGTAGGTGCTATCATATTTGTTAATTCTAAGGCGAATGGTTTGATATGGGAATCAACATATTTCCATGTTGAAAGTAAAAATAAACACAATATGTTGTACTCAAAATTTTTCTAATTTTCTTAGACATAAGAATATTAACACAGTGTTGTTTCTTTATACTAATAGATTGGTTATTCAACGTATTTGTTATTGAGCAATGGTCCCAGTCAAATGATAGAACAGGATTCAATAAACCCCTTATTGAAATACAAGTTATATTAGTTGGGACTTGAGCCTTCCAATAGGTTGGACACAAAGATAAAGTTTTCAATGGTACATGAATACAATGTTTTCCGTTAGTTAATTCTACAACAAGTCTAGTTTGTCTGTTATAATTCTTAATAAAGAATACTATAATTAAAATTAAGCAAACAAGTGTAGCTATGGACAGTGCTAATATATAATGATCTATGGTTAAATCTAAATCTTTAAAAAAGTTTGGTTTATCAGTATTAATAGGGTTTTCATTTTTGTAGACAAATGAAGGAATTTTAGCAGCTGAAACTCGCTTTGAACTTTGTAAAACGGCTATAATTGTGCATAGTTTTCTAAGTTTAGTAAACATAATAATACATAGACATAATGAAAAGCCGGATACTGCTGATGTACAATATAAAATTATATCATCAGTAGAAGGCCATGAAGAATCAATATTTATCCTACCAGCTAGCAACGGTTCAGTTAAAGTTCTAAATGCTGTAGCATCATTTTTAGCTGCTTGAGCCATTTTTTGTAAACTTAGATGAGTTTTTCTGTCATCAGCTATCACATTATTCATTGTATGATTGTACAACTTAAATTGTGGTACAGTAATATCTAGTGGGTTTTCAAATATCATATTGCTTTCAATAGACTCTAAAGAAGTATCATTGAAAAATTGTTGTAAAACTGCTAAGTTAAAGGGATGCAACTTAGTTATACTATTTTCTTGACAATTTGAAAGTCTTTGTGGTAAATATATGCTTTTAGCACTAACAGAACATTGACAAGGAACCGACAATGTGCAAAAAGAACATCCATTGACCGTATGTTTAGTTAAATTACATGTAAAATCAAGAGTATCTAACTTATACACAACAATTGTAGTTTTAGATAATACAAATATATTTGGGTTTATATGATTTACCAAAAATCTAAAGTCACATAATTGTTTTACAGTTACTTTATCATTACGAAAAAGACTTAGGATACAACTTTGTGTTGTAACTGGTGTTAAAGCTTTGTTTATTGTACATAGTAATTTATTAGAATTATCTTTTTGACAATTTAGAATTTCTTCTTGTTCAAAAGTGACATAAAATTGAGAATCAACTGTCATAGCAAACAATTTAGGTAAGTCTACTATTTGAGTAGCATGATTGGTAGAATCATTTACTGGGACTGGAAATGATAACACATTAAATAGACTTAATGGTTTTTGAAATGGACTTATTGGGAACTTTAAGGCAATATACAATTTAGAACCCTTTCTGTTATATAAACTTATTACATTTTTATAAATTTCACCAATATCAGTATAAACGAGGTGAAAACCTTGAAACTTATTATTAAGTATTTGTTGAATATCACTCACAGTTTTTGACATTGTATTAGCAGGAATTAATTTAGGAGACAATTTACCTTCAACTAAATCATTTATACCATCCCAAATTTCTTTAAACCTATGTTCTAGTTGTCTTGAATTTTCAACCTGTTTAGCTATCAAGGTACTTACAGTAGAAAAAGCTTTTTCTAAATCATTAAATGTTTGATATAACTGTTGTTGAATAGTTTCAATTGCTAGCTCATTAGTTTTTAAACCTTCCATTATATTAGACATTCTATCATCAGAAGTTTGAATATATGACGCTAAGTTTTCCTCATGTTGTTCTACAGTAGAAACAACTTTAGATGTTATTTTATTTAAAGCGTTTATATGGTTAGCTAAAGTTTTAACATCCTCCACTGTGGCTGTTCCAAATATTGACTTACTTAAATCTCCTATAAATGACAATATAGCTCTACGTGATCTAGATCTAACAAGTAATTGTTTTTCTGGAATAAGTTTGTACACTGACTCAATAGTACTATTTAAAACTACCTCAGTTTTATGTCTTATCTGATTAATCTCAAGTAATACATCATTAACAAATTTGCAAATTGCTCTATTATCTTTGCATGCAGCAAAATCTACTATATTCATTCCCGTTGGCAATTCCACCTCAAATGTATGTATCCATATTTCTTCTGACATCTGTAACTGAACCCTGGGTTCAAAGGCAACACCATAATTTAGTCGCTGTAACTCAGACGAGAACATTCCAGATACCGTGGTAAAACACATAGCCATAAGCAAAACCATAAGCACCATTCGGACTTGAACTAAAATGAGACAGAACAAATGTAGCTCAGACGGTGTTGTAAACCTATGCGCATTAAGTTTTACAATCTAGCACTATAATCAGGAAACAGACCCAATGGGATTATCTTTTTCACTCACTTTCACTCCGGTCCTTGCACACATCTCTCACACAATCAGGTCTGGATCCTTAATAATTTTGCCTTTACTACACCACTGTCTATTTAAACTCAGCATTGCTTTAGTATGCCAATGTTAATTCTTAAGTCACTTAATACTTAAGTTTACTTTAATGATGAAAAATACACCTTAAGCTATGGTTGACCAATCTAGTTTTAAGTCAATAGTAAAATACTATAAAAACATATAAAAACAATAAGTATTTTGGAATATAACGACTAAATTACTGCCTACCCTATTTTAATTTATTTTATTACCATATTTCTTCTAATTCTTATTAAAACACTTATTACTCTCCTACAACTTTAATGCTCAATTACAACTGATCACCGCTACTCTGAAATAACTAAATCTTTTCTTCCCTTTTCTCTTCCTAGTCTTACCCAATGTAGTATGTTTGATATGGAAATGCCTTTTTAAAGCTTCACTAACATCATTTTCAGCCTCCCATGAAGGTTTTATATTAGGATCTTCCCACTCAATGAGATAATACCTAACTTTACCATAATTTCTTTGTTTAAGTATCTTATTAGCTTTTAGCCATGTGCCTCCCTTATCATCATCATCATCATCATTATCATCATCTGTTTCATAGTCATCATCATTATCACCATTATCATCATTATTTGAATCATTATTAACCTTATCAGAGAGAATACTTTCACCTTTATCATCATTTTTATTGGAATCAGTATTAGTATTTCCTTCAGTATTGTCATTATTTTGACTGCTCTTAGATTGATTTTCATCTATTACTTTTTGTTGCCTATAGTTTCTAGGATCATGATATATTTTAAGATTTTTAGCATTCACCATAGCTGAATGAGTCTTATGCGTTGTGCAATCAGCTATTTTGTATGAATCAAACGGTCCTAATTCCTTAATGTAAAATGGTCCAGACCATTTATCTTCAAGTTTATGAGATAAGCCTTTTGCCCGACTATTTACTTTAAGTAAAACTAAATCTCCTAACTTAAAATCAGACTTTTTAGCTTTTACATCATGTCTCTGCTTACTCTCAGTATTAGAAAGTTCTGAATTTTTAGTTGCTTGGCCATGCACAGTCTTTAGATTTTCAAGTAATTCATTTAGAAAAGTCTTGGCTTCTTGGTTCATATTTTCTCTAGGAACAATCGCTGTATCAAATGGTAAACGCATTTCATTGCCAAAAACCATACGAAAAGGGGAATAACCCGAAGTTTCAGTATTTGGGGATGATCTTATTGACATTAATACAGTCGGTAATAACTCGTGCCAATTGTTTTGTTTCTTGTTAACATACATCCGTAAAGTTTGTGCAATGACTGCATTCTGACGTTCAACACATCCATTAGCTTGCGGATGGTAACTAGCAGTTTTATGTCTTGCAACTTGATATATTTCACAGACAGCATTAACTAATTTAGACAAAAAGTTTCTACCTCTATCAGAAACTAATGATAGACACGCACCATACCGACAGAAAATTTCATCATGAATAACTCTCGCAATTTCTTGGGCTGATTGCGTAAACAATGGAAATGCCTCAATCCACCTAGAGAAACTATCAACACAAACAAGAATATACTCATGACCTGCCGTGGTCTTGGGTAATGGACCCAATACATCTACATGTACTCTTTCAAATACTTTAACCACTGGGAGAGGGTTTAAAGGTGTAGCATGAGGATGAGAATCTTTTTTTGCCATTTGACATCTATCACATGATTTTACATAATCAACTACATCCTGATTCATTTGACGCCAATAATATTTAGCATGTAATGCATTGTAAGTTTTCTTAACACCAAAGTGACCATTATAATCATGATATGATTGTATAGCCTTTAACCTAAGTTTAGTAGGAAGTGCAATCTGAAAGATTAATTTATCATCTGTAGGTTTCTTTTTACTTCTGGGTTGAAATTTATGTATTAGGATACCATCAATTATATCAAAGTAATCTTGATTAAATTTAATGTAATTACTGAGTTTTTCATCATTAGGTAATTCCTTAGTCTTTAAGTAATGATACATATCTTTAAATTCAGGACATTCTTTTTGTAATTTGATCAAAGTTAAATCATTTTCTATTTTTCCGTCCACTGGAGATTCCACATCAATTGCCAAAACTGGGCTATGAACTGAATATTCAAAAGTTACTTCTAAAAATTCCTTAGAATTATTATCTCTTATTTCAACCTTTGGTTTTGTACAGTTTCTAGGTTTGGTATTTATCTTGCTATCATTTGGATTTAAAATTTCAAGTAAATTTATATCTTCCAAAATTTCATCCATTTCATTATCTCTTTCTATAACTGTATTAGATTTATCTTGATTAGCTTGTGCCTCAACAGTCAACCTTGATAAAGCATCTGCACAGTTGTACTTCCCTTTAATGTACTCAACCTTATATTTGAAACCTTGTAAAAATAAGGCCCATCTAGCAAGCCTACCATTTGAAGAAGTGGCTAAGTTATTAAAACACGTTAAAGCTTTATGATCTGTATAAATTGTGAATGGAAGTCCAGTTGAAAGATAAGACTTATAAGTTTTTACACCAGTCACAATAGCTAAACATTCTAATTCTGAGGCAGAGTAATTTTTCTCAGAACCATGTAATGCTCTACCACCATATTCTATGACACGATGCCTATTATTACAATCAACCTGACCTAAAATATAACCTAAACCTAAAGTACTAGCATCACACGTTAGAATAAAAGGTCTATTCATGTCTGGGAATGCTAAAATTGGAGCAGAAGACATACTTTGTTTTAATGTATTCAAAGCTTGATCACACTTATCTGACCATACAAAAGGAACATCTTTCTTCAATAATTCAAAAATTGGAGCACAGATTTTACTATAATTATTTATGAATTTCTTATAATAATTTGTGAGTCCTAGTAAACTCTTAACACCTTTCTGATTTTTTGGAACAGTCAAATTCAAAATTTTCTCTACTTTTTTCGGATCTGCTTCAACACCATCCTTACTGATCACATGACCTAAGTATGTAAGTTTTCTTTGAGCAAAATGACACTTCTTTGGTGAAAGTTTTAATCCGGCTTGCTTTAAGCGACTAAATACTTCGGACAGGTGGTGTAAATGCTCTTCAAAATTTGACGAAAAGATAATTACATCATCAACATAACAAAGTACATATTTCCATGAAATTCCTCTTAAAACTTTCATCATTAAACTTTGAAAAGTAGCAGGAGCTCCGGACAGACCGAAAGGCATATTTTTGAATGTAAAAATACCATCATAAGTAATAAAAGCACATTTTTCTTTACTATCTTCATCCAGGGGAACTTGCCAAAATGCTTTACCTAAGTCTAATGTTGTAAAATACTGAGCTTTAGCTTCACCTATACAGTCAAAAATATCTGATAATGTTGGTAAAGGAAAGTCTTGTTGTTTACTAAGTTTATTAAGTTTTCTATAATCTACTGCAAACCTATACTCATCAGAATTAGCTTTACGGACTAAAACCACAGGAGAATGCCAACTAGAATTGCTTTCTTCAATTTGATTGGTTCTTAACATTTCATCGGTCAACTCTTTAGTTTTACGTCTCATTTCAGGAGTTTGTCTGTAAAAAGGTAACTTGACCGGACCAGAATTACCTGTATCAACTTTATGAGTAGTTAAATGAGTTCTACCTAAATCATGTAAACCCTCAGAAAATAATTCTGAGTTCTTATTGAGAAAATTTAACAACCTAGTTTTTTGATGCTCAGTTAAATCAGAATTTTCTAAGTTAAAAGTAAATTTACTAGGTTTGTCATTATTGGAAACATTTATATTTTGTTTAGTTGGTTTTTCATCAGATAGAGTAAATATATGCTCGTCATTAACTTCGGCTGCGACAGCTAAGATTTTATTTCTTTTAATGGTCACTGCAGAGTCTGTTGGATTAATGACGCGTAAAAGTGCTTTACCTTTATGAACTTTAACAAGACACTTAGCACCCATAATGTTTTGATTAGTTAAACTAGTCAAAGGCTCTAAAAGGATCTGTTTTTCTGAATCTACTCTTGAAATTTTTACTGGTAAATCAGTCTCTGAGTTTGCAGGTAAAGTTACATATTTAACAGTCCTAGCATATCCTGTATTTGTTGTTAAAGTACAAATCTTCAAATTTTCTTGAATGATAAATTGTTTAGTTTTATAGTTAATAGTAACATGATGGCTTTCCATAAAATCATGACCTATTATAATTGAATGATGAAGATCATTTATCACATAAAAATCATACTTTATAATGAAACCACCAAAATTTACATCTAATGTTACCAGTCCTTGAACGGAGTGGTTAGTCCCACCTACACCGAAAATAGATTTTAAAGAGCAAGGACGAATAGAAGGTTTTGCACCATCAAAAATTTTGTTTAAAAATTTTGTACCAACACATGATATAGTAGCACCAGTATCACAAAGAGCACTTGTTTTTTTTCCATTAATAGAGACATTTACAGTATTCTTAGTCATGTACGCTGTAAAATTTGCATTAACTTCAGCAGTTGTAGGTTTTTGAGAAAATTTGATATTTTTAGCACTATTTTTTGAATATCTAGCATTTAAATATGAATTTTTAGACTTAGAATGATTTAAATTATTAGATAATCTATCTTTGTGCCCATCCACTTGATCGACATTGTCAGTCTTGCGGACAGGCGCGAGTCCCTATTGTGGACCCTGATTAGAATTTCTATTGTTGAAATTTCCTCGACCCCTGCCTGGTCTACCTCTAGACTGAGACTCATCCCTCCTATATGAATTTCTGCACATGGTGCCAAAATGATTAAATTTTTTACATTTATAACATTGTTTGCCATTCGCCCTACAATTATCAATAGAATAGCACCTACCTCCACATCTTGGACATTGTCTCTGGTTCTCAACATTGGCCGCCAACTTTGCCACAGCTGCCGTCAGCACATCAACCGTGGTTTCCAACTTGTTTGGAAAAGTTCCAGATGACGGTTGGTTAATATTCATTCTTCCAAGTAATTTTCTTACATCGTCCAAGGTTTCCGGCGCGTGAGTTGATATGGCCGCTCCTATTGACCTATCCAATCCATTTAAAGCTATTTGGACAGCTATATTCTGAGAAATCCTATTCTTTATGCATTCTACCTCCAATCTTGTGAGGAATTCGTCCGGTGTTTCAGTGTCTTTTTGTTTGGAGGCATAGATATCCAGGTTGATCCTGTCCACCGGTTTATATTTTGTTAGTAGTTGCTCCTTTAAAACTTCTAATGTATCAGGTTGGGGTTCTAAGTTCTCAAACCAGATTCTGGCATTACCCTCTAAACTCCAAGCTAGAGTTGCCATAGCCCTATCTCCACTGATCCCCACACATTTACAATACTGATCAAATCTCTTAAGAAATGACTTGATGTCCTCCTTTCCACTAAAACTCTCCAATTTAAAGACACCAGCCATTGTTTCAGTGTTTTGTTCTGTAGTCTGCACTGGTACCTCTACTTGTACCCCTGCTGGATTAACCTCCTCTACTGCTAGCTCTTCAGGTGATGACCTTAGGTAATAATTTGATGGTCTTGAAGTTAGTACCATGTCACGCTTGGCTTATGTAAGAGGTAGGATCTTTCCGTACCCACCACGTATTCTGCTCGAACTTAGGTGTTCGGAAACAGAACCTCTTTCTTGGGGAATAATATCTACAACTAAAAATAGACAATAAGAATTAGATCCTTTCCAGCTTCTTTATTATTAAAATATTGTATCGAATTTCTATAGCAATGTGATAATAAGAAAATATACATATAAAATATAATGAGATTATACAATACATGTATAGGAAGAATTTAAGTAATTGATATTCAAGTTTACTAATAACATAATAACATTTTTAATTAATAACATAATAACATTTTTCAGTGATGATCGCGAATTACATAATAATACTTTTACCAATAATCATAATATATTATTTCGGTCCAGTTAATAAAATGATACCATGATAACATTCTCCAATTGAAATATTATAACATTTTCAAATCATCAAAATAGAAATTTTTGAAGAATATCAAGAAATGTTTTTGTTAAAATAAAAGATTGAATTATATATTTCTTAAAAGAATTAATATATATGTAAATATAACTAAATAAGAATTAATATACATGTAAATATAACTAAATAAGAATTAATATACATGTAAATATAACTAAATAACATAATCAGTTTCTAAGATAATAACATTTCACTTTCCTGTGATCTAAATCAAATATTGCTGACAAGTTTTCCAATATACAGAATAAACTAGTTATATAACATTTTCCAAATATCTTTTCTGAATAAAAGATTGACTTAACAATTTACATACAAGTATTAATTCAAATAAAACAGTTTACATAAAGTAGTTTACATTACAACAAAATGATAAAAACCCTAAGATTGTAATAGTTTTTAAAACATCAAAGTTAAACAGTACAAAGTATAAAATCTAACCAAACTTACCTAAAAATAGACAATAAGAATTAGATCCTTTCCAGCTTCTTTATTATTAAAATATTGTATCGAATTTCTATAGCAATGTGATAATTGCCTGCTGGAAAAGGACCCTTTTTATGTTGCTTCCTCGCTGACGATTGGATAACGCGAAATCGACCAATATCTTTCCGGTATTTTAGGCTAGGCGGAGTCCTAAGACTTGGACTTCATACATGAAAAATTTACTAAAACAATATAAATGCCAGATCATTTACTTATGATAAAAAAATGATAACAAGCTTTCAAGACGCATTAATTACCATAAAAAGAAGCCATCACTTAGATACATTGACAATTATCAGTTCTGTCAATCTACATTACTGACCAGGTGACTGTATTAGACTAAGAGATTGCATAAATTGACTGTTTTGACAGCAATTAACAGTCTAACCCCTATTGATTTGACAGACTATGTTAGCTTAAATGACACTTTTATCTTTTACCTTAATCTCTTTAAGAATTTACACTAAATATTCATAATGAAAGATATAGGATTCAAAAATATAGAAAATTAAAACTTATTCATTAAAATAAGACAAAAATTACTCTTAATATTTTTTTCACAACAAAAATATAATTATTTTCAAAATATAATTATTTTCACAGCATAACAATTACATCATGTTCACCATTTTATATAGATTAGTTGCATAATATAATAAATGTAGCTTGCAGTTGCAAAATTATTTGATATTAGCTGTCATCTGGAGTAAATAATTACCTCCCTTTTCTTGTGCAAATGGTGCAGTTATTATTATGCCTATAAAAATGGTCTTAATTGATGTATTAAATTGTCTGATATGGTAAAAAACTATTTTTAGCTAGGGATTTTATACCTTAAGTCTGTTTGTCTCAGATCAATGTAAACAAGCTGTTATAAATGTCTGTTTACCCTCAATGAGCATGTCTCCCTCTTACTTTGTGTGCTTCATTGCATATTTTTTTTAATCAAAACATCATGAATTCCTTTATTTTAAATATCATATCTTTATGACAATAAATCACTGAAAGTGCTATGTAAATGAACTTGTTTTGTTGTTTATTATACATTGATATGAAGGATATCAGGATTTAACTTTAAAGATTGTCCGAGGAACCTTGATGACTTATATTTATGAACAGGCATCCTGTTACTGCTAGTAATCATTTGGTTTGGACAAGTAAAACATAAAGCTGATGGTCCAATGGGACAATCTTGTTTAAGAAATAATATTAAGCTCCAGATACTCATTGACTTTGGTGTAAGATCAATATTTTATTTTACTGAGTGAGCTCAGAAAAATATTTTCATGAGTGGCAGAGCCACGAGTGAAAATACCATTTTCTGAGTTCATGAGTTGATATAAAACAATCTTTCTACAAAATTGACAAATATTCTGTTTCTTTCATGCTTTTTTTTCTCTGTTCTCTTATAGGTATTTTACATAAATGTAACACAACATCATTCCACTTTAAGATGACATTGTTTATTTTCAAAAGTGAAGTCAATATTAATTTATATTTCACTACACAACCTGCATTACAGTGACTCTAAACTAAAGTTCATGGAGAGCTGATGTCAGAAGATCCCAGTTCATGTGACACCGGCAGCAGATGACATAAACCCAGATTTGATTTGATATGACAATAAGATTTTATACTTTCATCATAAAGCATTAAAGAAAAAAATATTTATTTGATTTTATGACACAGTCTGTCAGAGCATCTACAGATCTCTGCTTCAAATCCCTGGTTACATTGATATAAGTTTTCAGGACTGGTTTTGAAGTTCAGGCATTTTGTAATCTGAGAAAGGCTTCTTTTCCTATGACATTGTAAAAGTAGCTGAAATCATGAAATTTATCAATTTCAGGATTTTGAAATGCTCTAACATCTTTCTAAAAAGGGGTCGTAGGTTGGATTCCCAGACTGAACATACTTTTGTGGTGTTTGGTCATGAAATAATTCATATGCTAATTCTTCCTCCTACCACCGATTCTAAATCATGTAGCCCCATTGTCAGTCACTGGTGGAAGTATGTGTTTAATAACATGTTAACAGCTAAATCTAGAGATATAGCCTTTCCAAGAATGGCGAGTAGGTTCACTGACAGCTGTAATATGACCTATACTATATGTTGCTATAGAAACAAAAGAAAACTCTGGGTTTGGTTGCAACAGAGTATTGTTAGACAATCATCAAGACCATCTAGACCAGCAATAGAATCCTAATCTCTCTGTGAAACTTCATTTAACGAGGCTACACATTTGGATAAATCTCATCTTCCATGTTGACCTCGGTGCACCTTTTCACAAAAATTCTTACCAGAAAAAATCATCGTAAGTCAAATTTATAATTTGAAGTTCAAAATCAGGATAATTAAGGTAACTATGACATCATACTCAAAAAGTATACAATATTTTACATACATGTAGTTCAATAATATTTGAAATTGATTGGCCAAAGAATGGCAGTAATGAGTATTAATAATGTTTCTTGATTTTTATCATAAGTTTTTTTGAGACAAGTCCCACTGGTCTAGACTAATTGAACATGAAAAAGAAAGTCATTACAAAAGATTATTTTTTTATTATTGTAAGATATACACATAATGGTATAAAAATAGATTCAAAACAAAACATTTCTATGTGAAAAAATATAATAATAATTATAAAATGTAAAGTATCACAGATATGTATGTACAAGTATAAGGCAAAAACATTTGTATTTAATGAAATAAAAGTAAAGTACAGTTCAGTCTTCAAATTTGTACGCAGTGAACCGAGTCCATCAAAATCGCTTTCCGTCCTGTGACTTTAAGAATATTGATGGCCCGATAGTCAATCAACTTTTTACAGCCAATATTTTCCATATTCAAGAAAAAATACTTCTTTGTTATATTGTTCATTAAATTTTAGGATATATTTTTTTATTATTCTAAATCATTAAAATGGACTCCATATTTTAAGACATCACTAAGATTTTTTTTGATCCAGTAAACTTGTATTCAGTACAGTAAAAAAAATCATTTTGTTTGAATAAATGTCCAGGGCAAATGAAAGTTGTCATGAAGACCAGTACAGTTTAATCAGAATTACTTGTATACAAAATCAGATTACAATGTATCTGAAAATTATGCATACTCTGAAGTTCCTTGGTCCTGAACTTTTTTCTGTACAAATTCTAGTAAAAAATCTGCTTCATTCCAACTATTTTTAATTGTTTCAAGAAAAAAAAAATCATTTAACCAATCAAAGCACTGAAGATTTTATGAGACAGTAATATGTTGAATAGATAGAATAACAGTTTTCAAAGCATGTTAAAACACAGGAGGTAAAAGGTATTCATTGACAAGAGAAGGTATGCTCATTAATAAAAATATATATTTTGTGTTACAGTATTACAGGTAGGTCCAAGTCTGTTTAATGTAGATTCAAGTGAAAAACACTTTTATTCAACTGTCAGAGAAGCATACATTAACCTTCCTGATTTAAACACTAATTACAGCAATATATTTAAAATTGTTCAGGAATTTATACAATGTAAAGATTAACATGATCAAAATACACAATATTATAAACAGAAGTATAAAACTGGTAACATAAATATATCACAGACAAACAATGTTTATATGTCATAGTAAACAATGATAATGTATAAATGGTTTTATATCCATTCCAAATGTTCATTATATCACTGTCTAAGAGAGATCACTCAACAAAAATTGATATGTTATAAACACTGTTATACACACCCCACACCCCTCAAAGTGCTTATGTCACGCATTGCTACTTAACCACTGGCAACACGTAAATCACGAGACACTAGTAATACCATGTGACAAAAAATGGTGACAGCCAAGAAAACACCATGGTAATTTCGTTATTTTTACAAATTATAAATTAAAACTATTATTTTCATCTTAATGTACTTTTAACATCATACTTTAATACAAGAAGACTCAATGAATAGAAGATATTGAAAAGTAAAAGAAAAGATGAAAAAAATATTCTGATCTCTGAGGGTCGATTTACTTGTGGTGGCAGTGGTTATTGAATTTAATAAAGGGAAATAACTGCTGAAGAGAATTTGACTGTTATCAGGTTTCAAAGTTAGCTCCTTTGATCATCTCAATTTGGTTTTCACAAAATAATGCATTTTTATATGAGCAAAAATATTTAATTATCCATGTGGAATACATTAGCTTTTGTGCTGATAACTTTGTTAATCCTCTGGCATAGGTGGGAATGTTTCTGCTCCTGGAGGCCATGCACCAAGGGGAGGTCCATGCTGAAATAGATAAAGGTAAAAATACCAAAACACTAGAATTTGCAACGATGAATCTTTCATTTTTCAAATATTAACAACAAAGTTTAAAACCATTCTTTTTATGCTCTTATAATTTTCAACAAAGACATAGTTCAAGTGTAACATCTTATTTTACAATTTCTATGCCGACCAACATAATATTTATGTTATTGCCCTTTGATTCAGTTACAGACATATATTTTTACATGCATAAACAGAAGTATCCTGTATTGACTAAACTAATGTTGAATTGCAACAGTGCTTACTTTTCTTGTAAACCAATATTTTTTACAGTTCGTTTTTTCTAAACTGTCAATATATGAATAATTTCATGGTGACTGTGTGTATTAAAATGTTCATTGCCTAACAATTGTAATATTGCTATAGCATGTAGTCAGTCACCATGAAATTATTCAAACTTTGACAGTTTAGAAAAAACAGACTTTAACAGTGCCTCATACTTAGATTTTTTTTTGAAATTTCAAGCTTTTTCCTCTTGTTCTTGAGTAAGTGAAATCTAAAAATCAACTTGTGCAGGATAAAAATGCACTCATCAAGTGGTTAAATACTCAAAAAAAATACTGTAAACTATGATAAACAAGAGCTCCGCTGGGCGGGGCATTATACGCCCGTGTGCAGTCCATGCTGTGTTCTATCTCATATGAAGTCCCTGTGACCTTGACCAATGACCCTGGGATCTCAGAATAGGTCCCATCCTTAACTGGAGGGCTATCCAAAGCAAAGATTTTGAGAACCTAGGTACAGCCATGGTTGAGTTATCACCGACACAAAGTTTTCCCATACAAACTTCCAGTGATCTTGACCCTGGGGCCTCAGAACCAAAAGTTCTCGCCCTTGACCCAAAGAGTATTGATACATAAAATTTGGTGATCTTAGGTAAAGTTGGTTGTTGGACAAGGTTTTTCCTCATGATTTTTCTTGTGACTTTGACCTTTAACCCAGGGACCTAAAACCAAAGGGGCATATGCTAGACATTAAGGCTCCCCTTAAATAAAATTTGGAAAACCTACAATGTAGGTACAATCATTATTGAGTTACTGTCCCGAAAATGTTTCAATATGAATTAAGTCCCTGTGACCTTGACTTTTGACCCTGGGGTCTCCAAATCAAAAGAGAACATCCAATACCAAAGAGCTATCAACACATTACATATTAAGTTATTGTCTGGACAAGGATTGTCCACATGATGCCCCTGTGACCTCAATCTTTGACCCAGTTTTGACCCAAAACCAATTGGGAACATCCTCGACACATGGGCTACCCTCACATAAAATTTGGTGAACTAAATTCATGTTACTTATTAAATATAGCATTATTTCCATGGTTTGCCATTTTGACTTTGTTAACATATTGATTGAACATTTGAAGTCACTGCTTGGTAATTTGATATTTTCTGGATGATGGTTTAAACTTGACCTAGGGGCCCCAAAACCAATAGGGAACATTCTTGACACATGGGCTACTCTCACATGAAATTTGGTGAACTTAGGTGCAGTCATTGTTGATTTACTACACGGACAATGTTTTTCAATATGATGCCCCTGTGACCTTGACCTTTGACCCAGGGGCCCCAAAACCAATAGGACATAACCATGACACATGGGCTACTCTCACATAAAATTTAGTGAACCTAGGTACATTGGTTGTTCAGTTATTGTCTGGACAAGTGTTTCATTGTTTGCCATTTTGACTTTATTAACATATTGATAGAACATTTGAAGTCACTGCTTGGTAATTTGATATCTTCTGGTTGAAGGTTTAAACTTGACCCTGTTTCCCAAAAACTGATAAGGCACATCCTTGACACATGGGCTACTCTCACATGAAATTTGGTGAACCTAGGTACAGTCATTGTTGAGTAATTACCCGGACAATGTTTTTCAATATGATGCCCCTGTGACCTTGACCTTTGACCCAGGGGCCCCAAAACCAATAGAGCATAACCTTGACACTTCCGCTACTCTCACGTAAAATTTAGTGAACCTAGGTACATTGGTTGTTCAGTTATTGTCTGGACAAGGTTTTTCCATATGATGCCTCTGTGACCTTGACCTTTGGGTCTGGGGCCCAAAAACCAATTGGGAACATCCTTGACACAAGGGCTACATTCACATAAAATTTTGTGAACCTAGGTACAGTTGTTGATGAGTAATTGTCCAAACAAGGTTTTTCAATATGATGCCCCTGTGACCTTGACCTTTGACCCAGGAGCCCCAAAACCAATAGGGCATATCCTTGACACAAGGGCTACCCTCACATAGAATTTGATGAACCTAGGTACATTGGTGGTTCAGTAATTGTCTGGACAAGTGTTTCATTGTTTGCCATTTTGACTTTATTAACATATTGATAGAACATTTGAAGTCACTGCTTGGTAATTTGATATCTTCTGGTTGAAGGTTTAAACTTGACCCTGTTTCCCTAAAACTGATAAGACACATCCTTGACACATGGGCTACTCTCACATGAAATTTGGTGAACTCAGGTGCAGTCATTAGTGAGTTATTACCCGGACAATGTTTTTCAATATGATGCCCCTGTGACCTTGACCTTTGACCCAGGGGCCCCAAAACCAATAAGGCATAACTTTGACACATGGGCTACTCTCACATAAAATTTAGTTAACCTAGGTACATTGGTGGTTCAGTTATTGTCTGGACAAGGTTTTTCCATATGATGTCTTTGTGACCTTGACCTTTGACCCAGGGGCCCAGAAACCTATTGGGAACATCCTTGACACAAGGGCTACATTCACATAAAATTTTGTGAACTCAGGTACAGTCGTTGATGAGTTATTGTCCAAACAAGGTTTTTCAATATGATGCCCCTGTGACATTGACCTTTGACCCAGGAGCCCCAAAACCAATAGGGCATAACCTTTACCCAAGGGCTACCCTCACATAAAATTTGGAGAACCTAGGTACATTGGTGGTTATTGTCTGGACAAGTGTTTCATTGTTTGCCATTTTGACTTTATAAACATATTGATAGAACATTTGAAGTCACAGCTTGGTAATTTGATATCTTCTGGTTTAAGATTTAAATTTAACCCTGTTTTCCCAAAACTGATAAGGTACATCCTTGACACATGGGCTACTCTCACATGAAATTTGTCGAACCTAGGTACAGTCATTAGTGAGTTATTACCCGGACAATGTTTTTCAATTTGATGCCACTGTGACCTTGACCTTTGACCCAGGGGCCCCAAAATCGATAGTGCATATCCTTGACACATGGGCTACTCTCACATGAAATTTGGTGAACCTAGGTACATTGGTGTTTCATTTATTGTCCGGACAAAGTTTTTCCATATAATGCCCCTGTGACCTTGACCTTTGAACCTGGGGCCCCATAAACCTATAGGGCGCATCTTTGACACATGGGCTACTCTTACATAAAATTTGGTGAACCTAGGTACAGGCGTTGTTGAGTTATGGTCCGGACAAGGTTTTTCAATTTGATGTCCCTGTGACCTTGACCTTTGACCCAGGGGCCCCATAATCGATTGGGAACATCCTTGACACATGGGCTTCTCTCACATAAAATTTGGTGATCCTAGGTAGATTGGTTGTTAAGTTATTGTCAGGACAAGTTTTTTTCCCATATGATGCCACTGTGACCTTGACCTTTGACGCAGGGGCCCCAAAACCGATAGGGAACATCTTTGACACATGGGCTACTCTTACATTAAATTTGGTGAACTTAGGTACATTGGTGGTTCAGATATTGTCCGGACAAGTTTTACCTATTTTAAGTCCCAGTGACCTTGACCTTTAACCCTGGGGTCTCAAAATCAATAGGGAACCTCCTCCACCCAAGGGCTATCAACACATAAAATTTGAGGAACCTAGGTTCATCCTTTCTTGAGTTATCATCCGGACAAGCAATTGTCCACGGACGGACAGACGGACAGACGGACAGACGGACAACAGCATAACATAATACGACCGTTTTTTCAAAACGGGCGTATAAAAATGCATACATGTATTAAAGTAATAATACATAACAGAATGAAATAATTCAATGCTGAATATGATTGAGATATTTAAATTATATAGTATTACTATGTTAGTATATTTACTGCTAGTAAATATAAAATGTCCACAGACAAGTGGACTGGCAATATATAACATGTCTGCAGACATTTATGTATGAGTGGGACAACTTGGGCAATAGAATTCCACATCTCTTATGTAAAAATGTTTTGTTACCTTTCCAAATGTATCACAAGTTCTAGCATCATACAACATTTGTCTGATTTCTTTAGTATTTCTTCTGTTAGCATACTCAGCAGCAACAACACCATCCTGCAATAAAAGTATGTTAAAATACACTGCCCTCCAAAAGATCCTTTACATATTTATTATTCCAATTCATTGTATAGAATTCCAAAAGGCTATGATAAATATATTTTATGGTCCAATAATATTAACCTGTGCTTGACCTACCTTATTATAATAATTACACTCTTCACTTACATTGAATTGTGAGTTTCCGTATGCATGTATATGATTATACATGTGTTTATAACAACCTATGTGACTGTAAATCAATTTTGTAAACATGGCATGTTATTGTACTTTAAATTTTAGCGCATTTGATTATGGGGAAACATGTAAGTCCGTAATAATGTGGCACTGTTTCAAAGTATTTAATTTTATGAAAAAAAAAATTAATCGTTCAATAAGTGTTTTTTGCCAAAAGCTTACGATAAATGATTTGGGAACCAAAGCAAAAATAGACAGTAAATACCATGTTTTATTTATATTCTTACATATAAAAGTCAAGCTCAGGTTAATACATTCTCATACCCAGAGGTTACCAAGATCCTCGAGAATCTTAATAGCCCCTGGAAACAAGAATGAGGTTTATAATTATTGTCGGACTATAATATGTTGTTTTGTTTTGCTTTTAAAGTCAGTAGAATTTGTCTTTTGGATATGAGATTACAAAAATTGTTGCATTTACGTTGTTATCAAGTAACACTGACCATAGTTTTAGGGGCTAACAAGATAATAATAGCATCAACTCATAAATGAAATGAATTTTTTTAAAATGGTATTTTTATTGTATACTTTATAAATAAGTTAAATAACCATAATAATTAGGGCTGTCAGGATATGCCAGGAGTGTATCACGGTATATTGCTATGTGCTAGAACTGTACCGTGATACATACCATGATATATACTGTTTGCAAACCAAAGACACGGCTGCATAATACTTATGTCTTAAAGAACTTATTCAACTGTTCAGTATTGAAGTATGTTATAGGATTTTGTAGGGAAAGTGCCTGTAGCAGACTGGACTGAAAAAGCTGGGCATTTTAGAGTAATGTGAACATTGTGAATGCGCCCAAATTTTTTTAACTTAAGCTTTCATCGAATTAACCATGGAACACTGATGTTTCCCTATTTTCATTTTGGGAAGGAAAGAATTTTCCTATGAAAGTAAACATATCACTAATAAATAGTACATTAAATAAGTAGTGCGGTACGTATTGCCACAGCTGCATATTGCAATATACCGGTATACCTTTATATTGTGACAACCCTTATATTAACGATTCTTTAAAAGTGAACATGGAAATAATATTAGAGTAGCTATAAAAGCATTGTATAGGAACTTTTGGAGAGCAGTGTTTACCATTATATTAAGTACATTGCCATTTTCACATAAAGGTTACCACCTTTTAATTTGCATTGTTATGATTTGGAAGAGTCTACCTGTCGGCACATCCCATCAGGTCCGATAGTGAACAAGAACTTTCAGCCCATTCATCAACTTGGACTGAGATCGAAGTGTATATTTTCCTCATACTGTCTATTCCTACATGCAACCTTGCATTTTTTTAGGTCCAAATAAAATGTTATTCTAGAAAGAAACCCTTGTTAGTAAACCAAGAAGTATCTCTAAAAAGAAATTTGGCACTTTACTGGGTTCATTTTTGTTTGAAGTAAAACCAGAACGTATTCACTGTGCAGTCATACTGCCAGTAACATACCAGGATGAATGTATAATCAATTAGCATAGTGAGTCACCTATAAAACAGAGTAAATAGTCAGCAGCTACTCTCCATGGTATGCACCTGTTCATTACATATAACCAATGGTACCACATCTTTTATCCATTTCACTATACTGGAAGATAATTTCATTGGACAAACAGGTATGGTAGAGCAAATTGTGTTGGTTAAACTATAGATAAAAAAGTAAAAAGTGGCTTAGACACAAAGGGATAAAAGGGGACACTTACTTTATCCACTCTACTATCAATCTCAGATCCCTCGTTACCAATTATCAAATTAACAAATTTTTCACCTTGTTGCCATGGTAATGCATATGCATAATGTAATGGATATCTGTTATACTGAAAAACAAAGTAATATTTATAATTTATCTTTGTTTATGTATCAGTGATATGCTGGACTCATCTACAATAGGATCACACAATTTGGTAACTATTTATGGCAGTTTTTATTTGTTAGGGTGAACATCGTAGCAACATATTGTACAGTTCATAGTGAGAGAGTCAGTCAACTTGCTCTATGTTCCTGGCAAGGCTAAATCTATGGATTTAGCTGCTAACCAGGTAATAGGCGCATACTTCAGTCAAAGACTGACAACTGCCCTACATGATTAAGAATCAGAGGTAGGAAGAATGGCCACAGTAATTATTTCATGACCAAGCTTCATGAAAGTTTTTCCCACTCAGGAATCTAACCCCCAACTCCTCAATCAGTAGATTTAAGTTAAAAACTCCTGTATCTTTCCTGTTCACTCTCTGAGTAAACTCTTCATGATTTCTTATGATGATGAATACGCTAGTTTAATCTCACTGACAACACAAAAACAAACAAACAAACACAAAACAAGCAAATCTACTGTACATTGAATTTCATAAATAAGCAAATAAGTTAACTTTTAAATTTTGAAATAATTTTTATACTTACATTATCCCCTATTTTCCTAAGTGCTGGTCTATGTATGATCAATTTTTCAGCAGCCTTATATCTGTTAAATACAATAGCTCTAGTCAAAGCTGTGTAACCATTCTAAAATCAAAAATAAATTACAGGTACAAAACATTGTTGATCTAAAAGAAACAACGGACAAAAACAATACTTAATGAGTAAGAGTTATCCCTAAAAACTGTTTTATTGATATTCGCAACATAACTGTATAGTGATACATTGTTTAAACAATGAACCCTCATAGACTGAAAGGTTAAGTAAGAGCAGTGGTAGAATGTGTGCTTAGGGATAGACAGGTTCTGGGTTTGAACCCCACTAGAACCACAGCCAATTTCCTAAAGCAAAAAATAAATTAACAATTGTATCCCTTCACCCTAGTGTAAACGAGTACTGTGAGGAATCATCTGCTTCAAGGGGATTTCAATGATCAGAAATTATCATACAAAATTGTAAAGTTGGTTGAACATGTATTATGGAAGCAGACTTTTAACTGCACTTTAACTTTAAATTATATTCAATCTGTTTTATGGTGAGGTAAATGTGCCATACGACTATTAGTAAATTGTAATTATCACATTGTAATTAATCAAAATCTAATGGTCCAAAGAAAAGTTAAAACAGTTTTCTGTTAAACCCTTAATATATACTAATAGACAAAAGAAACTGGACATTTGTATAAACCTAAACATTTATGTTTAAGAAGAGGAAACTCTATATAAATTTGGTATCAAATGAAAGGGAACGTTTTAACTTTACATTTATAACAATATAATTTGAAAATACGTTCATTGTACAAGGTATTTTTTTAACGCCTATTGAACACAAGAAATGCTTTTTTAAAAGCTGCAAATCAATCGCAATAGATGATTTTGATTTAAAAGATAAATTCTGTTCAATTTTGCTGAGTAGTATAAAGTCAAATTGCCATTCTTAGTGTCTGACATCTTAAAGTGGCCACACGTTGACACATTGACCGCACATACTTTTAAACATCGGCATTTGGAAGCCGTCCCCATTCCTACAACAACGCAATGCATGAGCACAGCCTATCCATTTCATGCATTAAATGGCTTTAGAACAGGTTTTAAAATTTGGTCAACATATTCGTGCGCGTCAAGATTGCTATTAATAACGCAAATGACGTCGCGAAAACAATATTCGCACCCGCCTATGTGGCCGATGAAGCTTCTGTCCAAAGTATGAACGTATATGACATATGGATCGAGCATTATTTTTAAGACATTGTCGTACCATCTTGTATGATATCCCATATTGTTGAGCTGTTGCAATTGCCATTCGGAACGGATTACGGACGTGAGCCAACGTTATAGCTCCGTCAGTTCTGACGTGCGTAACTTTTGGTCGACCAGACATAGCTTTGTCTTTATGGACCGCGCCGTGTCAAACAGCTCACTGATATTCATTTTAGTCTTAAAATTGAAGTTCAATGTACGAGCAACGTCTACTATGCTTTGCCCGGACACCAAGAAGAGCACCAGACCTCGGATATGATCAGTTTCATTTAACTTTTGCATATTTCATAAGGATAAAGCAATGAAATTATTTTGATTTTTCAATTGTCAAGTTGAAAGTCTAGTCGAAAATCAACGTCATCACAATGACATGTTTATTTTCTCGACGTGCTCGAGGAAAACGTGTTTTCAACAAAAGCGTTATAGATTGAAATCGGTTGAGTGTTAAGTCGCAAAATTAGTGATACATGATATCTAACTCGTGTGTAAATTTCGTTTCAAAAGGTTTACTAATTATAAAAATAGTACTCAAAATGTAAGTGTCCAGTTTCTTTTGTCTATTTAATAGTATATTATAGAGAGATATAGAGGATTTGGTTCCAGCTCAAAAGTGACTTATATTGAAGTCAAACTCTAAATGTGATTTCAAGAAAGAAATATAATATATTGCTTTAAATGAAAAGGGAAGTAACTCTGTGTTGCATAAATTAATCAATTATGTTAAAGTTACCTTATCTTGGTAACAAGCATCATTTAATTCATGTATAGTTGACAGGTCATCCTTTGCTGCAGCAGAAAATAATCTGATAGCATGGTTCTGAAAATGAAATAAATTGTCAGGAAACATGGCTTAAACCTGGGTGTAGAAAAATAATAAAAAAATATGTTGCATTGACATCAGTTTATAGGCAATGAGAATTTAAAATCATCAACATACAAACCATAGGCGGATCCAAGGGGGGGGGGGGGCGGACCCGGTGTACGCCCCCCTAAAATTGCCTAAGCAAAGGGTTTTTTATAATGTATAAATATAAATGTCAAAAATTTTCGCACGCTATGCGTGCAATAAATAACAAGACTGGAACTACGCTAATACAATGACATAAAGTATAATAATTCAAGGACAATACCTTCTAAGTATTTGTAACATTTTAACGTGATCCAAAGGCTGTAAACATTATATGATATACATGTATATCTAGGTGCTTTTATTGTATACCCTGGAAACGGATAGGTTCTGTAAATGTGCATGAATCCCTTAGAAATGAGCTTTAGGGTCGCAGCAATCTGAACCCCAGGTCAAGGCTTTGTCTAGAACCCATAGTGGGCCCTTGAATACGGCCCCTAGACACCCAGTCTGCTTGTTCATTTTCCGCCCCCCGTAACTTGAAATTCCCCTCCCCCCCCCCCCCCCCCCCCGTAACTGGAAATCCGCCTATGCAAACACTTCCAAAAGTTCTTCACAGAATCACAATTCACATAGAAGAAATTAGAGTATATTTTACCTGTGTTTGATTAGAATCAATCCATTTACTAACATGATGTTGTTCTGCTACTTTAGTCAATCTTTTCTCAAGTGTTTCACCAACCTATTGAAATAGAGAAATTACTTAAAATGTAAAAACATGTAACTGACAGATCATCCCATAGTAATTTTAAAGTACAGTTTCACTATTACAACCTCCAAAATCGACAGTCTTAATATCCAAATGGTCTTAATATAGGGAACTCTTTCCTACAGTTAAGCATTTAGTACAAATAACATAATTTTGCAATAAACCAAGGTGGTCTTTAATAAAGAAGAACTTAACTGTATACAAAACCTTATTGGTCTTCAATTCAACCACAGCATGAAGGAATCAAATAAAATATGTCACATTTTTAATACTTACAGTTGATCATAACATTAAAAAATAAAATGTGGCTCAACAGGAACTAGACCATGTACACAGTATGACATAAAATATCTTGTCTGGTTCCCAGTCATACTTTGACAGATAAAAGTACATCAGACAAAGCATGATAATGGCCACACCTGATGTAATGAATTAGGTATTGGATAATTATGTTATCTAATAAACATTTCTCACAACACAGGCTTAAATCAAAGGATCATTGTACAAGAATTACATTGAATTCTTTTATTTAGTTGTTTAGGTACATTTATGCCAAATAAAGTATCCGAAATTCTAATGAGACTATTCCACGTCCAAATTGTGTTCACTTCAAGACATAATCGTTCACTAAATATATGTCCAATCAGAAAAATTGACTTCAAATGACCTATATAGTACCAAACTCCGACTAAAGTTACTATCCTCAGCAAATTATCACACAAAATTAAGAAAACATACATGAAAAAATTATTTATCTCAAGAATAACTAAGAGATCAGCCATTAATACCCTTTGCCTGACCCAATAACAATAGTGGTAAGGGGAAGGTAATCGAGACAATAACATATCCAATGCATTTAAAATGGTTAGTAGTAAAGGGAGCTAATTCAGTGACCATGGTACTTATAGTAAGTTATGATATTTATTGAATTAGTTCCCCTTGTTATCCACCAGGGCAGCATATTATGAAAAATCTTACAATAATTTAACAATACATCATAGAAGGATTTACGACTAAATACGGTCGTATGACACTTGATAATACTGTCCCCAGACCAATAGTCTAACTAACAGAATAAGTAAAATTTAATCTAGATTAAATTGTCTACATTATAGCAAGTAATAAAAGAGAGTCTGTGTAATCATGTTTAGATAGTTTCTATTCAAACTATACTATAAAACATAGGTGACAAGCAAAGTTCTGAGTCAAAAGCACTATAATTATACATGAGTAAAATCTATATTACTCCTAAAGTGGTAGTTTTTCCAAAGTCCAATTAGTTGCGAGTTTCTCCATGATAAATTATTATATTTATTATGGAAAATGCCTGTGGCTTATGCCATAAAACCGCTTCCTGAAACCAGTTCCATTCCCAATTACAGACTAAGGAAAATTCATAAAGAAATGTATTTGCAACAACTAAAATACCTGATCTATCTCATATATCACCTGCTTACATTTACCATTTAGAAGAAGTCAGATAAAATTCATGGTTTATATCAATGGTTTATAAGACAGATGGTTAAAAGACAAATCATCAATGTCATTACTGGTATATAGCAAAATCTTCTGGAATGAGTTAAAATGGGTTTTTTAATAATTTCTGCAGTAGATCATTCAAGCACTTTTTATTGCAATACAAAATGTATAAGAATATAAGCATACATTCATGATAAGTGAATCAAAATCAAATGATTATAATGTGACTCCAGCTTTATTTCTAGATATAAAATAGATCAGTGCCGGCATAGTAACCAGTTAAGTATTTAGCCTATTATAAATAACATTTCATGTCCAAATAAAACATGAGATAAAGAGATGTAGAAATACAAAGAGCAAACATTATGATCTAAGTTAGTATTGTGAGAATTCTGTTTAAAAATATAATAATTTTAACAAGTATGCAAGATCTCTTTAATACTCCCACTATAGTAAGGGCTTAAGATATTTTATTGTGAACATATCAATGCCAATTTATTTTTTTCTGCATTTTAGAGTATGATATAGCACTTTTCCTATAAATGACGAAAAATTAACTTATTTACTGTGACATAAAGATGCAGAAAAAATATGCTAATTTACAAAAAAATGCACTTTTAAATGTGTTTTGGTCAATAATAATATATATTTGTATTTTATTTTGAATAGGGATAAAACTATGCATGCTTTTTTGTTACATGCAAGCATTGTATCATTTTGAGCTTTCCAGGATGCTTCGATCTGGCTTCAAGAATTTCTTGTTTGGGGAGGGGGGAGGGGGATATTTACAGAGAACATGCATACTACTTACAAATTAATGAGAATTAAAACTAAAAAAGAACAAATTTACAAACCAAGGCAATTTCCTTGAAATAAAGTAAAGAGAGAATAAACAGTAAACAAAATAGTTATTAGTTTTGTAAATAAACAAATTATTAAAACATTTGGTCCAACAGTGATACTGAAGAAATAACAATATAGATGTCATCTGAAATTTAATTTCATGTTTTTTTACCCGCAGGACAAACAAATTAACATGTACCATAACAAGGAGAAGCATGAGTATGGAAAACAATTGGATCTTTTTTACAATTTTTTAAATTTTTTTGTACTGGGTAGTTTTTAGCAATAATGTGCATGTAAAGTTTTTTGTAACCATAAACACAGGTGAAAAATCTCAATATTTTGAGTTCAGGATATTATCATTGAACACATTAACATTTCTTCAGTGTCTGTCCTTTTTAATGGTTATCAATTGTTCACTAGATCAGTTATTTTAACTGATTTACTAAGTATGCCCTGCCCTGCCCAGGAATCAAACCCACCATCCCCTGATCATTAGATCTGTTATTTTAACTGATTTACTTAATATGCCCTGCTCTGCCCAGGAATCAAACCAACCATCCCTTGATCATTCCCAGCAGGCACCCGACGTCGTTTCAACGTTGAAACAACGTTGAATTTTGGTCGCGACGTCGGCGACTAAAATACATCGTTGTTTCAACGTTAAAACATGACGTCTAGACAACGTCGACAACCGACGTTGAAACGACGTTGAAAGTTGGTCGGGAAAGTTTTTTTCTATGTGACTAGAAAATATACTGATAAGTTCAATAAAACTTCATTTTATTAATAGTTTAATCTATCTTTAAAACAAACAAATTCCATTAATTTTCCGATATTGTCAAGAAGAAAGACAACTCCGTCAGAAAAACAGTTTTGTAACAAGGATTGCGCCCCTTTGATAGAAGTCGAAGTTGCGGCTGTTATCGTAGATCGAACCTTGCAAACGTTTCCCAAATTCATTTTCATAAAGTAATATACTGATTCAATTTTATTTGTACGGTAGAGTCATTATAATAGTTTAAATATCACCGAATTGTTGAATTATAAGAAATATGTAAATGCGAAACTCCCACTAGTTTTAGATCGAGCAGCTCTGTAAAGTTGAAATAACCGCCAAGACGATCAACAAGGTTGAAGTCATAGAACGCTTGAAGTTAGCACGCTTAATATTCACCTTAACGTACAATACTTCAGCTACCACAAAGGAGTAACGATTGTTCATTTTTTGTTCGACTCTCAACTTATTTAAAACAATTCGCACTAAGTCTATAGCCATTTTATCGTATTGTCATCAGATTTCGCGACTTTGCATCTAACTGTGACTTTGGGTTTGAATAACCTGGTTTTTAGGCTGGATTAGGTCTATATGTTAGGATTGTCTACATTAATATCTATTCTGGGTTGGATTGGATCTGAGGAGTAAAAAGACACTAGGATTTTTTTCCTATGGAGGAGGAATTATTTTGGATTTGGAGATGGTGGGAACTTGGCTGTATGAGGATCAGATTCAGAAGAAATTAGATCTAATTCCCTGGAAGAAATGGAGTATTCAGGGCTAGAATGCACTTTTCCAGTATGCGCCTTCTGGGCTTGTGTTATTTTGCATTCTTCATTGAGTCGGTACTGACAATGAATGTAAAAAGCGGGGGTTCGGGGGCTACTGCCCGATAAGACAGAAAATATCATGAAATTAAAATCAGATCACTTACCTTTTTAATCAGAAAGTGTTAGGTCAGGGATATATTTCTACTTCCAGTGAATAACTGCGTACCGGTAAAGTGCAGTAGCCCCGTATTCAGAGTGTATTCGTAACCTAATTTGGCCACACCTTGTATTTAAATAGTGCGGCTCTGTTAGTTTACGGGTTTGGCTCTATTCATCAACAGTATAGGACGTGACTTTTGGAAGCTTATGGTGAACAGCAAGGATTGGGTTATTGGAGACAGCCATACTTAATCTCATGTGGTATCCTTCCTTACATACTTCACTTTTTAATTAAGTTTTGTTTTATTATTTTAATCTGCACACTTTTTAGAAGTTTAGATTTATGGATTTTTCCCTCTTATTGACAGACTAGTTTTGATACACTTAAATTATATAGAGCTTTTCTACTTAATCAAATAATTGTATAACATTTTGTTGCGGCTATAACTTAGTGTTTGTTGTAGTTAACATTACTTCATTTTTTTGTTTGTTAATTTTTTTTTGGAAATGATATTAATCCCAGTCAACGATGTTGATAATTGGTTGCATATGCGTTGAAAAAAGGTTGCATATGCGTTGAAAAAAGGTTGCATTTGCGTTGAAAAATGGTTGTAGATGGTTGCATTTGCGTTGAAAAATGGTTGTATTTTGGTCAGACTCTGACGTTGTATAGACGTCAGATTCTGACGTCTAAAAAACTTTCATTTTCAACCATTTTTCAACGTCTTTTCAACGTCAGGGTACAACGTTGAGGCAACGTCGTGACAACGTCTAGTGCCAGCTGGGTTAGATCTGTTATTTTAACTGATTTACTTAATATGCCCTGCTCTGCCCAGGAATCAAACCAACCATCCCTTGATCACTAGAATTACATGCTACAAGCTGAGCTAGCCTGACAGGCTTTCACTTTAGGTAAGAGAATACATATTGAAATACCATTAAGGAGACATGGTAAAATTCAATGGACTAAACTGGAATCAAACCCAGGACATTTTGATCCCTAAGCAGACAATGAACCACATCACAATAGAAAGCTAACTTTAATTAAGGCAAGATAGTATAAGTGTTGTAATACACTTCTGTCACATTAGTATTCAAACAGTACAGTTTTGTTAATAAAAACAAGATACACACTTATTAAGTTATTTTCTGTGTTATGTAAAACTTTCAGATAATAGGTTTACCTCACTGTCATTCTTGTCCTGTAAGACAATTTTTAAATAAGGAAACTGGATTCAAACAAGAAAATGAAGAAGATTTAAAATAATATATGCAAAGGGAGATAATTAGACTGATACTATAACATCAAATAAGTTGTTTTCCTTTCATAATTATGACAAAAATAAGATGTTCAAAGGGATGTAACTAGACTGGTTCTGTTAACATCAAATTAGTTTGCTCCCTTTAATACTTATGACAAAATTAATTGAAAAAAATTAGTTGCATGAACAAAGCTTGAGATACTTCTGGCATTGGCAAAACAACTGATGTAGTCCTGTTAATAACTCTAGACTTTGCATCTTAAAAATGATGTACATAAAATGTTTTAAGGTTTAGCTTTTGAATTTAGGCTATGGCTTACACAGGTTGCTAGCTGGATGATACTCTCTCATTCATTATAATACAGTATATAGAAGGTGCAAAGCAAAACCATCACAGTTTTGCTACACAGTTAAACTTAAAACCCTTTTTATTTTACCCTACATGCAACCATTTTCTTATTTCTATACATAGTCTAACGTTAAACCATTTAGCTACGCGACTATTGTAAGCATTGCCCCAAATAAAAGCCCAAATAAAAAATTTGGATCATATTTCATTAATGAGGGTGAGACAAAAGCCAGCTCTAGAGTTAAAGGCAACACCAGCTAAAATGTATACTAAAAAACTACACCAAATGATTATTAACATAAAATAACAGCTACTGATACAATATGGTTTCCATGCAATAAATCACTACACAATATTTAACAAATATATCAGGGATGTGGAATTCCTATGCCTGTTGAACTTCTGGACAAGTGCATTTTGACCCTAGACAAATATATTTTAAGATGTCACTTGTACAAGGACAAGTGGAACAAGAGCTCCGCTGGGCAGGGCATTATACGCCCGTGTGCAGTCCATGCTGTGTTCTATCTCATATGAAGTCCCTGTGACCTTGACCAATGACCCCGGGTCCCACCCTTAACTGGAGGGCTATCCAAAGCAAAGATTTTGAGAACCTAGGTACAGCTATGGTTGAGTTATCACCGGCACAATGTTTTTCAATATGATGCCCCTGTGACCTTGACCTTTGACCCTGGGGCCCCAAAACCAATAGGGCATATCCTTAATACATGGGCTACTCTCGCATAAAATTTGGTGAACCTAGGTACAATCGTTGTTGAGTTATTGTCCGGACAAGGTTTTTCCATATGATGCCTCTGTGACCTTGACCTTTGACCTAGTTTTGACCCAAAACCAATAGGGAACATCCTTAACACATGGGCTACCCTCACATAAAATTTGGTGAACTAAATTCATGTTACTTATTAAATATAGCAATTATTTCCATTGTTTGCCATTTTGACTTTATTAACATATTGAATGAACATTTGAAGTCACTGCTTGGTAATTTGATATCTTCTGAATGATGGATTAAACTTGACCCAGGGGCCCAAAAACCTATAGGGAACATCCTTGACACATGGGCTACTCTCACAAGAAATTTGGTGAACCTAGGTGCAGTCATTGTTGAGTTATTACCCGGACAATGTTTTTCAATATGATGCCCCTGTGACCTTGACCTTTGACCCCCAAAACCAATAGGGCATATCCTTAATTCATGGGCTACTCTCACAAAAAATTTGGTGAACCTAGGTACAATCGTTGTTGAGTTATTGTCCGGACAAGGTTTTTCAATATGATGCCTCTGTGACCTTGACCTTTGACCCAGGGGTCCCAAAACCAGAAGGGCATATTCTTGACACATGGGCTACTCTCACATAAAATTGAATCAACCTAGGTACATTGGTGGTTCAGTTATTGTCTAGACAAGTTTTTCATTGTTTGCCATTTTGACTTTATTAACATATTGAATGAACATTTGAAGTCACAGCTTGGTAATTTGATATCTTCTGGTTGAAGGTTTAAACTAGACCCAGGGGCCCCAAAACAATAGAGAACATCCTTGACACATGGGCTACTCTCACATGAAATTTGGTGAACCTAGGTGCAGTCATTGTTGAGTTATTACCTGGACAATGTTTTTCAATATGATGCCACTGTGACCTTGACCTTTGACCCAGGGGCCTCAAAACCAATAGGGCATAACCTTGACACATGGACTACTCTCACATAAATTTTGGTGAACCTAGGTACATTGGTGGTACAGTTATTGTTTGGACTAGGTTTTTCATATGATGCCTCTGTGACCTTGACCTTTAGGCCTGGGGCCAAAAAACCTGTAGGGAACATCCTTGACACAAGGGCTACCTTCACATAAAATTTTGTGAACCTAGGTACAGTGGTTGATGAGTTATTGTCCGAACAAAGTTTTTCAATATGATGCCTCTGTGACCTTGACCTTTGACCCAGGGACCCTTAAACCAATTGGGAACATCCTTGACAAAAGGGCTACTCTCACATAAAATTTGGTGAACCTAGGTACATTGGTGGTTCAGTTATTGTCCGGACAAGTTTTTCATTGCTTGCCATTTTGACTTTATTAACATATTGATTGAACATTTGAAGTCACTGCTTGGTAATTTGATATCTTCTGGTTGAAGGTTTCAACTTGATCCTGTTTCCCCAAAACTGATAAGGCACATCATTGACACATGGGCTACTCTCACATGAAATTTGGTGAACCTAGGTACAGTCATTGTTGAGTTATTACCCGGACAATGTTTTTCAATAAGATGCCCCTGTGACCTTGACCTTTGACCCAGGGGTCCCAAAATCAATAGGGCATATTCTTGACACATGGGCTACTCTCACATAAAATTTGGTGAACCTAGGTACATTGGTGGTTCAGTTATTGTCCGGACAAAGTTTTTCAAAATGAGGCCACTGTGACCTTGACCTTTGAACCTGGGGCCCAAAAACATACAGGGCACATCCTTGACGCATGGTCTACCTTCACATAAAATTTGGTAAACCTGGGTACAGTCGCTGTTGAGTTATCATCCGGACAAGGTTTTTCAATATGATGCCCCTGTGACCTTGACCTTTGACCCAGGGGCCCCAAAACCAATTGGGAACATCCTTGACACAAGGGCTACTCTCACATAAAATTTGGTGAACCTAGGTAGATTGGTTGTTCAGTTATTGTCAGGACAAGTTTTTTTCCCATATGATGCCACTGTGACCTTGACCTTTGACCCAGGGGCCCCAAAACCAATAGGGAACATCTTTGACACATGGGCTACTCTTACATAAAATTTGGTGAACCTAGGTACATTGGTGGTTCAGTTATTGTCCGGACAAGTTTTACCTATTTTAAGTCCCAGTGACCTTGACCTTTGACCCTGGGGTCTCAAAATCAATAGGGAACCTTCTCCACCCAAGGGCTATCCACACATAAAATTTGAAGAACCTAGGTGCATCCTTTCTTGAGTTATCATCCGGACAAGCAATTGTCCACGGACAGACGGACGGACTGACAGACGGACGGACGGACAGACGGACAACAGCATAACATAATACGACCGTTTTTTCAAAACGGGCGTATAAAAAACTAGGAATTCCACAGCCCCGTATAAACACAATTATCATGGGTATAATACATAGTGTGATATTTTAAGGAACTTGATGTTTGATAGACAATTTCTAAATGTCATGAAAGCTGCTTTCAATTGGAAAAAGCTAGAACATCAGTTTGTCACAAAAATCATGAATTTTAGAACCAGCCCTTAATACTTCCATCATGCTAATGCTACACAGTGCCCTTAAAAAGTAGGACAAATTCAATTAGAGAAAAGCAGATCATGCATATCACAAGTAATCATAATATAATTAAAACTTATCCATGTAGTTTGAATCATATGTTGTTTAACTAATTAATGAATAGTTTGGAATTCACTAAGAATGACTATTTGTTTCCTTTTTTCAGAGATAAATGCAGACATAGGTATCTAAGATTCGGTTAATGTGAATCAATTGATCCTAAAAACAGTATTTTGTCTTTATAAGGGTGCTGAATATTTGCACAATTTATTTCAGTACTTCTTCCAGGGTTCAGCACGTCAAGTTTAAGTAAGCACTATCACTGATGAATTAAGAATATAACAGAAATCCTTACCTCATCAACAATGTTGAGTAGATCAGGTGGATAAAATGCCACAGGAAATAATCTAAGTACAATAGGATGTAGCTCTTGTGTTATATACTGAAATATGACAAATATATGTACAAAATGTATCTTAGAATCATGATTTTTTCTGATTATACCTAAACAATATAGGAAAAAGTTCTTGAGAAATTACAATCAAACCTTCTAGTACAATAAAGTTCCACTATTGGGACCATAAAAAATTGATAGTCTTAATAGTGATATAGTCTTCATACCAGGAGGTTTTTCTTCTCAAATTAGCCATTTAGACTTAAAAATCATAACTCTTATAATTTTACAATAACTAAGGCAGTTTTATTAGGGCTGCTGCGAATATCCGAGTACTCGGATATTCGTGATCCCAAATAGAAAACTGAGTAAGCATATTCGGCACTTCCAAATCGTCGGATCGTGATCTATTTTTACAAAAAATGAAAAAAAATTCAGCTAAATTACCATCGAAATTGAGCTGCACTATGTATGAAAACATTAATTGACATGATTTGTGCACTGCGCATTTTCAGCACATGCGAAAAACCTCCTTGAACCTCTAACATGACGCTGCAGAGGGTTATGTAATTTTTGGAAATTATGTTGATTATTTATGTTGATAAAATTACTTAAACTTGATAAGATAATATATTTGAAAAACATCTACCAAAATCATTAACATAAACAATTTGCTTGGCTGGGAAAAATATAGATTAAAATATTAACACTGAATATCAAAGAATATAATTATAAAGTTTTTCAAAATAATTAAATTAACTTTTTCAAATTTTTAAGTATTAACTTTGTTACACATTTGTGTATGAGTGGGACAACTTAGGCAATAGAATTCCACATCTCTGATGTAAAAATGTTTTGTTATCTTTCCAAATGTATCACAAGTTCTAGCATCATACAACATTTGTCTGATTTGTTTTGGTTACAGATTGGTAAAAGGGTCAATTGAACAGACTTTTTACTTATTGAACTATATCTAAGCAAATTTATTCCCATTCATGTTTGTCTGAGTTATCTTGCTGACAGTACTTAACGCAATAGCATAAAAATTAATCTGGTGGGGCTTTGGGAGGGGTCAGATGTCAGTAAGAATCTAAATGTGGTTGAGCTTTTCGAGGGGTCAGGTGGCAATAAGAATCTAGTATTTACATTTTAGAAGCCATAACTTTATATTTATTAAACTTACTCTATCAATCATCTTGACCACATTTTCTCTAGATTTACTCTGTGCAAGTTCTCTAGCAGTTAATCCATGTATATTTCTATCCATTAAAGAGTAGCCTCCCCTGATCTGTATTAACCAATGTATAGTTTTAGTATCCATACCCATTTCTATAGTTCTTAATAATGGTGTATTACCATTCTGAAATAAAATAAAATACTTGTTTAAATTGTAAAAATCTATAATTGATAATATATAAGAAAAAATTTATTCATATATAGATATTAGAAAAGGCCAAACATCCAGACAAACACACTTAAATACATACACTCCATGTAAACAAACATGCTATATGTGTAGAATATTTTATCAAATTAAATAATGACAAGAGCATTCCAAGAACAGCAGTCAGTACAAATTTTAACACTAAATATTTAAGTATAAAAGGGCATTACTCCAAAGATAATTCATCCATAGTTACATCCCTATAATGTCATATATAGATGGAGTACTGATGAATAAACATACCAAATTTCATTTAAATATCTTTTAAGAACTAACAATATCCTAACTTGAACAAATTATAACCTTAAATGTTATGTATAAAGGGGCATAACTCCAAACATTTTTCATCCATAGTTACATCCCTTTAGAGTTGTTAAGATGTAGTATCGACAAACAAGTATACAAAATTAAGGTCAAATATCTTCATTAGTATTAAAGGTATTTCATTTAGGCAAAACTTTAACCTCAAATGTTTGGATTTTGTAAGTGTTGATATAGTCTCATTGTATATCAACTTTCAACAAAATATCTTGGACTACTTACACAATCTTTCTCTTCATGTTCTCTACTATCTGTGAGTACTGTTTGTAATAATTTAACAATATTAATATCTAGATCTCTACGTAATGCTTTCTGATATAATGGTACTGTTACATCAGTCTGAAATACAGGAGTATCATGGTAATACCATATTGTAAGAGTCATCAGTGAGATGGCAATATACAACAAGAGCAGTCCAAGGACAGCGCGCTCGACTTTTCGGGTGTTTTGTTCATGGCAAGGCTTATCTTTAAACAAAAGTAATTTCAAGACAGGACATAATTTTTGAAAGTATATAATTCAGTCAAACAATAATTACCAATTCATATTTGTAAAATATAAAAGGGGCATTACTCCTAGAATATCATCCATAGTAACGCCCCTTCAGAGTAAAGTAGACATAGTATCAACGAATAAGCATACCTACTTTCATTTAAATATCTATATGAAGAACTATAAATACATTGTATTTCAATTTGAACAAAATTCAAAATTAAAGTAAGGGGCATAACTTCAAAAAATAACATCATGAGTTATGTCCATTTGTAGTCGCGTAGATGTAGTACTGATGAATAAGCATACTAATTGCCATTTAAATATCTTCTTAAGTATTGAAAATATTTCACTTCATAATACTTTCTCCCGAATTAAAAAGTTGAAAAGGGTCACAACTCCAACAATAATTCATCAATTATTACGTCCCATTGTATTCAACTAGATGTAGTACTGATGAAAAAGTATACTAACTTTCTATCAAACAAAATATATTAAATTTGAGCAAACATAACCCTTAAATATCAAAGTATAAAGGGGAATAACTCTGAAGTAATTCATCTAGAGTTATGTCCCTTTAAAGTCCGATAGATGAAGAACTGACGAATAAGCATTCCAACTTTCATTCAAATATATTTATAAGTTCTAAATATATCCCATGAGAACAAATTTTAATCTTAAATGTTTAAGTATAAAGGGGCATAACTCCAACAATAATTCATCCAAAGTAACGTCCCTTTATAGTTGTGTAGATATAGTACCCATAACTAAGTATACAAACTTAAAGTCAAATATCTTGATTAGTATTAAAGATATTACATATAGAAATGATTTTAACATTATATTTTGCATTTTTCTTAAGTATAAAAGGGCAATTACTCCAAAAATAATTCATCCACAGTTACATGCCTTCACAGTCGTGTAGATATTGTACTGACAAATTAGTATACAAACTTTAAGTCAAATGAATTGATCAGTATTGAAGATATTCTACATAGGAAAAACTTTAACCTCATATTTTGCAATTATTTAATTATAAAAGGGCAATAACTCATAAAATAATTCATCCAGAGTTATCCCCTTTCACAGAATGGTTAATATAGTCCCACTTAATAAGTATACCAACTTTCAATAAAATAACTTGGATAGTGTTGAAGTTATCAGTGTTTCAAAAAACTTTAACCTGAAAACCAACGCCAACGCCAATGCCGACGCCGACGCCAAAGTGATAGCAATAGCTCTCATTTTCTTCGAAAAGTCGAGCTAAAAAACCAAAGAATGTCTAACATTTATTCAACAATTAAATGTGATCATTCATAAATAGCCCTTCTTTCAGGGTTTAACATCAACAGTATCCAGGGGTTCTAAGGATCCCAAAAACTTTTGAGGAATCCCATCAATGCTTAAACAGGGATTCCTTCAGGGTCCCATACATTGCCCTGTTAAAACACAATTTTTTTTCATGAATTGTTCATAGCAATTTGTGATTGCATATCTGTATCTAAAATTTTTGTATTCACTTGGAGGAATCCCTTGAAAGTAAAGGAGGAATCCATGTTGATGTACACCATCTAAACCCTATGTCTAACAGCGCTGTTAGTGCTTTGATTACTAATGTAATCTATTAATCTCATATTGATCAGACAGATTATTTTAAAAGATTAGATTTCAGACTAAATGTACAAATATACAGTACACTGTTACACTGTGATACAACATAGAAAAGAGAGAACTAAGAAGACACTCACATTCACTCATGCACCAACATGTCCATTATTACACTTAACTTATATGTAACAGAGGTTGAATACATCACTTGTACTCCCTTGCTTTCAACTACAAGCTAGATTTTATGGTGAAGTGGTAGTGTGTCCACTAACGACTCAAGAGGTCATGGGTTGAACTCCCAGTTTTGACCATGGTTTATTGAAGGGTAACATATACACACCTGTTCATTTTCTCTAACTCTAATCCCTGCTACATTAGCTCCAGCCTTTATCAATAATTCTACTAATCCATAATTATTAGCTTCTATTGCATAACTTAATAATGTTTTACCAATACGATTGTCCTGAAATAAAAAAATGAAAATCAAGACATGTCTTTCAACCATAAATAGACAACAACATGCTTTTACATTTACCACTCCCCCCACACACACCACCTGCCAAAATGGTCACACAAGGGGTTAAAGGTTTGAAAGGAGATCAGTACCTTCACAGCTGGAAAAAAATGAGGTCATTGATATTTACCTGTGGAAAAAACAATTAAACTGTCTGGTAAAATGAAAAGTATTTGTTACTTTTATGAGTACAGTTCAACCTGTGAACAATGCTCGGCCAAGGGAAAAGAGAAAGTTGGCCTTTGCTCAGAGGACGGAATGAACTGGCCATGTTTAGTCTGAAATGGAAGACAGAGATCACCTTTAACATGAATTAATAACCAAAATTGAAATGAGTTTATTTTCATGAAAAATAAAAGTACAGTAAAGTTCCGCTATCAAGACCGCCTTGATTTTCAAAATTATTGTAATTTTTGATAATTTTTAAGTCCCAAATGCTTAATTTGAGAAAAAGATCACATCTATATTAAGACCAGTGATTTTGATGATCCTTGTAGTGGAACTTTACTGTAATGTTCTGTTGTGTTATATAAAATATTATATTATAAAATAGGAGACAATATTTCAACTTACCCTAAATCTCACATTAACAGATACATCTTTATGAACATTTAAAACTTGTCTTACTAGTTCTACATCTTCACATAATACAGCATGTATCAATTCCTAAAATGAAACAGTTAATGTTTAAATACAGTTTAAAGTCTGCCTCTATATACATGTTCAGCTGAATTTACAATGTTTGTTATCCCTGATCATTAAAATCACCTGCAGGTTAACCTCACAGTATCCTTTTACACATTGGTAGAGTAGAACAACTGTAAATAAATGTTTTGCTCAAGGAAATAAGCAGTGTTAATTGTTGGGATTGTACCAGTGGTACCTCTTGATTTCTTAGCAAGGTTCCACTAAACCACTGCTCCCATAATGTTGTGGTTGAACTTTGAGGTTAGCAGTATAACACAATAATATTTGTACTATATATGTTGTTGGGCTGTGCATATACATGTTATATATGTTAAATCGTGTGTGTCTTATATTCATCAGCTTGGTTATCTGAGTTTGTAGTGCATTTGACTTTCAAGCAAGAGATTGCCGATTGACACCCCACATTTGGTACATAAATTTGCTTACTCCTATTTTCAAATCTTTAACACTTGGCATTAGTTAAATTAGAAGTTATGGTAGAGGTAGCAGCAGATGGTGATTACTGTCCAAAAATGCTGATATTAAAACCCAACCTAATATAGACAAATCATTGAAACCATTCTATACATAGACAATGTAAACATATCTATACTTAGACCCACAACTCATCACACCTAGGGGAATTTTGATTGCACACAGAAAATAGTTCAGTTATCAGATGTCTATAAGGAATTAAACTGAGTCTGTCAAAGCAGACAATCTGTTTGTATTGGCAGTCATATACTGGTGGAACTACTTGTAAATTCCGTCTGAATGGATAGAGTCTGAAATTACTGTCTGGATATATTTGTTAGGGCTGATAGCACCACACAAATTATGTATAAAACCCACAATACCTGAATCATAACACATACTCATAGAAACACTACTTAATTGAGTTGACTAAGATAATGAGAAAGGTTATTAAAATAAGACATATTATAACTTACACTGGTTGGTTGATATGATGTGAGTACTCTGAAAGCATTTTTACCCATATCTATTTCTTTCTTCATATCAGTTTTATTGACTGACTTCATTTCACCTTCTGCTATCATATTTGTCCATTCTAATAAACTTTTGTCTTCCTGATAAAAATATAGGAGAAAAAATATGATCAAAGGTAATAATGACATCACAAATGTGACATAAAGTATGGTACTGAGATAATGACATCACAAATGTGACATAAAGTATGGTACTGAAATAATGACATCACAAATGTGACATAAAGTATGGTACTGAAATAATGACATCACAAATGTGACATAAAGTATGGTACTGAAATAATGACATCTCAAATACATGTATGACATAAAGTATGGAACTGAAATAATGACATCACAAATGTGACATAAAGTATTGAACTGAAATAATGACATCAAAATGTGACATAAAGTATGGTACTAAAATAATGACATCACAAATGTGACATAATTTAAAGTACCGTATTTACGACATCACTAATGTGAAATTAATTATGGTGCAGTATTAATGACATCACAAATGAAAACTTACCTTTATTTTTGTGTGAACATTAATCCAACCTTTCTTACATAGACGACAAAACTGGTTATAATGACAATAATTGATTGCATGGATAATACCAGACTGAAATGGTAATAATAAATAAAACAATAAAATATACTATATTAAACCCATGTCATTGTAAGTATGGTATTTTGTGTTTCTTAATGGTGATGTGTCCATGGTGTGCTTGTATAGGTCACTATTTCTTTATTGCATTTATTTATTGTTTATCACTAGAAATTGTTTTTGTATATATGTTCTGTTTATATTCTTTTCTGTATTATAAAACAATCATGAACTGTCATATTGCAGGTTTGGTGCAAAATGGTCCTAACTCACTCTTTTTTTATATTGAGTTACTACCGTTTCCCCTAAACCTGTGATATGCAAAAAATTCTAGTACAGAAAGTTCTACTATAAAGACCATCAAAATTGGTCCAAAACTAAAGTTTGAAAAAAAAATACTACAAGGAAAAATGTTAGGACAAATTAAAAGTAATTTTGTTACTAAAATATTTACCCCAAATGTTTTCAGGAATGACTTAATAGCTCCTTCTGCCTCATCCAGGGGTGATTGTGCAAACTGAAACAAGTATTATATTATATACATGTATTAAGATACAAATTGTACAGAACATCAAGGTGTGGAGTAAAGTACATTGTTAAAACAATGGAAAACCTATTTAGAATCATGCTGATCAACCTGTAACAACCCATGTTTCACTATTAAGACTGATACACAATTAAGAATAAATCATATCAGACCTAAAGCTGGCCTTAATAGGTGAGCTTTACTGTACTAACAGATGATTCATTAAAAGTGCTACATACTTTTTATTCAGCTGTCGAAAAACATGAATAATTTCACTGTGAATTATGCCGTCTGTCTAAAAATCATGATATTCCTACAGCATGGTTTTAATTTGGGTGGAACAGACGAATAGCTTAGTGGTTTAATGCCTGCTTTTTGAGTCAATGTTCTTTCGTTTTTGTATCAAAGAGTATATTGAGCACTGTATGTGGCCACCCATGCAACCACTAACCTCGCAGTCCATTGCTTTACTATGACACAACCATTTTGATTACTGCAAAATGGATTGGCCAAAAATAACCCTTTTATGAATGTTTCCTGCTTTTGACTTAAAATCATTTTTATCGTAAGATTTTTGTGAAAAGCGCCACTGGTCATGAATTGCCTATACATGTTATATCTAAAAAGTTACCTTATTTCTGAGGGTAGGATCAGCTCCACATTGTATCAAGGCTTCAACTATATCAGCATGACCTTTTCTTACTGCTAAATGTAAAGCTGTGTCACCATTCTGTAAGAAAAAACATGTGTCCACATGATGTAGTAAAAATTACACATATATTATGATTGTAATAAAAACTGAAATTACACACATATATATATTTATCTTACCTCGTACAGAATACTCGTTTTTCATTGGCCGAGAGCGGTCACGTGCTGACCATGTATTATCCCATATTAGGTCAGTAGATTCTAATATCCAGTCAGTAACAAAATTTATAAATGATAGCGCTGACGAAACCTTATTTTTCTAATCAGATGGGGGTACTCGGTAAGATAAATTCGTTACACAGTCAGTTACTGACCGGATACGCTCTCACCCAATATTAATTTACTGACCCTGTATTACACCGTATCCGGTCAGTAACTGACTGTGTAACTAATAATATTCTGCTTTTCAACACATGCACTACAAAACCGGACTTGCATTGATAAAGAAGCATGAAAACCATGCAAGCAGACAACAGTATGGTCCTTATACACATTCCCATTATCAGGGTTGAAAAATAAAAAATTTCCTACAATATGGAAATTGGGTATGCTTAAAAGTTTCATAATGCATATAACTATGATTTTGTTCAAACTACAATACTATACATCATTTGAAGTCCTGTGCTTATAACCAGAAGCTATCAAGATTCTAGATTTGAATGAGAAGCTTGATAACCTCTGGGTACAAGAATGATATAACTATATACCATATACTTGATACATGTATATATATGTTTGTATATATTTTTTGAGAGGGGGTGAATCAAGCAGGCATCCTGTGGAAAAAAGCAAGCAATAGTGGAGTGGTTTTTTTAATACATGTACATGTAAATTATGCATTGATGTAATTGTATTGATATTTTTGGAGAAAAAAAAATAGTTTTTTATTATTTTATATAAGTACATAATCAAAAAACAAACTTACATTATCTTGTATATTAACTGGTACACATTGGTTAGCTATTATATATATATAATATCTGGGTTTATCTACACATTCATGTAATAATGTACCTCTATGCTGAAAATAACATATAATACTAACATATATTTTACGGTATACAACCCCTAACTAAAAACTACTAAAAATCTAGAAATAATTATAATTGTTTGTACATTGTATTTCTAAGTTTTTTCATCATGTCAGATTTGTTAACTATGTCAGACTTTTTCATATGAAAGGGAGGTAATTACTTAATTACTCTAGATGGCACTAGTGATTGTATACCTGAATGATTCATATCATACAAATAAGATGCACTTCCATAATGTCTAAACTCCAGTAATTATATGTTATTGGCATAAATCTAAATTCATTGATAAGCAACAATTGTTGTCAACTTTGTGACGTTAAAAAATATAGTTATAACATAATTTATATACAGTAAGGTTCTGATATCTAGACTACCTAGCTTGGTTATTGCAAAATTGTACATTTTATGTATTTTATTTATTAGTAATGTATTATATACCCTTGATTTAAGGAAAAATTGTCCAGACATTAAGACCATTGATTTATGGTCATAAAAAGTGTAACTTTAAGTCAATGTAAATTTCTTCAAAAAAAAGTATAAAATAATCACCTTAGTAAAGTATTTCTTATGTTGTTGTTGTTCAAAATATTCCTTGGCCTCTTCACAGTGAGATTTCTCATTTTTCTCAGGGATATACCTTTGTTGTTCATACTAAAATATAATTTAAAGTGAAGTTGCAAAGATAAAATGTTTCACTGATAAAACTCAACCAAGAAATTTGTAAGTAAAAAGGGCCATAATTCAGTCAAAATTCTTGCTAGAGAGTAGAGTTAGGAAACTTGGTATTTAATGTCCAGTTGTAACCCCAAAGCATATGTGAAGAATTAAGTAAAATTGTTCATGTTGTTCCAGTAGTTGCAAAGATATAAAAATATAAAATGTTGCAACTAGAAAGTTAACCTAAAAGTGTTACACCAACGCTGAGGCTGACACACAACTGAGTAGGATAGCCTGATTATTCTCAAAACAGAATTTAGACAAACAATGTACTAACTACAGGTGTAGCAATACCGTAAAAACACATTGCAATACACAAAACACATACTACAATATATTGCAATATGTATTGTTTTTTGCATAGACAAATGAAGCACATGCATTGTTTTATCGGTTTAACATCACATAATACATATATGTGTCTATTCTTAAATGATCTATTATACAAATGTTTGGATGATTTGTGTAAAATAAATTATATGATAGAAAAATGGATATTTTAAAACAAACTTCCGAAGACAATTATTCTCTCATTTGATGAAATGTTTAAGAAATAAAGCCCAATAAGATTAGTTTTCAACACATTTGAACATTTATACAAACACTAAAAATTCAGATTCTGATAAAACAAAGTAAGTCTCAGAGTCTGATATAGGTTGTTTGCGTTAAAGCTGGACCCCTAAAATCATGAAATATCTCAATCACTATCGGATGGAAGTAACTCAAATTTTGTATGTGATCATAACTAGCATTTTCCTTCTCAAATCCAAAAATTTAGAATTTTTCTTTAATTACATAACATACTTAAATTCCCATAGACATGCAATGCAAATTTTAAAGCCAAAAAGAGACTTTTGTTAAATGGGTATGTGCCATAATCAGAACAGCCACATAACAGTAGATACAAAATAAAAGCTATATATGAGGCCCGGTTAGAAATTTTATTTGATAAAAAATTATAATAGTATATACAAACTCAAATATCATCATCATTGTTGTCTGTAATCTATACAAATTCTACAGGTACGATTTTAAAGGCACAAGTAAACGCACAAGACTTAAATACACTGGAAGTATGACAATGTTACAATCAGAACATCTTATTTTACCTCCCGCCGGATTTTTGATAAAAAATTCCAAATATTTTGCATTCTACCTTATGGAAAACTTTTTTATTTATCTATTAAAAATTCTACAAATTTAAATCCTAGAAGGAAAAATTGAAATAAGATTGTATTAAAATTTTTAGCAAAATTGCTGTAATAGTTTAAAAGATATTTACTGCAAATAGGGGTCCAGCATTAACGCAAACGACCTATACATAGCAACAAAATGGTTCAAGGAAAAACAAACCTGTTAAAAACTGTCAGAAATTGTATTGCAAATTATTAACTTGTCCATAATATTAGTTAACAGTAACGCCCCTAGTACTAACCTTTTCATGTGGAAGTTTTTGTTGTCTAGCCGGTGGTTTGTGAGGTAGGAATTTCTCAATATTAGATTCAGATAGACCTTCACCTGGCTTATATCTTCCTTGTTTGATCAAATCCAGACGTAACTTTAACTTCTCCATACCTTGTCTCTCAGCATTCTTACAACAATCATATTGTTGTGGACATTTATCTGGACCATGATTCTTGTTACACCATTCATCACACACTGCTTTATCTTCCTACAAATTGTAAAAGACATTTAACTGTGTCAAGGTGGTCAATTAATTTTTTCAAAACTCAGAATGTACAGAAGCATTTTTGCCTATATTGTGCCCTTGAATATAAAGACTAAATTCTGTATATAACAATAAATCTGTTTACCCATATCTGTTGTGTGGTATATTTTCACAATCTGACATTATATCTGGTGCAGGTTCTTTAACATCAACCACAATTGAGAATTTCAAAACTAAGACTTCAGAATTAAGGGGCAACACCCAAGACTTTTTTCATTCTGGCCCTTTTGTTAAAATGTATAATATGGTAAGTCAAATCACAGGATTGTCTCATGACTTACGGATCATGTCAAATGCTTTTTTAATGAAACTATAGAACATAAAACATAGGTTCTGGTGATGATGAAACAAACCCTGATTTCTGAGATGAATTAAGTATACAATGTATACTATTTTTAACTTTCTTACTAATCACTTTTGAGTTCGCTTTCCTGGTCCTACAGTAATGAGGTAGCAGGTTAAAGTTTCTTGCCAAAGAAAAACAACAGGGTAGGTTTTGAATGAGTTTCTAACCAACACTGAGCAGCATATATGCTTAATGGCTACCAAACCTATCACTCAGCTACCACTGCTCTGAGATGAGTTACTGTATTGTCATATATTTCAGCTAAATCTATAATACATTACTTATACAATAAAAATATAAAATATTCTATCATACCCAGTATACATGATCGAGAGGAAAAGCTTTCTCTACAAGATATAAGGCGATTTTTTCTTTACGATTATCTATAGCAAAATTTATGATATCTCTGTGTTCACCTAGAGCCATAAACTGAAATAGTAACACATTATTTATAAGCTTCCAGTCACAGTAAAGGTACATTATAGGCCCCATATAGGGTCCTTGATTATCAATATGGGGAATGTAGGGGTATATCCATAAATATATTATGGCTGTTTCTCCTAAATGTTTTTGAAGCACTGGTCCAATTATCATGTTATATGGTGAACAACAAAATTATCAACTAGCTTGACATAAATGGGGGCACGGTCCTCAACATTTCTTTAAAGGGGTCAGCTACTAAATATATTGATAGGCCTATATATATATATGTTTACTGATATATTGATAATGAAATGTTAAAAGTTGCAAGAATATGAAAATTCCAAGCAAGGATTTTCTCTAGACTTGCCTCTTTACTGCCATCCTGGGTCTGCTATTGAATATCAATCAAAGTAAAGTTTGTATTCACTCATGAAGAATTGTGAATAACCAATATAAGTTTTGTACACATGTGTTAAATTAACATTCAATATACACTTTTGTACATTATAAGTGTTACAAAATCAACATTTTATATTAATACTAAGTATACAATTTATCTATATACATGTATTTAGTCTGTATATATGTACATTGTATAGTTATGTGTCTGCACTAAACTAGTCAAATTTCTTCTTTATTTCATGTTTTATACTAGTTTGTGTAGACCCATTAATATAAAGCTGAAGTGTATGCAAAGTCAGAATGTAAAATGATGAAATTACAAATCACAATAACATAGATTAATACATGGCTTTTGTTCTTACCTCATTATCTATGGCTCTAATAATATTTTGATTTGATATTGGTTCTAATAAACTTTGTACATCACTAAGTCTTCCTTGTTGAATATGAACATGTAACTAAAATATAAAACAAGTTATTCAGTAACGTATGTACTAGACAACATACATGTACATGTTTGAATGATAATGCTGAGCAAGGACATTGTATATAAACATGAGTTACAATGCAGTGTGGAGCTTCATATTCAAACAGTCGGAGTTTTACTACCTATTGATAATCTATAGTATAAGTCAACAATTCTCAATGCGCATTTAAGATAATAATTTTTTAGAGATTCTGAAACCGGGCCTTTGACAGGGATCAAGTACGAATGACGAAGTGGCTTTCGCAATTACCTGTAGGGTATAGGTTTTTTTATCTTCAATCGAGAATCTTGGCTTTGATCGGCAGCAAAAAAAATCGTTTGGATAAACTCAAGAGCGCTCGAATAAATAAGTTTGTACTAAAATCGATGCACATCGGTACTTTTTATCACAGAATAATTTGTATTTCGTACCCGGGACTCTTCGACTCAGTCCATTGGGCCTATTTCTATACTTCTGCGTTTTCATCTTAAAAGTTATAGTATTTATGTGTTGTCTTAGGTTTAATTATAATTATATTTCAATTTATGTTTCACAATATATTTCAATCTTCTAGTATTTTACAATAGTTAAATCTAGTGAGAGGTTATATATTTTATATTAGGTTGTTTTTAAATATATATTGTATCAGGTATGAGCATGTCTTTACATTGTCAAATGTTTTACCATATTTTACATTGCCAGTGTTTCCCTCCAACACTATTTCATATGTTGTTTTTGTTTTAACGTGGAATCTTAAAGTGATAGGTTGATTTCATCTTTTTCTATTTTTCTTTTCACAAACTTACAAGCTACAGCGAACGTTCAAAATTTCTCTTTTGGAAGACCCTGGTCCTGAGTCACGGGACTATGAAAGGGATGAAAACAGCGTTACGAGTGAAAAATAGCAATAAATGTTTCGTGACCTAACTCCAAGAAGTCATGAGGGAGAAATATTGAGCTGGGGTATTGAATTTCTCATGTTAACTAGAAGATTTTCATTAGATATTCCACATCAATATTAACTGGTAGAAAGATAGAAGGACAAGTATGCACCTTGGTGATAGACAAATTAATTAATAATTAATGCACAGTTTGTATGAATGCAAGTAATTGCATGTATGCTTTAATTTAATTAAGTATTCTGGTATCGTGTGAGCTTGAGTGTGCTAACGTGTCACTAAAATAAAATCAATGCATATAGACGCATGTTTTTTTCTAAGATTGTTTAGTAATTCTTCTCTTTTCAAAGGATGAAGTTTGCAGTGAGGTAAATTGAGGACCAACTTCAACCTCAGCCTTCTGTACATATGTAAAGGGTCTTTGACCCAGCTCAACGTCCTGATTAAATTTGACTGAATTATGAATAAAAGTATCATTCAGTTTTAACAAGATTTGTATTTTTTGGAGTTTGGATAAGCTAGAAATGATATTCTGAATTTTAAAAAATGGTACATACTAAAGTATAATGTATTTATTGTCAAACTGTTGTTTAAAAAGTTTTTTTATTTTAGATCTGGTATTCTATAGCCATTGTATAAGCTGAGATTGGAGCTGAACATATTATTAAACTGTTTTTAAATCTCAAGCACATAATATAACCAACGTGTTTGTTATAAAAAGTCGAGTATAATTGCAAAGAATACTTCGAAATGAAAAATGCTACTTGCTATGTGTTGGCCCATTATTGAATAATAATATACTGTCCCCCTTTAAGTTTGTATGCTATTAGATTAAATAAGTGAACCCTCATAAGTAGTGTGTCAAGCTTTTACAATGTTTCATTGTTTTATGAAGTTTACACTCATCAATCAATATTTGTTTTACTATTGAAAGTAATCGTATGTTTCTATGCTACGATATCAACCACGCATGAATACAGTGTCACCTGAGTAACCTGAACACTTTCTGGTAGAGTGAATAAATGTTTCGATGTTAAATGTTTTCTGATTTTCTGGCATTTCTGCTAGGCATTCCGATGCCCAATATAGAATTTAGAAAATCGTTCAAAATTTAGATATTTTTTTATTTCCTTGGGTCAGAATATCTCTGTTACCGTATATCTCTTCGAAACGCCCCCGAGGGGTTACATTTTCCAAAGGGGCGGGGGCGTTTATAAGATTACAAAAACGGCGAAATAACTAAATAAAATACATGTATGGTAGAGTGACTTTATATTTACTGAAAATATTTGTTGTGTTGCAGTTTTCCGGACGTAAGTAGACATTGAAATAGTTTATGTTGGTTGTTATTTCCTAAATGGGGACATTTGCAAGGGAAGGTGCGCTAACTAGAGAATAAACGGTAAAACTATACAAATATTAACCTCGAAGCTGTTCATTTGACTTTATTGATCATCAGAAAGGTTTTCAACTGAAACGGATGTAGTCAATTTATTTGTACGAGCACTTCTGGCTACTTATTAAAAACCTGGTCAATTGATCGTAAAGAAAAGAACACAAACTAACTCGAGACTTTTCAATGTCCTCGAGTCAATAATTTAATTAATAGTGGCAACGTTTATGTATTTCACAGCAGAAAGAAATGGGTCTATTGTATATAAGCAGGATATTGTTAATTCAATTGGTAGTACAGTTTGTTGGTTTGTTGCTTTCGTGTACGTGCCAACAGATGCTCTCCTGTGTTATGGAGGAAAAAAATAAAGTATTAGTAGTAGTAGGTAGGAGTATTGGTATTGGTAATGTATGTCTGAATTGTAACATAATGTATATACATGTAATATAATACATCGGCATTAAGGAACTCTTTCAACTCCATTTTCCCACTTAATTGAATTAGAATTCCTGGAGCTTGAATGCCTGCTTGACAATCTAATGCAATTCATTGTGTGTGTTTTTCTACGTTGGGCACCATTTACCCACTTCATCACATCGCCATAGACGCTAGGTTGAAGGTAGGGGATACAATTGCCATATTATGTCCATATATAGCGTCATCCTGGAACATCGACTCTTTTAGCAAATCGTAATGAACTATCCAAACCATCTGCATGCAGTAAATGTGTTGGGATTGCTCGGGTCATCTATATGTTATTAATATACGTGTTGGGGTTTTTCGAGTTATGCTGGATAAAATTTATCTCCAAGTTAAAGATAAAAAACTGCCAAATATTTTCATTCAAGATGAGGGCCGTTTCATACATAGCATTATGTTTTAAAATGACCTACATCAAAGTAAACTGTGTAAGATTAATGTATTGTATTATATATTCTAAAGTTTAAAAGAAAGTTGTAAATTTTGACTGACCTTAGATGTATTTATATGATACAAGTAAGAGACTAAACACTACAAATAAATGCTGTACGTATTATAATACATACATAATCTTGTATTTAATCTGAACACAATAGCGGCTATATCAGACATACAATGCAACAATAATGAGCCTTAAACCTGATTATAATAGGAAGGATTGAACGTAATTGTTGATTAATGGATATCGATCGTGTAAGGAAGGTATACAGAGTTGTCTGTAAAGTCTGTGACTAAGGAACTGGACTTATTACAATATACTGTATAGTCGAAACTGTAGGAGATACCCTGTGGACGAGCACTCGGGTACTATGTTCGCCCATTTGCTCTCTGAACTCGATCGGGGTTATAAGGTCATAGAAATTGTCGAGTAGGTACGCTGGCACCCGTAACAACCATTCGGAACCCCTCGGCCATTCAGTACGATTATCATCAAAATAAGCTGTACTCACCTCGGCTGCAAGCTCGTTGTAGTTCATGGTCTTATCTCCACCAAGCTGAAATTTACATATAAAACTTAATTCATTTATAGTATTCAATCAAGACTGTACAGTATATAGTACCAATTTTGTCATTTTATATATTTTTCAAAGAAAGTTTGGCTGATATTATCAGACTTTAAAATTATTAATTCTGACTTAACTCAAATTTCATTCAATAATTTAAAATGTCGCTTGAGTTTATCAATAAATAGTAAACTATCTCCATGAAGAAATACATGTACTCAATGAATAAGAAGTAAACTCTTATCGAAATTTAATTAAACATTTTCAAAAGCATGATTGAAGTTTCCTTAATATTTACATTTCCTGATAGCCATCACTCGTATGCTAAACACAATCATTTTTCGCCCAATGTTACAAACAGAATTTACCATTCCAGCTACTCACTCACAGATTGTGTTAAGTGTGTTTGATATTTTAAAATTACTTGTCAGTTTCTGTAATTGTGTTCAGAAAATTCTTAATAGTTTAAAGTTAGTGACCTATAGCCAGATTAAGATTGAGAAATATCACAAAGACGCGCTAGAAAATCATCCACACCTATGCCGTTAGTAACGGGTTAGGGTTTTATACATGAAATCACCATCTTTTACAGTTGAATGTCAAATAGCATTGATAATTTTATTTTCATGATACTTTTTAATACTTCCAAAATGCTTTCAAAAATGTTTATAAAACTTTGAGAGCTTTATTTATTTTTATAGATAATTAAGTTGAAATCTGTGAATGAGCAGCATTAGGTACAATGAACACTGAATTAAATTTAACGTTTAAGAACATATAATTCCGTGTACTTAATCAATATAAAATACAAATGTATTCATTTGATTTATTATATCAAAACTTTAGTATTAAAATAATTAATAATTTGTAATATCGTAAAATATTCAGTCAAATTATTATATATATAAGACTTACGTATTTTGAATATAAGTATTTCATGTCAGCCATGTTTTATATATATATATTAATTCCAGTATACAGAATTCACTTTAAATTAAGATTTAAAACCTTCAGTGAGAATTGCTATTTAAATCACTAAAGACGTTTAAACACTTTTTCTCTTGTACTCCATACAATGCGAACAAACAGTTTAACAATAGTTGATACCGCTGGGTATCATTTTAATAATGACAAATTTTTAATAGAAAAAGAACTCTTTTATTTGACTGAAGTAAGACCGTTCAGACCAAAGAATGTTCATCGTAATGAAGTATTGTTAATTATGTTGATCTTAACACGAATTTATTAAAGTTTATGAAAACTACTGATTAAATAGTATTATGGAACGAAGTGAGGGGCGTTCAATAAGTTTTATAAAAGGAATTAAGTTTTGTAGTACTTAAGATTTAATCTTTTAAATAAGACGATTTGTTTGGTCTAGAAATCACGTAATGCTAAGTCGTATTGAGTTTCTACTATAAAAGAAGGGGTCAATATTATTAAAAGGGTCAACAAGGAAGCGCCTAACTCTAACGCCCTGCAGGGAGATTTCCGCTATGCATTATAATAAAGGGACCAAATATTTCATTTATCAAAATGGTCGCTAAATTCATTCATCATGAATAATGAAGATAATGAAAGAAGTTCGCAAATCTACGTAAGCAGATGTTCTATTGGGAGTTCACAAGGCTAACTCGATCTTCAATTGCTGATACAGAAAATCACATGAAAAAACGAATTGTCTAAATTTTTCCATGAAAATGAAATATATTGATATCTATTGTAGGACTATAGTAGTGGTTTCATAACATTTAGATACTATCAATAATAAAAGAACTGGTGATCCTTCGATGTATAATCTCTGTTTTTATAAGAGACAATCTGCTCCGTGAGGACGCATTATGTGCAGATCGTGGAATGTGACTTTATCCCTTAAAGGAAATTGTTGTGTAAAAAGAACCAAATTTTGAAAACGCCTTTCATAATTTACACTGAGTAGTCTCCCTCCAGTCATGGAATCCTATAATGTCTACTGATTGGTCAACCCTGTCGGATTCCATGCTGGTGTTTGGAAAATTTGATTAGACTTTCGATAAGTTCAAGGTTCAAGTACAAAGTGTGTATACAAAACAATTCTTAAATGTTCAACTATAAATAACATGAGAAGTTTTACAATATTTTGATGATAAACTCAAAGTCTATTACTTTGTGTCTCTATGTTTTGAAGAACTTTCGATAAAACCCTGGTTTTTATTGAACTCTCGGTTTATTATTGACGCTCAAAGTGACATCTATATAAAATTAATAACACGGTTTTGTTTGATATTGATTAAGCTGGGGTTCTACAATAGGCTTCATATTTTAATGTATACGTATGACAAACACCTTTTTAAAATATGTAATATTTCTGTCAGTAGGTTTCAAATATAGGCCGGAAATGACGTCAAAGTGTGTCCGATCGTAGAACTTGAACTAGAATCTCTCACTGTATTTTAATCGGAAGTTTCCGAAACAGGAAAGTCAAACACAAAGACAATGGTCCGAATGGAGGGAGTTTTTGTCATTCGTTTAAAAACCCTTACACTTAGTTTATTAAAGTAGCATTATTGAAAATTTGAAGATAACGGTTGAACAAAAATGTTGCTTTATGTACAAACACACTTTTATTTCATGTCGGTTTCGTACAATTTCCGTGGCGGAAACATAAGCTACAGCCTACATATACATGTAACTTAACAATTTAGCGAGCCAATGCGGGAGGAAAATGTATTGCACAAAAATGTTTTTAAGTTTCAAAATACGGCATGAAATCAACAGTAATGTCAACAGAAGAATTCAACCCTGTTATTTACGTACTTAAAGATAAGTATCTTTACAGTACTGCATTAATGTACAAAACGACATCCAATTCGTAAAATCGAAATTAGTACTTACTATTTTTACTAGTTTTAAGAATCAAACTTGGTTTATTTTAGCTGTAAAACAGTTTACTGTATTCAGATGAAGTTCATAAATTTTCTTCCACACAACGTGATGTTTACTTTAAAATTTTGTAATAAAGCCATTCAAATATACAATTACTTAAGTAAAACGAGATGTATTAGACCACAAATAAAATTTAAATTGGATAAAATATGCTTCACAATGGAATAATGTACCATTCAATATCATTCAATACATATCTGATATTTCTTTACGCCACTTTACAGTGAATAACTACCTAAATACAAAAAATACTCATGAATGTATAGTACGTATTATTAAATGTATATTTATTAAGTAAATACCTGTTTGTACATTAAGGTCAGTGACAATATTATCAAGAATATATCCTGTCATGGAGTAGATACGGTGCTTAATATAACTCGTTGTTACCGGTAATTGAATGCTTTGACTTTCGGAAAACATTAGAGTTGGTGATCAAAATGATACATCTAATATGGAAGTAATATTAACTAATAGTCGCTCATGTCATGGCTCAATCTAAAACTCGTTCAAAACAGAGCACCGTCTTCGGGTGGCGTTCAATGAAAATGAAAATACAAATGACCAGAAAAAGGGTCTGAGCGATAATTATAACGCTAATGCACTAATACAATCATGTTAAATGTGCATTGTACTTGGGTCATAGGGGCCGGCACTGTTACGAGTCACATACAATAAACCTGTGTATAGACAGGGGCGGATCCAGGATTTTTTTCTAGGGGAGGTCCGAACTTTTCTAGGGGTCCGAACTTTTCTAGGGGGGGGGTTCCAAACCTCGAACCACAACCACATTATACACATTTTGCAGAAAAAAATGCAACATATTAATTGATAATAAAAACTACATAACTATTAAATCTATGTTAAGCACCGAGAAAAATAGCTTCATGCTACTTAAAAATGACTTACAGGCAAGAAATACACTAATGGACATGTACGTTTACCAAATACTAGGGGGGGGGTCCGGACCCTCCTGATCCGCCCCCGCTGGATCCGCCTATGATAGATATACATATAGGATATATTATAGGATAAATAACTTTTTACCAAAGTTCAATACGTGGCAATAGCAGATTTTTCCATTATAAATATATAATGTTTTCGACTCGGAACTGTGTCGGTCACCCATGTTCTAGCTTTATTTAGTTTGACATTCGTATATCATTGGTTCTCTCTCAATAACAATGATGCTAAATAGTGACTCTTACAACACGAAAGGTTTGTTTATGAATATTATATAGGTTTAATCGATTATTGCTCTAATGAATAGAAGTTACATGCTGTGATTGACTGCTAGATTGACTGATATATGCTCATTATACAGCTTCTTAACTTAATTGATCACATATCTTAGATGCATGTCACGAATTTCACATAAAAGTCGTTTAGCCGAAACGTTGGAATAAAATATAGTAAAGATGTGCTTGCATTCATGGTTGGTCTACTTTGTATAAAACTTTCTAAACGTGTAAAGGGTATATCTCTTTCTGCCTCAAGTAAATACAGTGTAACCTGCATTAACAGACATTGTCTATATTTCCTATCAGCGGTCGTCTGCTGTAAGTGATCCGCACTGAGTTCAGTTACCGCGAACGTTACAGAACGTTCCGTAACGATACATTCGGAACTCCTCGATCATTTGCTGCGAATACTCTCGGACATATTTAGACGCTTTTTTTAAACTTCCGGTGTTAAAGTAAACAATCATATGGCCGAGGAGTTCCGAATGTATCGTTATGTAACGTTCTGTAACGTTCGCGATAACTGAACTCAGCCCAGTCTGGCTTCCGACCAACTAAAATAATTCTATCTTGAACCTGTATTAAGCAGCCACCGGCAATATGTTCCGATTTGCATTTGGATTTGTCACATTTTTACAATCTTTGAGGAAGAGTTGACCAGAAGCTATATATACCTTAAAAATTAGCCAGAATGAACAAATCAACGAATTTTCATCTGAACGTGCTTTAAGTGGCTACCTGCTGTAAGTAGCCAATCCAGTGACTTTTCTTCACTGACTGCTTTATGCAGATTACACTGTATTTAAGAATACACACTTGACTTGACAACCATATTGTGTTGTTATGTATAGCTAGTGAAAATTGACCTGAGACATAAATTCTATCTAAATACCATATACATACATTAATTAGCTGAAGAAAGTGTACGCGCTCTTTATTAATCTCGTACAAGTATTTATCTTTCTCAGGCCAATATGCACTCACTTTACCAAAGTGTACCAACTATAGTTGGTTAAGGTACGACCGGGTTAATGGGTATATGTTGATTTTTCTACAGTTTTATATAAAAATCTGTCTGGCAACCCTGTACATCCTAATAGATAAGATATGGTACCTATAGATTGAGCTAAGGTTATGGTTGGGAATTAGGAGTACCCTGGCTGGAGGTGGGTTCAGGTTAGATCTTGGGGTAAGAGGGTATGTTTTATTCGAGAAATCCATCTGAAACAAGTTACCTTATTTTGCTCAATATATTCATATTGATCAAGGTAATTACTTATAAAACATATAGCCAGGGCCATGACAAACAAATAAATACCTCCCATGGCCCTTTACCTGATCAAACAAATTAACGCCATTATTTTAAATAAGAAATGTAAACTTTATTAAACTTACCTCTAAAAACCTACAGTTTAAATTATACTCCTTAAATCAAACAATATTTACACTTTAAAACTCTTTATTATTAAAACACAAATCTTGTCTCTCTCATAAATTAGCTTTATAGATAAAAACCTGACACTAAGTTTAGTAATTTCCCTCACCTTCAAGGCAGTTTAAAGCTATGTTTATATGACTCTGTTGGCATAAGAAACGTATAGGTACATATATTTCATTATTAATGTGGCATACACATGATTTGGTTTATACTTGGTATAGCCAATATCCAATATGAAGTATTGGTTTACTAAATATTCAATGGATTTGTAAAAACCCTTGGCTTTATCGACTCTTATCAAAGCGAGTATACACAAGTTCAATAATTTAACGTAAAGCAATATTTAGAAATTGTAGATAAGCTTCTATGCGGGTTTTATCAAAATATCATTGAAATGGCGATATATTTTCGCCTTGTTTTGTTTTTTAAATAAATTATTCTGAAGTGAATTAGCTGTCAGTTATTCAATATGATGATAAAATCTTTTAATGCAATCATTTAATTACATCGAGTGATATGGTTTTTTTTAAAATATATATGAAATTGTGATCTTTCAAACATATACCCTGTGTGTAGGAGTCAAAAATTTTATATTTAGGGTTACTCACTCAACTAACGTAGAATCCTGCTTATGATTTTCAGGTGTTTATTCTAAAATACATGTAATATGCAAAAGTTGCATATAGCAGGACACACTCTCTGTCTTTTGAATGCAGAATTTATTTTTCAAAATGCATTTAATTTTAAAGCATTGACTAATCATTTTGGATTTCAAAAACTTTTAAAAAATAATTTGAAATTTCTTAAATTTAACTTAATTTAATTCGTTAAATCCAAAATTCAAGTTGCCTTTGTAAAAGAAACCTAAATGATTTCTTGAGTAATTCAGGGCAAATTGAATTATAATCTAAAGCTAAATACGAAGTAAATTTGAAAGGAAATTTAATTATATTAAAATGTTCAGTACTTATATGTGAGCGGTAAGACAGGGTAGTGCGACATGATCGTGCGACCTTATGCACGACTCATGCAGAGTGTTCGTCTTCGCCAAAGACAAACGGAAAACATCAGCGTAAGCACAACTCTCAGCAACACATTAACATCTCTGGTAATCATGTCTTATTTCCCTTTTCTATATGAAAAAGGAATGACGTCGCCGGGTGTTTAGGAACGACCAGAGCCACATAATGAATCACCAATAGAAGGCAAACGCTTGGCTATGTATAAAACATTACGTCTAAATAACAATCTCGAAATGGAAAAGTGTCATATTTTGTATAACAAATAAAATACTAGTCTACCGGTTTCAGAACTTCGTCGATTACTATGTCTATTAAATCCTATTTGATTTTAATGCATGCAACTTTCAGGTGACATGTTCTGTATTAATAGTTCTGCAAGTTATATAATTTTTGTGCCAATTAAGGACTTAAATAACAAATTATATCAATATTTCAAAATTATTATACACATTCAAATTACTTACCTTTTCCCACTTATATTCTATATAATATATGTATACTTAAACATATTAAATTTATGCCCGTAAGGCATTCAATTAAAATTTATACAAAAGAATAATTTACTCGTATAAATATATTCGCAAGGGAGACAACCCGATCTGGCCAGATACAAAACACCACAGTTGCTTCCACTGGCGTTTGAAAGCGAGTGATAATTATTATCGTCGGAACCTAGCTGTCCGACGATAATAACAATTATCAAGATTTGAGCATTGTTGTGTCGACACCGGCTGTCTTTAGCCAATCAGAACGTTGCATTAATGGTCACGTGACCAAAATGACGACGTCGAGTAGCAAAAAAGGGGTGCGTGTATGGAATCGTCCACGGCGTGTATTATACGGTTACCTGTTTGTAATACAAGAAAATATCATTATCGATATATGAACGGGTATCAATTTCAAGGAGTAACAATATAAAACCAAAAAAACATTCATGCCTATTCGTAACATGTTCATTTATTGAAGAAAGCTCGCTTTTGTTGAAAAACAACAACCTATCTTCCCTATTTCCGAGCGAGTTTATTAGTAAATATGAACGTTCGATTAGCTGGCGGAATGTAGGGCAGAACATGTTCTTGAAACGAGCGCGGTCGGAATATGTCTTGACAGCGCATGGTAATTCGATGGTTTTTATCTGGCCGTACAGTGTGTAAAATTAATCAAACGCTCTGTAGTCTATAATTAGACTTGGAACGGTTTAAAGCACTGACGAATACCTGAATCTGTGGTAATACGTCAGATGACCACTGCTGGTATTTATATCCGACGGGGATGGAGGCGCTGTGGTCGAGCTTCTGAAGGTCTAATTTAAAGCCCTCTACTGTAAAGACATGCACTGTTTGATCTGCATATTGCTTGAATCTTTATTCTCTATGGAGATGGAGAATACACGGCTAAACGACGATTTCAAGCATTTTTGGAAATGCTAATACTTGTATTATACATATACGTACGGTATATAATTGTTTTAAATGTGAGATGAAACAATTTAAAAGTTGAGATGCAGTATATTTAGGCACACAGACGGAATAGCTCAGTTGACACCATAACACAGTGTTGCATATGACATATGACATAACATGTCTGGTGTTAAATTAGAGTTTCTTGTCTCTCCTCCTTTTAGCGTCAGTGGAAACCTGCAAACAATTAAACAGTAGTTCGTGCTTTATACGTGTAACAAAATGCCAATCCTCATTTACTTCTTTTTAAAGATCTATTATTTCGATTTAATAGTACCAATAATTCACAGACTAATTGACGAAATTATACTTGTGGAATAAAAAGGGAAGAGAAAAATAACCATGTTTAATGATGCAATAATGGACAATTAATTTGCTCATTTTTCATTATGTGAACCTAGAATAGGCCAAAATTCAACTGTCATCTTTACAAAATATCTGTAGAAATGTTCGCTTTTTTAAAATGATAATTAAAAATTGTTATTCCGATAGATTTAATGAAAACGCTATCATTCTAGGTATGCTAGTTGTTGATTTAGTCCAACAATCGTGTAACCAAGATGTAATAACCCATCGTTACATTATGATGTGCAACAAACTGTAACACTTTTAGTTTATATTATTAGAAACATTTTTCAAAAGGATAATATAATTTATTATATACAATGTATTATCAATTTTATTTAAACAACTACGCAACTCAGGATTACAACAATAATTATCATATTAATTAAAAATATATACTCACGTGATTTGGTCGCTGGTTAAACAATTGAAAATCAAAATTTGAAAACACTAATTTCAATAAACTAAAATCATGTTGATCCCCCTACAATAAACCTCGCATAATGAAGCTCAAAATAAGAAACACGTGTTGTATATTGCACCAATCCTATTCATAAGTCTATACATTATCATAGAGGATACAAGAAATTTAGATTAAATCAAGTAAAAGGTAATGTGTGTCTGTAAATCAACCACTGACCGATTAAACAAATAAACATTCATTTAGCAGAGAGTTTCTAAACATTTTATCATCTATATCAAATGAGGACCTCCAAATCGTATTATATAATCTCTGGGCCTTGCGGGTCGTGTACTTATTTACAGGACGTCTTCACTACGTGAATCGACTAAGTCGACTTCTCGCCGTGAATCAATCAATATCGCACCTGCTCATGACGTCACTCCAAATCTTTCAATGCAAATGGCGAACCCCTCGTTGGAAAACCAGACGGGGCTGTAATGTCGCTGAGAGGGGTGCTTGATACCAAAAAACATGGCGGCGCCCATGTGGAAAAACATGAACATGGACAAGAAACGTGTGTCCCTCTCTCAGAGAATTTTATGATAGTTGAACCGCTTACTGACACACATAATGGCGCGTGCGACGCTGATAGAAATCAAGATGGCGACCAAAAGCTTCACGATAACGATGAAAACGGACTCGGTGAAAACTTACCATTCTTGCCAGAATTGGGGACTGACTGTTTAGACAGCTATGACAGCGCTGTGGTGGAAAACAATACCGAATGGTTGAAAGCAAGATGTAAAAACTTCAGCCAGGTTGAATTTGATATAACCCCACAGACAACCAGCGATGACACCCTGGATTTTCCGGGAATATCTATTGATAGTCGTGCCATACTCCATGCAGATAGTGACTCTCATGTGATAAGTGATGGCTTTACATCAAACTCTGATGTCTCTAGTAGCTGTATTGATGAAAAATCAAAAATACTTGTTGACGAAAACAAAGTACATATTAAGGGCACTGCTTATGCCACTCCTTATTTATCATTACCTGGAGCTCAAACTTCTATGTCAGTGCCAAATGATTCAGGGGCAACTATGACTTTGCACACATTGGACGGTTCATTAGAAAATGTTATATTAAATGCTGTTGATACTCATAATTGTACCGAGGCTATGGATGGTTCAGGAGGTATTTTAATTCCTGGTGTTGGAAACTCTGTACAGTCAAAACTGGTGTTAACAGACAATGGTTTGCTTACAGTAGTTCCAAATATTTCTGTGACGCCCACTAGTCAGGAGGGTAACGCAATATCTCAAACTAATACATCACTTAGTGAAGAAACATTACAATTAAAACCTGAGGGTATAATATTGAATTCTGATGTACAAACTGTGGTTGCTGATCAGCCCAACATTACTGGTAGTTTAGCACTTACTACTATCTCCATAGCAACAGATAAAATGAGTAATTTAACAAAAATTCTAGTGAATACAAGTCAAGGACAACAAATGTATCATCTGAATATATCTGATCTAACTCAAGTACAAAATGGTGAAATCAAAGATTTAGAGAAACCAATGACTACAACGATGACTGTGACACAAGCAGCTAATCGAAGTAAATATCCTTCATATTTTATAATATTTCAGTCTTTACAGTCTTTGCCTGTTTACTAGCACTAGCCTGATTTGCTGTATTGTGTAGTGAAGGGCAAAATTATCACCTAGTCTGACTGTATGAAATAAATAATTTTCACTAGCCCAAATCAATTTTCACTAGGCTTTGGTCAAGTGGGTTAAGGTGATCAATGACTGCTTCTGGGTTTAGTTACTTACTTTCAAGCAAGGTAATTGTGGGTAGATGAGTGGTCAACATTAGCTTGAATGTTTGATATCTACTGACACTTGAAACTTAGTCCAAGTTTTTAATCAATGCATATCTGACCTTCTAAGAGTGTTGGTGATGGCAACAGACATCCCGAGAAGTGTTTTGACATTACTGGAAATTCAGTCCAGTTAATCTGGGAAGAATCACTGGACCGAATCAGGTTTCACTGGAACGGAAGAAATCATCAAAATGTCAATACGTCATGACTTACCATTACTGTTTTCCGGTTGCTTATCAGTCATAACCATAACTTTTAACTGAGAACAAACATCAAAATTAGTTCAATGCATACCAATAAGTAAGATAAAAGGGCCTATACATTTCCTCATTTCAATTTAAGAATATGAAATTTTACGGGACATTCAGACTGGCTTTGACAGATTTTTTCCTGGACGGACTGGAATTTCACTGGTCAGGTCAGTCAAATCGGCACTTCTCGGAATGTCTGTATGATAGCAAGTGAACCATGTCTGCATATATATATAATTATGTTCCTATGGTTGTACCAAATAGTTTAGCACACTTTTTACTCAGTCTCTTAATTGTATTTTTTCAGATGTATTGTTATTACCTGTGAAAGATGATAGTAATGGTTTGGTAACAATTAAATCTCCTTTAAAAGTAAGTATTAATTTGTAGTAGGTCATAACTTATGTTTTTTTAGAATGTGTGTGTATTTCATCTCATACTATGTATTTCAGGACTAAGTCTCAGGATTGTATACACCATCAGGGCTCGACATTAACCATTGTCCGACTGTCCGGGACAAATGAAACCAAGGTCTGGACAAGTACTTTATAAAGCCGGTTGTCCGACGGGACAAGTAGTTTGGGATATTGAAAAGCATGTCTTAGCCCATTCTGTATGAATGTCTTATATAAGTGTAACTATTTTGCTGCTCTCTATTATGAGTGCCGCTAATATGCGTCCCCTAAACTTCAATCGATACGCTGACAGACTTGTATTAAACCTCTGATCGCCGCGTGACGCATATATCCGTCATGTGTATGCAATCGATCTTTACATTGATAAGCGTAACGATAAGCACAGCGGGTGAAGATAAGATGACTTGGTGTTAGATTGAGCACAGGGCCGGCGAAATCTTAAAATTGTTTACTTGTCCGTTATTGCCAACTGGTAAAAGTTACTTGTCCGTATGAACATTATTGAATAAGATTATCAAAAAATCCACTTGTCTGTACTTGCCTTGGGACAACACGGACAATACGGACGTTTGATTTCGCCGCCCCTGGAGCAAGTTATTAAATCAAGGTCACTGCCTGGAAATTAATTCGCGCTTTTTTAAAAGTTAATTTATTCTGCACAAATATTATTCTAATTTCAAAATGTTTTTATTTTTATTTTAATTTGTAACACTTTTCCATTCAAGTGCAATTGTTGGTAAATCAAAATTGACAAATTGTAGCGTTTCTTTTATTGAATGTTTCGTTGATAATTGTTGTCATTATTATTTGTATTATTAATATTTGTAACACCTTTTATCTGTTACAAAACGACTTTTTCGTGAAAATAACTTTGTGCTGCCAAGTTTATAAATCTGGTTAAACTTCACAACAATTTTAAATAAACTGTTACAAACAATAATTATTATGATAAGTCATTGATGCGACAATTACATGTGAAAAATGCATATAAGTCGCGACTTGAAAAAACACCGTTAAATTTTATTTAAAAAATTACTAATTAATAATAGGCACAAACATGATCGAATGAAACTTATGAAAAAGAACAATTACGGTACGATAAACTTTATGTCCGAAGATTATTTATTGTTTATTAATTTATTTATGTACGCTGTTATAATATCAATGTGAGGAGAGATTAATGGGACATGTCAACACGGAAAGTTGTTGATACGTACGCTTCTTTAAATTAATTGCGCCGACGAAAAAATTTTCTATCATACTTGTGGTCCCAAACTGTATCTTGTATTGCGGTGCGTTTTTGAAGTATTAAATATGGCACGTGGCAAATACGTCATATGGAGCGGTGCTTTTCTGATCAAAAGAAAATCGCCGCCGCTTATCTTTGTTAGTAGTTAGACAGGAAATCAATTGGAGAGGGGTGTATTAATTATCATGTTAGGAAGCAATAAGTTGTAATTTAATTAAAATTTAAGTTTGTCATGGGAAATGATGTCCGTGTTAAAAGTGTGAATAAACTTAAAAAGCATTAGGTAAAATCGGATTTTTACCTCGCATTACAAATACACATGTTACTTTTTTTCTGATGCGAATATTTTAATTCCGTTTTCAGCATAAGAAAATCAATTATTGCAAACGCAATATGTCCGTTTCCGATTTTGGTGTTGTCGTTTTTTTTCAGAAAAAATCGCCAAAAAACGTCGGATTTTTTTGCAATAATTTAATTTCTAATTTGCAATGACCTTGCTAGCTATTCTATTGTAAAGGAAGATACAAAACTAAAAGTAACATCATTGGATGCATAATTTAATTTTCTTTCCAAAAATGTTAACTTTTGAAAAATATCTGTTTTCCATAAACGATTAAATGAACCAAAAGTTATGACTTAACACATTTGTTGTTTATTCTCAGTTAAATAAATAGTTCTGTTATTATGAGTAAATGTTTCGTTATTTTAAATAAAACATACAAAATGGTAAACTTGGTTGTTTGAATTGCCATTACCCTTATTGAAACTATTTCAAATCTATCCAGTATGACTGAAGGTCAGGACAAGTTGGATTTTGGTCAGGACAAGTGGTTTTTAATAGTACTTGTCCGACAGGACAAGTTAAAAAAAAAGTTAATGTCGAGCCCTGACCATATTGTGCTGATGATCACATTTGACACTGGCTGGTCATAAAAGTTATAAGCAAACATTTCAGGAATAGCAACAGTAAAAACAGACCTACCACTGAGCCAAAAAGCAAAAAGGGAGATTGTTTTTAGAGTTTTTGTTACAAAAGGGACACCGCCACTTTACAGTGGCAATGATTTTGCCACTGAGTTTAAAATTGGTTTATGTCAGGGTCCAAATTTAAGCTCGCATACTCACAAAATGCGAGTGAAATTTGCTGAATGCGAGTAGGAAAAAAATCAACTTGCAATTTTTAGCGAGTGGGTGTAAAAATTACCGAAATCGCCACCAAAGTATGCAACGTTCGTCATTTGTTTACGTGGACAAATCTTTTGGGGAAAAACGCCCGTTCGCCCAGGCGAGTAAAATTAAATTCGGGCGTTACAAAAGCATTTTCTGTTCACCCGACGGGCGAGTAAAAAATTTACTGGCGTTTAACAACGTAATTCACGATGTGTAATCAGTTACTATATACTGTGCGTAAATGGTGTATAACATATTAATTTCAAGTTGTAATCTTGACTTATTACATAACAAATCACCATGTACATCGGGAGTCTATAATTTAATTGTTTGCAGCAATTGAAATCAATATTTATCCTTTGTTTGATGACAAACATCTGTTTGCAATTGTTAACGTTATTTGTCTTAACAATTTAAGATAAGATGTGTGTCGTCATTTTTTCACACTTTGTTGATGTTTGATAGCGTAACAAATCATAATTGCAGTGTCTCGTTGTGTTATTACGGAGTCTAATTAAATTGTTATTTAGAACGAATTCATAAAACAAGCGTGACCTAGTTTTTTAATTGTTGACTTAAATAATATCCGGTTTTGAAAGTACTCGATATCGGCGATCGCAGGAAATCGAATTTTCTTTGATTATTTTACAATGACTCTCGTTAGTTTATCATTTTATTTTCAGAAAGTTTAAACATTAATATTTCCGTTCATATTTTAAACAAGAAAAAACAAACTATTTTCAACGAATTAGCGTTTTTTATCGATGAGCGTGTAAGCACTATCAGTGATACATTTTGCCATGTATTCTGAATCAGAGATGCAAGCTTTTTACGGCGGACGCATTGAATTCAAAGAATGTGCGTCCTCGGGATGCAAATACTTTCTGGTACATCTAGTTTCCCCTTTTAAAGTGTAAACTTCATTTATTAAAAAGTAAACTAAAAATACTTTGTTTTTGTGTAGATAAATCTTTTTCATCAAAAAATCGGCCTATTAAAAACACTGAATTTGAATTGAGCAATTACTCAATTTTACTTGCCATGCGGCACGTTACATGATGTGTGAAAAAACAATCGGCGAACAAAAGAATGAAAATTTTAAATATATAAAGTTGAAATGTGTCAATTGTTAAATCCTTTTGAAAGGATAATGTGTCAGCAGTTAATTAATATATAGGTCAGGCAATTACATTTAATCGTAGTGACAGTTTGAGTTAACTTAGTCGTGATTTTGACATCGATTATATTTATAAATATCCATGAAATATCGTAATCTTTACGGGCATATGATAGGGCTCCGAGTCCCTTTGAACTGATAATCAATGCATATCAACTTCTTTGATGGTTACCACCATTCTCTCGATTTTGCCGAAAATCGGCAGAATTGTTTCTGAGTTTGCTCAGAGTTTAAACCATTAATTTGACGCTAAAAATATTTCATTAATCGCGCACATTTTCGGCACCGACGCGCGAAAATTCCTCTCTGAATATCTTCTTAAATCATAAACAAAACTGTAAAATTCCACAAAAATAATTATTAGAACAAACTGCATGGTCATCATTTAACAACTAAAAAGTGTTATTACTAATAATTTAGCATTCTTTTTGTAAAAAAAGTATCGTAAAAAAAATATTTGAACAAGAATGTATATATAATTAACACAAAAGCTCTTAGTTTCTTGTATTTTATTCATGACTTATGCCAAAACCCATCAACTTAAGATTTGTGTTTCGGGCGAGTAAAAATTGATCCAGGCCACCAACTTTTGTAAAGTTACTGGCCCGAATGGCGAGTAAATTCAAAATGTTAATTTTGAAGACTGACACAATAGACACTCTAATGAGAATATGGGTGGCAAATGTAAATTTTTCTGACTTTGAACCAAGACCAGCTGTGAGGCGGTGGTGGTTAGGTAGGAAGAGGCAAAAGAGGCCTCACACCGTAGCATATGGCCCCAGAAATTAATGTTAAATAAATACAAGTTCAATGCTGAACAATGTTGTTTTTATTTTTTACATGAAGGTACATTTTCATTTTTGCCAGTAGTTTTTTCATTTTGCCAGTGGAAAAAAAATCCACTGGCAAAAAATTGCCAGTGAGAAAATCCGTTAAATTTGGACCCTGTTTATGTGTGCATCAAACTCGCTCTTCCCCAACAGGATTAATGTAAAAGGTTTTGGATTGGGTAGCCAGTGTCCATTAACTTCATGAATCAATATATTTTTTTAAAGATTGAGTAACCTTGCATTTTGTATATTAACTACAGGATCAGGGCATTCTAGGAAAAGACAAATCCCCTAAAGATCAGATGTATTTATGTGGTTATGAAAATTGTGGTAAAATATTTAAAAGTGTATCTAAACTACAAGTACATAACATGACACATACTGGTGAGAGACCATATAAGGTAATATATGCATTGTTTTCTTTTTTTCTTTTGTTGGATTTAAGGCCATGGCAACACATTGTATAAGTCATATCACTGCTGCTGGTATGCAGTTACTTGGCACATGCTTTGATTAGTGTAGTGACTGACAACTGTCCTACATGATTTAGAATCAGTGGTAGTTGGAGGGAGAATGGCTGTAGAAATTATTACATGACCAGGCTCCACAAAAGTTGCCCAGCCTTGGGAATCAAACATATAATTTCTTCATCAGTAGACTACAAACAGACTGGCTTCTTTTCAGTTGTTTGAAATCTCCAGGAGTTAATATATTCAATTTTAAAAGTCAAATTATAATTCCTTTCACCTTTATTTCTGGTAAACTATTTGTTAAAACTTTTAAGGTGTACTGAATATTATCTATTAATGATTACTCTTCGAAAGTTCAAATTTCGAAAACAAATTAGAAAAAATGTAGTTGTTGGTGTAGATGAATATGTGATGTATGTTTTCAGTGTTCAGAACCTGGGTGTGATTGGGCATTTACTAAATCATATAAGTTAAAAAGACATGAAGAATCTCACAAAGGAAATAAAGATTATGTGGTAGGTCATATGTTTATTATCAGTGATTTCTTGCCTCAAATTGGGCCAATATTCTGCCTTTTGCAATAGAAGAAAAATGATGAAATTTCTCAAAATATTGCCAAAACATTACAAACAGCAATATTTTTGGGGACTCTTCATAGCGTATCTGCGGCTAATCACTGATTGTTTTCTGTTTGTAGCCAGATCAGAATGTTTTAAACACAGAGTTGGCGTCAACTGTGAACACTTCACAAAACTGTATTCAAATCAATTTTCTGATGTAAAATGACCACTGCAGACTTCTTTTATTTTAAGAAATTCACTCTTAAGAACCTATATTTGAAAGAAAACTGTCATAGAAACCTTGCATTGTCTTGAAAGCCTGCTTACATTAAAGATTGTTATTTCAGTGTCAATTTTGTATGAAGAAGTTTACAACAGTATATAATTTGCGTACTCATGTGAAACAACATAGTCGACCATGTACTGAAGAATGTCCGGTGAAAGAATGTGGATTAAAGTTTCAAACTAGGCGAGAATTAGACAGACATATGAAATCACATGAGGGGATTGAAAAAACTTACAAGTATGTTAAATGTGATTTTATTTTCAACCTCATTCTTTAGCCTCGGTTTTACTGGTTCAAATAATTGTACTGGTATATTGCCAGTCTATAAAATTACTTGGTGTCTGGTTGTCCAGGGCAACCACTTCTTAGTTTGAGCCACCAAAAGTTTCTTTTTGGGCAACTAAAAAAGAGATAGTGTTTGCTGCTAAAATGACAGGTTCTGGCAACCACTTATCTGTCCTGGTTTAAGTATTTTATTGATGGGGAATGGGAGATAACTCTTCTAGCCCTATTTAACATCAGAATGAAGATTAATTTTCAATCGACTAACTATTTACAATGATTTGTATGATCAGTTTATATAAATTCACAAAATTGTGTTTTTATACGCCCGTTTTGAAAAAACAGAGGTATTATGTTATGATGTTGTCCGTCTGTCTGTCTGGCCGTCTGTATGTCCGTGAACAATTGCTTGTCCGGATGATAACTCAAGAAGGATGTACCTAGGTTCGTCAAATTTTATGTGTGGATAGCCCTTGGGTAGAGGATGTTCCCTATTGATTTTGAGACCCCAGGGTCAAAGGTCAAGGTCACTGGAACTTAAAATATAAAAACCTTGTCGGGACGATAACTCAACAAAGACTGTACCTTGATTAACCAAAGGAGTAGGTGCGATTTGGCCCTGTAAAATCGCCGAATTTCAAATGTACGATTTCGGCCATAATATTTCTCATACAAATAGATCTATCTTTTAACTTTAAGAAAATGTAAAATATGAGTCCATTCAAGTCTATTTTGACTGCTCATGGGGCCCTTGAATAGGGTCAGGTGCGGCGAAATTCGCTAAATTTGATGGATTTTGACCTCTTCTACTGTCATTTTCAATACGAGTGCAGCATTGCAAAGATTTGAAATTTTCAGGAAATGTTTATTTTATCATAATAAAAAGCTGAGCGAAATATAAAATCTTTGTCTTTTTGCACTCATATTCAATTTTGAAAAAAGTGTTTAAAAATCATTACTGAAATCCAAGGGACGCAACTTCGACTTGTTTGTACTAGCGTCCATAACAACGGTTTTGTAACTAAATTTATGAGTTTACCAGTCTCATGTAAGAACGAAAGTGTTATGCATATACTTTTCTATGTATTTACCATTCACGTTCACAACTATAAGGGGAAATCACTCGTTATCAGCATTAGATTCAATTAAATATATCTTGGGCTAAAAATAGCTCATTGACCTGAATGCATAAACCAAGATGGCAGCCTCCATGAATATGTCAGCAAAGTAAAATTGCTGTACTTTTTTTGGAAATACGAAGTAAACAGAGGATACTGGAGAATTTATGGACTTAATGGCTAATATTAAAAGCTTGTTTTAGTCTGTGGAATAAGCCATGAAGCCGACATGAAAGGAGTGAATGACGTCAATACACACAAGTTCAATTCACGGCGACTTTGAACTTAGATCAACATGAAATTATGATAACACTGTCTATTTACGTTATGCAGATTGGCTGTATGGTTGACTAGTCTCTCTGTATATAAAGTAAATGGTGTTTGTCACATCATCTAAGAACAATTGAACAAATGGATCCAGTGATAGTGCATGCTTTGTAACTTGATCAAAATTTAACTTCTACTTTCGGTTTCAAATAAGCACAGACACAGGTGACAGACTCAATTTTTCCTTATAGTATATATAGACTATAATAAGGAAAAATTGAATCTGTCACCTGTGAGCACAGACATAAAATTCCCTGAAATCAGGTAGATAATTTTAATATTTTCACACTATTTGCATTAGTGCTATAATTTTGATATTTTTGGCATTGAAGCTAATTTCTGCTGTTCTGCCATACTCAGTACATGTATATACAAGACATTTGCAATGCTTGGGTTTGATATAAATTACAAACTTGATTGCCCTAATTTCATGTGAAACTGTGAAAGTTTATTTGGGTCTTGGACCCAAATCTAGCAGTCAACCTTTGTGAACATGTACAGTAAATGCAGTTTGTTAAAAGATTGTTTGAATAAACATTTGTACTTACACTACAAAAACATGTCAGCTTGTCAATATATGCTGCATTTTGCCAATACCTGCACCTGCATGCTATCAACTCATTATATATAGCCTGTTGTAACTAGTATATACATGTAATTGATGTAGTAAATATAGCAGTGCCCATTCACATAAACAACTGCCCAGGACAATTAACCAGAACTTGCTTATACCCCACATGCAATAGGAAGAAAAGTTGCTTTTGAATATACATGTATATACACTGTAAAACACATGCAAAACTCTTAATATATACTGCATGTACAGCCCTGCTAGTCTGCAAGTATGTTGCAATGAATAGCTTGTATTTGAAGCCATTGTGATCTGTCAATTTGTTCTCTTGTGATCAGGTTGCTTTTAAACAATGCACTATTCATAACTGAAAGAGTCAAACAAGTTTGTCAAAAACCTTACAAAAATGATAAAATCTGGTACTTGCAATGAGTATTTGTACACTAATGATGTTATACAAGATTCAGATAAAATCTGACTTCCATGGTTAGAAGTATAAGTATAGAAGAATTTTGTTATGATTTGTACATAATGATGTACAGTTTTACTAAATATCAATGTATACTTCAAATTATTTCCATTTGTATATGCATTTTACTATATGTAATCCCTGATTTGGACACATTCAATAATATGAATTTACAAAAATATGGCTGATAGACCTTCATTGTTTCACATCTATATATGTTTAAAGCTATACGACTGACTGTATGTTGCAAATGATCAAATATATAAGTTTATCTGGGCTCTCATAAGAAGTCATATGAAGTTATATGTCTTAACATAGACTGCAGCTTGATAATTGCATCATGAAAGTACAACTTCTTGCATGGACTTCCTGCAATTCTTGATTTTTTTTTCATTTCACAAAGTAAATTGTAAAAATCATTTTCACTTGTTATTTTGTATAACATTGATGTGACAATCAAAAGGATTATGCTTCTTTGGCTCTGTACAAGGAATGACATCATAATTTAACTTTTTGTACATTTTGTATCATTGTTAAGCACAATGTGAGCTAAGTGATTCTGTATTCACATTTTTTTTCAACAATTAAAATGAAATCACTGCTGGATTCTATTCACTACTACCTAGACCATTTATTGTATCAAATGCTGAATCTGCTTTAATATGATGATGACATAACTGTCTTAACTAAGAAAAAGTAAAGGAATCACTGTATATCTTTTTATATGACTTTTTACTTTATTCCAATATGTTCATATTATGCCATCCATTTATCACAAAATGCAATGCAATTTGTAGAAATTATTGTTAAAACCTTGTTATACTATGATAAGAGTGATCCTTACATCCCAATTTAAAAGCTTGGAAGCTAAATCTCTTATGCAGTTTTCCTGACCTAAACTCTATTGTATCTTGTTATCTTATTAGGATTTGATTTACTCTTTTTGCACATTTTGAACATTTTTATATGAGAAACTTATACAAAATTAATTTTATTTTGATCTGATCTTTTTAATTTCTATGAAATAATTGGTAAAAAATCAGGTTTCATAATCTTGAAAGTTGCATTTCAAATTGTTATATTTTCATTTTTTGTTACCATAGCAACCACAGCTTTCAATAAAGAAGAATAGCCTTTGATTGTGGTCTTTATACTTTGCACATCTTGCATACCAAATTTCATTAATTTAGCCTATGCAGTATCGCAATGACTGAATCTCATTTTTAGAGCTTTATTTAATTATTCAGTTTTCATGGCAACCACTCATAAAAAGATATAAATTTATAATGTGATGTAATGTTTTAATACTGATACTATATAATAATTAAGCACTTATTACTTCAATATTGTTTTTTTTATTTTGGCCTATTTGCATGATACATCTTCCGGGATTCCTCCCTATACAGATTTAGGTAACTTTTTTTGTAATGCTCAAAAACTGGGATATTTGTTGCCTTAGAAACGACCTTAGCAACGAGTAACTAAGTCAGAGCTAATGTATTATTTTTGCTGTTTCAATTCAATTATAGTGGTAATTGTGATAAAATTTAGAATCAAAACTATTAAAAACTATATATCTTTGAATATCATAATTTTAGTAAAAATGATAAAGTTTCCATGGCAACGAGAACCTATCCACTAAAATGTATTTCTTTAATTGAATTTACTCAATCATAGATGGGATAACCAGAACACTAAGAACAATGCATGCATATAAAATCTAAACTTCAACTTCAAACTTAACATTCTTAGCGAAAGTATAACATTCTATTTTAAACATGTTATTTCTTAGTATAGAATACATTTATTTTGTTTCCATGGTAATGAATATTACAATAAATGAGGTCAAAGTGTTGTGTTGTTAATTTTATATAATTACATCAACATAATATTTGAATAAGGTTTCTTTAGAATTGCAAAAAGACTGCAAAAAACATGTTTTTCAAAAAATAAAAGATTTTCAATTTCTGAAATTGGTTACCATGGCAACCAAATATTAACAACTCAAAAAGAAAGTGCTTCCCTCATGTGAAAATATGTGACTATAAAACTATCAATTTTGAGTCAGTTTGAAGGGATATCTATATTTTCAAATTAAGCAATTTATTTTGTTCCATTGCCATGGTAACAGACTTCACAGAATTCACTTAAAAAAGTTAATTCTGGGTAACTTATTGATTTCCCTATCATATGACATAATTTTAACCACTTTGGCAACAGGGCCAAATTTGGGGGTAAACGCACCTACTCCTTTTATGTAAGAGTAGCCCATGTGTCAAGGATGTTCCCTATTGGTTTTTGTGCCCCTGGGTCAAAGGTCAAGGTCACAGGGACATCATATGGGGGGAAAAACTTGTTCGGACAATAACTGAACAACCAATGTACCTAGGTTCACCAAATTTTATGTGAGGGTAGCCCATGTGTCAAGGATGTTATCTAATGGTTTTGGTGCCCCTGGGTCAAAGGTCAAGGTCACAGGGGCATCACATTGAATAACCTTGTCTGGACAATAACTCAACAACGACTGTACATAGGTTCACCAAATTTTATGTGAGAGTAGCCCATGTGTCAAGGATGTGCCCTTTAGGTTTTGGGGGCCCAGGGTCAAAGGTCACAGGGGCATCATATTGAAAAACCTTGTCCGGACAATAACTCAACAATGACTGTACCTAGGTTCACCAAATTTTATGTGAGAGTAGCCCATGTGTCAAGGATATGCCCTATTGGTTTAGGGGCCCAGGGTCAAAGGTCACAGGGGCATCATATGATGGAAAAACCTTGTCCAGACAATAACTGAACAACCAATGTACCTAGGTTTACCAAATTGTATGTGAGAGTAGCCCATGTGTCAAGGATGTTCCCCATTGGTTTTGGGGCCCCTGGGTCAAAGGTCAAGGTCACAGGGGCATCATATTGAAAATCCTTGTCCGAACAATAACTCAACAACTGCAGAAATCTAAAATAGTACATCTTTCCTGGATACTAAGTCATAATGGCATACAGGGAAATGAAAAAGCAGACATTTTAGCTAAAGAATCTTCAAACCTACAACCAGTAGATATCAAATTTCCAAGCAGTGACTTCAAATGTTCTATCAATTTGTTAATTAAGTCAAAATGGCAAGCAATGTGAAATAATGCTATATTTAATAAGTTACATGACATTAGTTCACCAATGGTTTCCTGAGGATGTTCCCTTTTAATTTTGAGACCCCAGGGTCAAAGTCACTGGGAATTAATATTAAAACATTCTGGACAAACTCAATAATGACTGTAGATAGGTTCACCAAATTTTATGTAAGGGTAGCCTGAATGTCTAGCATATGCTCCTTTGGTTTTGAGGCCCCTGGGTCAAAGGTTAAGGTTGCAAGGAAATCATGAGGAAAAACCTTGTTCAACAACCAACTTAATCTAAGATCACCAAATTTTATGTATGGATACTCTTTCGGTCAAGGGTGTGATTTTTGGTTCTGAGGCCCCAGGGTCAAGGTCACTGGAAGTTTATATGGGAAAACTTTGTGCTGGTGATAACTCAACCATGGCTGTGCCTAGGTTCTCAAAATCTTTGCTTTGGATAGCCCTCCAGTTAAGGATGTGACCTATTCTGAGATCCGGGGTCATTGGTCAAGGTCACAGGGACTTGATGGACTGCGCACGGGCGTATAATGCCCCGCCCAGCGGAGCTCTTGTTTCTATTACCAAAGTGTTTGTCATTCAGGAACCAAACAAAGGGTTATGGAGCCAAAATTAAAATATGTTGAGGTCATGTAAACGTATTTTTGGGCTTGTAAAAATTTATTGATTACTAGTCTGACTTGCTTGCTGATTTTAATCTGAATTTCTATGAATGTAATATGAGATGTTTATATTTCAGATGTCCATATGAAGGTTGTAACAAGTTATTTCTCTCACCACATTGTTTAGGTTCACATCCTAGAGTACATCAATCTGAACCACAAGATTTAACATGTCAATATGATAATTGTGGTAGAAAATTTGATAAATTATGTCGACTTAAACAACATCAAAGAATACATACTGGTGAAAGACCTTATGCTTGCCATTTTGCTGTAAGATTGTAACTTCATTTGAATCTTATTTTCAATATTTAAGGCTAATAATTGTGTCTTTGAATGAGTGCTAGGTTTTTTGTTTGTTTGTTGGGGTTAACACTGTTGCAACTTTTCATGGTTGTGACTTTGTAAAGTTATATTGTTTTTATAATCACTGCTAACTAGAGACCTGTGGTCATTTTCTCAAAACAAACTTAAAAATTAAATTATAGTAATACAATTTCAAATTTCAAATCCTAAAAGATATGATGTCTTCTAATGATATGAATTTCAGAAAATATACATTATTCTTCATAATTAAAGAATATTACCAATTGACTGGACAACAAATGAAGATATTATGTATGTTTCCTGCTTTTAACTTACAATGATTTTTATCATAAGATTTTTTGTGAAAAAGACCACTGGTTGCCAATTTGTCAGGTGCAAGTTTAGTGAGGATATCACTACAAAGAGCTTCATAGTAATTTCCTATGCAGCTGCTACACATAGTGCTAGCTTGCTGAATTCATTCTGAAAACTTTGTTTTGGAGGCAGCAATTTTGGCTTTGCTTGCAAACATTGGGAAGCACTTGGTTGCAATACCCTTACACAACTGAGGCCTAATGTATTTTTACTGATTTTGTTTCTCTGGCAGATTTTTACGTAAAATTCTTACCACTTACTATTAGTAATTTATTTTTACATATTTCAAGCCCTAACATACTGGTGTTATAACAGTTTATCAGATGTATGTCTGATATATTAACTGTTATATTTGTAGTATGGGCGATATTAATATGATCAACCTTGACTTTGACCTTGAGATATCATTATAACACTACAGGGCCTCCTGTTTATAAGTTCAAACAGAGATGGTAGTATTAGTGTTATACATTATTTGTGGGTTTACCACAAAACGATTTTAACTCAATGTAAATAAAGAGCGAGTTATGTCTATTTTGCACTAAACCTGCAATATCTTATTTATCTTACCTAGGTATTATTTATAATAGTGGTGTAACAATGTGGTAAACACTGTTGGTATTGCAATAGGTATCAGTTTTTAGTCTAGACAAGTGAAGCAAGAATTTATGAATATTTAATATGGTCATTGTCAACATCACATACGTGTGTGTATTTGTTAATGATCCCTTATACAAATGCTTGAATAATTTGTATAAAATAGACAATATATTAGAAAATGCATAGTTTGAACATAAAAAGCACAAAAGGGTTATTTCAAGTTTTCAATGGATTTTTAAAAAAATCAAACCTTTAATTTTAGATTCTGATAAAAACAATCAGCATGGCAAATAACTACAAAAACTGGTTCAGGGAAAAACAAAGCAGATTAACAGATTAATGTTTTTGGAGTCTTTTATGACAAAAAATGTTGTAAAGTTTTATGTTTACATTGACTAATATGTTAATGTTTTATTCCAGGGATGTAATTGGGCATTCTCTACAGCTAGTAAATTAACAAGACATATGACAAAACATACAAATAAACGGAAATGGGTTTGTAATGAATGTGGTAAAGCATTTTTACGAGCGGAACATTTAAAAGGTCACATGATTACACATACAGGGATACGACCTTTTAAATGTCCAGTAGAAAGTAAGTATACATATGTTACTAGGGGTTTGTAGTGATTTTTTATGCTATTTTTCAAATTTAGAGAAATTAGAGGCTTTTATGTAGTCCATCAAACTTATTTCAACCAATTGAAATTTTATGTTATTTTTCTAATGTAAGGTCTTGTCATGAATTTTACCTTTACAAAATAAATTGATTGCAATATTGGTATCGTTTAATTTTGTGTATCATGTCTACTACTGTCTTTGGAACCTTAGTCTTGTAAATTTGCTATTCACATGATTGTCTATTGTGATACAAAGTGTTAGATTTCAAGTTTTATCTTCTGACTCAATGCAGACATTGATACAAATATTGATATAAGTGTAATGTTTACAACATAGGTGCCCTTTATTATTTTCTAATAAATCTGCCATCGCAGGTCCACAGGTTGGGTGTAAAAGGAAGAACAACTGCTCTTAAAAATTGACTTCATTTTATTGTAACAACATGTGGACTTTTGTGGATGTTTTTGAAAGACGGAATCTCTTGAAATCTGTTATTTCACATGACTGAATTCCATATTGACAGCCCAGGGCTCGACATTATTCTTTGAGTTAGGTTGCCCTGTTGGACAACCAGCTATATGTTTTACTTGCTCAAACTAAATGTTTACTAGCTGTAACAAGTTGCTCAATCACATAGACATGTCGTCATGGGAAATAGGATGACCTTTAATGTTGAGCCCTGCACTGCCATGTATCAAGTATTTTAATGTATGTCATCATTCATGTTTGATCTTTTTTTTTTCTCCGCAGAATGTTCACAAAAGTTTGTATCAAAGAGTAGCGTGTATGTACATCTAAAAAAACACGAGAAGGCTGACCGAGAAGTTACATATCATTGTCCAATGGAAACTTGTGATAAAAAATATAATACTAAAGCTAAACTTCGTCAACATATAGTCAAACATTTCCCTGGGACATTGAAGCCAGAGGATGCAACAAAGATTGATATTGTTCCATTGTTTAAAAATCACAATGTTGAAGATAAGACACAGGAAACTATTGTTACACCTTCTGCTGTAAATGTGAAAAGTAAGTTATTTTGTCTTATATACAATGCCCTCCAATAGTCCTTAGAAATTGTTGAAAAAATATTTTACTTTAATGTCGTGTGAACACAATTAATTTTTTAGCTTATTTTACAGTGTCCAGGGCATCTAGCCTATCGTTCCTGGACCCTTGTCTATAACCAGTACTTGCCTACCCTTCCAAAAGGCCAGAAACTTCTCCGCATACCTTATTAATGGAGGAAAATTGACATTATTTTAAAATTTTCATTGACAAGTATAGTCTTTCCTGTTGGGAATTGAACCCATATCCCCATCAGAACACAAGAATTGAAATCCTAGCATGCTACCAACTGTGCTACCAACTGGGATTGTTAATATCTTGTTTGTATTTATAATGAACTGGTTTAATGTATAACAAACCAGTAAACATAAGAATACAGTCCCTCCAAATGTTCTCTGACAGAAGTTGGTATTACATGTTTCTCTATCAAGTTAGATAAATTAGTATAAACTAAGATTAACCTTTATTAATGTTATGCATTATATATTATTTTAGCCTCTACTGATGGTACTATCAATGTTGATCCTTTAGAATTTATGGCAACTACAAGTAAGTTATGTATTATATTAAATATTTTAATTCAGTATATTTATGGTCATTTGAGGCCATTTGTTTCAATTTGAGAAGCAAATGATAGTTGTTAGAATGATATGGTTAATAATAATAAGAATAATAATAACTTTATTTTCTGAAGGTAACATTTAGACATACAAAGTAAAACTACAACATATGCCTTAATATCAAGTGGCCTTCAATAGAAATTAAATGGCATGTACCAAAATATGAAATTTCAAAAAACATACAATTGAACTAAAGGTACAAAAATCTCTTGCTGACTTAATGTTTCACTGGCAATGCTCATTGTCTAATTTGACTATAAGTTAGTCCCCTAGCAATGAAGGAATGATGAATAAAATGGCTACAGCTCTAGAAGTTGTTTTTTTCTCTGTAAATGTCGAAGTTGTTGACATCATGTTGAATGATAAGCCAATACAAAATGTCATTGTCAGAGATTATGAGTTAAAATAAAAAATATCTTGCACCAAAATTGACAAATATTCTGTTTCTTTCATGCTTAATATTGTGTTTTATATGTTTTTATGCAAATTATAATGTGACATGATTTCTTCTTTAAGATGAAGTCATTTATCTTTTAAGATGACATCATTGATATTTTCACTTGATGAAAAATATGAAATTGATATTTTCATTGAATATTTTAATGAAATAATGTGATGTTTCACTGTAAAGCATGAAAGAAAATTGATTTTATTATGGTACATCGTTACAACTTAAGTAGATGCATTTAAATATTTGTATTGAACCAGCATCTTTAGCAAACAACTTTTGATGAATATACAGTAAAACCTGTCATATGTGACTTTCTGGTGGACCATCCAAACACGGTCACATATGACAGTGGGTCTTTAAATTTAGGTTCAAGTCAAAATAATAGCCTGTCACCAACATAGCATATTTCAGCAAAATAAGTGAAAAGCCCACTGAGTTGGGTCATTAAACAGTTCAAAACATGATAATATTACTTGGCATAATGCTCCTGATTTTTATCAACTTTGAATTTTGTGCCCTTGAAGAGTATTAAATTAAAAAAGTACTTGGACACTTGATAAGTTTTTTACTCAATTTGATTTAAATCAATTGATTTAAAAGTTGTCCTTGGTTTGATAATGGACAATTTTATCAATTTCAATATTAAAAATAAATTTGTTTTACACGTAAACGATGAAATATGTTTGAAAATGAAAATGGCAATAAAGTTGCTGTGTTGAGGAAAATGCCGGTAATAACCCTATGGCTTTTAGCGTCGTAAATATCGATATTGTGCTGATAAAGTAAGGTTGTTAGTCGTGTCAGACAGTGTGTCGCTAAATACAGGGACTTTATATAGGCATTTATGTTGGGCGGTCTCAAATACGGTCACATAAGACAGGGAGTTGTCTAATTCAGTGGGTTACTAAGGCAGTTTTTACTGTACATGATATTATGTGTAATGTATTGTATGATTTCAGTTGATTCTAAGGAAGGTATTGTAACTACATCAGTACAGAATCAATTTACTGCTGAACTTACAGCTGAATTAACAAATATGGTAGCTAATAATGTTATAGTCACTAATACTGAACCTGCAGAGAAAAGTATTCATCCTAGAAATAATGGCAAGAAATCTCAAACTGCTCAAGGTAGGTAAGAAAGGGGTTAAGATAACATATCACTGATATGTGGTAATCAGGAATAGCAATAGAAGTAAAACACAGACCTGACACTAAGCCAAAATGCAAAGAGGGAAATGTTTTAGAATTAAAACAATATTATGGAAGGGACACTTCAAACAAATTACAAAAAACAAGAACCTACTGGGGACTCTGTCTTAGACTGTGTGTAGTTTAGTACTTGAAATGTAGTTTGACTACAGAATTATTGTGAACTATCAAATTTTAGTTCCTCTATTTGGAGAATTCAGGTCACCATTAAAGGTAAAGTACAAAGTTTTATGACTGGGGAATAAGTTTTGACTAGATTATGATTTGGTTGAAGATTTAAGAGCATCAATATTAAATCATCAAAACTACTGAATTGGAGGTGAACTTTCAAGTTGCATAACTCTAGTCTCTAGCATGAACTTTGATTGGATTGTGGCCCATTTTACCGTAAATGTACTTTTTACCAAATAACATCACTTTTTATCTTCCTAAATCAGAATCACATTGTCCTCCTTACAGTAGACCCTTATATTAAAGTATAGGTCATAACCTGTAGAAACTATGTATAAAAGTATAGGTCATAACCTGTAGAAACTATGTATTAAAGTATAGGTCATAACCTGTAGAAACTGTGTATTATAGTATAGGTCATAACCTGTAGAAACTATGTATAAAAGTATAGGTCATAACCTGTAGAAACTATGTATAAAAATATAGGTCATAACCTGTAGAAACTATGTATAAAAGTATAGGTCATAACCTGTAGAAACTGTGTATTAAAGTATATGTCATAACCTGTAGAAACTATGTATAAAAGTATAGGTCATAACCTGTAGAAACTATGTATTAAAGTATAGGTCATAACCTGTAGAAACTATGTATTTAACCATAATTCCTTATATTTATATTGTACAGATAATGACAGAGGTGGCTCTGCTAGAACAGATTATCATAGTAATAAATTACTAAGTGAAAGAGCTAGGAAACGAAGAAATTTATTACGTGAAAAAGCTGAAGGGAGCTCTTTATCAGAAGGTTAGTTATTATATACTTGGACATGAAAGACATAGTGCAGTTTTATTTGTAGGATTTTTTAAATGCCTGCTTAATGATTTTTGCTTGGTGTCGGCCTTTAGCTTATTTTCTTTCCTGTCTGTGACAGCTATGTGCCAGGGAAACAGCAGCTACCAACTTGACATGGTCCAGCATCTTTAATCTATCAATATGCTGACAATCTGCCAGTCTTGGCTTATTTGCTGTTTAAATTTTATAATTTTACAGTGTATTTTCTTTAAACAGGTGGGAAAGAATTAGAGAAAACAAATTGGTCAATTTAACATGTCTGTTTGTGTTGCAGGTGGAAATCTGATGAATTTACCTTTTGCTGTACTACATTATAAAATTATAAAAGTTTGACTACGTTTTTACGTGGTTATATTGTGTAACAATTGACTAGTGTTAGTGCAAGAGAAAATATAAGGTGATGATCCTGTTGTTTTTCTTAAGGAAAAATATATAGCAGATAAGCAAATGGTGGATTAAAAAAAAAACGATTATCATTTTGAAACATGTCATCATGGTGAAAGTGTTCTGTATGTCCCACAGGACTCATTTATTGACTACTACAGTACTAAGTTCTGCTATAAAGACCACATTTGTTATTGCAAAATCATATGAATTTTATGATTTGTCAATTACAAGTGCTTATATAATTTGAGAAGAAAAAGTTTGCTATATTAAGACTATTCCACTGTAAAACCATTGATATAAATGTTCCTAATAGTTGAGTTTTACTGTACTGTATACATTTGATGCGCAACGCGAGAAAAGGGCCCTTAAGCTCTTTGACGTGGTTTGCGGTAAACGTCACAAACGTAATCGAGGTCAATTTTAGCGTGCATGTGTCACTTGTGACTATTGCATTGTTTATACTGACGATTTAACTGGCTCTATTGCATTATTTAAAGGGAATAAATATATGTTCTGCAAAATATGAATGTCTTATTATCAATGTTTCAAGAAATCAATAACAAATAGCGTAAAAAGGAAGGATTGTTGACCGTCATGAGTTGTTTTTCATCAAACTTTCGTCAACGTGCCGAGCCGCCATGTGGTGTTGACACTTTTAAAACTAGGCTAACTTGTAACTTGACATTTAGAATAGTCTGTTTTATTTGTGCTTGAAAATTGGATTGCTAAATAGATAAGCTACAGTTAGACTTTTAGGGAGAATTACACGCATAATTTCGGTACCATTGATTTAAATTGACGATGGATACAGCCTCTACACGCGTCGCCATCAAATTGTTTACTCGTAACTACGGTATACATGCACACCCCTGAATACAGGACACGCTATAATGTTAAATGCGGACTTGTACTTTTATTCTGATTTTTGATTCAGTTCATCTTAAAATCTTAGCTTGATCTGGAAATTTTGTGAATAGGTAATGCAAAATTAGAATAACGTCGTCCCTTTCTGAACTGAAATGTCATTGGGGCTTTTAGACTTTTAGTTTAGATCTGTTATTTCTTAGACACATGTGCATCGAATGCAAACATGTAGGCCTATTTGATATAGCTCTTGTTTTGCTGTCGTTTATAGTTAAAACGGTCATTTAAATTGAAATATAGAATTTATGTCCAAATACGTCACGGTAAAACGGCCGGTAATTGGAATGTGAGGAGTAGTCTAAATTTGGTCTGGCTAGATATTGGCATTCATTATTCTTTTCATAATTTGACTAGCTCTAAATAAAGCTTGATTGACATCATTGATCGAAAAAAAAATAGATCTATTGTTAGCAAATTGTAGCTCTGTCTAATTACCACATCTATCAGTTGGATCTAATGCCCCAGTCCCATAAAATCGTGGCTTATTACGGACACGTACGTGCAGACAGTCGTTTGCCGTGGTAAGCCTTGCGTATCAAGGTGACGGTACGCACATAGTACGAAACAAGACACCCGTACGGAGCCGTAGCTGGAAGATATGCATGTTTAATACATTCTCGACCACGATTTTGTTCACGATTTGACTCTGAAACTGATACATGTATCCTGGGCTCATCTCCCGACCCTGGTGAAAACGCAACAGTCCGTACGGGTACGCAAGAGTTCGTACGGGTCCTTGCGGAGCTTGATCGCACGGTGCCGGTACGGTGCCCTCACGGCTATTTTTATGTTTATGGGACTGTAGCTTTAGAAATCCATTACAATTGTCGAGCAAGATAACACTTGTGAGTCAATGTGAACCCGTTGCTAATAAGACTGTCTGCATATGTTTTCTAAGGGCGTATCAGTGTATGAAATAAAAGTATTCGAAACATAATGTTTCCCTCTACCTATACATCATTGTAATAAAATCCAAATTGGTTGAAGATAAAGATTGTTCTTTCTTAAATACAATTATAACTAACCACAAGTTCGTTAGTACACATCATTTTCGTCATACGAAACTGTAAATACTTTTTTATTTCGTTAAGAATAATGACTAAAGTTTATTGAAAACAAAATGGAGACAATATCATTATATTAAGTGTAATGTGTGTGTGTACATTTTGTACAACAGTGATGTTTTATCTTACCTAGTGTTTAAACCAGATCCACACATGAGTGTAGGCCTAGGTCTTAGAAGCAAAACTCCTGTTGTTTTCTGTTTTACCCATTAGCATTATCAAAGCGTTATCATGCAACCTGATTTTGTCATAAAATGACATTAACCCTCGTTAATGATTGAACATGCAACTTATACACAGGTCTTCGTCGATTCCAAGAACTTTTGTCAAACTTCAATGTAACTTGAAATAACGTGAAACTTCCTTGATTCAGAGCCGGATTTCCATATCTAATTTTCTATGCTCAGTTTCGTCATCTGTACCACAACTATAACTGTTCATGCATTCCTTGGGCCAATTAAAATATCAAAGGATTACCGACTATCATCTCCGAACTTCAATACTCCAGATTTCTTTGATAATATTGCCTTCCAAAACGTTGTTATGTCGGTATTCATAGATCTTTCAAAGAAAAGGTTAGCTAGTTCTGTATTACTTTAATTTCCCATTTTATGTTGAACTTAATATTTTTATCTTTCACCTGGATCTGGACTTAAAATGTGTTAAACATCACATAATTGACATTGAAAGTTATTAGTTAACGTTGTATTCATTTTTGTCATACGGATTACTTACCACATTATCAGTCTTTTAAATTCTGATGTGACAGGATGTTATGTAAGGAAGAATATTAAGTAATAGTAAGCATCATTTTGCTTGAAAATCATGTTACATTTTACGTGTGTATTAATGTGAAATAAACTTCTATTTATCTCAACCTCTTGTGGAAGAAAGTAAAATAGTGTATTTATCTCATTCTTAAAATGTCAATTACAATGGAACCCCTCTAAACCGGAAACCCTCTAAACTGGAATTCTCTTCAAACTGGAATTTTCTTCTGGTCCCGAAAATTTCTCCTCTTTATTTATATAACAAAAACACCCTCTATTCCGGAAACCCCTGCATTCCGGAAACCGGACGAGTTTTAGCTAAAACTTTATATTTCGTCATGCAAAATGACCCCTGTATATCGGAAGTCGAAATGTGAGAATTGATATCGGCGAGGTAGAGACACGATTCTTGATAAAGTGACATCTTTGTTTGTTTAACAGGTGCGGCGTGAAATTGACTATCTGTGATAATCGCTTATTGATTTAAACATTCAAAGGTGACACTTATTGATTGGGTGCGAATATATCCTTAGTAAGATAGGGGTTTGTTTGGTATTTTTGGCGATAATTACGTAGCTTGATCTAACATATCCATTGTAATTGGATTTAATTGAATCGTAGATTGCATTTTGACTTGATTTGAATCAACCTGTGGCAAACATGCATTGCCGATGATTTGAAAAAAATCAATTGATTTTCGGCAGTGTTTAATTGATATATGACTGACCAATAATTTGTGAAAGAAAAATGAATGTTCTTTATTTGAGTTGTAACAATGACCAATTAAACATATTTGTTCACGAGTTAACTTGCCTGAGTCAATTAACTGGTTACAATTTTTTCAATAAATCACCATACTATTGGAATTTTCATTGCTGTAAATTTCGGAAAATGTCTCAGCCACAGTCTAATTGTTGACCGTTTAAATTGTCATTAGATGATTAAATGAAAATAATTTATGTGTCTGAATTGGTTCCATAGCATACAGTTATGGTAAGACTTTTTTTTTATTTGTTAAAAAAGTTGTTTCAACTTTCAGCCTTCCTACAAAGGCTTTTGTCTCTTCGTACTAAGCAATAAAAATTTCGGTAGTTGCTGATAGAATCAGTTATCTCTACATGTATTATAGAAAGAATGTAAACTACAATGTAAGCGGCATTTCAATGATAAATAGTCAAATGATTTGGCAATGCCCTGAAAGATTTCCAGCATGAAATATCAGGATGCATGACAGATATTATATACAAACAGGACAAATATATTCACAACACAAAACTACATCTTAAAATACATGTACATTGTACCTGTACTACTTGTAAAAGATCACACACACTTAATACAAGATCATTGTAGGTGTACCATCAAACGAATATGTTAAATTTATAGTCAGAAGGAAAACCCCTCTATTCCGGAAACCTCTCCAAACCGGAATTTTTTCTTGGTCCGAAGCAATTCCGGTTTAGAGGGGTTTTACTGTATAATATTAAGACTGTAATTGTACAAACCTGTCATTATGAAAACCTGCAAATTTAAGATGGTGAAAATATTAAGGACAAATCACAGTTAGCGTTACTATATATGTTACAAGTATTGCATGATTACAATGCCCGTGTAAGCTACGACAATGCTGACATATAAATATGTTCGGAGAGTATTGTATTGATCGTTGTCATTAAAAGCAGGTCACATATTGAATATCATTTTAACATTTCGGGGCTCATATTCATATATTTTTCAAAAATATTCACGCATGATACATTTTGTTGGGTCCTGTTTTTTGACGATTAAAATATGTTCTTATACAAATTGGTACATACACATTCATGTTCATGTATAACATAATTTTATGTGAAAATGAGTTCAATATCAAATTATGTTAGCTGTACCCTTTATTATCAGTATACACTGCAGTATACATATTTCGTGACAACTCTTACCAATAATAACAGTTTGCTAGATTTAAACGCCCTAACAACGATTTCAAAGGAACTTAGCGTCGATGGACCTCGATAAAAATAGACCTTCACGTTTTTTGTTGTATCATAAATAAAACAACGCCGTTTGTATCAATGCATTTTTTGTTTTACAATCAGGCATAATAATGCTAATGAGATTGAAGTTATTTGTTGGGATTACAAATATATGGTTGTTAGTAAACTGTCAGTATAGATTAGTTATTTGGACTCATACATGAAGACTTTTTTTAAGCCTATTGTAAACCGAAAATCATTTTAAATTCGAGATTTTTTTTATTATTAATGTAAGGAATGTTGAATTTAAAAAAACCCTTATTGATAAAACTAATTCCAAATGCTTTTTGCAGTTAATTTACTTTGGTATTCAGTAGCCAAATGTCCAACAAAAACGCGACGTTAAATGTGACGTCGCTTTTTTCTTGGACCGAGTATCGAATTTCAAATCGCCATAGCAACGTCATTAATTGAGATATTTTAATAAATTATACATTTTTGGAAACTACGAAGCCTACTCTTTCACTTTCTGTAAAAATCTCAATTTCAAAAAATTTGACCATAAGGGCCCTTTTCTCACGTTGCGCATCATTTAAGATTGACATGAATTGTGATAGCGTAAAGCTCATGTTGATCCAACTTTTTGTGATGCCATCGGATCTTGCCCAGTTGAATCCATGTCTAGGTAGTATATCAGTGCTTTGATTTCTATTGTAGATATTGCAGAACAAGAACAGAATGGTTTAACCAGTGATCCCAGTAGTTCTACACAACTAAGTTCTCATGGTATAACATTTAGAGATCCTGAAACAGGTGTTCTCTATGTACAAATGCAACTATTACAGGTAACGTTTTTATTGGGTTTAACGCTATTTCTACACTAATTCTGGTCATTTTCTGTAGCTAGCCTGACTGTAAATTAAGTAATTTTCACTTGCCTAAATCCATTTTCTCTAGTCCCAAGTATTGAGCTAGTGGGTTAAGGCAGTGACTAGGTTCAAATCCAGCTACATGGCTCATGTTGACTCATTGTTTTTAGCTGGATTTTTCAACGAAAAAATTCGGCTAATAGTTTGGCGAAACACGGACGGGCCAGTGGGCTTTCGGGCAGGCCGGTGGGCATCCGGTGTTGTAAACAATTGCATTAAAGTTTTTAAATCCGACTTTAATGTGGTTTCTACATTACATTTCTTGTTTCATAGATATAATTACACTTTAATTGCATCCTTTTTACTATCTTTTATTACCTCAATTGTTCTATTTTTATTACTTCCCTTTGTTCTAATGATTATTAACTCTCTTGTTTCTAGTCTTTATTACCTCCCTTTGTTCTGTTTTAGGATGACCCTCCACATCCAGATATGTATGATGAAGAGAACATTGTATTAAATGGTCAGTTAGATATTTCTCATGGTTCTAATGATTCTGATATGATGGAACAACAACAACATACTGATGATGATGATGATGACGATGATGATGATGACGAGTTTGTTGGTTCTACTATAAATTTACAAGATCTTGTTGGATGATATACTACAGTAGTTAGTGATGTTATTGTGTGATATAATTGACTTGATGCTGGTCAATCTCACTAAGAATCATTACAACACATTTGTAATGAATTTGTTGTATACATCTGTCATATATGGGAAATAATAATAGTATTTACTCATTGTGGAAGGGCATTGGGGAGGCATGGGACTTCTTAGTCCAGTGGATAATTTTGTCGCCTGAAGGCAGTATGACTTCTGATTGTAGTGGTGTACAGTATAACCTCTGCTAACCGCACCTCCAACGAGCGACAGACTCCGACGAGCGGCATATTAGAGTTCCCCCCGTCGATTTTGCTCTATGATTTACCTCTAATGAACGACACCTCCGCAGAGCGGTAAACGGCCAGGGCCAAAACACTCTTCTATGCAGAAGCCGAATACAGGCTGCTTCCCCAAACAAAACTAACACTTTTTTCCCCCAGTTTGATACTCCAAACTCCCCATAAAATCCCATAAAAAAATCCCAAAGAATGTTGAACCATAATTTGTGACATACAAAGGGAAAAATATTCAAGATTTCTTCACAATGCAGTCTATATTGTTTCTTTTACCACATAAATTTAATATCTAATAATTATCTATGAGCGGAAGATTTAAACAATAAGCGATACCCTTAATCGTATAATACTACCCTAAGGTGTCATGTTGTTAAATTATTTGACTGACAGGGGTTGTTAATAAACAAGTGACATATGGTTTCCATGACACCAATGAACAGATCTAAGATGAGGAGCGCTTTGTTTGGTAGGCTGACGTCATCAAATATCAGTACACAGCCAGTTGACGATAAATGAAAACTTATTGTTATTGTACTAATTATTAAAAGCTTTGATGAAATAAATTCTGTTTTAAGTTAATTCGAGGTTTAAGAGCCGAATCAGACTTTAACTCCCGAAAAGACGATGATAATTTATGCTAAATATTATTCGCCATTAGACAGGTATAAAAACAAATTTGACGGTACATGTACCAGAAACGATTTCCCTAGTGTATTGCTTTCTTCTGCGTAAAACTAACCATCATGCTACAAATTTTTAACGGTTATAATGATTTATTTTAAAACTTTGTTATCATATTAAAACTTTTTACTTTTGTCGATAAGCGCCCGATAAATAACTGTATTTACAACGGATAACGGCCAGTTTTCCGTACCAAAAACGGCCTTTTTTTCGTGATCGATAGAAAAGTCTACCTCTGCAGAGCAACACCTCTGCAGAGCGACACTTTTCAAGCTCTGCCAAAAGTCGCTCTGCAGAGGTTACACTGTACATGTGCATTGCCACAACTTAAAGTGCAGTGCACAAGAATTGTTACACCAGCTGACTGTTTAGACAGAATTTCCCTATTACAAATCTGTTATTTTGACCAGAGAAAATTTCTTAGAAAACTGGTGTATAATTGTACGTTGTATTTCCAATGTATTCATCATGTCAGATTTTTATATATTATATTAACTATTTTTTTTGTTTTGACAAATTAAAAATTACTCTATTTTCACATTAAAGAGGGACAACGAGTTTTTTTCAAAGGAAGATAACTCATTTTCAATCACAGCTAGCATTTACATCAGAATATTAGTTAATAAATATAATTCATGCCAAACAATTTAAAGGAAATGTTTTGTGATCTATAATCATGGTATACAAATATATTATTGACTGCAAATGGGATTTTTAGCTTAAGCCATACAAATTAAAATTGGAAACATTGAATGGTATAAAACACTGAAAAGAGGAAGTTTGAAATTAATAACATAGGCAAGTCTCTTATAACATATGACCTTGAATAATGTTTACTGGAATTTTACAATGTATTCATGTTCATTCTCATTGTATAATAGATGTCTAAACTATTTAATATTTTACTGATATATATAAACTTACCACAGGACTTTTTTCACTATTTGGGGAATGGGTCTGTGGCTTTTTTTATGTAAAACATTTTGGGAAACTTGATCAAGATTTTATAGCTAGGGGAACAGAAAATCCAAGGTAAACTCCAAATTTGGGGAAAGCTGCATATTTAAACAAAGAATCAAAAGCGGAAGGAGCCTGTAAACGGCCCCTGTCATACATGTATTAGGAAAAATGTAGATTTTTTTTGAAGAATCTGTGAAAAATGGAATTTTATTGATTTTAGTATTTTAGAGATTAGAATTTAGAGACCCAGGTTATTTTTTTGGATTTTATTTTTTTAACATTAAAGCTTGTACGTATATCTTGATTTCAATTTAAAGAATTTAAATATAACAAGTCACCCTTGATAGTTTTTTGTTGTTAATACATCTTAGTTTAAACCTATTTTGTTTCAGAATTTATAGTGCCTGCTGGTATTTTTGCCTTTATTTTAATTTTTATGATAAATCTGGTTTTTTTTATGTTGGCATCTTGCAGCTATACCTTTAAAATGACAGAAATGATCTGGTATAGTTTTATGTCAGTTACTGTATGGACGTTATTGTATGAGAAAGTGAAATACTGTCTATAAAATTAGTGGGTGTCCAGTTGTCTAGGACAACTACATGTACTTTTTATTTTTCGCAACCAAAAAGTTCTTTTAGGCAACCAGTAATCTACAAGCAAGATTAAGTTCATGCTACTAAAATGACCTGTTCTGGCTAGCTCTTTCATATCCTAATTTCATAGACTGGGAGTGAATGAAATCATGTTTGTGAATTGTCAAGCCAAGTTTATTTAAAGTGATATGTGACTTGAAGATAATCTGTTGCAAACAGTATAAATCTACTTGTATCTAATATATTGTACTTGTTAATGTTGTTTCGCTATGTTTAGTACATATTGTGAGTTTTGCTTTATTTTGGTTTCTGATACTGACATGCTATAGACTTTTTATTTTCTGTTTGATATAACATGTTGTACTCCTCACTGTGTAGCAAATTTGCTGTCATATGATGGACAGATTATTTCAGGGTCTGAGTTTTGGTTCATATTGAGGTTTTGAAAGCATTAGGATGTCTGTCAACCATTTGGTGGCCATGACTAATGGATTTGTTGTCAGATGTGCTATCAACTTGACTGAAACAGGGATTTTATATAATAGGAATTTGTAACGATAAGTAATTGTAATAGATTTTCATCAAATTTCTCTGTCGTCCCTATTATTTCGGCCCATACGGAAAACAAGTATAACAAGTTTAAATAAAGATATTCACATGAAATGTTGTACCAGTACCATTTAAATTGACATAAATGTTAGGAAAAATAAGTTTCAAGATGATTTTGAGGTACATTACGCTCACAGACTGTTTCAAAATAATGCATTTTCCCGCCGATCTGCCATTTTTGCCCCATTTTACATCACCTAAAGTCATATTTTCGGTCATAATTGCAACAATTTTTTGTCAAAAACTTCAGAAACATTCACAAGTTGCATCGAAGACATGTACAAAAACATAAATCAAGTTTTTAAACTCTGGAATAGTTTGTACAGCCTGCTTCAGCCAGTTGTAGACAGTGGCGACCGTGAAAATTAAAAAAAAGCACTTCGTTACAAATCCCCCTTATATAGAATCCCTGACTGAAAGGATTGAGAGGATATGGATGCTAAAATAAGAATTGAATGTTAATATGTATATGGTCTATTCATATTATTCTCTAAGATCTATAGTAAAAACACAGTCCAGCAAATCCAGAAATTAATTTTTTATATTTTTGTTCAATTCTTTTCAAATTTTCAACTGTTGTGTCCCTTTTAGTCTTTCTGCCCTTCTCTAATTTCAGGTAGATTCACTAACTATATCATCTTAAGTTGTTGATATGATGCCTAGGTAGAACCATGCTAGTCAGGCTTGTTGTGAGAATCATACATTGTTCTTGTTGAAACATTCCTATTAGATAACAATGGCAATCTTATATTTCTGTATTGATATTATTTTTAATGCAGTGTTTGGATCAGTTTTTATCATTTAGTTATTTAAGTTTATATATAATGTATTACCTGAGAGTTAAAGATTTGTTTCTACAAGAAAATGAACCTTAATGCTCACCCAATCCCTCCAAAATAACAACTAATTTCAATACTAATCAACTACCTTGGTGATCTTTGACCCGTAACCTTGGATATCTTATGGTGAGAAAAGTAGTTCTAACATGGATTTCATTGAGTATTTGAATTTAATGGAATTGGTTTCTGTGGTAATACAGTCTGATAAACATAGAAATATGATGTGTGAGACATTGTAGTGATGAAATGCTTCAATGTATATGAAAATAATCCATGATCATTTGTTATGATTAAAACATCTGCCAGGGAGTTATTTGCTGGGACTTATAACTTGTTGTATAACTACTACTCCTGATATCCAAGGTTAATCTGTGTAGTAGATCACCAAGATAGTTCCAAATGACAAGTCAGTTTTCGTTAACAACCAACAGCCACTTAAAAGTCTACATTGTCATGCTTTTCCAATGAAAATCCCCTCATACACTTTGTATACATCAGTCATTCTCTATAACTGGAACAATAATATATTTTGTAAGTTAGTACATCATTCTCACTGGCAGATAAATTAAATAATTTATATGCCTCATTACCTGGCAACACTTAATGTAAATGTGTTTTGTGTCAGCTTCCCCTGTCACTTGTTCAGGACCTAAATTAGTCTAACATTTATTTCATATTGCTTGGAATTTGGTCAGTCACTGATCAACTCAACAGTTTATACTAGACAGTAAAATATTACAGGACCATACAAAGTCTTACAGGACCAGAGACATTTTACTTATTTTGATGAATTGATAACTGTGTAGATAAGATCCAATTTTTGGCCAGACGATCAGTCCTGTATACCTGCAGATCTAGACATACCTGTTATTACAGGAATTGTGGTGACAGCTTAGTATTCTAACCAAATGTGCATTTGCATATTCAGTATCAAACACCAAGAATTATTTGAATACAGATGTGTTGAATGGGGATGTATTAAAACAAGTGTTACTCGAGAGGTTGCAGTTGATTAAACTGATAAGTATTAATGTACAGTACCCACCAAGAGTTTAGAGGTAAAATAAATTTGCTACAATTTTTTAATTTTGATTATTTTTGTAGAATCATTATTTTTGATATATTTAAGTATTATGTGTGACAAAATAAAAACACATTTCATGAATGCACCACTTATAAAAGATTCAGCACCTGACTTCATAAAGCCTCCAAAAAATCATGTATATTGTGATTAGTTATGGTGTCATAACAGATTTTATGCTATTTATGTAGTGCGAGTTATAATTATAATGATAACCAAAATAAAAGGCAAACTAATAAGCATTTCAAAATAAACAGAAATCAAATTTTAGATAAAAGCTCTACAGTAGACCTACATAGTGAAAATGTCTCCAAGCTTTTGGTGGGTACTGTATGTTACCATGTTATCCTAGCCATACTATTTTATCATCATGTATGAAAATATTGATATTGTTAATATATTGTTGTTGGTTATTTTGATATTAAATATGAATAAATAATAAATATGGTGTTTTTGTTGTATTGTGAAGTACTTGTCATCAATTGACCTTTATATGACATGTTTTATATCATACCTGTTAGTGGCACAGTTGGCTACACTTAGGATTTCTGATCTAATGTTCTGAAGGAATTGCTGGTTTAAGCCTCAATTAGGTATGGTTATAACCTTCCATGGAAACAGACAATCATGCTGATTTTTCTGCATATATTGAGAAGACCTTAGTCTTGTAGAAGTGATAACTGGTTGTAGTCTAACACCCCAGTTACACATATGGTCAGACTTAAATCGGTTCTCTAATCACTTTATTATTTCTCTCATCTGATTGGTTGTCATCGGTAACTGGATTTCAGACTTTATATGTAACAGGGTATCGAGATCGGTGATAGATCGGTTTTTTCCAGTTTAGCACGGAACCGACGTACACCGATTTATTGTCCGTTTTTTCTTAACTGTCAAAGCTTGAACAATTTCATGGTGACTGAATGCATTGTTTTTTTACTTGTGGCCTAATTGTTATTAAAAATATGTTGACAAAACATCATACGGCATAAGCAGCTTTACTCTATCATAATACACACTTTCAGAAAGTCATTGATGTATCATGACAATAATCTTAACAAACGCATTCACCGTGACATTCATGTTTTGACAGTTGAGAAAAATCGAACAATAGCACTGATGTCCCAGATTAGCCTCTGATTTATCACAAGCTATTGGGAAAAGATGAGTTTTATCGTTGAAAACATACCGTCTTTTCCCATCAGTGTATCATATTTGTACATCAGTGGCTTATCAGAGGCATATTGGTGATATCAGTCATAGACGGCTTGTCAATTGGTACATGTAGTTCATTTGAAATTTTTACTGATCGAGAATAACAGAATTTATAACATTTCAAACATCCTGATCGGTAAGTTCACTGATGAAATTCATCTTTTCCTAATAGCTTGTGATAAGTGATAAATCCGTGGCTAATCAGTGAGGTCGGTGCTAAATCGGTGCTCGTAGGTTTCATTCTTTACTGGAAAAAACAAACAACTGATCTATCACCAATCACGACGTGTAACTGGGCCCTAAGGTCCGAGAAAGGTAGGTTAGGGGAGCTAGTCACCGTTCATTCACCATAAAATAAATTAGTATAAACTTTACTAAACTGTTAGCACATGTATTGGGTTTAATGCCTTGTCAACCAAGTTCTTACAACTTAGATTAATCACTTTCGAATCCGCTTCCTGGTCCCTCAGTACTGAGCTAGTAGGATAAAGTTTCTCGCTCAAGGAAATAACGGGGTATGTTTTGGATGGGATACGAACCAACGCAGAGCTGACTATCAAAGGTAGGTTTTTGAACAGTCAATAAACAAATTTGAAATATGATAAAACCTCAGACACTTGGGTGTGTGATAATGTTACAGCTTAGCATACTATATCATAGGACTATTATAAAATGTCCCTTCTTAAAACAATGTTTTATAATACTCTACAGTACTACACAAGATGTCAAGCTCGGTCATCGGCAACCACAATACTTTCTTTTATTACACTCCATATGCATAGCAGAGTAATGTATCATTGGATAACCGACGATGATCAAGCTCCTGTTTCCCAACCAATATCTGATACAGTACAATTCTGCCATAAAGACCACCTCATGCAGTATTTAACAATGTTTTAGTGCTTTTAATCCAGTAATATATTGTGATGGTCTTTATAGTGGAACTTAACTGTATATGGGCTAGTAAGTTAGGAATTTATTCAAAAATACATAGTAATAAAAATAACTAATCTATTCTACTAGAATAGAATATATAGTCCGGTATGTAAACTACAAAAATCGACTGAACCGTGCATGGAATGATGTAGAAAATGTTTTTGCATTTTCTTGAAGCTAAGACATTGTAGTTTACAAAACTGGATGATGCCACTTCGGCACTCTTGGGCAACTCCCAAAATTCAAGATGGCGGACAAAATGACGGATGAAAGCTGATTAATGTATAATAAATCCATCTTTACCCCAGTTTGATCATTTAAATAGCTGAAATTAGTCTAACATTATCTGCAATTTTATTTCTTGAAGCAATATTGGTACCCCTCGTTTATTATCCAATCCAAGATGGCGGACAAAATGGCGGGTAAAAGCTACATTTGTCGGGAATATCAACCCCAATGAGCAGAATTGTACAAAGAGGCATTTCAAAAAAGCCATAATGCATTTTTGAAGTAATAACTCTTGAGATTAGTTTATAAAACTGGTTGATGCCACACTGGCATCATTGGCCAAATTCTAAAATCCAAGATATAATGGCGTAAATAACTAGCTGTCGGGTATATATCAACCACAATGAGCTAAGTCATAGACTGGGGTATACTAAATAATTTCAATGCATTTTATTTCGTAGTTTATCATTTTTTGTTTATGTAACCGATTGATGCCATATTGGTATTCTTGGATAACTTCAAGAATTCAAGATGGTGGTCAAAATGAATGATTAGTGTTTGAAAATTAATTTCAATTCACATTAAAAGACATAACTCCTAACTAATGGGTATACAGCATTATGTTTAGGTTTTTATATCTCTTGATCTTGCGAATATTAAATCGTTGATACTTGTTAGCTTGTCAGTTGACTCTGGAAGCAAATTTTTCTAAGATGGCAATTTAGAGACACTATTCTGATAATATTTAATTTCATTGAACAACATATGTTGTGATATCCTTAGAATAGCGACCACTTTCCCAATATGTTTGCCACTTCAATAATAATCAATATGTATTTAAAGGAGGTTATAACAAAGAAAAAAAAACTAATGATATTGTGAGTATTGTGTGCATGTTCTATTATCTTTCAAGAGTGCCAAAGCAATTGATAGAAATTCTGTTGACATTGTAACACATTTTGATAGTAAATAAGAGAAATTGCAATAGGATCATTTCAAGTCCGATCTCGACATCAGATATGACAACTGAATCACGAATGTTCTTTATTTCATTGTAAATGACTCTGGCCATTGATAAAAAATGGACAAATAATTAAAGCCCATTTCCATCATAAGTGTGTAGTAGAATTTGGTTTTATTTACAAGGATAGAGAGAAATTACGTGGCGTAGATGCCAATTCTTATTATAAGCGTATACACTGCTGTTTGAACCCAGTGTCTAGCTCATGATTTAGCAAATAGTGTTACCCTGTGCAAGATGGTGGTTTTAAGGGATTCATTAATTACAAAACATGGTCAAGTAGAAAACTAAAAAATGTATTGTTTCACTAAATTAAGACTAAATATCTTGAAAGAACACATAACAGATCTGATGCATCAGTGCCAAAAGTTTAAACATGTCTGATTACTAAATACATTTGGAGTATATTCACTATCAACTGCAAAGACTCCCCCAAAGAAGGATGGTACGCTGAGACAACTTGTCGATCTCGTATGTAATATTTAAATATGTTCCACTCCAAACATTATAGACGATGCATTGCAAGATATGGTGATTCTTCATTTTTTCGGTAACATTTCATATATGTTTAATCGCATTTATAAATTTCCTTTAAGACTTAGTACGAGAAGCACAGACAACAAAATTGTTCAACTAATGATCACTTTTGCTGCAATTGGTGTGCTGATACTCTTTTGAGATATCTATCTTGTGTAGGAGTGACACTGCAACAATGCGGTCAACTGACATTCGTCCAAAATGTAATATTACAAGTCAGTCAGTTTTTGACAATGTGAAGAAGGTACACTATTAGCATGGGTGTAAAAATGCTTTTAAAGCTAGTTCACATATTCTACATCAAAAGTGAAGACATTTATGATATCTTTTGGCCATAAGCTAGTACCCGCTTGGATGCTTTCTAAAGATAATAATCATTAATATGTTTAGTTTACCATTGCATATGCTTAGAGTGTTGAGTTCAAAATACTCTGTCAACAATAATTTGTGTCGTCACTTGAACATGTTGTTATCAACATACAAAACGACCAGAAACAATGTGCTATCGTCATAATATTAATTATTAGACAGAAGCAAACTTAAGCACATTTAAGCACATATTCTATTTGAGTCAAGTTTAGTCAAGTCAGACTGTATCATTGTTTGTGTAATGATATTGATAGAACTCGGTCAATTAGTTTCTTCCTCATTTTTCGGCACATGATTATTTATCTATTGACATGTTTCAGTTTATTTTCACTGCATCGAAATATTTCAACTAAAAGGATTATAACTTTTCAAATATCCACACATATTGCAATCTTAAACAAAATGATAGCACTTCATAATAATCCTTAATTAAATTGTCTACTGTAAATTGTATATTAACCCAATTTTATTTTCCGTTTTTCTTTATTTAAATGGCTTACATTTTGGAAATTAAATTAGTTTGTCCATCACAATTGGAGGGTTACCAGCTAGACTGTAATAAGTACATTGCGTTGAAGAGCGAGTATCTTGCGGGCAACCCTCGAATTATTTATCAAATTTTCATTTAATTTAAACCTCGGCTTTTATGAGATTCAGAAATTTTGATTGCTTCCGAATCTCATAGTGACCGAATTTTCTCATGAAGGCCGTGTTTTTTTCTTTCACAAAAATGCCGCCATTTTGAATGTTGGTACAATCTGAGTTTTTTATTGGGACCATATCTGCGTCAATGGTGAATTAAGTGTTTTCATAACGGCTTGTATTTGGCTGAAGACAGTCATTATAACCCGAGGCCACAGGCGAAGGCTAATATGACTGTTTTCAGCCAAATAACTAGGCCATTATGAAAACACTTCATTATTTACTATACATTATTGCTAAAAAATAGAACTGGTTGAATTTGCTTCGTAATTGTAATCTTTGGCTCCACCTTGAATCTTGAGTTGCTAATAGATGATCAGGTGGGATTAACTAGTTTTACAAACTTGAGATCTAGATTTTTGAGGCATCTTCCACTTTCAAATTTGGCTGTTTGATAACTGTGACATTGAGGTCAGTTTAAGAGATGTTTTTACAATTTCTTATGTAAGTCTATGTGACCCTTTTGGAACTTTTTATAGGACCTCAAGGTGATCACACATACCAATGATGAAAGCTTTAAATCCTAATTTTTAAAGACTTTAATATTATTGATGGAAGTGTTGTAGGTCCAATTTTCAGGCAGGGAATACCTTCCTGGAGCTTGGTCATACAATAATCCTACCACTGGTTCTAAATCATGTAGGGCAGTTGTCAGTTACTGATAGAAGTATGTCCCTAGTAACTAGTTAACAGTTACATCCAGTTATAAAGCCTTTCCAGGTTAGAAGGTACACTGAATGCTGTTATATAATCTCTACTATGTGTTGCAACAAAAGAGAAGCAAAACTAAACAATATTCAACTATATTTACTACTTTTTTATTCATATCAATAATATATATAAAAAGTATAAAATAAATCATCCATCATAATAGGCCAAGAAAAAAATGCTGTATAAAAAGTATATAATATAAAACAGTTAATACATTATTGCAGTCAGGTCACGAATGAACACAATTGACAATTATTTAATGTAACAATTAATACTAATTATAGGATAACAGTTACTGATATTTGAATTATTTTTATACTGTACATACAAAATACATGTAAGTTCAATAGTAAACCAAGTCTTATAAAAACTCACTCTTTGTTAAAGCCTAGTTTACACATCCCAGTTTACATCTCTGGTACATTACTGTTTGGACACCAGAGGCAAACCAGGACTACAACTGTAGTAAAGCCATGAAGACCTGCATTTTACTGGGATAATCAGTGTTGAACCATCATCACTGGGGAGTACACCAGTGATGTTTAAAATTTAAATACAACCAGGTTCACTGGGAAGTGAAACAAATGCCAGCTTATTCAGGGGAGATCTGGGGCATCACCATAGCTTTTCTGGTATGATTCGTCTCTCCACCTTGGTTAAACTGTATGAAATCAGCAATGTCTATGTCTAAGGTGGAGATACAATGATTCCTGGTTTGACCACTCCAGTTTCTTCAAGAATCTTCACGGTTTATCCTGGTCCACCAGCTCAAATTACAAATCAGGGCATACACTGGGACAGTGTGCACTATACATAACTTTGAAGATTATCAGTACAGCTTGCACAGTAAATAATGTATTTCTGTTTGTTTAATTTAAAAAAAAAACTTGTCTATTTAAATTTGTTATCTAAGCATTTTATCAGTGAGATGATGTCAGCGTTATGGAACAAACTTACACAATGTAAACTTACTATCTGAATAAAAACAGACTATACAAAATAATTACGACCAAAGATTTTGCTTGTAAAGCAGGAAAGATACATTGATATTAGTAACAAGGTTTAGTCTAGAAAGTAACATTAAGAATATAATTAACATAAGCAAATGTTGGTCATGAGTGTAATACATGATAATAACAATGCTTCAGTTCTAACCTGTGTACATGCTAAACTAACTGTTGATGGTATTAAGTTGAAGTTGTCACAAGAGACAGACAGAGAGTCGCCATGTCATAATACAGCTGGATGTTTTACCACAAGCTTATAATTAAACATCAACAAGTTAACATTACAAATTTTGATATTAGTTATAGATAAACATGATTTCTAAAAGTTGGTAGAACCATATAAAAGTTGGTAGAACCATATAAAAGTTGGTAGAACCGTATAAAAGTTGGTAGAACCATATAAAATTCAGAACAATGTATAACTAAACTTTCCCCAAATGCAATACATGAATTTGACTACCAGCATTTAAATAAAACTTACAAAAGATATTGAAAAAGTGACAAACATAACAGGTACAAGTAATCTCAGTTTTTATGTCCCAACTAGATGGGAGGCATATCACACAGATGTAAAAACATAGATTACAAAATTATAATGTTATTAATGGTCTGACATGACATTGGAAGTCAAAAGAAAGGCATTGTCTAGTATTGAAGACAGAGAAAGAAAACAAAGAACATTTATAAACAACATCATCACCATCACCAATTACATAAAAAATACTGATCAAAGCTCTCATATTTGCTAACAAACAAATGACAGTTTTGTAACACAACATACTGTACACTTTATACTGCCTCAGTTGGGAAACTTAAAACTACACGTACATCAAAGTTTAATTCAAAACCTCAAAATTCTAAATGTTCAAAGAAACTTTTGGATCTCAGTGTATATGTGAAATAATAAACAGTGTTTTGGGACCATGATCACATCCTTTGTTATAAAAAATATCAATAACAGTTAAATAACAAAAAACATTACTAATTTTCCAAGTATATTAACACAACACATTGGTAATTGGTAAACAACGGTAACTCACGTGTATAAATTGATAAAAAAAAATAATGTAAAAATAATCACAAAATGGGTAAAACTGAGAATAGGAGACAAAATATCGGAGAGTTGGGAAATAGACTTATAATACATCAAAATATATCAAAAATAAAATCAGATAGTGACACTACAAAATAGAAGTAAACACAACTACTAAAAAATATACCAAAGTTTTAAAATAAAAAAATCTCAATCTAAATAACTCAACACAACCATCAACATTTTTATCACATTCAAGTTATTTGATTTTTTTAAACTGACTATCAAACATTAAACTTAATAAAATTGTGATATCATAATTAAGGCACCTAGCAAATTCAACAAACACATAACACTTCAGGCTGTATTGAAAGAAACAAGGAAGATAACTCTAATAAGAGTATTTTTTCTCTTAACAGCTAACAATTTGGGATTGCCAATAAAACGTGACATTTTTACAATTTGGAGAGTTGGTACAGGAAACTGTAAACTTACACTTTTTATATAGTATACCATAAAGTGAGTACAAAAACAAAACTTACAGCAGTTTTATAACTACATGTATGTATTATCTTGGTTTTATGTTTTACATTTTTTATCATTTTAGTACTGGTAGTGTTTTTATAGCATAAGACACCAGGGAAAAAATAAAACAATCGATTTTAATTAATTAAGTATAAAGTATGATATGCAAAATTATTTCTATAACTAAAATATATACTAGATGCAAATCAACAATGTTCAGTCATTGCCTTAAATTTACTGAAGCACTAGCACAATATATCATGTTTTATAGTAAAGAGCAAAGTTATCATCTAGCGCCGCTATGTAAAATAAGTTATTTTCACTTGTCCTGACCTTCAGGCTAATGATTTAAGGGGAAGACTGCATGTTTTGATTATATACCAATCATGCATTTATAGTACATTGATTAAATGAGCTTTCTAACAGATTTAAAGTGTATAAAACTATAACCAGGATTAACCACTAACAGAGCCCAAATATCCCTGAAACATTGCCCAATACTTTGATGAATTTGAATTTTCATAAATTGTTTTTTATCACAATTTGTGGCAGCAAATCTATATCCAAAATTGTCAATATAAATAAACTATACATTTAAAATGATTATGTTGTGAATTTTGATAACACAAGGGTATTCAATTATATTTGTCTCAATTTAGGCTTCTTGAAATGATTCATATCAGTATTAAAGTTATCCTAGTGGCATGTAATACATCATCAAATACAGCTTCATACACTTTATAAAACAGTTATATAGTTCTAGTCATCAGGTTGCTGGTCTAAACCATTTTCTAATTTTGCTACCCAAGTATCGGCTTCCACCTTCTTTAGAATCAATGTTATAATTTCCTTCTCAAACTGAAAATAAAACAATGAAATACTTAGTAGATAAATGTACATGATTAATCCATATTATGCGGGTATATCCTCATAATAATAATAACGATGATGATGATAATAATAATAATGATGATGATGGAATTAATAATAATAATGATGATGATGGAATTAATAATAATAATAATGATGATGGTAAAAATGAAAATGATAAGAATAAAAATTTATTTAGGATAACATATTTTGTGTATATCATTTTCAGTATGATTCACAACTACAAATAAGATGATCTAAATACCCATAATGTCAAAAGTGTACGAAATTTGGGTTTGAGAAGTGGTTGTCCAAATACTGATATACTTTTCAGATAAAGTTCCTTGCACAAAAAAACAAAGTGGAAGATTTGTATATGATTAGAACTAACTCAAAGCTGGCTATCAAATGATTACATGTTCAAAGATTGTAACTGCTTGGACAAAATGATTTGATGTATTTTAAACAAACAGTTCACCAATTCCATTGTCTAGTGACCACAATGGCACTTAAATAGACTGATATCCCTGTTAATAATTTTGGGCAAATTGGCCAAAAAATCTTATACTATAATTTAGTATGTAATCATAAGCACTTACTTCAAATGTGCAGTCATCTTTTGATATTTCACCAGGCAATTTGTTCACTTTATAGAAATATATTGTAGTTTTACCCTTCTTTGTTACAGCAGCTTGAACTGTAAAACCCCTGTAAGAGTATAACATGTTTGTAAATCAAAGCTAATTCCTTGATATGTATATTACGGAAAGTCTTCCTTAATTCTTGTAATAATTAATTGAGCATCATACACTGTATAATACAGTATTATACATATTGCAAATAGCAAGTAACAGTCTCACAGATTTGAGTTCTGTGATGGAAGTCATTCAGCCAACACAATAGCCTGAAGCCTGCAGTAGTGAAAACTGATTCTGGCAGTGAAAATCACTTACTTTTTTATAGTCTGTCAAGTTGACTTACTAAATAATTTTAATTAAATTGGGCTGGTACTTGAGAAAATATAAAGGGATGACTGTGATAGTTTCAGATGGTCAAATATACTTTAGACAGGGGTGTGGAACTTCCAAGTTTTTTCCACTTGTCCACAGACAAGTGCAATCTAAAAGTCAACTTGTCTGCAAAAATAAATGTACAAGTCGGACAAATTAAGTCAGGCATAGGAATTCTGCAACCCTGGCCTGCTTTAAATTTCTCTCTAGTAAACTCATGAATATTAGTTAGTATGGACATGAATGTAAAAAAGAGCTACTAAAACTTAAATTAGTCTTGGATTACCATTCACTGAATGTAACATCTGCCTCAGATTCTCCAGGTTTAGGTTTAGGTTTTGATTTTCCTTTGAATAATGAGAACTTTTTCTCCACAGTAAACTGAGGTATCTGAAGTTTCACAGTAACTGTTGAAAAGTCTTTACTTTCTTCATGATTGACTGAAAGCAAATGTAATTAGACATGAGCGAAAATTTAATGAGTAAAAACTTGTTTTTATTATAACACATAATGTAAGCAATATGTATATATAAACATATTTCCACTGAACTGGTAGTTTATTATACTTAAAGGTTTCTTAAATTTATCTTGCTATATTGCCATAGGCCTATAGGTCACATCAAGTTACATGAACAGGTGTTTAATAATCAAGATTTAAAACGGTGTATGTGATAGCAGTTGGTTAAATGACAATGGTTAATATGTTTTCTTTTGAATAATAACAAATATCAACGTGTCTTTTAATGCTTATTATAAAACTTGTGTAACTCTAGCTTCACCTCTCAGGATTGTTCAAGGCTAAGATTACAGTCTTTCAACTCTTTCCACTGTCTATGGATAATTCCAAACATACACGTAAATTCAGCTGTCAAAATAAGACTGCTGATAACCCTCAGTGTCTTTAAGTCAATATTTATTTATTTATACAGGGTTTAACACCGCATCAACACATTTTGCTTATTTTACGGCATCCAGGCAGTGCCAGCACACCTAACCCGGCTTTCCTGCACCCTTGACAATAACCAGTATTCACCTACCCTTCCACAAGGCCGGAAACTTCTCCATATACCTTATCAATGGAGGAAAATCGACATAATAGTCAAATTTTCATGGAAGGGTATAACCTCCTCGGGAGGAATTTGAACCCATACCCATTCGTGACTCAAGATTCAAAATCCTGGTGGGTTACCGACTGCGCTACCGACCCGGGTTTATAAGTCATTAACACAACTTATCATAATGGAATTCTGGGTGAATTATCTTCATACATTAAATATACAAGTAAATTGATCCAAAAGTGCTGTAAAGTCAACTTTGACCTAAAGTACTGATAGCCCCATCTGGCTTCCAAGAGTTGTTGCCAAGGAAACCATCTTAAAAGTACTATGAAGACATAAAATAATCACACAACACTCTCTTACTAAACCATGTTTGGGCATTAATTAGAATATAAAATTGAATGAAGGTAGGCCTATGCCATGTTCATCAAAAATAAACTAAATAATGCCTAAATCTGAGTGACAATGAGTTAGTCCTATAAGACCCTCTGTAACTCATTTCACATTGGGACATTATTCTGTTACGTAGGGTCTTATCGACTTCCATAGAGGTTGATGTAGCAAAACGTGCACGAAATCCCTTGCGCGACAAAAGCGAGCACAATTCAATATTTTCCGATAATAAATTTCTTTACAAATTAATTCTGAACACTAACAAACACATTTATCTAACATGTTATAACATAAGATATAAAATAGCTAACCTTTTTTAGTAGAAATAATCTATTGTTTGAATACTCCTGACACTAAACTCCGGTTATGCCGTACCAATACCGGATTGTTCAAGATAAACGCCACAGTAGACACTTCGAATTTTATCCGGATTACAAATGCAAACATTTATACTAGACAAACTTTTTTCCGTCATAGTCGACACAAAATTACTTTCAAACCATTCAATGAACACAATAGTTACATTTAGCTATATTTTGTGTCGCCCGAATATTTAAATTAATCGAATTTGTAATCCAGATTTGGTAGGTCCAATTTGGCGCTTATCAATAACAATGCGGAAATGGTACCGTGTGACTGGAATTTAGCGTTGTGTATAAAAACAAAAGACAGGATTTTGGACTTAATGGAAACAATGGAATATTTCTACTTGCTGAGGAGACCTATTGTAATTTTTACTTTATTATGTGATTAATTATTGTATATATTAGCAGTCTCAAAGGGTTTGTAAGAAAATTGCGTAATGATAACAAATTACACTCGTTAAATTGTGCACCAAAATCTGTGTTTGCTTTGCTACATCAATCCATATGGCAGCTGATAAGACCCTGCTGTAACAGAATAATGTCCCAATGTGAAATGAGTTATGGAGGGTCTTATAAACAGGACTAAATATGAATCACACTACACAGGTGCCCATCGTATTACAAAACACCAAATTATTATTAATTTTTACTTAAACATGCTCCAATTATCATAAAAAAACCCATAAAAGTTCCAGCCAAAAGCCAAAATTTTAGTTTGTAAAAAAATATAAGGTATCCAACTCAATGAAATCATTCTGAATTATACTTGGAAGAAATGTCACCTTTCCAAGACTAAATACCCTTTTCCCAATAGTTTTGCGTTCAAATAAAATAAGGACATGTTAGATAAATAAAAAAAGGACTTCCAGCTTCAATAACTAACTTCTTGCTCCCTTTCGTAAGATTGTACTGATCATTTTACTCCAATGGTTATTGTTTATCTCCCGTGTCAACCACTTTTGTGAATAAGAATGTGCGCGCATCACGTTTATTACGAGTCATTTCATTGGACGGAATAAAGGCAACGTCCAATGAAATGACACTTAACAAACGTGATGTGCGCGCATCATCATTCACAAAATGGTTGAGATGGGAGCGATAAACAATAGCGATTCGAGTAAACTGATAGGAATACAATCTTGCGAAACGGAGCGAGAGGTTAGATATTGATGCTAGTAGTCCATTTTTTATTTGCCTATCATGTCGGTATATGATTTTAGTGCTAAACCATAAGGGAATGGGTGTTTAGTCTTGGAAAGGAGACCGGTCACATCTCTACCGACCAAAATTCTGAAGGATTTCATTGAGTTGAATACCTAATTACCTCATATTTTTAGGCAGTGGCTAGAGTTACGGTACCGGAACTCTAGACCCAGGTTCTAGAGTTACGGAAGTTCCGTAACTGTAGACAATCCTTAAAAGGTTGACTAGAGTTACGGAAGTCTAATAACATGCGTATGTTTCACCTTTTGAACATTGGAAAACTTGTATACATTCATTATTACTAGAAATAATCAAATATTTACTGACGTGACTTATCCTATTGTTATTACACGTGCCATTTTGGATTCACTAATAAACTTACCAGATGTTTAATATACAGCAAATGACAATTCTTTATTTCGAGTAATAATGAATATATACAAGTTTTCTGATGTTTAAATGTTGAAACAATGTTATTACGCATGTTATTAGACTTCCGTAACTCTAGCCAACCCTCAATGGGTTGTCTACAGTTACGGAACTTCCGTAACTCTAGAACCTGGGTCTAGAGTTACGGTACCGTAACTCTAGCCACTGCCTATTTTTTATTAAACAAAATTTTGGCTTTTGGATGCGATGGGCACCTTTGAGTATGACATTAGGAGGTTGTATACTAAACAAATAACTTTACTGATTATTAAATAACTTGATCGGTTTTACTAAATTACACAGGAATCTTTAAACTAAGGGTAATGGAACAGTCTACTGTACAGTATGAACTATGATGATACAACCCGGAAATAGATGTTTAGGAGGATCCTTGTTCAAAGCAAATATTTAAGGTTATTTGCGCATGGTGGATAGTTTTAAAACTTTTATTGTGTAATAAAGTAGCGTGTCCTTCTTTCTGGAGTATTGCCATGGTTTTATGTTGAATTTTAAATTAGAAAATATGAAATTTACTTGAAAGTGGTTCCTCGAAACCTTCTCCGTCCGCCATCTTGGGATGTGACTAAAGCATAGTACGAATAGATCGGTACGTACCAACGCCGGTCCAACTAAACACTGCAAAGAAGACAATGACCAACAAACATTCATAAAACACTAAACACTGAAAAGAGTTAGACCGTAGAAAACCTACAAATACCCTTCAAAATGAGTGAAAACGTGTGCATTGCCACATGATGTTAATTACCATTTAAAAAGAATTATAAAAAATATGGATAAAATCAGGGAATTAGATCTATGTCTCTGATAAAATAAAGCCACATTATCAAAAGTAACACATCTAGAATGAAAAAGAAAGTTGAATTAAAGATCATTATTATGCATTTTGTAAGTTTCGACTTCTTGTATTGTTTTTGTTCACAAATAATGTATTTTATTTTTTTGTAACCCGGCTCTTTTGGTTTGACATCTAATTATTATAAATTTATAGGCCTATCTGACCCAGCAGAATCACATAGTAGGCTAGGCTTACAAACAAAACATTTACAGAACCATCTGTGGAATCAACCTCGATTACATCTGGGATTTTATCTAATATTTGACACTTTATAGTAAACATTTACACTTTTGTTGAGTGATGAAATTGTAGGTTAATTTCTTGCTCAAAGTCAGCAGACCTTCCGGCGGAATTCAAACCTATGACCCCTCGATTCCTGAGCGCGCATTCTATCCGCGAACCACTGCTCCTGAAACGCACCACTACACGTAGATGTGAAGACCATTATCGACTAGAGAAAGTCCGAATATAACCACGAAATTTCCATCGTAACTACCCGGCAAATTCCGTGACCGAAAAATATGAATGTTATGTCGTAACACAACAATTACACAATTATATAACTATTTCCGGCGATACACAGTTGATGTAAACAAAAAACATTTATTTGTTTTCCTGCTTCTATATGAAACCAAATTAGGTTAATGTCCTTCTGTGATTGTTTTATATATTAACAATGTTCAATAGCATGACTCATTTCTTGTTTAATCAAAGCACTGGAGTGCTGGAGGAACGATGATCTGAACATATTTATTATTTTGTTAAATATGGTGCACCATTTTATCATTCACAAGTTAAGTAAGGGAATTTGTATTTGTACTATGTCAGCTTTCCTCCATTAATAAGAGAAGTTTCCGGCCTTGTGAAAGGGTAGGTGAGTACTGGTTATAGACAAGAGTCCAGGACAGCTAGGTTAGGTGCGCGACAGACAGACAGACAGACAGACAGACAGACAGACAGACAGACAGACGGACGGACGGACGGACGGACGGACGGACGGACAGACAGGCAGGCAGGCAGGCAGGCAGGCAGGCAGGCAGGCAGGCAGGCAGGCAGGCAGGCAGGCAGGCAGACAGACAGACAGACAGACAGACAGACAGACAGACAGGCAGGCAGGCAGGCAGGCAGGCAGGCATGTCCATGGCCCAGGCCCAGGCCCAGACTCAGACTGACCCAGACACAGACTCAGGTCACATTGTGACATGAAATCAGTGCAAGCAGACGACAGTATGGTCATATACACATTAGCTTTTAGGATCTCTTTCATAACAAAAGTTTGAAAATCTAAAACAAAATCTCCTCCTGCTTTTTGGAACGATGCTAATTTAGCATCGTTCCAATGGTAACAAGAAAGTATAAGATTACTCTTTTCACGCTTCAACAATTTTCAACATAGACAAAGAGGCGTAGTTCAAGCGTGAAACTCATTAACATCTCATTTAAATGTAATGCAACGCTGGCTTGTGTTGTCGTTCTTGAAACTCTTCAGGAAAAGGGAAGTTACTCTCAGGACAAATAAATTTTGCAATGGAGACGGGACAACTCAACCCGTAGACAACTCAACCCGTGACAACTGCATAATTACTTGTTGGAGTAAAAAGAGCCTACGATGTTTTTGACAATGCCTGTTATATGTGTAACATAATTACATCATTCGATAGTAATAAACAATATTAAATCATCGTATTATATTAAGCAGTGGCTAGAGTTACGGTACTGTACGGGGACGGATCGTCAAGGGGCGAATAGTCTTGGGGACGGATCGTCTGTATACCTTGGATATGACTAATACACTTACCGGATGTTTAATATACGGCGATATGACGTTGTCGTCTTCAAAGTGTCACATTTAAAGTTTACTTGTGCGATTTTAAGTTATAGAGTTTGATTATAATTTGGAATGAATATGTATAAGTGTGTACGGAACTTTATACAAATATTTATAGGAAATAGACGATTCTTAGAGTAATTTTTACTGTGAATAAATTGCAAGTGCGAAACGTTAATTTGACTTAAAATTCGTGAACAAAAATGGGAATGTAGCTTGATGCAAAAGAGCTTAGATTTTGGGGAAAACCTTAAATGAATTGTAATTTGTTAGAAAGTCAATTTTTTGTGAAAAAAAATCAGCTTGTCATTTCACACCAAATCTTTAAAATTTTAACGAAAATATCAACGATCTCGTTAAAAAATACCCATTGATAACCAAAAATGAGAAGTTGTCAGCTCCTTTTGGTTAAAGAAAATAGTCCAGAATAATCTTTGGTTTGGTGAGATCGCTGCTGTACATGACCCTAAAATGTGTTGATGAAAATCAATTCTTTGACTGGTTTATTTTGTTTGATAAAGTAAGATAAACCTTGCCATGAGCCAACCACTTGAGAAGTCTAGTGCTATCCTTTTGTTAAATTCTGTTAATTGATACTTAATACATTATTTTATAGATAATATACATAATAATATATTCTTTAATCAAAAATAAGTTCAGGACATCGTTCCTTCAGCACTCCAGTGCTTTGATTTTGACTATGTGAGCGGTATGTGTTTTGTGACAGTTGCTGTTCCCGATATGTTAAAATGAAGTCCAACTTTTATTTTCAATACTGCCCTACCTCTTGAATGGATTGGTTTATTCTCATGTTTACACAAACACGTTACAGGGGCGGGTCAAGGATTTTTTAGGGGGGGGGGTCAAACCTTTCTGAAGGGGGGGGGGTCCCAACTTTTCTAGGGGGGCCAAACTTTCAAATTACCAACACATTATACAGTTTGCAGAATAACTCAACATAATCATAATAAAAACTACATAACCATTTAATCTATATTAAGCACAAAGGCGAGCGAAGAGACCTGAGAAAAATATTTCATGCTGCTTAAAATAGCTTACAGTTAAAAAATACACTCATGAACGGGTATATTTTGGAAATTTCAAGGAGGGGGGGGGTTCCGGACCCCCTTTACTCCTCGCTAGATCGGCATATGCGTTATTTTGTTTGAACTATAGTGTACATTTATTTACCAATGAATAAAAAAGATTTGACATAACATGTATAAAAAGCAATACAATCAATTGAATTTTAATTTCATGATTTATTTCATAATTATACATAATAAGCATTTGAAAAGCTAGAATTAATGCTCTTCAGCATGTACCCATTTTCGTTCCGGGACGTTTGGTATCAGATTAAAAAATAAATATTTTATGAATGCTAAGGCTAGCCACAGTTACGGCACATAATTCCATTTTCTTTGTAAAGCCAACGACGTGTTTACATCGAAGCTTTTTCTTTGTTGACCCAACGATGGTGTATACCATCAGCAATGACTATAATTATACCAGTCAATGACCCAACAGAGGCAAATCATAGACAAAAAACTACATTGAGTCAATGATTGCCATACCTGATTAAAGATAAGCGAAACCAGTGTTGATGAGTTATAAATGTACAAATGACTGAGGTCACTTTTTTCAATGATTTATTAAGACATATTAACATTTTTTAAAATAATACTCAGGCATGATGTTCACTAAAGTGTTTTGATTACATATAATGCTTAGCTCTTAGAGTCGATATTGTCACGCTAAGGACAATGTCTCATCTTCATTTTTCATGTACACTGATATTCAGAGTCATTCTCCGACTTATCAATGTCTTCTTCAATGTCGTCAAACTTTGTGTCCTCCCTTATAGTCTCATAAATTGGAAATGAAGGCGTAATGTAGCCCTCTGATGGTTTTGGCGTCATGTAGCCCTCAGATGGTTCTGGCGTCATGTAACCCTCAGATGGTTTTGGCGAAATGTAGCCCTCTGATGGTTTTGGCGTCATGTAACCCTCTGATGGTTTTGGCGAAATGTAGCCCTCAGATGGTTTTGATGTAGTTGATGTCGTATAATATTCCGGTGAACTCGCACACGCACTTTGTTCCGTGTCCACACCAAGTCCATATTTTGACGTAATATCAACATAAACGTATTGATTATTCACTTTATTTGGAGGACTTTCATTGCTCTCCAAGGACTGTATTTGGTGCAACCGACCTCGACTCCTTCTAAAATAGATAGAACAACACAAACAATAGAACAAAAATCCGCTTAAAGGACCATCTTGGTTACTGCAAAAATGTGCAATTTTTGAAAAAAAAGTCTCAAATGTCTCAAATTTTAACAGAAAAATGTCCCTATAATTATACCGTTTTTTTTTAATCAAGAAAATTGATTTGATGGTCATAAAAGCGAAACAATTAACCTAAAAGTATGTATAGAACATTAGAAATAATAACCAGGCCAAGTCCAATCCTTTATAACTGAGACATTGGTGTTGACTCTGGCTATACAGCACGTGAATTAAATGGAACATCAAAAGATCTGAGAAGTTCGATTATCACTCTAGCCACGGACCCATATTAAATGCATATATGTTCGTGCTCAGGCCAGTCATGTACCTTCACTTATTTGAAGATGAGTTTGAACAAATACGTGTCCTCAGACTGGAACATGAATCTTTTTAACTATTAGATCTACTTGCTTATGGGAAATAGTGGTCTGTTAAGTTATTTGATTTTAATAACTTTGTCTTATTAAAACAATCTGGTACAATCCCAGCGGAGATCAAGTTCGGGCCAAAGAATGTATTAAAATTGGTGTTCGACCTCCTTGGAAAATACTTATGATTTACTAGAAGATGAAATTTCTAGATCGTTTTCTATGTATACCTGCATATGAGTACTCGAACAAATATCAACATCACACACACTATTATACCTAATAGAATTAAGCCAATCAAAATAGGTGTATGTAGATCTAGGTCAGTGTCTCCTGAAATAAACAAATATGTGAGTATGATATAGCTTGTATAGGACAACAGACATTTTGCACATACAGTAGAATATTATTTCAAACTAGACGGACTATATTATGGAATCATCGCTTAATCTACATCGTAATATTGACGGCCGCCATCTTGGAGAGGTTTCAGATATGAAAATAATTTCATTGTAAAAATCATCAAGCATAAAGCTTTCAAATTTTGCATACGTTATTGTATATTATACAGAAAGCCATTTATAAAATCAGAAATTATACTTAAACAGTCAAGTATTGAGATCTTTAAAATAAACAAACGAATAAGCAAAAATCATTATTCTACAAGAAAAATGACAATTGCGTTGATGTAGAATAAATATAAGCTATAAAATGTATACTTACCGAATGTGTTTTCCATTGTCTCTATATTTAGTGTTGTAATGGAGGGAGTTGTTGTCTCTGATTTTGAGGTTGTTGCCGTGGTGACAGTTTTAGTCTCTGTTTTTGGTACTGTTGCAGTGGCCACATGTATTCTCTCTTGTTTTGGGGTTGCTGCATTGACGACAGTTAATGTCTCTGTTTTTGGTGTTGTCTCAGTAACGACCGTAGTTGTCTCTGTTTTTGGTGTTGTCTCAGTGACGACCGTAGTTGTTTCTGTTTTTGGTGTTGTCTCAGTGACGACCGTAGTTGTCTCTGTTTTTGGTGTTGTCTCAGTGGCGACCGTAGTTGTCTCTGTTTTTGGTGTTGTCTCAGTGGTGACAGAAGTTGTCTCTGTTTTTGGTGTTGTCTCTGTGGCGACACAAGTTGTTTCTGTTTTTGGTGTTGTCTCAGTGGCGACAGAAGTTGTCTCTGTTTTTGGTGTTGTCTCAGTGGCGACAGTAGTTGTCTCTGTTTTTGGTGTTGTCTCAGTGGTGACAGTAGTTGTCTCTGTTTTTGGTGTTGTCTCAGTGGTGACAGAAGTTGTCTCTGTTTTTGGTGTTGTCTCTGTGGCGACAGAAGTTGTTTCTGTTTTTGGTGTTGTCTCTGTGGCGACAGAAGTTGTCTCTGTTTTTGGTGTTGTCCCAGTGGCGACAGAAGTTGTCGCTGTTGTTTGTGTTGTCTCAGTGGCGACCGTAGTTGTCTCTGTTTTTGGTGTTGTCTTAGTGGCGACCGTAGTTGTCTCTGTTTTTGGTGTTGTCTCAGAGGTGACAGTAGTTGTCTCTGTTTTTGGTGTTGTCTCAGTGACGACTGTTGTTGTCTCTGTTTTTGGTGTTGTCTCAGTGGCGACAGAAGTTGTCTCTGTTTTTGGTGTTGTCTCAGAGGTGACAGTAGTTGTCTCTGTTTTTGGTGTTGTCTCTGTGGCGACAGAAGTTGTTTCTGTTTTTGGTGTTGTCTCAGTGGCGACAGAAGTTGTCTCTGTTTTTGGTGTTGTTGCCGTGGTAAAAGTTGTTATCCATATTTTTGTTGTCGTAGCAGCAACTTAAAAACGTATGAACATACATTATTTTTATCTGCACTTGTGTATTTTGGTCAATAATTAATACCTGATCACATGTATTAATTTATTTTCAGTAGTTTAACTTCAGTGAAACATTGTGAATGAGGAGTATGGGTTGTTTTTTTTCTTTCTGAAGTATTGTGTGAAGTGCATTGGTAAATTGGTTTTATCGGAAATATATTGTGCGTAAAGTTTGACCCCGATCTGACCTTTCGCAGCATTTGCATCTGATAACTAAATACACATATCCCGACGAAAATCAATACCACGCCTATTCTACACATCGGCACGTTCGCTTTAGTATGTTTTAAAAATTAATCCCTGTGTAATCATTACATTCGATCTTTGACGATATACTCCGATCGTTATCGAGCAATAATACTACATTCGTATTCAATGTAATGAATATTCTTGCATAAAGGTCTTTACTGTCGCTACTGCAACATCACAAAAAAGATAAAAAAATAGAGACATCGGGGTCAAACTTTACGCACAATACAACTAAGTACATACATGTAAAGCATTTTATCCATCAGACTAACGAATGTCGTGTTTACCTAAACTAAGGAAACAAAACACGGTCATAAATTAACCATCAATAAAAGGTTTTATATTACGATAAATTTAAATGTATTAATAAGAGTAAGTTATTAACCGAGTACACTAAGAAAGTAAGGTTAATCTATACTGAACCAAACAATAAAAGCACCATTTGATTGATCTCTTTTGTTTTAAACATACATGTATCAGATCTTAAAGACATTTTAAAAGTATAACATGTAAAATCAACTTTTTTTCAACAATTTTACAAAACTGTTTCACATTTAGCAATTGTTACTTTAAACGACCGTTTACTAACGCAGAGGTGCAAAATTAAAATCACTGAATCAGCGTGTAAGTCCCTCTTGGTTGGCGTTCATTGTTTGACTCAGTATACTTTCATGTAGATATTTTATATGAAAACTTAAAATACTAAGTGTAAAAGCCACGGATGTGTGGCACAGAAGTAAAATGCCAAGGAAGGTTATATATAGTTAGTAAATACGACAGTCGTTCATAACCAAATACAAAGTGTTGACAGTCGGCGAAAATCCGAGTAAAAAGCAAACAAAACAAACATTTAGGTAAATACATGTAACATATAGCAGATTACGACAATATAAGACATTGTATTTAGAACAAAACAACATTACACGAGATATGCGTTTTTGGATAATTAATTCTAAAAACTAAGTTTTTAATTTACACTTCCATAATTTATTAGATTTTTTTACGAAAGCCAAAAACAATGTAGTGTCACAAGTAAATAAAATGATGCTATATCGTTATTGGGCAATTTTTTGCGACACTAATCGGCTTTCATAGATTTTATAAATGAAAAGTCAAATATTTTTCTTACCTATTAATCCAACAGAAAATGTCATACACAATTTCCAAAACTTATTCATGTTTCTGTTAAGACCCAATTTTCATATATGTGTAAATAGATTCGTGTCTCACTATGTTATTATTATTAGTCAGAATAGATGACTTAATTTGTTATTTTCCTTAATTCCTTGATCTTAATCATAAGTTTCATAAATATTTGTAAATTTCGAACAAGAAACAATAAGACTCGTGATATTGGAATTTGTCATTAGGGAAATTTAATATTACACAATGACTAATAATGATATAAACTTTTCTATGGAGAAATGGTTTTACTACAGGCAATACTTTTAACTTTTTTTGGTTCATGTGTTCGCGAGTTTTTTGCTCGCAACATTCGAGTCGAGGGGGTTGATGTTTTTTACCAAGACAATTTGTAATTGTTTGTTCTTGAACCTTGTAGGGTAAGTGTGAGGATGGAGCACTCTAGAACATGTTTTAACCTCCAGTGGCTTTTACCGGTATTTTCCACTGTCCATTTTAAGGTGGAAACCCCCTACGTCTTGTATTCGATATTCGTTTGTGACTTAACTTTTATATAAAGTAACCACACGAAGAATAAGTTTTTTTAAGCTAGCTTCTACATAAAGTAAACACCACTATAGTTTAAGAGATATCTCTTAATAAGTTAAAAAAGTACTTAAAGTTTATAAAAAGAGACATCTCTGTTGAAGAATGTGATATCTCACATTGTAAAAACTAGAAGAACATTTTACGACATCAAGATACTTGACATGTTTTTAGTGAATAGAATATCTCTCAACTAAAAGTGTCTCTATTTAATGGCGATATCAATCAACAAAAAATTGCTTTCCACCTTCTCAAGGTAGCATGTAACGATATCTCGTTGATATCTCATTGAGAGATATCTGATAGCAATTGAGGATATTCCTGTAACTTGCAGAAAGATCATCTAAACAAACATGGTATTAAAGCTATTAGTTAAGTCGTTTGAGATATCAAATCAGCCAGGTTGAGAAATTGTGAAGGCGATCAATACCGTTGAGAAGTCAAAAATTGTTATACTAATTTATTTTAGCTCGATTGTAAAAAAAGGTCTTACAACTTATATTAATCACTTTCAAGTCCGCTTCCTGGCCCTCCAGTACTGGCCTAGTAGGATAAAGTTTCTTGCTCAAGGAAACAATGGGGTAGGTTTTTGAATGGGATTTGAACCAACGCGGAGCTGGCTATCCAATGATTACCAGTCCAACGTCGTAACCGCTCTACCACGCCCACTCTAGAACGGCCAGCAGAGGAAGGTTTATGTAACACCGGAACATGTGATGGAGGTAACATCATTTAAAATAAACAGAAAATAAAAACAATCGTTAGAAACAATGGTGTCATACATGTATAGTTAAAAATTTTATAGTTACTTTGTTACTTTTACATGTATAGTTCGTACAAAATAACAAAACGTGTTTGTGTAAACATTAAGAATTCATTTCAGAAGTAGACATTATAGAAAATAAAAGTTGTATAATTAATTTTATCAAAATTAGTGCGGTGGATAAACTACCACCCCTTGGTCAATCATGCTTGTTATTGTAGACCGCTTTACCATTACACCAACAAGACACTCATATATCATACTAAAATGATTTATTTTATTGGCATCCTCTGTCGTGGATTATATACAGGTCGTATTCTAGGTCATGCGTGTTATTGTACTTTAATATTGGACTTGCCCACTAAATAGGTGGATAAGCTGATGCATGAACAATATTAATATGATTTAAACATACCACTTTGATATTAAACATTAATTTTAAATAGAGTATAAGAACATCATAAATTTTATATATTGAAGTGTTTATAAGATCAGTGTAAACTAACTACAGGTCGTATTCTAGGTCATGCGTGTTTTTGTACTTTAAAGAATGAACTTTCCCACTAAATAGGTGAATAAGCTGATGAACAGCATTTTAATGATTTAAACACGCCATTTTTATTTTTCGCTTTTGTTTTAAATAGTGTGTATGCACATTGTAAGATTTACATAATGATATGTTTATAAAATAAGTGTAAACTATATAAGCTATAAAATTGTAAAAATAATTCACCCCTAAATAATTGAATGTAATGAAACTGGCCGTGTTTATATACGCAATGTTTACGTTGACGACCTGTATAAAAAAGTGCGTACAAAAAAAACGTGTCTTGGTAAACATTAGAAATGAGACAATCCATTTCTGGGGTAGGCAGTAATGAAAATAAAATGTGTGTAATTCACTGTAACAAAATTAGCATGGTCGATACCACCATTTGTTGGTAAATCGTGTTTGTGTTGGTAAAAATCTTTTCCATTACACTAACAACTAAGACAATCGTAAAACATACCACATGTTTATGGTATTGTCATCCTGAGCGTCCCTCGTATAGTGCGTACAAAAAAACAAAACACTGTTTATAATAACAATACAATGAACTAACCCACGACGAGGGATGCCCAGGATGACTTTCAAATAAACCGATATGTTTTAATTGTGTCTTACTTGTTGGTGTAATGGAAAGCGTTCTACCATAACTAGCATGATTTACCAGTGGTGGTGTTTATCAACCATGCTAATTTTGTTAAAATGAAGTACACAAATTTTATTTTCATTACTGCTTATCCCTGAAATGAATTGTCTCATTTTTAATGTTTACCAAAAAACGTTTTGTTTTTTTGTACGCACTATAGTGGATTATAGTGCGTACAAAAACAAAGACTGTTTATAATAACAATAATAATAATAATATTTATTTGGCATAGTGTACACATAGCATAATTACAATAAACATATTACATAGCATGTGACAAGTAATAAGCTATGACAGGCACACCAACACCAGGGATAGCACAAAAAAGGGCAAGCCCTTATTTCCATTGTGGTCCCTACGTGTTGGTGGCATGACATAGAGAGGCAATGATACAGCAAATATGATACACCGAAGTATGATTGAGACCAATACAAACAAAAATAGAACATAGCACTTATTCTTTCAGATAATTGAATATACATGTAGATGTTAAATGTAAAATATGTATCAGACAGTTTTTATACTGTATACATAAAGTTAATCACAGAAATGTTAAAAGTATCACAGTTTAGTTGATAGTCACAATGTTCATCACATGAAATGATCAGGTATCACAGTTAATTAGATAATCACACAATTAATCACAGAATTTTTCAAGTATCACAGTTTAGAATCAATAAAACATATATATATCTAAGACAAATTATCTAAAAAATACTGTTTCACAGTTTGTTTAAATTTTGGAAGGTTTTTTATTTGTGTAATGTTGGATGGTAAGGAGTTCCATAATGAACAGCCAAGGTAGCAGAAAGATTTTAGTCCAAAACTTTTGACTGTTGGTAAAGAAAAGGCACCTTTGTTACTAAGTCTTGTATTATAAAGGTGGATATTTCTTGAGAAATAAAATTATTTGACATATAAGCTGGAGATTTCCCGAGTTTTATCTTTAAAACATGACTCAGAATTATCTGATTTACCCTATGTTTTACTGGTAACCAGTTTAAAAGTCTAAAATGTTCAGCACCTACATGAGCTCTAAAATTCATATCAAATACAAATCTTATTAATTTATTCTGAGTAGTTTGAAACTTATTTTTTAAAGCTTGGGTCAATCCATAGTACCATATAGAACAAGAGTAATCAAAATGACATTGAATTAGAGACATAATCAATAGCTTTTTGGTGTGCTGAGTGAGATAATCTTTTTTTCTGTATAGGAACTTGAGTCTAGAGTTAGCTTTTTGAAGAACACAACGAGCCATGGTCTCAAATGATAAGTTTTGGTCAAGTATAGCACCCAAATATTTAACAGAAGATGTGGATTGAATATTTATTCCATTACATGTTACATGGATGTTGGGATCAGATTTAAGTTTAAACTTAGATCCAAAAAGTATAGACTCAGTTTTACCGAGGTGCAAAGACAGCTTGTTGTCAATTAACCATTCACTTATAAGACTGATGTCAAGAGAAAGTCTATTTTCAATATCATTCTTGTTCTTACCAGATACAAGAATGCCAGAATCATCTGCATATAAAAGGAGTTTACTATGATGACAGCAGACATGTCATTTACATATATTAAAAATAAAAGAGGACCTAGTATGGATCCCTGAGGGACACCACATGTTATAGGAGCAGTAGAAGAATATATACCGGCCACATCTACTAACTGGTGTCTATCAGAAAGATAGGATTTTAACCATAACAGTATATCATTACCTAAACCAGATGCTTTAAGTTTCATGTGTAAAATATCATGATTAACAGTGTCAAAAGCTTTTTGTAAATCCAAAAGTATCATACCAACAAGATTACCTTTATCCATTTCAAGTCTTATGTAATCAGTAAGATGTATTAAGCATGTGTCAGTTGAAAAACCACTTCTGAAACCTGATTGAAATTTATAAAATAAATTGTTCTTATTAAAATACAGTTCAATTTGGTCATATACAACTTTTTCAAAAATTTTAGAGATAATGTTTAAAATCGAGACTGGCCTATAGTTACCTACATCGGTTTTAGACTCATTCCCACTTAGAATGTACATTTGATGTCTCCAACGTTTATCATGTTTCCAGGAATTTAACTTACAGAATTTATGTAAATGAAATGCATATTTACAAGTGATAGTGCTATAGTAAAAGTATAAACGACATATTTCGTGAAGAAAAGTTCTATTTTTTCAAAATATTGTCTCTTAATTAAGCTAGGGGGTAGAAAATCCCTATGTCTCCAATGACAAATTCTTACAGTTAGCTTAAAATTGTTAAAAAATTCAGACAGATTTCCAATTTAATATATCTTTAATATACCAGTTATTACTAAATCCTCAAGAAAAACACATATTATACTGTAGATTCAAAAATAATTTTCCACATCTCATACAATAAACGTTGTCTCCAAACTTCGATAACGTACGGGACTTTTATTTAAAGGCTTCATTAATCTCACAGCTTTGCACTCTATACAAACTATTTTTGTGTAAGTAAAGTCCATAAAGGTATATCCTAATGATAAAACATTCATTTTAGCTGACATTTTATTGGTATCGGTAATTTATGAGCTCATGTATTAAAAAATGAATCGTAATTTTCACCACGTAACGAACGGGACAATTAGTAAAATCAAATTATCTAACAAACCGTTTCAAATAGCTTTTTAAATTCTTCATTGAACTGATCTTCAATGATTAAATAAAAAGTTTATAAAGTGTTTTTATAATTCATTTAAAATGCATATTTGTGACACACAAAGAAACAGTAAAAACAAAATGAAAAATAACGTACGAGTCCGTAACGTACGGGACAAAATGTGACACAATAATTGATAATCGTCTGAATATTTATGATTAATTGCTTTTGTAAGGTTCCTTAACATGCATTTAATCTTCACAGATGAAAATATTATGGGAACGGCAATTATAATGAAATTAATGATGTTCAAAAGTAACTAACAAGACTGACTGGAAAATAAGTTATAGTACCTTTTATTTGCAATAAATGATGAATAGTTAGCATTGTTCTTATTTGAATACCATCTAGCTTTGAAATGATAATTTAAAACAATGCCTCGTTTGATCAAATTATAACTTTAGAATCATTTTAGCACACACTGCAATAATTTGATCAGGTTCAAACATTATCTTACTTATTTAATAACGTACGGGACACTGTAGAATTGTCTAAACATGCATTTGTCGGATGATTTGATGGTTGAAAATCACATGTTACCCCACTACTAAATAGCTTTTATTAGTTTATGCGTTAGTTTGCTATGTTTCTTTGTTAAACTTGTCACAAAATTGTTGAATGTTGTTCTCTTAGAAAAATGAAAATGGTTCGCCTAATTATTGTAATTGAGAGATATTATTGTAATTTTATATGTAAAACACGAGTACATTGAATTGTGAAACAAATAACACAACAATGTAAGTTGTATTCTTGCAGTTTAACTTAGTTATCAATAGTTTAGATGACCAAACTGAAGTATATAACGTACGAGCCAATTTTGCTAACGTACGGGACAACAATTATATTCTTTATTGGTTGCTTTGTGGTGGTTCACATGCACACAACGTTTTGTTATAACACTAAGACAATGGTATTTAACTATTTTAAACAGTTTCATTCTATATTTAACTTGTTTGTATCGTTCTGGAACAGTTGATATGAATGACATTTTAAAACAAATAAAACTAATGAAAATAGCGTATTCAATATGTATGTTTTTCTGAAAGTATCTGGCTTACTCTTCAGTCTTTATCATTTATTCCGAAACATAATACCTTATAGAATGCAACCGTATTGAATTTCTCAACAGTTTGACCATTACTACTTTTAAAATAGTGAAATTTACAGCTTATGTTCGATTTTCATAAGCACATTTATAAATGCTAGGTGTGACCTTTCACTAGCCTATATCTAAAAAAGTATACTAGCCCAGCTGAAAATATTTTTATACTGCGTACAGAACATGTCTACAATGCCTTTAATTGATTTAAAACTCATATTTGATGACATGAAAAAAATGAAAAAAAATATGCCCATATGTCCACCTTAATTGGGATTGAGTCTTTATCATTCTTTTTGTAAAGGGGAACTACTCTTGCTAGTTTTAAATCCTCAGGTACAACACCTTGTATTAGTGACAGATTGATGACATGAGCCAACGGACAGGCTATAATGGAAGCACCATCATTAACAAATCGAGATGGGATGTTATCTAAACCTGTTGATTTATTGATACTTAGGCTTGATAAATATTTAATAACTTTATTTTCAGACACTAATGAAAATGTAAACTGTCTAAATGGACACCTTTGTCTGAGTAAAATTTATTGACAAATTTTTTTCCTTACTTGTTAACACACGTAGGCAATTTATTTACTAAATTTGCAGCAACTGAAGTGTAAAAAGAATTAAATGCTTTTGCAATTACATTTTTATCAAAACAAATACTTGTATCTATTTTTAAACTAATATTAGCTTGGGTTGATGATGAAGAACTTTTTTTAGAGGGTAATCCTAGACCCTTAAGTGAATTCCATAGAGACTTAGAGTCATGTTTGTTATGTTCAAGTGTATCAGAAAAATAGTTTACTTTTGCAGTGTGTATAGTTTCTTGTGTTTTATTTCTTAAATACTTAAAATGCTCATAATTTTCTTCATTTTTATTTTTTTTTAAAAACATTATAGGATGTATCTCTTTGTTTTATCAAAGATAATATTTCAGATGTCATCCATGGCTCTGTTCTTTGCTTAATGCGAATTTGTTTTATAGGAGCAATGTTATCAATAGTAGAAAGAAAAATATGTTTAAAGTTACTCCAGGCATCTAGAACATTGTCATTCAATAAAACTGAACTCCAATCAGCTGATAATAAGTTAGCTTGTAAAGTATCTTTATTATAATTTTTTAAAGAACGCAATTTAACAGTATTATGGACACCAATAGGTGATTTAGACACTTTCCTAGTACAATATATTAAGGAATGATCACTAAAACAAGTATTAATTACTCCAGACGGACATACTTTTTCATGATCAGAAACAAGGATTAAATCAATGGCAGTGGAACTCTTATTGCAAATTCTAGTATAATCACAAATAATTGTAACAATACAATGAACTAACCCACGACGAGGGACGCCCAGGATGTCTTTAAAATAAACAATTGTGATATGTTTTACTTGTGTCTTAGTTGTTGGTGCAATGAAAAGCGTTCTACCATAACAAACATGATTTACCAAGTGGTGGTGGTTTATCAACCATGCTAACTTTGTTAAAATGAACTACACAAATTTTATTTTCATTACTGCCTACCCCTAAAATGAATTGTCTCATTTTTAATGTTTACCAAAACACGTTTTGTTTTTTTGTACGCACTATAGTTTATTCTATTGTTATTATAAACAGTGTTTTGATTTTTTTGTACGCACTATAAACTATGTATTTGAAAAAAATAAATCACTCCTAAATATAAGTGTGTAATGAGACCGGCAATGTTTATATACGCAATATTTAGGGGTGTATTATTTTAACAGTTTTATGGTCGAGTTATTTAACATTTTTTATGAACATGCCATTATATAAAATTCACAAGGTACCTATAAACTATTTAAAATAAATGTTAAATATCAAAGTGGTATGTTTTAATCCGTAAAATGCTGTTCATGGATCAGTTTATTCACCTTTTCAGTGGGCAAGTCCAATGTTTAAAGTACAAAAACACGCATGACCTAGAATACGACCTGTAGTTTATTGTATTGTTTATATAAACAGTGCTTTGTTTTTTTGTACGAACTATACCTTAATATCTGTGATTTAAATACAGGGTGTCCCAAAAAAGGTAACACTCTGAAATCATAATATGTTGGCTTTATATTCGACTATTTAAATGAACAGTGCTCCATTTTCCGAAATAACATATGGCAAAATGGCACATTTGACGCCAGATCAGCATACTTTAGTGACGAAAAAAAAACAACGAACGAAAATATTTTAGTGTTGCTGATGTTCAAAGGAAATTTAAGTATTAATTTAAGATATCTAAACGAGCAGAAAAACATTTACAAAAATCAACAACGAAACATACGGCAGTGTCATTGACAATGTCATAGTACGAGTCCGGGAAGGTAAGAATGTGAAGGCCGCCACTTGGAAAACGTCATAAATTACTAAAATCACGTCGAAGTGTGAATTAGGAATTTTCTGTTTTGTTTATACAAAACGTGAGTTAATTTTAGGAAATTAGTTGTTTGTGCATAATTTTATTTCATACTTTTTTGTACATGTACAAATTTTGAAATGTATCAGATAACATTTAATATTATACATCAATAATTGAAAGTGTTACCTTTCTTTTGGGACACCCTGTATGGTCGATACTCGGTATTTGTGAACATGTATATAGTCCATTTTTTCTTAACTGTCAAAGTTTTAATAATTTCACGGTGAATGATTAATCACTATCTCAATTTAGCACATAGCATTTTCCCCTCGTCCAATCAGCTGTCGAGGATTGTTGATAGTAGACATGTACTATATTGTATAGTATGGCGTTTAAAGACACAACTTATTCTAAATTTAGACACCTGTCTTGCATGCTTTTTCGTGGTTATATATGACAGTAGTATTTCAGTATGTTACGGTGAATGAACACAATTACTGAGGCCCTGCAATGAGTGTATGAGCCTAGTTCAAATGCTGTGTTGGTATCTTTGTATTGAACAGCAAAAATAATTAATAAAAATTAATATGTCCCTAATTGACATCGTTCTTTGCCGTTTCGTGTTCGAATTATCAAAACTTTGATACAGCTTAAGTGGTTAAGTGTGCCAACATAGACAGTGAGACATTGGATGCCAACGCCTGAGTGATAGTAATCGGCTCTCATTTTCTTCGAAAAGCCGAACTAAACTGTTCTGTTTTACCGAGTTATATTTTCGCCATTTGTAACCCATATAATGGACAATAAAGAGGGTTTGGTAGCCAAGTTTGGCACTGTGAAAGTACGCACTCAAAAATATGTATCATAATAAAATTATGTCTGACCGGTGACCAGCTAACAAAATTGTCGTTTGCTCAATTAAATGATGTCTGATAAATTTAATTTTATTTCTTTTAATATGGTTTTCATTTTGGCTTCATGTCAAACAGTTAAGAACCCGATGCAGAGTTACCTGTTTTCCGAATAATAGCATGAAATTAAGTAAGAAACAATTTACTTACGTAATCCTGAAAGATATTCATTAATACAGTAGTAACAATATTAATATATCTATGCGGGGGCCTCAATTTATATCACATGCCAGCAAGCACGAGAAAGTCATGAAACATGTGATACTTGAAATTTTCACCTCTAATATGATGTAACCACTACACTACAATTTTCTTTTGATGTCCAGGATTTATAAGTTGTGTCTTTAAAATGACCTACTTATAGTGTTGAACTTGGGGAAAATGCTGTGCTAAGCCAGTTAGATTATGTTTTCATTTTACTATAAGGTTCAGTGCTCGGGGCTCCGCCCCTCGCATGTTTTGACAGTTGAGAAAAAAACGAACTATATCACCACTCAATTGTGGAAAATTATAAGAGGCTATAGTTAGTTTTTTTCTCAACTCAAACATTTTGGATTCTGGGAGTTGCCCAAGGATGACAAAGTGGCATCAATCGGATTTGGAACCAGTAAGACCATGTCTACCAATAAATTGAATAACTTTTTCTACATCATTTCGTGCAAGGTCATCCTTGGTGTTGGCCGAACTATAATGTTAAATTAGTGTTTGTAGTTTGTTTGTTAATTAAAAACTAATTAGAGCCTTTATGTCTAAATTACGCATGAAAGGTTTATGTGACTTGCCTTAGGTTAATAATCACTTAAAAGATGCCCCATCTACTTTAATCAATAACATACTATATTTAAGTCAACCATTTCCTTGTTCAGTTTTAAATAAAAACTTGATTTTATAGTAGCAACAAAAAGGTAAATTAAAAAGATAGGATATTTTGTTCAGGTGGTAGCCACAGTCAATGTACTGTGTGTTGTTTTGGTGAATTGTAGTGCCGGATAAGGTAAAATTTGGCTCATTTCTTATTAACATTGTCTTTTAAAAGCTGGATTTACTCATAAAAGGAGTATTTCTTATTTTTACAGTATATTTTATATTAAAAATTGGATGACCGATGAAGTCGACTGTTGTGTATAGTAACATCTGTTCTATGGAAGTAACACACTTGAATGTAATTAGTCAATCATGATTTGTCTGTTAACACTGTATTATTCTATATGGAATGTAGTAACATGGCATCTATTTTGTTCAACATAATAACATATCTACATTACAGTGGTAAAAGAAGTCTTAGATTTGATAATTTTGTACATATGGAGCATGGCAAATTCATATTTCTTTATACCAGTTATCGGCCAATAAAGACCAGTGGGTTTTGTTTATGTGCCTCATGCATTCGGAACACATCGACCTTTCATGAATGAATAATCTCGGAAGGAATCGTTGGGGATCTGCCCTGGCGGCTTGGGTTTTTACTACCTACGCGAGGCGAAGCGCAGGTGAAACACGTAACGGTTATGCAAAATAGTTCTTGTAGTATACACGCAGATCTTTGTCAAAATATATTTTTTGTCATATATTTAACTCAATATTGTTCAGCGATATCATTTAACAGTGTTATTTCAAATTTATGGACTAAAAACGAAACATCACTCATCACCTAAACGATACTTCAACACTGGTCAAAGCGTTTTGTTTGGGAATGTGACGCACAGGTAGTTCCAAAAGGCATCTAAACATGTCCGAGGTTATTCGTTGCGAATGACAGAGGCGTTCCGAATGGTGCCTCATGAACTAAATTTAGGATAAAATAGCACAGACTTGAATCCTGTTGTTAGATGTTCTGGCAGCTGTGATTTACAACCTTTGACAACAAATTTGATTCAGGACTTAAGTTGATGTTGTTTTCCTGCTGGAAAACTTCGTTTGTACCGGCTGTACCCTCGAAGATAAGGTCAGATACATGTGATTCAATACATGTATTTTTTAAAAGTGATGATAAAATGGGTGCTCAATTTATAATTTTAGTGAAAGCAACACAGTAGTTAATAATGAACTGTTGTTATGCTTTTTTGTTGTTGAAGAAAGATTGTATAGTGAGTACAGTGCGTTCCATGTTTGTATGATATATTGTTTTCAAATGGTATGATATTTTATCGGAATATATGTATGTTTGTTTGCCGTCCAGATATGTCAATCCGGCTTTAGAATATTTTGTTTTATGGCTATTAAAATAAGATGCACAATTTCGTTCAACATCAGTTTCTGTTGTTTTTTGCCTCATGTCATACTAGTAAACACCAGTGATGAGTGTGTATAATTATGCATTTAATTGTGAAGCACTTTTGAACATATGTTAAATATGAAAAGAGCGCTCTACAAATGTTGAGTATAATAAGAATAATGGGCTTACAGAAATATGTTTGTTGGTGGGGAACGGTGCTGTTTGTCTTTGCTTTGACACAACATATCTCACTATTACTTTTATATTTATTTATAGATGTTGATTATATCACTTATTATCCTGCTGTTTCCCGTTTGTCATGGAGCGGAATATTATCAAACTGACAATTTGGAGAAAGGAATTGGTACGTGAATTTTGTCTTTGTTTATTTCGTTTATCTTAAATGAAACTATTTTATCAATAAGCAAGTACAGCACCAGTATAGTTATAGTTTTTTTCTCAACTTACAAAACATGAAAAGCCACCCGGCTAGCTCAGTTGGTATCACGCAAGTCTACTGATCGAGGGGTCGTGGTTTCCATTCCCAGGCGGGGCATACTTTCGTGTAGCTTGGTCATGAAATTATTTATACGGCCATTCTCCCGCCTATCAATGATTCTTAATTATGTGGGGCAGTTGTCAGTCACTGACGAACGTATGTGCTCAGTTGTTGGTTAACAGCTAAATCCAGAGATTTAACCTTTCCATGATGAGTGAGTAGGTTGACTGACCGCCGTTATATGACCTATACAATGTGTTGCTACGGCGTTAAACCCAACAAAAACAAAACATGAATAATTTTACGGTGGCTTCACGCTCTTTGCCTAACAATTGTGATATTGTGTGTCACCATGAAATTATTTAAACTTCGACAGTTGAGAAAAATCAGACTATACATGCAAATAAAGAAGGAGGTATACCCCTCATTGCGCGTTTCCATCGATGTTTAGTTCTGACTTTAAGATAGAAATTTATTGTTTTAGACAAACAATTGTTATGTTGTTGCACCTAGTTCTTCTACTTCGAATTTCCGGTATATACCAATTAATCTTCATGCTTTGGAAACTAGAAACATCTAGATTTCTCATGTCATTTGTACAAATTTGATCAAACAACCGGAATAGCTTTTTTTTAACTTACAAGATACAAGAAGTTTTATTTAAGATTGGTTTTTATACAACATGGTAACATTAGCTAATGAGCTATTTTCCGACAATTAACAGAATCAGCTATCATGTAAGTTTTAAAACATGACAGAAAATAACATAAGCCTGAAGAAAAAACTAAAGAAAAGGAAAAAAAACAGCATAAAAGACATGTAGTAATTTGAACGATTATTAAATCAAATCATAGTTAAAACTTTGGAAATAAATGATAATAATTATAAAAGTAAAATTAAAAAATAAAATATAATTATAAAAGGACAAGAAATCTAGATATATGTATACATATTTATAATCACTGACCATAAGTCACGTGGTTTATTTATATAATAAATAAAATCAAAATTTCACATATACGTTTAAGGATTAACATAAAAAAATATTACATTGAAAAAAAAATAGATTAATCTAAAAAAATATTATTAACATACTTATACCTAGAAAACTAAGATAGCTTTTGTTAAAAAGAAAGAAAAAAATACAATACGTTATTAGACATATATGGCAGGCAGTAAATGCAAACAGATAATAGCACAAACAAACAATGCAAAAATAAACATAAATAAAACGCAAGTACATAATAGACAAATAAATCAGCGAGTAAGTTATTTAAAAATAGATAAATATGTGACAAATAAGAAATAGAGTAAAAAAGCAAAGAATTTTCCAAATCCGATAACATCAGAGTAACTTCATTAACTAACCTGGGTGTTTATACATACATACATGAGTACACAGGTTTTTAAATATTGCATTCATAGTATATAAAAACGCTGGTTTGACTTAAAAATGAAAAAAGAAACACCCATAAAACACATGCAGAGAATGTTATTTACAACAAATAAGAAGCAAAGCATAGCAATAAAAAATAGAGGTGAAACTATTTCATTGGCAGTTATAATGACTGTTATAGCAAGTGCAAACACTCGGAAAGCATTTATAGAACATTTATAAAGGGCATGCAGAGAAAAACATATTCACAGCAAAATAGTTAAAAACAGCAACACATAGCATATAAAGCATTTTAACTAAAATAGACATAAAAAACACAAGCATAAACATGAAAATAAGCATACTAAAAGCAAAGCACAATATATTAAAAAACAACAACAAAAAACCCATAAAATGCATAAAACCCATACGGCACATTTCTACATACAGAGAGAACATTTGCATGAGGGACCAATCCAGGAGCGAACCAGTCTTCTGAACTCTTTAAAATTTTCCACCTGTCTGAATTTAGTCGTCAGGCTGTTCCACAGGCTGTTCCACATGCTGTTCCACACCTGCACCGTCTCATATCTTAACGATTTCTTATCATAAGTAGTTGTTTAAATACTGTAGGTAGTTCTAATGTATTTGAATATCTGAAAGAATAATTGTCTGATTTAAAATGAACAAAGTCATGGAGATAAGAAGGCGAGATCTTATATAAACATTTGAAGGTTTCAGTAGCAAGTTCCCTCAGTCTGCTAAGGTGAAATGTTGGCATGTTTGCTCTGTGTAAAGTTAATTGTAAGATGATGTTAAATCATTAAATGTAATTCTGAGAGCTCTTTTTCAAGTTTTTCAGTATTTGTTTTTCTACAAAAGTACCAAACAAGAGGACAGTAGTTAAAGTTGGATTTTATAAAATACATGAGAATTTATTGTTAAAATCAAGAAATTTATTCAAACGTAATAGAACATTAAGTTGCATAGCGGATTTTCTGCACATTTTTGTAATTTGATCATTAAAATTTAACATGAAATCCAGATCTACACCAAGCAGTTGTACAGTGTCATCAAAATATTTACATTACCAAAGTTTAAAGTTGGGGAGGCATCATGAGTACGTTTCCTAATTGCAATAGCTTGAAAATCTGGATTTGCCTGCATTTGGCTAAAATTAAACCATTCAATTAGATTGCAACTTTCTTTTTCTAAAACTGATTTAAAAAACATTTATATGTGTGTGACTAAAAGCGAGGGTATTATCATCTGCATAATTGTACAATCTGATTGTTCTACAAAATAAAAAGTATCGTTTATTAAAATGTTAAAGATTATTGGGCCAAGTATAGAACCCAGTGGTACTCCTTGTAAATGTCAGACAACCCATATGCCAGTAGCTTTAGGTCTAGAAGGTCGTGTGGAATGCAATCGAAAAATTTAGACAGATGTATTAAGATTGCTGCCACATGGTCACCGCTATCGAAAGCAATCTTCCAGTCCTCAACCACACACACAGAAGGGCCGTCTGACAGCTGTAACCAGATCTGAAAGCAGATAAAAATACATTAAAAATACTGTTAAAATGGGTATAGACTATAGAGTTGATCGTTTAAAACTCTTTCATAGATTTTGGACATGGTAGGGAGTATACTTACAGGTCTGTAGTTTCTTGAGATAAAAGGGTCTTCTTTTTGAAAATAGGAGTAACTTGGGCTTTTGTTAAGTCTGATGGGAAGGTAGACGAGTCACTCATGACATTTATAATTTTTGATGTGGGGTCTGCTAGAGTTTTACCAGCAATCTTTAAAATCTTAAGAGGAATACCATCACAACATGAGGTTTTTTTATGTTTAATGAATTAAAACATTTGAAAATTTTTTCTTATGAAACATGACTAGAATTAAAAGGTTCAACTTTTTGATTATTTTTGTTTATTTGAATGATACTCGGATGTGTTTCATCTAAAGCTGTTTGATCCCTATATTTTGCAATATTTATGTAGAAGTCATTTAACATTGAGCAGACATCTTTTTGATCTGATAAGATTTTATTTTCTTGTTTTAATATTATTTCTTATCATTTATTAGATGATTTATTAGATAGAAATGGTTTGATGATACTCCAGAAGTCCTTAGATGTAGGTCCACCACTACATCTTTCATAGAAATATGTTGATATTGAATTGAGTTTTATCTTTCTTTAACTTTAAGATATCTGAGCTTTTTTACCACACAAATGTAACCCGATAAAAACCCATGGTCCGAACTGAGATTCGAACCCACGACCTCTCGAGTCGTAAGCGGACACTCTACCACGTCGCCATAAAAGCTAGCTTGAAGGCAAGGTAGTACAAGTGCCGTATTATACCTCTGCTACACACACCCCCTCCATAACAGAATTCGTCCTCGAATTCTTGGATCTTGATTGTCTGTGGGACTATCTAAGGGTGCAATCAAACAATTCCAAGTGGGTTATTTACGTTGGGCACCAAATGTAACCCGATAAAAACCCATGGTCCGAACTGAGATTCGAACCCACGACCTCTCGAGTCGTAAGCGGACACTCTACCACGTCGCCATAAAAGCTAGCTTGAAGGCAAGGTAGTACAAGTGCCGTATTATACCTCTGCTACACAAATATATTCGTTTTGAATATAAATGAAATTACAGAATATGAATGATTTTATACCACATAATTTTTTTTACAACAAAAAACCCAGAATATAAATGTGAAATTATAGCACATAAATAGATTTTTCGAATACAAATAATCTTATACCATATAATTTTATTTTTTTCCACATGAATGTTAAATTATAGAACATAAATATGAAATTATCGCATATAAATTTATTTTTTGAATGTTGCAACGTTTCACACGCCATAATGGGCTTAAAAGTTGGACATGAGTTGTCTTTTACAATGTTACTTGTGCAGACGACAGTGGTGCAACGCCATTATAACACACACACACGCTGGTATTAATTCTTAATTTGGTGAACCGAATCCATCAAACGACCATTTGTTGCTAAAAACAATATAATGTGGTTTGGTAAGATTCGAATCACTCAATCCCCACGGTGGTATGATCTATCAATGAATACCCCCCCCCCCCCACTGGACGAGTGTAAACTAAATATGAAAAAGAAGAAAATTCTGATGGAAGCGTGTTAACTGACACACTATCACTTGTTGTAAGACCAAAATTGTCACGTATCACAACTTGCACATGACACCTATGATTATGTTACAAAAAACAGCCATTTAAGAAATAACACACACCAATGAGGGCCTCATGGTCACTGACCAGTCAGCCAACTAACATATAGTGGACCGAAGCCGTAGGTTCCATTATGTTTAACCAAAAACAATGTATACAATTTCTGTCTAACAGTCTGAACCATAGACACCAATTTCAATTTAAAAAAATCGAAAAATTGGGGTCTATATTTGTATAAATAAATCTATACACGAAGATGAACGCGTCGTTGTATATTAATATTTCACATAATGTATTAATATTATCGAAACAATTTTGTATCAATTTACTATTTAAGACGTAGTCACACGATTCTGGAATTTTGATTATATACTTACGGGAAGTAGGCATGATGGGAGCCGGTAAAATAATATTCAACATTTCATAAAATATCAAAGATGAAAATTTTGTATTGGAAATAAGTTAAAAATGATTTTTTCAATGAAAAATAACCATAAGTTTTAAAATGTCACACGTAAAATAATCCTAGACATCTTTTCCATTGTATGCAATGAAAGAAATGTGCGAATATTGGCTATAGTAAATTTATATATGAAATAAATTGTTACTCAAACCAGTGGGATGAATAGCCAAGTGGATGTGATACATGACTTGTAATCCGAACATTGTCGGTTCGATTGCCACTACGTCTACTAAAGCATCTGACTGAAATTACAAAAAAGCCCGAAATAGCAAAAAAAACCGAAAAATACCGAAGTGCAAAAAGCCGAAATGCAAGAGACCGATATACATGTATACTGCATGAAACGCAAAAAGACCGACATAGCAAAAAGATCAATATGCGGGTCCCGAAAAAATAGTACATGGTTCCATATTTTCAATATGCGATTTTTGAAGTCATATTAGCTGGCTTACATTTAAACTCCAAGCAAAATGAGGCCTGCCTGGCGCCAAATATCTTTTTATAGATATTTCTTGTTGTATATATTTCAGCATTATGTATGTCTAAGGGTCTGACCTTATGTAGATTTGACGTTTACAGTAAAGATAAGATTACCTGTATTAAAAAAGAACAAATATGTGATGGAAAATCTAACTGCCTTGGAGGCGAAGATGAACTCTACTGCTTGGAATCAACCATTAAAAGGAGAGGTAATTTCTTGTTAGATTTAAAGCCTTGTCAAAACAAGTTAAGGTAATTTGTACAGTGGCCAGTTCACCTAACCTATTTTTCTTTAAACAGTGCTCACATACCCTTCCACAAGGTTGATAACTTCCCAATGTACTATATTAATTGAGGAATTAGTTTTCATAAAAGGGTTAACCTTCCCGTTAGGGTGAGACTTTAACAAGCAACTACTTGGAGACACTAAGGTTCGAAATCCTGCGTCACAAACTCGGGCTTATAAAGCCTATTAAAGGTGAAAAAAGTTATCAGTCAATCTAGAAAATATTTTTATGTAAAATCTACGAATGTATTCTATGGTACACAAGGGACCACAATGGAAATGGTGCCTTGCCCTTTCTTGTGTCATTCTTAGTGTTGGTGTGCTTGTCATAGCACATTGCAATATGCGTTGATAAAATACATGTATGTTCTCTGTTTATTGTGTGCACTTATGTGTACACTTTGTCAAATACGTATTAGTATTATTATTGAGTCGGAGCGTTGCACTCTTTATGTTATCAATTTTTATTTTGTCTCAGCATGCCAAACACTTCGGCTATCAGTGTCGGCGATCATTGCTACACATTTATCTCAGATAATCATGGGGGCGCCATTGAGCATTTATTTTAAAATCCTGATGTTCACTGGAAATCATTTTGTCGTTCTAAAAAGGCGTGATTAAATCAAAAGCCCATGTCATTTAAATTGATTAAAGTTGTTTATACTTTTAGAATCGATCGAATTTTTTACAAAATCAGCGAAGTGGCCTTATATTCGGTCAAAAATGTTACTTATGACTGAACTGCCATTACAAACTCACTGAAGGTTAGACTAAAACGCGTACGTACTTTCTTGTGATCAGACAGCTAGACACGAATTGAATTTTTGTGTCAGTTAGTAAATTTGTTCATAAAAAGCTATATCTGATGTGTTTTTTATATGTTTCATTTATTTGTTATTCATTGTAACGTATGTTTTTCTCTACAGTAAAGTCATGTGGTGCTGATAGAGTACGATGTTTAGATGGACGATGTGCTAGTGTATGTAATGGTGTGTCAGAGTGTAAATATGGAGAGGATGAATCTTCCTGTACAAGTAAGTTGATAAAACATTCCACACTCTACTTTCAGTAATTTGATTTAAAATGGCGTCTTCATTGCGCACACAAATAAGAAAGTCTTCGCTGAAGACCAGTGACCAGTTACATAAACACATCGCTTGCTAGCGCTTTGCCCTCTTTGTACCCTTGATTTAATATCAGTAATTACTTATTGTGTAAGAAGGGTACCATGAACAAAACGATGGGTAGCGATTTCTTTAAGAAACTAGTGACAGTCCATACTGAGGAAAAGAGTTTTTTTTAACATATGCAAGTCTCAGAAAACACATATATGGACTATTTTAATCGTTTAACGTTACTAATGGAAAAAAAGCCCAGTCACTCTTTATCATTTTCTACGTCTGTTCGTCATCCACCCTCTGCCTCACAAATATTTTCAGTTGGCTATAGTCTTTTTCCATTTTTCAAGACAATAGCTCAATGTCATATATAACTGGTTCTCGTTTAACATGCGCATAGAAGAAGTAAGACTTTCTATGTCCGTTTATCTCACTGAGAAAACTTTAGACATTACAACCAACATTCGATCAACTGACCGATGCTTCTGTGTTTAAACAAGGCATGTTATGTATAAATAATTGCTGATCATTTTCTGAAACACAAAAGTGAAAGTTATCAGTATTGGCATTTAAGTTCAGAATTTTTGGACTTTCGTTGGAGTTTATTTTCCATGTTAAAGGTGTTGTAATCATGAGTCTAGCTATTTTGGTATTTTGAAAATTTTGTTATTTCAATCATTTGAAATTTGAAAGTTACTTCAAGTTTTATATTTGATTGAAATTCTCCAAAAGCCTGTACAAAGCAGATCTGGTCTTAGATCTGCAAAATGCAAAGACCTGAATTTTGTGGTACCACTAATAAGAAAAAACATTCAGTGACGGAAGCTTTATTACAGTAGGCCATATGCTATGGATTATGGAATAAGCTATCAGATAATATTAAATTATCTCCTACTTTGGATGTGTTCAAAAAAGACTGAAAACTCACTATTTCTCTAATTTTTATGATCTATTCTAAAATTAACATGGCTAGTTAATGCTTCAACATACAAAAGTAAACATATTAAGTGATTTTTTATGACATGGGAATGAGGATTGCCTCGTTTTCTGTCATTGTCTACCTTGTTTTATATGACTGCATCACTGCTTAAAATAAGGAGTCCACTTAAAGTTGATGTTTGGACACCTTTAGGGATGTATTAAGGGCCCTTTTAAGGTGATGTTTGGACACCTTTAGGGATATGTCTGGTTAACAGTGGCGTAATGTTACACTGTTCATGACATGTCCGGTTAACAGTAGCATCGTGTTATACTGTTTAGAACACCAACTGTCATAATCACATAAATAAAAACAAATGTAAAATTAAGTTGAATCATGAACTGTGGATTAATATAGGTCCAATAAACTTGAAATATAAAAAAAACTCAATAAATACAATAAAACACAAAATACTCAAACATACTATAACATCATTTGTGATAAATTGTATTTTATTTTGTGAAATTGTATATACATGTATTTATGGTGGAGGGTTTTTACTTATTTATTTATTTTGTTATTATTTATTTTTTGTACAATGCCATTGAATATGTGATATAGAAATAGGCGTTTAATCAAATGAAGAAGTTTAGTTTAGTAAGTTTATATCAAACTTTCCCTCTTATACGTAAAACGTAAATTGAATAATTATACAATAATGAATTTGTTTCATCTAACCCTAACCCTAACCCTAACCCTAACCCTAACCCCCTAACCCTAACCCTAACCCTAACTTCAAATATATCAAAGAGAAGGATCTTTTGAGGACTTAAAGGAAGGAATAGGTGAGGCAGAATAATTGGATATTGCACTAGTTAGCCGATGATATAGCCAGTTCTGGGTTAGTTCGAATCTTATCAAATTAATCATGTCGTTTGAAATGAGCAAGTCGCTTCGTCCAAGCTAAAGAATGGGTAACCAAGAAAAGGATGTTTCATGTTATTTTTCATAAACGCAACTCAAAATAAAGATTGAATACATGTATTCCTGTGATTTTAAAAGTACATAAAAATGTGAGATGTTTTCCCAATTAGCCACATTTTAGTCATGATAGCCATAAGGCAATTATTTAAACGTTAATTAAGCCATAAGTAGAGCCATGTGAACGATCTTTGTTCACACTTATACATGTGTATATGTACATAAAAAGTCAATCATTTGAGTATGTGGTTGATTTATAAAAACGCTCATACATTTGGCACCTTATAACGATATAATTAAATACTTAAGGTGAAACCCCACAGACCATATTTTATATCCATGGGACAAAGAATGTGAAACAAAGTGTTTTTATGATTTTAAATTGAAATCGAACTGGCATGAAATTGTTTTAAAATTATTTCCTAACTTAGAAATTAGTTACAAATATGTACATTTTGTAAAAACTGAACACAATGCAGAACAATGTTCATTTTAATATATTTATTGCAATATATGTTTACAATGATTTTCATTTATGTAAAAACTGAGCTTTTCTTCGTGCAGAAACCCCAAAATGTTCATTTTGAATTTATTTATTTTGATATATTTTAAAGTAATCTGAAGATAGTTTTACGAGAATGGAATGTGACAGATCAGGGTCGTGCGACCGCCTGCACGACTCAGACAGCTTGTTTTTCTATTTTTGGTGACTAACACAAAAACCAATCATCCGATGGAAAAATACCAAAATATTTATAAATATGTGTTTAAATAATAGTGTGTATAACAATTTAAATGTGCAATGAAATAAAGTGTATTAACGTTGTTGTCTTCCTTTGTGCCATGTTAACGAGATAATTTTAATCCAACAAAACTTAATTGCAAATTCAAATCAACATTCATAGCTCATTTTATAGATCTTGTACGTTCTTTTAAAATATTTTTTTCTAGTCTGGATCCCAGTCGTACTTTGACGGGTGAAAATGTTCATGCAAAATAAAGAGAAATTAAAAAAAGGAACCTGAATTGCCCTGGTGGGCGCCGCCATTGTTGCCCCCGCTGACCCATTTACGAAAGTGAAAAGGGGCAGGTAATCCAGACTAAATACTGCACCTTCGTAAATGTACACGATTTATTGGTATAAACTACTAACTAAACGTCATAACTCGTCATATACTGCTTCAGATGGTAGTTAAATGTTTTACTCGAGTTATTTCCCTTAGATTATATTTTCTCATGCTATTCAATCATTTATAATAGAACGAGCGGAAGCTTCATTTTAAACAGACGTCTTTCTAGAAATTAACTTATCTAAGGTCTTAGTCTTAAACTGAAAATGTTTAGGTCATTTATCAAAGGGTTTCAGTCAGAACATTAACATTTCCCTATACTGGGCAAAATATATCTACCGTACTTCAGACCCTATCAATCCTTAGGTACCGAATCCAAAAGTAGTTCTATAAGGAAGTAAATAGCAATTCAAACATGCGCAATGATTATTAGCTCCATACAGAAGCCAGAAAAAAATAGTTCGTAGTTTGCTTGAGCACTACTTGCTTATAGGTAAACTAAACATGTATCTCATTCTGAAGCACATATTTTTGAACACACTCCATGTCTTAAAGGTCAAAACTTTGACGTGTATTACTAAGTTGTCGCGTAAATTAACATTCGGTTATGCGCATTGAGATTCAACACAATGAGGTGTAGTTAGGTTAACTCCTACGTGAGAAAAAATAGTCTCATTGTAAACAATATTGGACACTATCTAGTCTTGTCTTTAACACACATTACATAATAAATTATCATTATTAAGTTTCATTATCAATTCTACTTGTTTCAGTATGTAATGAAGACGAGATATCATGTATGAAGTATTATGGAACATCTGGTTGTGCTAGGTTATGTGACGGTATATCTGAATGTAAAGGAAATCTAGACGAAATCAACTGTGGTATGTTATACATATACATGTACTATATCTTTAAAGCCCCATTATCAAAAGTAACACTGTTTTTGGACTGCAAAGAAAATAGACATTATCTATTTCAAACGCCTCTAATGAACAAAGTTTTTAAATAAATGAAAATATTGCTTAAATATGTTCATGTTATTTTTTGCATTTCAAAATGAAAGTAGATTGTCAATACATGTACTTGAAACAATAGTTTTGAGCACAGTATGTTTATGAAAAAGTTTTTTTGCATCCAATTTTGAAGGTAATAAAAGTTATAAATATATATACGATAAATATATATTAGAGAAAAACTTACTCCGAATTACATAATTAGGCTCTAAAACTATTCTTGATCAGGTATATTGAACATAAGCGTATAAATGTATCTCGCTTTTTTTAAATGGACACTTGGGTAAACTTAAATCAAGCAAGCAAAGTTCTTGAACTGTTTATTGCGTCTCTAATGCATGTCATATTTTGATAACTTCATGGTTGTAATAGAGTTTTTAAGTCAACTTTTAATGAATATATTTTCATATAGTAGCTTTAATATGTGTTCAGATGAATGACTGAAGTTTCAATGCTTTTCCTGGCTTAATATTCTGATTTGTTTAACTTCATTGTGAAACAAGTTCTTACAACTTAGATTATCACTCTCGACTCCGAGTCCCGGATTTTAAGTACTGAACAAGTAGGATAAAGCATCTTCTTTCTTTAAACCGTGCAGAGTCTCTAAGATCAAATCCAATTTTTATTTTCATTATTTGTTTGTGGCGTACATTTTATTTCAAAAGTTTTAAAATGTAAAACACCTCCGTCTTTGCTGTTCTGCTTTGTGGAAGGTCAGTGTTATCTGACTGTTGCTGTTCCGGGTATATTCCATTCTCCTTTTTTGTGTCATACACATTTTATCATAAATGACATTTCATAACTTAGTGCTCTTATTTTATTGTTATCTTATTTCCTAGTTTGCATATTGAATCCAATGTAAATGTAACCAGTCTGCTTATCTGAGAGCATAGATTAGGATATTGTCGTACATGTGTGGTGGAGCGATATACAGTTATTCCAAATGTGATTTGTTTTGAAAACATAGTTTTAAAGACTATCCCTGACACCAAGGGGTACTGCTCCCAAATAACATATGAAATAACTGTTTTATTACCTGTCCTATTATTGTTTAACAGTACTAGCAGAAGAAAAAGAACAAGAAAATAATTTTGCAAATATATTAATAGTCACGTCTGGTTTATGATCAAGATCGATGGACGCTTGATGCATTCGAAAGAGTCGGGAAAAGCATACACTGCCCACAACAGTTACTTTCCTTTATGTATGTACAGTATCAGTTCAAATAGCATATCGTGACGTCAGAGCACGCACAAGAAACAGTCGTAATTATTAAGCGATCAACAATTCGCGAACGTGCCTTACGTGCATATTTTTTTAGAATATTAGAAAACAGTTAAAATACCAAACAATATTTATATTAGGAATCAGGTAATAAATACTATATACTTCTTTGATTTCCAGTATCGTCAAGTTGTTCAGCACATGATATAATATGTAAAGATGGAAACTGTGCATCATTGTGTAATAATTGTACTGAATGTAGAACTCATGAAGATGAGATTGATTGTATCAGTGATGATGTTGAAGTCATTGAAAATGGTACTATACTCTTTTATGATTAATGTAAAAATGATTCTGTGAAATGATGTACGTTCACCAATTAATTTACTAATGAGGTGGACACGTCTAAAAGTATACCTGTATATATAAATATGCATGAACTTATTCAATTTGTAGCTTGTTTTTCGACGTAGCTGTCTAAGCCAACTTTTGCCCTATATTTTTTACCAATTCAATTTGCTCTACAATTCTTGTTTGTCCAGTGAAATCTTTTTTAAATATTGAGAAATGAATAAAATATATAACATTGGTTTTCCTGAAAAAGTACACCACATTTCCGAAAGCCTAAGTACCAAAAAAAACAAAACGGTCCATTATTATCAATAAGCGAGTCTGGAAAACAGTTAATTTACGGACCTTTTTTCAATATGTGGGTCGCGAAAAAAATTAGTATACGGCCCCATATTTACAATATGCGGGTCCCGAAAATTGAAAGTTATTTCTTGTTATATAGATATTTTACATTTTATAAGTCTACTACACAACATTGACACAAGGGGATAAGATGAAAAGCACAAGGTACGACATAGTTAGAAAGTTTTGAAGCTTTGTCAAGTTTTCAAAGCAGCGGTTAGTCAAATTTACACGTTACATACGCAAATATATTTAGGAGGGACTAAAATTGACTTATCAAAATCGTTTAATTGATGTTTAGCTCAAGGCTACAAAACCGCTAATTACATTTATCAAAAGATAGCTTAAACCATGAATTAGAAAGGCTCATGTGTATTTATTTTATACACAAAATTTATGTAAATGAGACTGAAGTTACTGAAATAAGTACAAATCAAATTGAAAAAAATAGTTTATCCTTGGTAAGGAGTCAAACATATATAGAACAGAACAAAACAATACTTTTATTTCTCAAACTACAATAGTAATACATAAAAATAAGAAGAAAACATATAATAGTTCATACATGCACATACACTGCCCTCCAAAAGTTCATTTGCATTAAATTAATTAAATTGTTACAAAGTCCAAGTTCAAGTTTGAAGAATACTATGTTATTGAATATCTTATTCATTATTCATGCAATGATAACAAAATTTTATTAGTACAATTTGTTTTATTGTGTTGCAGCAACATTATCTATTAGGCTCTGAAACTGTGATCAATGTATCTCAATGAACCATTATCAAGTTTCAGATATTTTTGTTATTTTACACTTAAAAGATAAAAGTACTGATTTCAAAAAGCAAATTTAAAAAAAACAACAACATTAAACAGTAAACTGAATTTACAAATTTTTGAAACTCCATTTCGTATAATGTAAATTGTGCATGTGTGAGGGAGCTGTTAGAGGGCAATGTATACAAAAGGTGACGATAGAATTAGAAATTACAGATATATGTTTACAGTTTATATACCTAAATGAAAACAAAACACTTGAGATATGGTAAGAGAAATGAGAAATTGAGCACGTGAAAAACGTGTGAATACGAAGATTGATAGATAGTAACATCATGTTTTTTGAAAAAGGAATGTATCATATAACATGGAATTCTCAATACTCACTTTCACGGTGACAATACCACGTGACTATGACGTCACAAATGCCAAGGTCTCGATAAGAAAACAATAAAAATCTCCGTCCACTCAGAGTTTTAAAGAGTTGTCAGATTTCTATGATACCTACTCGAAGCTTGGCAGAAATCTTCTATTTGCTGCACATCACATCTCCTACACAAGTTATATAATTTTGCTGCACATCAGATCTCCTACACAAGTTTTATACTTTTGCAAACATCCTGGAAAACCTAACAAAGTTTTCGTTTTTGGTATAGTGCGGACACATTGACCCCGACCTAACCTTTATGCAAGAATATTCATTACATTGAATACGAAGGTAGTATTAATGTTCGAAAACAATCGGATTATACCGTCAAGGCTCGAATGTAATTATAACACAGGGATTAATTTTAAAGTACATTTAAAGTGTACAATGAGTCTCTATTACACATAGGCCGGACCAGAATATTATACGATGAGGCTAGTTGCAGGTTTTAGCCCCACAACCGCCATCCCCGCCCATTTTATTATAATTTGTAATTACAAATGTAAGAAAACAAGTTTCACGTTTGAATGCACATATATACTATATACATGTCTTGTTAAACTTATAATGTAAGCCATAGCCCACATTACACCATCAAAACCTACAAGCCCCATGCAACCCTACTAAGTACCCGCCGATGCTATTTACAATCGATGTACATCGACTGCTTATTTTAAATACGTAACGAACCGAATTGTAGATTAGGCGTGGTATTGATTTTCGCCGGGATATGTGTATCTGATAATAAGATGCAAATGAGAAAGGTAAGGTCGTGGTCAATATGTCCGCACTATAAATGCAGACGACTTGTCACTATATCATGCTGAAAAGGAACAGTTTTCAAGGGTGTTGGCAAAAAGTATAAACTAGCATAGGTCAATAGAACCAATTTAATTTTGTGTCGCATTACAAAACTTGTGTTGATTTTGTGTCGCATTACAAAACTTGTGTTGATTTTCACAGTTTTGAAACCTTTGGTTAGATATTCAGACAACAGTAATTCTGTTCCTGTGTTCTTAAAAGTGATATTAAAATGAATCTTCAATCTAAAATCTAGAAATGGCGATATGATTTTTAACTGTGTTAGAATGTTTGCTATGTTAATTATGATCTATGTCAAAAAAGAGATTACATAATAAGTATAGTGAATTCCACGTTCAATGATACATTCCTATTCTATAAACACGACCGTTTATGTAAAAAATAAATACATTTCATGTTGTTTTAAGTGTTTTTCATATATATATTTACACTACCCCAAATGTTGTAAAATAGACAAAAACTACTCGAGAACATATACATGTATTATTATTTAACTGTACGATATTGGACTTCGAGTTAAGGGCTTATAATGGCGTTCACTACGACATTATAACCAAATACTCAGCCATTATGGGAAAACACGGCCTTTATAAAATACCTTAACTATTTTGAGATTCAGACATTTTGTTTGGTTCTGAATCTCATTATGGTAAAGTTTTCCCAAACAGACCGTGTTTATCTTTTCACAGAAATTATGCCGCCATTTTTAATGTTGGTACAATCTAAATGATTTTGATAGAAACCCTATTCTACCTTTTCACACATTTTATAGTAAATTAATAAAATTGTCAATAATTATATTATAATCTGACTGCTCTTTTTTCTACAGTTTGTCCATTTGGTCATATTGGATGTTCCAACAATGTGACATATAATCTGTGTGATTTCTTTGAAGCTGTCGCTAACAAGTTTAACGTACCTTTCATATCAAGGAGTCAATGTCTACAAGTGTTAAGAAAGAAATGCACGCTATACAACTATATACTATATTCTGGATTGTTCACGTAAAATGTATCAACACGTAAGTATTATGCACCAGTTATTTGTTATCCGTATTTGTAAATCCACAGCCTCGGGGAACAGCGAGGACTTGGACTTTGAGTCAAGCAAACCCCTGGTAAACTCCCGCCCTGTGTAGACATTCGGGTTATGAAATTCCTGGTAAATATCCTTGACATAAAAATTGCAAGTAACTATAGTACTTCCGGTACTGGATGGAAAACATTACACTCTTTCTCTGCCATCTCCTGCACTACTGCGGAAATAGGGGTTCGGATACAATTAACTGGTACATTAACCTTTGTATGTTTAGTCATCCTCTTTTCTAAAGAGTATAAATCTATGACTGACGGGTTTGCCATATAAAGTTTAAAATGTATGAATCTCAATTGGTCTCACATTGTTATGATCACAGCTTGAAAATATTGTGTAAAATATGTTGCTGTCATTTCAGACATGGATGAGCATGTAGAAATAATAAAACATTGTCCAGCGGTGTGGAATTACTAGCTTTTTTTGTCACTTGCCCTCGGACAAGTGATATCTTAAAATATACTTGTCAGGGTCAAAATGCACTTGTCCAGAAGTTTAATATTCAAAAAGACATATTGAAAACTATGGTTTTTTAAAACATACTATAAGTAATAATACATAATTGATAATAATATAGTGTAGGTCACTGTTGAATTTGACTAAACATTTACAGTATTTGGTAGCTTTGCAGCTAAAATATCACTTGTACACAGACAATTGGGATTAATTTATTTTTTTGTCCGAAGACATGAATGTACGCGTCGGACAAAACGGGCATAGGAATTCCACATCCCCGATTATCCATAAGTTTAGCTTTGTATAGAAAATGAAATAACCTCCACGTTTAAAATGTTGCATGACGTACACCATTCTTTTTGTTTAAGTTGCTTATTCACCAATGTCAGTTTAAATAGTAACTTTTCTAAAAACTAGCAAATTATATGGAGACATTTTGGAAGGCTTGAATCGGTGTTCTGATAATGCAAAATATATTGCAAATGAACATACTGTAAAATATGTTGCTTTTATTCATACAAACCTGTGAGTAATGGTGTTAGTGATTAAAGAACATTTTGATGTTACATTAATTTTGCCTTTCTTCTTACAATTTGTAGGTCAGTATGACTTAAACAGTTAGAATTTATTCTTACACAACTATTGAAAATGTCTGATAGTTTAAAAAAAATGTATGAACGAGTAATTCAAAAATTAGTTTCTCCTATTTTCAAATTGGTAGATATCTGATGAACTTTTGTGTTTTTGGTTCTTATTGTAGAAGTATATCATTGCTCATGTTAAGCCAGTCCACTATCTTACCTCACTATTCAGGTTATTTATTATTCAAACAAGCAATTCTAAAGCTATCCTACCTTATTTACTGCAGAATGTTTATATTTACTTGTGTTTGTCTTCTATATTTCAGATTCATTTATGAAAGAAAATCTCCATACTTTTAACGTCTCATGAAATGTTTTGTCTCAAAGATGTATTTCGGAATCTGGAATAAAAACAACGGGCAATTAAATATAGATGATAATAATCTCGTTGGTTTTCTTATTTGATTTTACAGTTAAGGTTTCAGATTGTTTAGAGAAAGTTGAACAGACGACTTTCACGGCGCTTCCAAGAGGCTTCACAGGTGACTTGAAAAAGTCTTGTATTCCCTTTCTCCGATATTCTCATCTCCAATAACAACGAACGACCATCATGTTTATCCACATACATCTATGTTCTTACTTTACCACAGTTAGAAAAACAACTAACTTATGTTTACTTATATGAATGTAACTTACAAAATTGTTCTGATACTTTATCAATCATACAGCAAGTGTAATCAAAGTCGTCGCTTCTTTTGTAGTCTAAAATATACTTGCACTTTACATTCTGTTTCTGAAGCAAACGAAAAAGTCATATTTTGCCTAAAACAGGCAAGAAACACGGTCACTAAACTTGTCACCATACTTAGATGTATCATACTTTATTCCACACTGAGTACAATTTCTTGCACACTAATCAAAACTAGTTGAGAGTTATTTAAGGGTAAAACTTCCGAACTGATCTACGACATTAATTACCATTTATCAATAATTTAAAAATAACTACAACTAATGAAGTAAGGTCAATGACCATTGTACAAAGATGTAATCATCACAAATTATCAGTATCTTTAACTGTAATCATTTTATGTTTAGACACAAAATTGACTTCATCACCACAACATATCTTTTACTGGATAATTTTTAGTGAACTATTGGTACTGATTAGGACGTTGAAAATATAAAATGAAGATACATGATTCAAGATATCACAAATCTGAAGGAGTTAGTTATTGAGGTTCATTCTTATGAGTTTTAAAACACATGGTTTAGTTTAACAAGGGTATTTTATTTATCATGCATGCCTCGTTATTACATGTACTATATTTTTGAGTGTCTAATGGTTTATTTAAAATATAAATAAAGAAAACATTAGCGACCTTTATAACTTGTTTGTAAGCATAATAAAGTTTGATCTAGATCATAACTAATCAAAAGAATTTATTATTTCAAATAAGTTCTATTACACTTCATCTCAAAAATAAAATTTTAATTATTTCAAGAACGGGAACATTATTTGATTCTAAAGAATAAAACATTATTTGTCTCATATTAGACAATGAATAAGATCAATAAACGCGTCGCTATACTTTGATGTATCATTATTTAATCCACACCGAGTACGATTTCTTGCACTCTGATCAAAACTCACTGTGTGTTAATTGCAGAAGAAAATTTAGAATTGATCTATCAGTCATCACAGTCATCACAAATTATCAGTCTCTTTAACTGTAATCATTTTATGTTCAGAAACAAAATTGACTTCATCACCACAACATATCTTTTACTGGAAAATTGAACTATTGGTACTGATTTAGAAATGACAACATATTGAAGATACTCGATTCAAGATATGATATAGCTTTCATACCAGTTCACCAACTTTATTACATACATACATCTTTATTGGCAAATGACGGCATTTACATATGCCTTTGGCCATTTACAATATTCATGGCAAAGACCACACATTCAAAAATATATATCAAATACAATATTCAATATAATGAAACAGTTAAACAATAACAAAACAGTAACAAAATACAATATATATATTATAAACAGTAATAAGGGGTTGATACAACGATTCCTGATAGATAGAGCTTCTTTTATAAATTTTGCAATACTTATGATGTTAATTTTTTTCTTAGATTTCATATGATAAATAAATTTGTCAACAGTAGGCCAGGAACAGTTACGAAAATATTTAGATCTAATGGGGGAATATCTACTACAACAGAAAAGAAAATGATACTCAGATTCGACTGAATTTTGGGTACACAATTTACACAAGCGTTGGCTACGTTCAATACCTTCGATTCTACCGTTTTCAATTTCCAATTTGTGATTACTAAGTCTAAATTTAGAAAGATGTATTCGTAAACTGTTATTAGTAATAATGCTTAAATATTTTTCAAATTCAAACTCTGTTTTAAATTTACAGTAATAGTTAAGTTTCGGCATCGCAGATATTGAAGTTCGCCACTCTTGTATAAATTGATCATTTATTCTATTTTTAATTACAGGGTAATAGTTACAGTTTGTATTAAAATTTTGATGTATATGAGTTAAACCCAAATGATCAATAATAGACTTAAGGCGAGATGACCAAGTTAAACCATGTCTAATATTACATAATTCCTTATACATAGAATACATTAAAGAATTTCTATTTTTCATGAGTTTTAACCAAAATTTAATTGACCTTAATTTACAAATAACTGACAAGGGATATCTACCTAATTCACCATATACTGCCATATTGGGTGTTTGATTGGAAACTCCTAGCATTTTTTTACAAAATTTAATGTGTAATTTATCAATATCTTTAAAATATATATACCTAAGACCTCTGATCCATACGTTAGTATTGGAACAATCATTTTATCAAAAAGAGAAAACTTCATCTTTAAGTCTAAATCAATTTGGTCGAATAAGAAAAGTAGATTATGATAAGCTCGCAGTGCTTGCTCATTCAAAGCTTTAATTGCTGTTGAAAATTTTCCATTGCTAACAAATTTAATCCCTAGATAGGTAAAACTTTCAACAAGTTCGAGTTTTTCATTATTGATGAAAAAATCTTTATATACAGCTTGTTTACGTTGTTCAAAAATACATACTTTTGTTTTTAATACATTAATTTTTAGTCCCCATTTCTCTGAATATCTATAAATATTATCAATTTGGCATTGTAGGCTATTGGGATCAGTGGTAAACATAACAATATCGTCTGCAAATAGTATCATATATAAAGATAACAGATTAAGATCGTTTTCAGTCAGTGAATTAAAATCAATATGATTGATAATATCATTTATAAATAAAATAAAAAGCAAGGGAGACAATGGCTCACCTTGCTTAAGACCAACTGAAACATAAAAAAAATCTGACATTTGTACATTATTGGACAGTTTAATACATGATTGCACATTATTATAAATACATTTCATAACATTAATTAATTTGCAGCTAATATCGGATTGTAACAATTTGATCCATAGAGCGTCTCTGTTTACAGAGTCAAATGCTCTCTGGTAATCTATAAAAACACAGTACAATTTAGACTTATTACTCAGAACTTTTTGTATGACAGAATGCAGTATAAAAATAGCATCTGAAGTGGATCGACCATCTCTAAAACCAAACTGAGAGTTATTGAATTTATCATGTGATTCACACCATTTGTTGATACGATTTCTCAAGATTAATGAAAATATTTTGCCTATAGTATTAACTAGAGTTATCCCTCTGTACTGAGACGGGTTACTTTTATTCCCTGCCTTAAAGATTGGTACTATATTGCCTTTACACCAAGCATCAGGATAGATACAATTGTCAAAAATATAATTGAATATAGTACTTAAATATGGAGACACAATTTCATTGGCATCGATAAAGAAATCAGCAACCAAATTATCATTGTCACAACTTTTGTGACGTTTCATTGAGGATATAGTTTTACTGATTTCATCAATCGAAATAGGCCTGTCAAGTTCTTCAATATATTGTTGATCAGTTCCAGTATCTGAAGGTATGTCTTCATCGGAGAAATTACCAAACGACATGTTAGATATATTTTCAAAATATTTTTTAAAATCATCAACGGAAACATTGCAATTTGAGTCATTTTTATTGTTAATTTTTTTATATACTTCCAAAACTGACGAGGCGAATTTTTACTCATGGAACTTAATTTTTTTCTTTCAGTATTGAAATATTTATGTTTAGCTTTACGTTTTACATTACTGTATTCGCTTCTGCATTGGAGGAAAAGCAACTTACTATCATCCGTTTTGTGAACATTGTATAAACGTTTAGAATTGTAAAATCTAGCTTTAGCTGATTTACAGTCACTATCAAACCAGGCTGATTTACGGCATTTTACTTTATTTTTAACATTAACTGTGCGACCAAAACATTGGAAGGAAATATCATATATACATTCAGAGAGCTTGTTAACACATTCGTTAATATCATATTCATGAGATATAAACTTGTCATTTATATCATCGAACTGATGTAGTTTAGAGTTTAAAACTTCTAAAAATTCAACCTTTCGGGAACTATCCCAAAATATTTTATCAAATGATCGATTGTCACTAAAGGATTCATTAACAATATGATTGATAGAAAACGTAAAAGGACAATGATCAGAGAACTCTGTCATATCAAGAATACAGAAATTGTTGATTTATTAAGATATAATTAAACCCATAAGTTAGAATTAAGCGTCATTATGTACCCTATAAGTAACAGTCAAACAAAAATGGCATTTTTAGAATAAATGTAAAAGACACTAAACTTATATTGAACAAACATATGTGACTAGAATCGCAAGCAATACCCATATAGTTCTGCATGATACACGGTGAACCTTGCACTTGCAAGCGCGAAAGGATTTTGAGCTATTTGCTAAATCATTAAGTTCGGTAATTACGGACCTCCTTTGCTGAAGGTAGACTCGGTGTCATCACTCTAATTTCTCAAAAAAGCACTGCTTAAAGATATAGAATCTGCAAACATACTTTTTGGGTACTCAAGTGAACGCTTTATCTAAAGTACGGAATTTACATCAAAGCTAATAAGCTTCTGGTGTTCGTACAAGTTAATTACTAGTAAAGTATACAGTGTTCATTGTATGCATGTTACTCAGACATTAATCCTTAATAATCTAAAACAAACCTGACTACATGGTGGTTGATTGCATGCATTGTTACCATATCTCATGAGCTTGGATGTAAAACGTACGTGCTGTCACACGAGATCGAAAAATAATCGATTGCTCTACAATCATGATTTCAATATATTTAATTTGTAATACGTCGACATGAACTATACGTCGATACATTTTTACATTCCAGTCTCCATGTTTGCATATAGCGTTGACATGCGCACACGTTGATAGTTCAAGATACAACCCTTAGCAAAGGCATGTGTTAGTAATTGATCTTTTGCTTAAACTGTTTAAACGGCTTTTATGCTTTTTTATATTACCATTTGTTGTTTAAACATTATTTGTGTTGGATTTATCGCCAAAGCAACACATTTCATAGGTAGTGTTGTTGTTAGCCAGTTAGTAGGAACATACTGTCGTCAGAGACTGACAACTGTCCTACATGATTTAGAATCAGTGTAAGGAGAGACAATGGCCGTAGAAATTATGTAATGACAAAGGTCCAGGAAAGTACGCTCTGCCAAGGAATCGAGCCTTCGAACCTCGATCAGTATTTTGTGACAGAGCTTAATAAGCGACATTTATAGCTAAACTACATTACCTATGTTCTGTACTTTTTGCTCTGCCAATTGTCTCTCTGTTCCGTTAATTGATATCTTAGATATATCTATATTTATTTGTTTATGGCTTGGTATGGATGGCATCTATCTTGATATTGGATAACAAGTTATTGTAACTTGACATGTGATAGATTGCACTCGTGGTGTAATGGTTAATTTTTATAAAACATTTCATGATAAATCAAGCAGATCTTGTTCAGTAATTGTCATCATTTATTTAGTTCGATTAGAAATTGTGATGTTTATGATTTGATTGATAGATTTCTAGAGCAATGTCATTACCTTCCATGTATGCAACGTAACATCACTGTTAACCAGTAATGTGGAACGCAACGAATGGTTTTGTAATGAAGATGGTTTGATTATAATCAATGATGTATTTTTCATCCACTTCAGTCATGCGTGCAATGAACACATCCAATGCATTTTTTTTCATTCCCATTGTCAATTGTCATGTTATATGTACGAGAGTATGCGCTCAACAAACCTTAGTTATAGATCGATATTGCGAAGGTAGTAATTGTGTTTCTCCACTTATCAACACCTTAGCTCAGTAGAACTCGTAAATGTGATCATCAGATTTTATTTTAATGCAGTTATTTAAACTAGATCGTGGAAACAAATTTGTACAACTGAAATTAATCTCGAGCTCGCTTCCTGGTTTTCTGAAAGAATATGAGTAAGAATAAAGTTTCTTCCTTAAGGAAACAACGAGGCGGATTTGTGATGTGATTAGAACCAAAGATTACCTGTCAAACTTTGTAACCACTCCGCAACGCCCGCTCCATTATCGTTTGGTCATTTTGACCTCTAAAATTTATCTTCAAATACAATGTTAATAGTTTAATTGAATAATCCAGTAATTGAAACATTGCATTAAATGAAAATGCATTTATGTGTAATATACTTAACAAATTGGCGGATGATAAATCACGTGTTGGATCACGTGACATACAAAATAGAAAATTAGATTAATTATTTTTTAGCTTTATTACAACAATGCATTAACTCAGATAGATTCTGAACATTTTTTGTTCAGCTAATGTTAATCACAGGGAAGTAAATCTCAATAAATAACTATTTTGCCCTGTTAGGTAAAAAGTGTGTGTACTCTGAAACACTCTAAAAGCCTTTAAATCAAGTGTATATACAAATATATATATTATATAAAGGTGTTTCGTTGTAACGCATGTGATCCACAAGAAATGGCTTTTCAGACAAATGGCTACTTAATACATATAGTTGTTTTGGTCTCAATCATTTCATAATGTTGCTCTGTATTTAGGCATTGTCATTCGCGCGGACACATAGATCACACACCTCATGCAAAAATTATATAAATTGGGTTGACCCCTTGACTAAAACATACTAAAACTTGCAGTTAGGACTGCTATTTCAATCACTTAAAATATGGAACTTCAAGAATGAAACAATCGGCAAATCTCAGGAAATTTCCCTAACAGTATAGAGTGAATGTTACGTTTAGGAATCGACACAATGTGGCGTAGTAACACTGTATAACACGAGTATAGAGATCTACACATTTTGACATTTTCTACTCTCAACGAAATGGCTGACAGTAAATCATGTCTCAGAAATCACGTGACCAATAATCTAGAAATATAGATCAGTGATCAGTGATTTTGTAGCTTTATTATAAGACAACATTTACTCAGTTTTATCTAGAGCTAATCTTTGTCCAGTTAATGTCAATAACAGGAAAGATATTTTCATTGTCAATGTCATACATGTACAAGCTTATATGGCCTCAACTCTCGTTAGTTTGTCAGCTTTAATGACATTAGCAACATTCTCGGCTTTTGCATGAGAACAATTTTTATATATTGAATGGTGGATATAGAATACAATCATAACTCTTATTCCTATTTTTCGACCTAATGTTTAATCAAGAAATTTTGCTTAAGCTTTTTAAAATTCAACATTTAAGCACCATGTGTTTAGACACCATATGTTTAGACAATTTATACAAGGACATCACGGCACCATTGATGTCAGGATTACCTTTGGCGTTGTAATGTCATTTGAGGATACATGTGTACTTCCTCATTGTATAATTATTGTATGCAATGTAATCTTTTACTTAAAACTGTTTTTTAATAAAAATTTACAAAATTTATAATGATTGACATTTTGTTCTATGTATTTGGTCAGACTAGAATATATATGGTGTACAATCTCATCACTTGGAGACATTTTAACCTTAATTCATATTTAAACTAATAGTGAACTAAATGTATCCTGGATAATACATCTAATGAAAATCCATTTTCTACAAATTAATGTTAATTATCAATTAGAGAGGAAGTTTTAAATCAGATTATAATAGTCATTTAAAATTCTAAGTTCACAGATAGCATGCTTGTTCGACATCTGTTTACTGTTTACTACACTATCAACCTCTCGTCTACACGATACTTGTACGTCACCATGACGTCATTTTAATCCGAAATTACAATTATTAATGGTATAAGCTGACAATAGAAATGTTTCGTCTAAACTGCACTCTGTATTTACGAAAATAACAACAAACAATTAATTGCAATACCAGACGTGCGGTTTTAATGGCTAACAGTCATGACAATGGTAGATACAAGTACAAGATACAATGACAATACAGGGATAAATATCATAAAAACAGTGTGACATCATATTTGTACATGAATGAAAATATCATGTTTCTTTTACGAAACTGTTAACACATAAAGCATGAAATATCTATTTGATTGTTTAAATTTCATGACTTGAGTATCAAATCGCGCCAGACTAGTCCAGTAAAAACCAGGAATCGACCCTTTTCATTTTTTGTCTTTGTTCTGAAAAAAATCTGTATCATTTTGTCAAGTGTCTGTCGCTGAATGTTCGACCTCATTTTTGATACTATTTTAAGCACTTTTGCTAAATCTTTACTACATGTATAATGTTAAATTGTTTTCATTAAACGAAAAAATAATTTACAACATATATGTATTACATTGTACAACATTCAGCCGAGAATGGTGTCATGGCAATGAATTATTTCTTAAATTTTACAATATACGACTTAAAACCTTAAATTTACAAAGCAAGGTTGGTGTCATGGCAATCGTGTGTCTTGCAATTGACAACACACAACAATCCTAAATTACAGAGACAAGGGAACACCATTTATAACAATCACAATGACTATATAAAGGTCCCGTTACACCAAACTAGTTCCCAGAACGTTCGACCCCGTCCTAAAAATATCGCGAAACTGGTTGTGAACGGACTAGAACGTGCTTTTTAAGTCGGAAAATGTCAGCTATACGATCATAGTTCGTTCAGAACCAGTTCCCGATACGTGCATTTCGTTTTCATCCCATCTGTAGTCCGTTTGTATCGAGTTCAGATCGGGTAAAATTGCTCGTTCTTGTCACGGGAAACCGTCCCCAACTAGTCCAAAACCGTTCGTAGTCAGTTGTAACCCGTTCATAACTAGTTCTTCTAGCTCCTTTATACTTGACCATCCCGTTTAAGACAGTTAAACTCGTTTTAAGTGCGTTCTCATCTCGTTCTTAGTGTGTGCTGAACGTTTTTTTTGTTTGTTTTTTTTTTTAACGTCGCATTCAACACATATATTGGTCATATACACGACGGCCAGCTCTTCCTACTATAGGTTTCCTGGACACTTTTTCTATCACCAATACTAACTTACCCTACCACGAGGCCGACAACTCATGTATAGGGTATGACCTGCCGCAACCGGGATTCGAACCCGGATCTCCGGATTCGAAGTCAGACATGCTAACCACTACGCCACGGCCGCGGCTGTGCGTTCTGAACGTAATCCGATCCGATTGTTATAAATATCCTAGACGTTTTTACCCGTTCTCATTCTCGTTCTGCACTTCAAGCTGTGGGGACTCAATTTATTAAGCATCACTGTGACCATCATGCCACCAAAAAAGAGCAGAGTCAGACGCGTGTTAAGAGAATTGCTTCCAAACAATCCAACATATCATCTGCTCAGATGAAGCTCGTGAAGACCATAAGATAAGCCTTAAGATACTGAGCCTCTTAAGCCAGTCAATGAAAATGAGGCTGTTGTATCTCCTGCTCCTTCTCATGATCCAGACACCCAGGTTTCGGGAGAAAGGTGTGGGGCAGAGTCAGAAACCAAAAAAAAAAAACCAAAAAAAAACAACAAACTCAGACATACACCCATCGACTCCCATGGTTCTAGGCTAAGAGCTTGGAACAAATGATAACTTCGTGAGAAATGGTCTGTATCTATACCAAACTTTCAGATCGTACTGTACACATTATAGACGTTGTACCAACTGCATACGAACGCAATTAACAAACTAAAAACGAGTAGAACGTACCGAGAACCTACTGCGAACTTAAAGAACTGTGTGCAAACGATTTGCAAACTAGTTCAGAACTTTATATTTTGTTTCTATGCATTTAGACGGGATAACAACGCACTATGGGCGAGTTAAGTCTGTGTGCGAACGGAATGAACGAGTTACAAACGGAACAGGTCGGTGTGTAAACGTACTGCAAATTGAGGCCCAATCGAACTACGACAAGGCACGTCCCGAGTACGATGCTTGTACGGCAATTCCGTTCGCAGTACGTCCATTCCGTTGTCAGTTCGTTGTCACTCAGCGTAATTGCAGAACGGGGTGAGCGTAAAAACAATTTGATTCGACTCAAAGTTTTGATACCCCATTCCCGTTCAACCCCGTCCGATCTCGTCCATAACGTTCCTACACAGACCGTAGAAAGTTGCTTCTACGTCCAGTCCGTTTGCACACAGTTGGAACTCGTTCGGTCCAATTTTTTCTGAACGTAGTGAGAACGAGTTTGGTGTAACGGGGGTATAAGATAAGCATGCTTTTGTTTTTATGTTAAACTAATAAAACTTTACAATAATGAATACGAAAAAGAATAAATAAATATAAATAATTAATCACGCTCAAGGTAAAAAGATCTAGAACTGAAAACATTCTTTCATATGGAATGTACAGCACAAACGAAATATATATTATCATGGGAATTAAACAATTTAGACAAATATGTTGACATCAGTGAATACAGGCAAACTAAATGAAAATAAAATACATTTGTACGTAACCATTAATTGTACACAAAACGTATTTGTCAAAGGGAAAACTTTGACAGATAAATTTGAAATATGACATAAAATTGTTCTTTAGGAAGCTTGGTTTGACTGCGCCTGTCGGGTAGAAAGAATTTCTCTACTTATATTTCTCTGTCAATGTCTTTAACAATACCATGAGACGTTCTCTAATAAACTAATATTTTATTTCTTAACAAACACATGGAAAAAAGTAAGAACAAAATCTCCAGTGTTTCTGGAAAAATAATCACCAATAAAAAAATTTAGCGGGCGTAATAAGCCAATATCGAGGCAAGTTATCAAGTTACGTCAATAAATGTCCGGTATTATTTAACCGTCTATTAGCATTAATAAATTGATTTCTGAACTGCGGGGGAGTCAAACATTGCCTCGGTTTTTAGACTTTCGGCTATTTCGCCGAAAGGCTTAATTTATACCACAAATTGAAAATTATCAACGAAAATACCTGACCAGTTTAACCTGCGGAGTGATACATGTGTCTCTGATTTACTACGCAGTCAATGAGAAACTTTTGTCAGTTATCTTTCCCTGACAAAATCTAAAGCAATCCAATTGGTGAGTAGGTCCTATCAGTTTGAATCCTCGGACTATATTATTAAAGTCCTATGTAAGAATAATAAAATATTTCATCTAATATCTTTGTTGTTAAATAATATATTAATAGGAGTCATGAAATTTAGATAGATCTATACCATAACAATATTTAGCTTGATTTTCAAACAAAGTAAATGATTTACAAAAAAATTATTTAAGATTGTGTCAAATTCACATTGGAAAGTAAGGGTAAAATCCGAGTAATCCAACTGATTTGTTCTACCTATTTGAAGAGTATACAAGGGGAACTAACTGACTAATGTCCCTTATTTCTAGGCGATAAAAGTAGTTCCGTCATCTGACTCGTTTTTGTTTCACTGACCAGTGACAGGCGTTTACTTATACAATGTATTGGTAAGCGTGTGGAAGGGGCTTAGTCAAATCTCGTTAATACACTAAGCAGTATACATAGTGATCAATCTAGTGTTACACTAATCTTTTGGTAATAACCACAGTAAATCATAGGTTTACATTCTACGATGAAAAGTTTATGAAGAACTATAAAATGATAAATATATTGATAGTGTCTGTAGCTGTTTAATGCAATGATACTGCGGTCATTTATTGTATTACTTGAAGTTTAAGTTGTTTTACAGTATTGTACCATGTTTATCATATTTAACTACGATAATGAACCTACAGAATTTGTATGCAAAGTGTACAGGGAAAACTGTACTTCAAGATTGTGTATGGCAAGAAGAGGAAAATAAAATTTTCGCCCGCATTTGCCCTGCTCGATTCGTACTTGAATCTAATGTGTAAGAAGTAATCATTAGTATGGATTTGTTAGGTTTCAATGTGCACGGTTGAGGGATATTACAGTGTTTGTTTAAACCTGTATACTTCCCAGTCGATAGATAAATCTTTGTCTATGAATATATGTACAAAAGGCATATCGGTCTTCTTTTTAAAGGGGATATACAAAATATATATACAAAACTTCAACTTCATATTTCCTGATTTTGAATTATATTTTTTATAACTCTGAATGCAACAGACACACTGTTATATCACTTGGTGAAATATTTCTTTATTTTCTCGTAATATTTGTGGTGTTTACTAACTAGACCCACGTGGGTCAGGTTAGCTAAAAATAGATTAGTGTTAACATATGCATTTACTGATGAGAAGATACTAGAGCTTTATATTGTGCAACATTAGTATAATTCTATTAAAAAGATGTCCTAACCGCCTAAGAATGTTGAAAAGACAAGAAGCGACCAATGAAAATGTTAAATTTCAGCAAGTACGACATATAACAAATCTATAAATAGCTTGGTAATTCCCTCAGTATCCTAGTATCGTTTTCAACAATGTGTATGCCACATGCTTTAATTCGTTCAGTTGAGTGTTATAAGTGACAAATGTTATCAGTAAAGAGTAAACTTGGTTCTATACTTTTGGCACAGTCCTTTGCCTGTATATCCCTTTAAAAGAAATGATTCATAGCGATGAAGCTGTCCGCTAAATGAACTGCTGTAAAAAGTATACCACTATCGCAGTAATACACCTTATATGTATATTAAAGTGTCCTTTGGACAACTTCGGGTTAATAAGACATGCACTGATTTGTTTGATGCGCTTATGGGCATAAATTCGAATATTCAGGTTATGTTGAAGCATATGTTGAGCCGTAAATCTCAGCATAGAACTGTGGCATTCATTTTCAGTGATATAACTCTCAACATCTGGTTTTAACCGTTAATCCTCAGAAATTATGGTTAAACAGAGATGGCTTGCTCCTATATGTACTTTTTTAACGACATAATCTAAGATTTCAGACCTTTTTATATTAAATGTGTGTTGAAATACTTTGTCAAAGTGTTTGCCAAACAACATAGAATTCAAAGATCTTAGCATGTGTCTTCAGAATAAATGTATAAACGTAACCATAGTGCCATTGACTATACATATATCATGAAGATATTCATCAGTATTTTAAGCTGTAATCATTTTATGTTCAGACTCTAAATTGACTTAAGCATCACAACATTTCTTTTACAGGACAAGTTTCAGTGAGCTATTGTTACTAATTTAGACATTTGAAAAATATTTTGAAGATACTTAATTCAAGATAGGATAAAGCTTTCATACTAATTTTTTAACTTCATCCAGAAAGAATTATACTCTTACGTGTATGTTAGAGTTTAACGAATAAAGCTTATTTACACGCGTCATTTTGTACTCCATGAGTAATACAAAATAGTCTTAAAGAAAAATATAAATGTAACTTAACGTATATTGAACAAACATATTTGAATAGAATCACAAGCAAACCCCATATAGTCCTGCAGAATACATAGTAAACATTGCACTTGCAAGCGCGAATAGTTTTTGAGCTATTTGCGAAATCATGAAGTTCGGTAATTGCAAACCTCATTTGCTGAAGGTAGACTCGGTGTCATCACTCTAATTCCTAAAAAGCACTGCTCAAAGACATAGAATCTGCAAACATACTTTATGTGTACTCAAGTAAACGCTTAATCTAAATTGCGAAATTTACATCAAAGCTAAGAGGCTTCTGGTATTGGAACATGATAATTACTAGTAAAGTAAACAGTGTTCATTGTATGCATGTTACTCAGACATTAAACCTTTATAATCTACAAGTGGGCCATGATGGCCCTAAATTGCTCACCTGACCAAGTTTGACAAGGATTTGAACAATCTCATTAGAAGTCCAATGGACAAATCTACATAGCTAATACCTAAGTTAACTTGAGTGTTCACAAATTTTTCCATATTTGGGCTGAGCGACCTAGTTTTTGACCATATATGACCCATGTTCAAACTCATCTGAGCAATAACTTTGACAAACATCCTGACCAAGTTTGATGACAGTTGAGTACAGAATCTGACTACTAGAGTGTTCACAATGTTTGTCTATATTTGGGCTGTGTGACCTAGTTTTTTACCCCAGGTGACCCATGTTAAAACTGATCGAAGTAATTTCTCAGACAAACATCCTGACCAAGTTTGATGACAATTGAGTACAGAATCTGATTACTAGAGTGTTCACAAGGTTTTCCCATATTTTGGCTCTGTGACCTAGTTTTTTACCCTAGGTAAACCATGTTCGAATTCATTCTAGCAATTACCTAGACAAACAACCTGACTAAGTGTGATGACAATTGAGTACAGAATCTGACTAAAGTGTTTACAAGGTTTTTCTGTATTTGGACTGTGTGGCCTAATTTTTGACCCTATGTGACCCATGTTTGTACTCATCCGAGCAATTACCTAGACAAACATCCTGACCAAGTTTGATTACAATTGAGCCAAAACTGCATCTACTAGAGTGTTCACAAAGTTTTTCAATATTTGGGCTGTGTGACCTAGTTTTTGACCTTTGCTTAAACTCGTCCGAGCTATTACTTAGACAAACATCCTGACCAAGTTTGATGACAATTGAATACAGAATGTGACCACTAGAGTGTTCACAAGCTTTTTCAATATTTGAGCTGTATGACGTAGTTTTTGACCAAAGATGACCCGTGTTCGAACTCATCCAAGCAATTCCATATTTGGACTGTGTGACATAGTTATTGACTCCAGGTGACCTATGCTCAAACTCGTTCGAGCAATTACTTAGACAAACATCCTGAGCAAGTTTGACGACAATTGAGTATAGAATCTGACTACTAGAGTGTTCAATTAGTTTTCCAATATTTGGGCTGTGTGACCTAGTTTTTTTACCCCAGGTAACCCATGTTCGAATTCATACTAGCAATTACCTAGACAAACATCCTAATTAACTTTGATGACAATTGAGTACAGAGTGTGACCAGTAGAGTGTTCACAAGGTTTTTCTGTATTTGGACTGCGTGACCTAATTTTTGACCCTAGGTGACCCATGTTTGAGCAATCACCTAGACAAACATCCTAGCCAAAACTGCATCCACTAGTGTTCACAAGGTTTTTTTTTTCCATATTTGGGCTGTGTGACCTTGTTTTTTGACCCCAAGTGACCCAAGTTCACACTCATCCGAGCAATTACCTAGACCAACATCCTGACCAAGGTTGATGACAATTGAGTACAGAATGTAACCACTAGAGTGTTCACAAGGTTTTTCCATATTTGGGTTGTGTGACCTAGTTTTTGACCCCAGGTGACCCATGTTCGAACTTATCCAAGCAATTCCCTAAACAAACTTCCTGACCAAGTTTGTTCACAAACAAATGTGGACAAACGGACTGACGGACGACGGACAAAAGGCTATCACAATAGCTCACTCTGTCACTTTGTGACAGGTGAGCTAAAAACAAACCAGACTACATGGTGGTTGATTGCATGCATTGTTACCATATCTCATGAGCTTGGTTGTAAAACGTACGTGCTGTCACACGAGATCGAAAAATAATCGATTGCTCTACAATCATGATTTCAATATATTTAATTCGTAATGCGACAACATGAACTATACGTCGATACTTTTTTATATCCATCCGAGTTTCCATGTTTACATATAGCGTTGACATGCGCACACGTTGATAGTTCAAGATACAACACTTAGCAAAGGCATGTGTTAGTAGTTGATCTTTTGCTTAAACTGTTTAAACGGCTTTTATGCTTTTTATATTACCATTTGTTGTTTAAACATTATTTGTGTTGGATTTTTCGCCAAAGCAACGTATTCCATAAGAAATATCATGGCGGTCATTCAAACTTTACACCATTACTGTAAATGATAAATAAATTATGTTGATTTAGTTGTTAGCCAGTTAGTAGGCACATACTTTCGTCAGAGACTGACAACTGTCCTATCTGATTTAGAATCAGTGTAAGGAGAAAGAATGGCCGTAGACATTAAGTAATGACAAAGGTCGAGGAAAAGTATGCTCTGCCAAGGAATCGAGCCTACGACCCTCGATCAGTATTATGTGCGCTGACAGAGCTTAATAAGCGACATTTATAGCTAAACCACATTACCTATGTTCTGTACTTTTTGCTCTGCCAATTGTCTCTCTGTTCCGTTAATTGATATCTTAGATATATCTATATTTATTTGTTTATGGCTTGGTATGGATGGCATCTATCTTGATATTGGTCAACAAGTTATTGTAACTTGACATGTGATAGATTGCACTTGTAATGTAATGGTTAATTTTTATAAAACATTTCATGATAAATCAAGCAGATCTTGTACAGTAATTGTCATCATTAATTTAGTTCGATTAGAAAATGTGATGTTCATGATTTGATTGATTGATTTCTAGAGCAATGTCATTACATTCCACGTATGCACGTAACATCACTGTTCACCAGTAATGTGGAACGCAACGAATGGGTTTGTAATGAAGATGGTTTGATTATAATCAGTGATGTATTTTTTATCCACTTCAGTCATGCGTGCAATGAACACATTCAATGCATATTCTTTTCATTCCCATTGTCATTTGTCATGTTATATGTACGAGAGTATGCGCTCAACAACCCTTAGTTATAGATCGATAATGCGAAGGCAGTAATTGTGTTTTTCAACCAATCAACACCTTAGCACAGTAGAACTCGTAAATGTGATCATCAGATTTTATTTTAATGCAAAGTTAATAAAACTCGATCGAGGAAACAAATTTGTACAACTGAAATTAATCTCGAGCTCGCTTCCTGGTTTTCTGAAAAATATGAGTAAGAATAAAGTTTCTTCCTTAAGGAAACTACGAGGCGAATTTGTGATGTGATTAGAACCAAAGATTACCTGTCAAACTTTGTAACCACTCCGCAACGCCCGCTCCATTATCGTTTGGTTACGAAATTCATGCCCCAAAAATAAATTTTGACCTCTAAATTTATCGTCAAGTACGGTGTTAACAGTTTAATTGAAACATTGCATCACGTGAAAATGCAGTTATGTGTATTTTACTTAACAAAATGACGGACAATATATTACGTAATACATCACGTGACATAGAAAACAGAAATATAGATCAATAATGTGTAGCTTTATTACAACAATGCATTAACTCAGATAGATCCTGAAATAATCTTTGTTCAGCTAATGTCAGTCACAGGGAAGTAAATCTCAATAAATATCAGTTTTGTTTCGTTAAGGAAAAGTGAGTGATCTCTGAAGCACTTTAAAAGCTTTAAAACTAACTGTAATATACATACAATGTATATACAAAAAGTGTATTATAGTGACGCATGTGATCCGCAAGAAATGGCTTTTTCAGACGGATGGCTTTCTTAAGACATGCTTTGGCCTAAACAGTTTTATAATGATGGCATTTCGGCATCTTCATTCGCCAAAATATTGGTCACGATCATATGGCTAAAACAAATTAAAACTTGCATTTCGTTTGGTTAAAATATGAAACTTGGAGAATTAAACAATAGTCAAATCTCTGGAAATTTCCCAAACAGGATCGAGCGAGTTTTAAGGTGTTGACAAAATACCTAGAAATATAGATCAGTGATCAGAGATTTTGTAGCTTTATTATAACACAACATTTACTCAGTTTTATCTAGAGCTAATCTTTGTCCAGTTAATGTCAATAACAGAGAAGATATTCCCATTGTCAATGTCATACATGTACAAGCTAATATGGCCTCAACTCTCGTTAGTTTGTCACCTTTAATGACATTAGCAACATTCTCGGCTTTTGCATGAGAATTTTATCAAGAAATTTTGCTTAAGCTTTTTAAAATTCAACATGTAAGCACCATATGTTTAGACAATTTATGCAAGGACATCACGACAACATTGATGTCAGGATTACCCTTGGCGTTGTAATGTCATTTGAGGATACATGTGTACTTCCTCATTGTATAATTATTGTTTGCAATGTAAGCTATCTTTTGCATGAAAATTTACAAAAATATAATGATTGACATTGTATTCCTTGTATCTGGTCAGTCTAGAATCTAAATAGAGTACAATCGCATCGCTTTATGTCATTTTAACCTTAATTCATATTTAAACTATTTGTGAACTAACTGTATCATGGATAATATTTCTAATGAAAATCCATTTTCTACTAATAATGTTAATTATCAAATAGAGGGGATGTTTTAAATCTGATTGTAATGGTCATTTAACATTCTAAGTTCACAGATAGCATGCTAATTCGACATCTGTTTACTGTTTACTACACTATCAACCTCTCGTCTACACGAGGCTTGTACGTCATCATGACGTCATTTTAATCCGAAATTACAATTAATGGTATAAGCTTACATTAGAAAAATTCATTCCACCATTAGCTACATGTAACGTGTAAGTAGCCATTTTGGTTTGTTTAGGAGCATGTGCGTTTCTCTTATGAACTTTAAATGACAATTGATGTGTATATATAAATACAATCGTTTGTAGGGTAGTTACAAGTGTGAATCATGATAAATATTTGGTTCAGACTGATAGCTTTATGGTTTAAACAATGTTTATTGAATTCTAATATATACACATGTATAACACTCATTGAGTACATTTGTATATAGTTATGACGATACGGGAGTTAAGGAGATACGTTTAACTAATAAGCCAATATGAAAACCTCTTGTTACTTTATGAGGTTTATACTTAATACAAAGTTAACATATAGAAAAGACAATGTGAAGACATTTATATCAAGCCTGTTAGAGTGAGAAAATAAATCTTAAAATTCAAATGGCGGTTGACTCGCGAGCATTAAAGTAACACGTTACCGTTCTGATTGTATTGCTGACAACTCTCCCGATAATTCCTTTTAATTCGTAGTGGGTCAAACTACCTATCAAGGTGTTGTTGGTTTAATTCCTGGGCAGAACTTACATACCTCCGTGCAGTTTGGTCATGAAATGTTTTCTACAACAATTATTTCGCCTGCCTACATTTATATGTAAAACATAGGGTAGTTGTCAGTCACTGACAATGAAATGTTCCCAGAACTTGGTCAAAAGCTTGAGTCCAAATATCTAGGCGTATTCAGGGTCTGTAAGACAGCTGACCGACTATTCATAATTAACGGTTGGAATTGATGGCCTAGACCGGGTACTCTTGGTTTGTTTTTATTACATCAAGTGTAACAGTACTAGCAAATATAAATATTGTCTACAAAGTAAGTGCTCTTCCTTGGTAAATCCTCGATAGGAACAAGTAAATATTTATAAACTCTTGATTATAAAATTCAGCTGTTATTATCGAATTGACTACGTAGCGAACTTCTCTTCTTATATTTCTCTGTCAATGTATCTAACAATGCCATGAAACGTTCTCTAATAAACTAATATTTTATTTCTTGACAAACACATGGGAAAAAAGTAAGAACAAAATCTCCAGTGTTTCTGGAAAAATAATCACCAATAAAATAATTTAGCGGGCGTAATAAGCCAGTATCGAGGCAAGTTATCAAGTTACGTCAATAAATGTCCGGTATTATTTAACCGTCTATTAGCATTAATAAATGCTTTAGTATTATAAATTGATTTCTGACTTGCGGGGGAGTCAAACACTGCCTTGGTTTTAGAATGATAATACATTTAATATTTTTGTATTAGAATATCACAACAGAACAGAACAGAACAGAACAGAACATATATTTTATTTACGATTTGTACATAGTTCATCATCAATATACAAAATATATCAGAAAAAGATCCATAAATTCTGATTGACGGATATTATAATGTTTGTTTAAACCTGTATAGCACACAGTCGATAAATAGATCAATGTTTATAATCACGTGGCAAACTAAGTCATGTAAAAGCAAAAATAATTTATGCAAAGGATTGAGATTAAACAACTGATAGACAAAAATGGACATTTTTCACACATAAAAATGTAATAGTTATCTGATGTATTAAATTTGAATCTCTTTAATTGTTTAGCTGCTGCAAGAATTGAACAAAATAGAGGTTTTTTTCTATTCTAAAGCTCACGTGACTATATACCCTGTATAAATGCATGTATTGTTTATAAAATGGAATCTATAAAATATCACCCTTTTACAATACAAAGGTCACTGATAGTTTATTCATTGGATAAACGCCATGTCAAAATAGTTATGGTGAATTTATGGCGAGCAGTTTACCTACCCTAGCCGCTCGGCTAGCTCAGTTGGAAGCACACAAGTTGTAAATGCGTGGGTTCGATTCTTGGGCGGGGCATGCTTTCGTGGAGCTTGTTTATGAAATTATTTTTACGGCCATTCTCCCTCCTACCAATGATTTTTTAATTATGTATGGAAGTTGTCATTCACTGACGAAAGTATGCGTTGGTTAAAAACTAAATCCAGAAATTTAGCCTTTCCAGGAGGAGTGAGAAGGTTGACCTATATATGACCTATACAATGTGTTGCAATGCGTTAAACCCAACAAAAACAAACAAAATCACCTACCCTAGGTTTCCAAGACTCTTGTCAATAACCAGTAATCACATACCGTTCCATACGGCCGGCAACTTCTTATTATGCCTTATTTACCCAGAGATTTTGACATTATTCTGAAATTTTCATGGAAAGGTAAAACCGCCCTGGGTTGAATTCGAAGTTGTATCACCTTGTGGAAACTAGGTCAAAAATCCCCGTTGGCGACCCATTGCCCAACAAAACACGGTCAATAACAATCAGGTAACATTCAACTCTGTCTCGTTTCTCTTCCACACAACTTGAAATCATTTGTGATTGTATCACATTGACAATATTATTTCTAGAAGTCTAACTGTTATGCAAAACAATGTATAGTAAAATCACCATGTTTGCAAACTCCACCAGCTCTAAATAATGATTTATTTTTCAAAAGGAAAATTAAATTGAACGTATTGGAAAAATTCTGGGAACTTGTCATGGGCGAATTTATTTGTACAATCGAACGTTTTTGCAATATCTTGTTTTGCTTTCCACTGAGTTTTAAACTAGATTTGCATCAATCGAACCAGTTTCAAGCCAGATAAGACGTTTGATAGCCACAGTTTCGAATTTATTTTTAAGTTAACCCGATAGCCGCAGTTTCGAATTTATCTTAAATTATGTTATTGGAACAAAGGCATTGGCACTGCAGATATTGTATTAAATATTCTCACAATTTAAGCATAACATGTAAGCTTAGAGAATGAAAACGAAATTAATGTTATGTGTTATGCTTTGATTGACACTTGATGTAAAATCCTGCTCGTACCCGGGATTTCAATATAACGAAAATGATGATACTTTATCTCAGCATGTTTGTCATCAAACTTCTCACACGGGTTACGCAACGTGCTGCTTTTCTTTCATAAAGGGAAAGTTGTCGCTGCGACGAGTTTTGGTTTGTCGCTACATGTATGATATACAATTAAGCACCTTCACGATATATGCAATATATGTACAACATCCATGAAGTAAGTAAAATCTGATCACTAGATTGTGTATTATGGGTAGTACACATTTTATGGCGTTGATGAGTTTGCCGAGTATTTATTTTAAAACCACACAAGACTGCACTTAAAGAATAACAAGTTCCTCATGAAACTCTCTTGAAACACAGAAAGTAACCACCGTTGAGTGTTAGCCAAACCAGGGATTCTATATAACAGGGATTTGTAACGAAGTGCTTTTTTAATTTTCTCGGTCGTCACTGTCTTTAACTGGCTGAAGCAGGCTGTACAAACTATTCTAGAGTTTAAAAACTTGATTTATGTTTTTGTACATGTCTTCCATGCAACTTGTGAACGTTTCTGAAGTTTTTGACAAAAATTGTTGCAATTATGACCGAAAATATGACTTTAGGTGATGTAAACTGGGACTAAAAATGGCAGATCTGCGGGAAAATGCATTATTTTATGAAACAGTCTGTGAGCGTAATTTACCTCAAAATCATCTAGAAACACAGTTTTCTTACATTTATGTCAATATGAATGGTACTGGTACAAAATTTCATGTGAATATCTTTATTTAAACTTGTTGTACTTGTTTTCCGTTTAGGCCGAAATGATAGCGACGACAGTGAAATTTGATGAAAATCTATTACATTTACTTATCGTTACAAATCCCTGTTATATAAAATCCCTAGCCAAACTCCTCAAAATTTTAACGATACACGTTACTCTCTTAAACAGGGGAAGAAATGACTGTCGGGTGTTTGCCAAAATCCTCACACCGGTTACGTCACACGTTATTCTTTTAAACAGGGGAAGTAATAACTGTTGAGTGAATGCCAAATTCCTCACACCGGTTACGTCACACGTTAATCTTTCAATAAGGGTATGGGTTCACTTTGGGATGTTAGTTCCAATACTAGGAATGTTCAATTAAGTTGGTAGTTTTATATATATGCTTAACATATTTCGTTAGTCTTAGCCTACTATTTGAGTTTTATACGATAAGATTTAAACAAGCTTTGTGCTCATTGTTATCACGTGGTTCTTAAGACATGCGCAGTAGACACAAGACTGCGAAGTGACCAACATGGACTCGGTGATATGAAACCACCGACACAATATGTGAAGATTTAAACAGTTCAACTCAAAAGGGCGCACTTAATCCGTATTGTGGCATTATGTGTTGATTCATGTGCTGCAATATGGAAGCCAAAACATCGTAATAAAAAAGTAAAACCGTCAAGTCAAGTCAAGTAAATTTTATCTATAAGTAAGATACATACAACGATTTAACATAAGCTCTAATGAGCTTTTACACCGTCTACATAAATATAACACATTTGTTAAATATATAATATATCAAAGACATGGTTACAATTGAGTATGATCATTTTGTACTTAGTATTTTGGTGCCAAAATTATTGATCCCAGCCTCAATTTAAGCCGTATTAATATTACAATACATTTAACACTAAATTTTGTGCTATAAGCTCTCACACACACACGACAGATACCCGATGTAAATTAATTTTACAATGAGTATACTGTCGTTTGTTGTCGATTCTCGGATATTGTATCAGGAAAATAGAGTATTGGAATTTCACCTGCTGTAAATGTGCGTCCGGAATTATTGTGTCGTAGACGGCACAAATATTACGACAAAGCTGGAATACTATTGTAACGTTATTGATATTATTCTACCAACTTTCGCTGTGCTTTGGAACTATTTTATTCTTGTATTAATACATTATTACTGATAAGTTTTACCGCAGTAGGTTTTTTGTACGGATATTTACTACTCAAAAAAGTTTTTGCAGGTAGGTAATTAGTAAATATATTTTGTATATATTTTTGTAACTATCTGCTACACATTTTGTTGTATAATTTGCTGCGTATTTTGCCTGCGCAATAGTTCGTACAAAACACTCAAATAACTATTTCTGCATTTTCTGCACTTGCAAAGTGTCATAATTTTGAAAGTAATTAATACGTACAGTTACTTTATAGTTTTGCACTAAATATCTAGTCGACGGTTAGTGCAAAATTAATCTTACAACATGAAAATAATGATGGATTGTAGAGTAGTTTGCTCTTTGGTAGAATTTTAGTTTATATTATATAACATGATGTAAACTTTTATAACTATGGAAGTTGAGGACCACGGTCCCCGCTTTAATTATCTAGAGCACTAGCCCTATTTAATATGTTATATAAGAAAGGGGAAATTATAACCTAGCCTGTTTATTTGAAGTAAGATTTTCTTACTAGCCCGATTTATTATGTTATATTGTAAAGGGTAAAACTATCAACCAGCCCTATTATATTAAGTAAGATATTTGCACTAGCCCAATTTTCACGTGTTCAGCTTGTTCAGTTGGGTTTCGGGGCTAGTGTGTTAAGGCATGACTTTAAGTGAGGACATTGTTACACAACTTGTTTTCAGGGAGATAGTCCAAATTGACAGTTTACTTACAACAACCGCTTGTTTTATACGAGTCTCTGTTGAAAGTGCTCAATACTTAATATATTTGTGTAGGTTTAAAGATAATGCAAACGAAATAGTTCAGTATAGTCTAGTTGTGGACGTATTGAAAATACAAAATATTGACTAGCATGTCTTCATAATAAAACATTTATGAAATCGAGCACAATTTGACAATTCGTGTACAAAGCAGATACCTGGAGTCTTTTACGGACAGTAGCTACAAATGTAACCCATAGCAATCAGACATTTCTCCGGTGCTGGTATCATATTGAGGTTTCTATAAACCTACATCGGTCTATGAACAAGTTTCTGATTGGCTAATCGTTGCTTGATCTAAAATTATTTGTTTTTCTAAAACTCAAACATTTATCTTTTCGTTTCTGGTCGTATCGAGTTTCTTTTTATTTAGTTGTACTAGACTATTTTTCAAGTTTTCTTTTTTTATCAAAGCATTTTCTTAGAAATTTGCGTTTTATATAAAAAGATACAATAATACTATATAACACTGCTGAAGACAAATTGTGTCATGTTGTATAAGATTTGTGATAATATTTAGAACCTGGGTCTGATGGTAGTAGGCTACTTGTAGGATATCGAATATAGTGTCGTGAAGGGGCTGCTACTTCAAGTTTCTTTCTTGATATGGTTATATCCTATCTTGAAAGTTGGACAAAATGTCGATATTCCTTCATAAAATAGGTATGTGGAGAAGTTGCCGGACTTGTGGAAGGGTAGTTCATATCTTGTTTTAGACAAGGTTCTAGGAAAAACCAGGTTAGGTGAGCTGGCCGACGTAACAAGACAAGCTTATATCAAAAGTTTAAACTGCGAAATGTTTACTGAACGGGCTATACACATCTACACATGTTTAGCAAGTTACAAAATGTCGTAAATCTCGTAATTATAAACTAATGTTTGTCCCCTCAGCTCAGTCTGCAGAACAGCTGACAATGTATTCTAGAGTCGTGACTATCATAGAAGACGATGAAAGTGTCGATTTTGAATCCTTTGTCAAAAAAACATTGAATTCCATCAAGTTATCTCTAAGTAAAAACCATTCATCAATCACACAAGTTATTCAAGTACAACAAACTATACGTGGTGATATAAAGTCGATAAATAAAAGTATTAATGCTATTTCGACTAGGGTGTCTAAACTAGAGAATGTTACTTCATCAATACAAGAAAATGTTGAAAAAGTGCAAACTGTGTCTAGTACTCTCCAAACAGATGTCGAAAAATTAAACACGGCACATATAAAGCAAAACGAAATCATTACGTCATGCATGAGCCGTACGGACAATATTAACAAACGTATACAAACCATAGAACAATCATCATCAGAGGCATTCACTGCTGTTTCCTCTCAAAAAAACTCTATCAAAGCTCTTGACGAAGAAATGAATTCTGTGTACAAAAGAATCGCTAACATGGAAGATGATCTCTATAGTGCCAAAAATGAGCTGGAACAAGCCAGAGAATACATAAATAAACTTGAGAGGTTCTCTCGTGAAAACAATGTACGGATTTTAAACATTACCGAATCGCCAAACGAAAACTTGTGGAATATCGCTCAGCAGGTATTCGCTAAAGTAGGGTTACAAAATGCAGAAATAATGAAAGTTCACAGAACTGGTAAACAAATAGTTCGGAACGGTAGAACTGTGCCACGACACATCATCGTAAAATTGTTACGTCATACGGATAAACATTATTTGCTTCGTCATCAACGACAAAGTCTAGTAAATGAACACTGTTTCATCACAGAAGATATGACGGAGGCTGACTTACAAACCAAGCGTTCATTACAGCCTGTCATAGACAAAGCAACTGCTGATAATAAACGGTGGAAATTTCGTAATGGTAAATTAATCATAGACGGTCAATTATACAATAAACCTGCCCACTAGGACAGTACCCAGTCTGATAATAATCACATCAATGACTCATCATTGAATTTAACTGCTGCAACATGGAATGTCAACTCATGGACTAAAAATAATGGTAACTTTAGAGAAAGTATTATTCTTAAATTAAACTTCGATTTGTTTGCTGTCATAGAGACAAAATTAAAATCTGATCATGTTCTGACCTTAAATGGTTACACTTATTATGGACATAACAGACAGAACATTCACACAAACGACAACGGTTCCGGTGGGGTTGGACTGTTTGTAAAAAATGAATTACTGGAACAATTTAATGTAAACATTTTTGACAAATCTTTTAGAGATATTTTGAGTATTGAGTTTGTAGACAAGATTACGAATTATTGCTTCTTAATAAATGTATACTATTTACCGCCAGAAAATAACATTAACGGTAAATTTACACAAGAGTTTTTCGACCATTTAACAAACATTACGTATAGAGCGAGTGACCATGACCTTTGTATGTTTTTAGGAGATATCAACGGTAGATGTGGTGATGAATCGGATTTAATATCCGTCATTGACGATTGTGACTTACCAAAACGTGTTGTTTTAGATACTGTAAAAAACTCTCGAGGTTCAAGCTTCATAGAATTTCTTAAAAGTGTTCACTACTGTATATTAAATGGCAGATTTGATTCTGATTGTGATAATTTTACCTGTATTTCACACAGGGGAAAGTCTGTGGTGGACTATATTTTTCTTCCACATGAACATTTTGACTGTATCAAATATTTTTCAGTATTAACCGTTACAAATTTGTGTGAAGAATTAAATATACTTCCCACTAGAGCCATGCCGGATCACTCCATCTTATGTACTAATTTTAACCTTACTTATTGTCAAGACAATGTTAAACAAAGGGAGGTAATTCATCCCGAAATAAACGATCACGATGTTCCAAATGATAGATTGTACATTAAACATAACTATACAAATATTCCGAATCATTTTATGTTAAATGATGAAATGATTGAACAAATTAATCAAACAATTGTTAAAATAGAAAATTGTCAAAGAAATCAGGTTAATATTGACGCATTATATGAATCCATCTGTCAAACTTACTACAACGAAATGGACACAAAACTTCGATATTTTGATAAACGCTCAACTAAACTATCTAAACGTGTTCTTAAACCATGGTGGAACAATCACCTGGCACAACTTTTTGATGAGTATAGAGTCGCAGAAAAGGCTTACTTAAAATGTAAGTCTCACAACAATAAGCGTACGCTGCAATCGAATTTTAAACAAAAACGACAAATATTTGATCGTGAATACAGGAAATCAAAACGAAATTTTCAAACAAATGTTAAGATAGGTATAACCGAATCTGAGACCAAAAATCCTCGCGAATTTTGGAGTAAAATTAAAGAAGTAGGCAGATCAAATTGTCAGACCAAAAATGTAAACATCCCTAACCAAGTAATCTTAGATGACGGATCTATTTCCTCAGACACTAAAAGTGTGTTAAATAAATGGAAATCTGACTTCTCTTACATCTACAATTCAGATCAGGAACATATCCTAAACGAGAGTAATTTCGACAACAGTAAATTTTCTCCAAATTTTGAATTTGATTATTCAAACGAAATAAACGCACCGATTACGCAAGCTGAAACGTCAATTGCTATAAAAATGGCAAAACTCCGTAAAGCCGTTGGAATTGATTGTTTGCCAAATGAAGTTTTCAAAAATGAGGCATCCATCAACTTACTTACCTCGCTTTTCAATACATGCTTTAAATTTCATATTATTCCAAGTGTTTGGACTAAGTCAATAATCAAACCTATACCTAAAAGTAATAAAAACGACCCACGGGTTCCGTTAAATTACAGAGGATTGAGTTTAATATCAACAGTTTGTAAACTGTACACAAACATTTTGAATAAAAGACTCGTAAAATACCTCGATGTTAACGATATTTTAGAAGACGAACAAAACGGTTTTAGAAAAGATCGATCTTGTGAAGATCAAATTTTTGCATTAACTTCGATAATCAGAAACCGTAAATCTGACAATTTAGATACATTTACCTGCTTTGTTGATATGGCTAAGGCCTTTGATCGAGTGAATAGAGATATTTTATACATTAAATTAGCAAACATAGGCCTTACAAGTGGGAATTTTATTGAATCATTAAAATCTCTATACAAGGAATGTAAAGCTACTGTTGACGTAAACGGAAAATACACTGACTTTATTGACATATTATCCGGTGTAAAACAAGGAGATGTTATTTCTCCAACTCTATTTTCAATATTTATTAACGATCTAGCTTATGAATTAAAACAACTTAATCTTGGTGTAAACCTGGAAGAAAATCTAACAGTCAGTTTACTTTTATTTGCTGATGACATTGTTTTAATAGCTCCAAGTGAAGCAAATCTCCAACTTATGTTAGATCATCTTTATAAATGGTGTACAAATAATATCATGTCAGTAAATGTTAATAAAACAAAAGTTATTCATTTTAGAAAGAAGTCTAAACCTAGGTCACATTTTAAATTTAGATTAGGTAGTTCTCAAATTGAAACATGTGAACAATACAAATACTTAGGTGTAATACTTAATGAGTTTGTCGATTTTACCGAAACTGCCAATGTACTTGGCGAATCCGCCAGTAGAGCATTTTCAATGTTAATTCATGCATTGTTCAATAAAACAGATGTAATGTTTTCATCTTTTACTAAAATATACAGTTCTAAAATAATACCTATCATGGATTATTCCTCTTCTGTTTGGGGGTTTAAAAACTATCCCAAAATCGAAAGTGCTCATAATAAAATTTTAAAATATTATCTTGGTGTTCATAAATGTACTTCTACACCAGTCATACAAGGTGACACAGGTTTATTAACACCTCACATTAGACGAAAATTGTCCATGTTAAGATTATGGAAACGTTTTATCAATATGCAAGATAGTAGACTTACAAAAAAGATTTTTAATTACGATTTTAAAAGGTGTAAAAATAATTGGTCTTACGATATAAAACAAATATTTCGTGAAATGAATAAGGGAGATAACTTTTTAAATAAATCTATTTTTGGTAGTAAAAGTTCATTCATCGAAATGGCTAAAACAATATTACTTGATAAATTTAATCCTAAATGGACAAACGATATATCATCTCAATCTAGACTAGATATTTACAAACAAATAAAAACCACATTTAAATGTGAATTATATATAAAAATGAATATGCAAAAACATATGAGATCTGTTCTTACACAATTACGATCGGGAACATTACCCCTAGAAATACAAACAGGACGTTATCATAATATTCCCAGAGATTCTAGACTATGTAGACAATGTAACTCTAAAACTGTTGAATCGGAAATACATTTTTTATTCATTTGTACAAAATATGAAAACCTAAGAATGATTCTTTTCCAAAAATTGTCTTCCGTAGGAATTCTTAGTACTGATAATTATTACTATACTTTAAATGAAATTTTTCAAAATCAACATGCTATTAAAGCCTTAGGTTCATATATCACAGAAAGTCTAAAGTGTAGGGGCTAGATATGATTGTGTTTAGCCACTGCATTTTAGTCTCTTCTCATTTCGTGTTTCTGCAACATTAATCTATTTCGTGTATTATGTTTTATTTGTTTTGTTTTGTTTTTAAAATATATTATTATGGAATGTCTGAAGCGTGTGAGCTATATAAAATGGTATATAGCTCATACACTTCAGCCTCTCCTCTCTTTTCATGATATCAACTGTAACTGTTTTATAAATACTATGTATGCATGTATGAATTACTCCATATTATTGTGTGATTATTTGTGTGTGTGTTTTTTTTTTTTTTTTTTTTTTTTTTTTTTTTTTTCTATGTGTTTTGTTGTTGTTGTTGTTTCTTTGTGTGTGTATGTGTGCTCGCTGTAATATTTAATCTAAAATAACTTAATATATGTTTCATATTTTTGGGTCTTAAGTGACTAGATAAGCCTTATTAGGCTGGGTATGTTTGGAATGTTTGTTCTTTGTATTTATGTTGTATTATGTTATGTACCATGTCACTATAATAAATAAAATATATATATATATATATCTGCTCTCGTACAGGACATCAATACTTTATTAAATATATTCTACGACCATCCTCCCGCCTATCTTTGGATCAGGTAAGCCAATTGTCTGCCACTGGCTATGATATGCGCTTAGTACTTGGTTAAAAGCTAAGTGAAAATTAGGTCCAAAGATCTAGGCCTACCCAGATATCGTGAGTTGGACTACCGATTGCAATGATATGTGTTAAAGATATTGAAATGTGGCGTAGAGTCTATATCACATTTACTGTGGTTTAACTTTTCATTTTAAATATAGGACTGTATAACTGACATATAATGAATTAATAATGACTATATACATCATCTCCACGATCAAGACATACAAACATGGATTTTATAGTGAGGAAAGCATTTGCTGACATCAAATTTTACTATTTCTGGTATTTCACATTTTTGTATGTTGTTTTAGTCCTCTGATAACAAAACAGTACAGATAATGTCTACTTACAAATGTATATAGTAAACAGCGATTAAATGTCAATGAACTCTATGTTATTGGCTTTGAAGCTAAACCACTAAAACATGATACACCTCAAAATCATCTGATGAATATGTTTGTGATCATAACTAGCATCTTCCTGCTTAAAGCAAAATGATCAGAATGTTTTACTCTAACTGGAACCAGCAAATTTTGAAGCAAAATAGCGGATTTCGTTAAACTGTAGGCACAATGTATAACCTAAATATCACTGTCTAGTATGTGAAACGGTGCCGATTTTCCGTGTCACGAGTCATTTCTTACGGAAACTTTGCATCGGTGCTAGATATCTCCACTGTTGCTTACGATGCTTAGACGAAACTGTAGTGTAAGTAGTCATGTTTTGGCAAATTACAGACATGGTTTAAAGCACACGAACACTATCTCAAAATCGTATTTATAACTTGGTAAGTGCCGTATTTACAGATATCTACTCTAATGTTAGACACTTATCTAGGTTCAAATTTGACAGACGGTCATTTGTCAACTTTTGTGGCATAAAATTCAAATTTATGCTTCGTGATGTTTCAGGTGATTACATTTGCCTTATAGTTAATATGTTTACAAATCAATTGCAAATATTCAACGCTTTTGGGCATATTATAAAAAAATATCATGAATAAAAACGTCTGTCCGCCATCTTGTTGTGACTACATCGCGACACGTACCCAATTAGAAATTGGCTGATTTTCAAATTAATTTTAAACTGTGGGATAAAATTCCGATGGATTCTACAACAAGCATAATCATAAAGATGTGCCACCGTTCTGTAAATCACTAGACCGTCGAATGTTTATTTAAGCGATACATTTACTGTAAACTCACGGGAATTTGTATAAATACATTGTTTGTTATGACAATGTCATAATCAGAACAACTTATTAGCCCTCGCGCCGGATTTCTGATAAAATAATATATATATTTTGTATTACATCTAATGAAAAAGTTATATATTTATCCATTTGATTTCTGAAAATCTTTACGTAAAATGGAAAAGTTGAAATAAGATAGGGTGAGAATTCTGAGTAAAACCAATGTAGAAGTTTTATAGATATTTACAGTTAATTCCGGGGTCAGTTCATTTTGTTCTTTAGAAATAAAATTGCCATGTATTTAGGTTACTTATCCGCTTGTCTACACAATTTAATTGTTTTATCTAAACATGATATCCCTATTTGAGACACGTTCCGCGTGGCGAGCGCTTTGTATCGCTAGCTAGCGATTTCCTACAGAACGGTCTGCTACGATCGAGCAAATTGAATCGCTAGGTAGCAATACGTATCAGGTTTTTTCTTGCTAGCTGTATCATTCGGAACGCTTCTGCTTCCTTCAAAATGGCTCCCCCTGTGGGAACGTGTTTCTTTTTCAAGAATACTGATATATATTTTATTTAATGCATACATTTCGTCAACGCAGTTAAATAGAATAAGCATGTTGATAATTGATTTGAATATTTTTCATTTGTTACAATTCTGAACTTTTTGTTTTAGAAAGTTGCCATCTTTGATTTTTTAGCTTGAAGGAAACCGTTCCGTAGACCTCTTATGGTACAAAAATCGCTTTCAAAAAGCGCTAGCTAGCGATCGCCTAAGAAAACGTGCCCAAAATCAGTTAGAGGGAAAAGTATCACATTTAATGCATAAAAAAAAACTTTGTAAAAAGCGGGTTAACCTCTGTGTGTAATGTCTTTAATCACGAAAACAACTACACACAAGATTTAGGCAATGGCAATGTTTCCATGTCAAACATGAATTAGTTAACGACCGTTAATCGGACAGATTTGATTTTTGTTTTTAAGTTGACAATTCTGAAAGAATACATTTTTGCTATCACTATGCATGGATCAAGGTTAGATTAATAGTTTAATAAACTTTTTTGTGTTTCTAAAAAGCATTGACTTCTTACGTGCTCTGCAAAGGTAGTGTATAATAAACACACTTTATTATATGCTTTCTTGTGGAGTACCAGGATTTATCGGTAAATAAAAATCGATATTCCACTGTTTTGAAACAATAATAATAAATTTGTCATTTTTACTGCTTGAATGTGTCATTTTGAAGGCATATCAGACTTTAGCGATAAATAACACCAGCTTGAAGCATATAATCAACAGAAAATTTATTCATTTCGGTGTGAGATCTATTTATTTCACTCGAGAGCTAATGATATTATATTTTCACTCGTGGCTACGTCACTCGAGGAAATATAGCATTCTTAGCTCACTTGTGAAATAAAATTCGATCATGCACCAAAATGAACAAATGTCCTCTGTATATACATTTGCACGTACAAACACATTAATATTATACACATACAAATGTATTATCATGCATATACAAAATATATTATATCATTATTATAATCCATCGTCTATTTTGTTTTCATGCAAACAAAATAAACAAAATTACTTACGTAATAACACCTTTACCTATGTAATGTACGTTTATTATGGATACGGTTGTTGTTTTGTTGTGCTATTCTAGGAATAATTAATTAACGTTCACAGATGTGTAAAATAGCGTCATTAATTATGTTATAGTCATTTGATGATCTATATGATACGTCACTGTTTGTAACTAAGATAATACATTGTCATGTTTTGGCAGCAATCACGTGAAACCTGACAATTAAATGACTTGTCTATCTATGTTAGGCATCAACGTTGTGTTTACATCATATACTTCATTACGTTGGAAATTATTTTTAACTAGTTTGTACAGATTGACTTAAGACTTGTTAAATGGTGTAAATTTACCTGGGAGTTGTATAGTGTGTCAAAATTGGCCTTTAAATTGAATAGTTAGTGCGCATTGGTCTTTAAATTGTATAGTTAGTGCACATTGGCCTTTAAATTGTTTAGTTAGTGCGCATTGGCCTTTAAATTGTATAGTTAGTGCGCATTGACCTTTAAATTGTATGGTTAGTGCGCAATGGCCTTTAAATTGTATACTTAGTACAATCTGGCCTTTAAATTGTATAGTACATGTAAGTGCACATTGACCTTTAAATTGTATAGTTATTGCATATTGGCCTTTAAATTGTATAATGTAAACTCATGGCAAATTGGCCTTAAAATTGGCAAATTTGTGCAGATTAGCCAAGAAATGTATAGTTAGTGTAAATTGTCTAGTTTGTACATATTGGCCTTAACATATGTAGGATGCTCAAATTTTACAGTTTGTATAAACTGACCTTAAATTGTAAAATGTACGCAAATTGACCTGTAAATTATATAGTTTAAGATGAATAACCTTAGAATAGTTAACATTTTTTAAGGGTTGAGGTTTGTCTCCAAACAATGTCTCATACAATCCCAAGTTGACTGTCTATATCTCTCTCCTTTAATATCGCATTGAATCTGTCAATAAAGATTTTAATAAAATGCTGTGATGATTTTTATCAATAGCATATAAAGACACTAATGATACAATTCCTATCGGTTTTTTCACTGATTTTTCTCATTGACAAAGTCTGGTATTATATAGTAAGATGAATTAATATGTGTCAGTTTTTTTATGTCCAATATAATGATATGAATACTATTTCTGATGGCTACATAGCGTATGTCAATCAATCTTGATAGAACATTGTAAGAAATCAGCTAATGTGATCTGATCCTTCATAATTGACAAATGACATTGACCACATGCGGTACATACATACTACCAACTAATGCAAACGTGAACCTAGTTTTGAGACAATATTGCTCGGACTGCCAGACTTTTGTTACAAGACTGAATACAGCTACCTCTTCGCCTGATTCAAAAAAACAACTTTTGTTCAGCAACTAATTTAAGTCGGTCGTAATGATTGATTTCCTGTAACGTTTCACTGTTAAGACCATCAAAATCAATAGTCTTTATTTAGGGACATATTTCTTTGCAAAATAAGTATTTCGGACTTAAAATCGTCTGAAACTAGTGTTTTCACCGTTTATGTATAGAATGCGACTAAAACACAAATCCTTAAAACGTATTATAAAAGGGGATAACGCAGAATATGCTAAACTTCTCAGACCAATAACGTCACTCTGTACGTCATTTTGATTAAGGGAAGTAACCGCTGTGGTATATCATTTCAAAAAAGGAAAGTGACTGCTGTGGTACGTCATTTAAAAAAGGGAAGTCATCGCTGTGGTATATCATTTCAAAAAAGGGAAGTAACCGCTGTGGTACGTAAATTTAAAAAAGGGAAGTAACCTCTGTGGCACGTCATTTTTATAACCTCTGCGGGGAGGTTGAGAACGAGTCTACAGCCTAATATAGAATTTCCTCAACGCTCACGTACTTCATTCCATATAAATCATCTACGTTTTTAGGGAGCGTTGTCTCAAAGATCTCAAGTAATATCGTTTCAATTTGTAAACCATCTAACACTCTGAACATCTCCATGTCTTCTACTCTGTGAAAACAATCGAAATAAAAAACTCCAAAAGTGATCGTTAATGTAAATTGGACGTGTAAACAGTCAATATTGCGCTACCAGAATATTGGTGAAAAGAAAATAGTAGGATTAATGTCCACGATACCACAGATATTTTGCTAGAAGATTTTAGATTGCTGATGCACATAGTTTAGACGTGAACATTTGCCCGAGTACCAAATTTGTTAGTGTGAAAGCTCTATGTTTGTTATAATACAGATACACGACTACGTTTGGAGACAGTTTTACTTTGTAAGCCCACCACATGTTTTATCAAATATTTTGATTTTCTATTCTTATTTTTTTTTCTATTTTATATTTTTCTATTGCTGGTACTTTTTGTAGTTGAGACTACCAGAGTAGATTAAAATCTATGTTATAGAATTTCATTGAATTTGGGGATGGGGGCTTTTGGATATCAGATGCTGAATCTGTTAAATGTGATGCATTCAAGAATTTTGTTTTCATGTAGTCATCAACCATATTTGGTATATTAAAAATAATAGTTCTACCAAAAAATCATCGACATTTATTTTTTACTAAATTTCCTTTGTCTCCTTTGGTTAGTAATTAGTATCAATCCACCGTTAACAGATATTCTTTAGAGCGATGTCTTACAGGATCTCTAAGGTTCGCTAGGAGGGTTACGTCCAGATGACCTTTATGTCGACCAATCAATGCGTAGCTTTCTTCTAGACGAAACGCTATTTATAGCATTTTGATTTCGTAATTAATATTTTTAGACCAAAGACGGGGGTGATATTCAGACTGTGATCGAACGGCTCATTTCAAATTGCGTGTCGTAAACAATGTAAACAATTTACTGAACATAATGACTGCATCATGAATATTATAATGAGAAAAGGTCACCTGAACGTTACCCGCTTAACGAAACAGCCAGATGTAAATTAGCGAGTAGGCGAGCGCAAATTTTAGATCGGGTTTTAATCAGATTGTATTTAGTGTAAGCTAGAGAATGATCCAAAGATAGAGAGATATAGAGGGAGAGAATGTCATGAGCATTTAGAGGTTTATATTTATTATACCTCGTATGACATACGGCCATTCTTCATCCTACCACTGATTCTAAATCATGTAGAGTAGATTTTGGTCACTGACGGAAATAGGTGCATAGTAACTGGTTAACAGGAAATCCAGAGATTTAGCCTTTCCATAAACGGTGAGCAGGTTGACTGACCGCCGTGATAAATTATGAATGTTTTGCTACGACTATAACATTAACAGATCGCAATATTAGAAGTATAATCAATAGTTCAAAACTTGGCATGAGGTTTACAAGGTATACAGTCACGTGATCTTCAGAATGTAAACAAACCTTTGTATTCCGACATTTTCTTGCAGCAGCAAAAATATGAAAAATGAAATATTACATAACAATTAGAGCTAACGAATCAATTGATTTTTTCCGGGAAATATAGGCAGTAGTTATTTTACTCGCAATAAAATGCCATTCGAATATTTGTCTGCCAGAAAGGGAATTCGGCGAAAATCAAATGTTTGTTTACCTCATATGTTGTTGTAGATCACGTGACTATATATCCTGCTTTACTTATATTATTTTCTGTACAATGTGATTGTCTTAAAGTTAATTGTGAAAGTTTGTATATTCATATTGTGCTAATCCACTGTGGAATGTATGCATAGGAGCGGGTTAATAGTTAAGCTATACTGATTCAAGTTACGTGAACTGTATAAAATGTGATAAAATCAAAATACCACGAGATTTTGTAAGATTATGCGAGATTATTCGAGATCATTTGATATTTGTTTAGTTTTACATTAAATGCTTACGTCATTCAGTTATTATATAATATCGAATGTTGTTTATACAGATGTGAAATACAAGATTCAGAACTTCTTGATCTGATAATTTATTTTTACATTTTATTAAATGATAAATCGAACTCCGATTATAGAACAATATGACGTCCGTATAGTTTCGTCTTGAAAAAATTAATATGCCCACTCTCTCGCTTAAGAGTTTAAATGTGGTTTAAAAAGGCTTTCATACACGTGTACAACCGACTTGCTCAAGGAAATTAGCGTGCCCTTGGTGGGGGTTATAACCCGATGTCTCAAGTTTCCTTAGCGCGTCTCCTACCACTGGACCACTGCTTACTTCTGTACAATTAAGAAGATTAATTGTAAATTGCTATATTTGTAGTGGACTGGTGACCTAGGACAAATATAACAAGTTTTTTTGTATTGTTGTTCTATTTCCATTCGATACCTGTATATCTTCTTGGAGTATAGCCATTGAACAGAAAGTTGAACCTTTTCTAGGCTACCCACGACCGCCCACCACGATATGAATGAAATATTATTGAAATGTTGATATGTGTTTAACTATAGGTTAGAAGGGACTGTCAAGAGATTAAAGCCTTTATAGGTGTAGTGAATAGGACGACTGTCCGCCGATTTGACTTAAAAGTATTTAAATGAGGATATGTCTTTTATAATAGGTTAAATACAATTATACACTGTCAAGCATCAAACATACCATTTCATTATTTATCATAGTACTACGATGTTCATGACTCTCATGATAAACATGTATAAAGCTATATCCGACGTGTATACCTAACAAAAAAAGTATGTGTGTATGAAACAAACAAATTATATTCTCATTAATGTCACTGATGAAGTGAATATTGACATGTTAGTTTTTATAGACAAAAAAAGCATACATAACCTTAATTGATGTCATTTTCTACACACATAGAGTGGTGCTCTACTACTAACTTACTGTAGTATGGAAGCATGTAGATATCATGAACAAAGGCGGTTCTGATTCACAGTTTTAGCGTTGTATTCATTTCAAAGTACTAACTGTTAATAACAAGATAGTAGTTATGCATTTAGTCAGAACTGTCTCATGAATTTAGTTCATATGATTATACTACAATTTATCAACATAAAAAGTTTATACAGTTCATTGGTACATTCAATATAAACAATATAAATATCAACACATCAAGTTGTACTTGATTGAAAGTAGTTGTTTATTTAGACAGAGCAGAGGGTGGAGCGACCCATGGCTACGAACCCATATAAAAATAGATTTTTATTCGGGTTTCGAATGTATGAGATTTTCCCTGTGTTACAAACAGTGTAGCGTTACAATGTCAAATGCGTGTACGGAGAACAAAAGGATTGCTTTATGTCTCGTGATTTTCAGCAATAATGAGTGAAAACCTCGTGTGTACCTTATCAACGTGGGTGACAAAATTTGAGTACCTGGTATCTTTCTTTCAAATACTTTTACTCGGGGTGAACATATAGAAACGTTTAACTATTTGGACAATCTTAGTCGATGGTATAAATAACATAATAGTCTCACTATAGGGACCTCTTTTCTTCTCGAAATTAGCTTTTAAAGATTTAAATATCGTCCAATATCGCGCGGTTTTGCAATAACCAATGTGGTCTTTGTAGTAATAAAGAATGTAACCAGCTGTAAACGAAGAAGATAAATTATTCTATGATAAAACAGAGGATACTGTGATGGGATGTGATAGGCGACAATTTTTCGGCGTAGCTGTCTAAGCTGGATTTTGATCTACATTTCTGTATAATGACGTCTCTGGGATTTCGGAAATCCGCCGTTCTATTGGATGATTTTATAAGCACTGAGAATGACGTACGGGGGAAACAGAGAAAACCCCCTCTTCGATTGGATGGCCCTGACACGCGCGAAAAAATAAAGGCCACACTATTGTAATGCAGTGTTTTACGAAATTTTGCTTCGTTCGTAGATTTTTTTTTTGGGTAGACTTCTATTGCTTTCCAAAGTGTTTTTTTATTTTGTAACAATAAAAAGTTACGTGTCAAACACAATATTTTATGGGTAAAATGAATTACGTCTCCAGATGTGAACCGGTTTCTAGTAAAAAGTCTGACATATTACCCAATAATTATTAAATTTGCCTCACTACGTCCAGTTTCCGGGGTTTACACTTTGAGAGTCACAGCTCCACATATAGACCAGTTCATTGTTATTGTTATGATGTCTATAAATAGTAACAAGGAGCTGATAAAGACTACAGGTAACCGTTCGCTGGTTGGCAAGAAATGATAGCGAGTAAATACAATGAAAACACAGTAATTTTAAAATTGCAATTACTAAGTCATTTTTCATCAAACAATTTTGCATTTTATATCACTAGAAAGGTCTTGAAATTCATATTTTGAATATCTAAAAATTATTTGTCAAAAAGAATTGTTTTTTGTTGGCGAGTGTTTTAATGATCTGCCCTATGAAACATTTAATATTCATAGCTCGAAGAGTAATGTTTAATCAATTTAATCGTGCGGTTAAAGTGCTACTAGGGTATCAGTATTTTTTGTGAGCCACAAAATAAGAAATCTAGATGAATCGGTCTAGTAAACGCAGTTGTACCCCTTGTATATAAGTATATTAAAGGTATGTTGGAAAAATCAAAGGGAGGTAACTTGACAATTCCCTGTGGTTATCAGTGTACGGCAATTGCATTGGCTGTCATATTGTTTACGGTAGGCAATCATGTGCCAAGTCTGCGAAACTGGTCTGCAAATGTTGTTGATGAAGTGATGATGCGTGGTCACAACTTGTATGAGCAAATACTAACGGAATCTGGCAATCCATCACCACGTCAAAAAATAGGTTTTAACATTAGTGGTCCTATGTAAATGGCTCTTCTGTGACCTTTGACCTTTTCCTCAGGTGAGCACCCAGGGCCCTTTGGGCCCTCTTGTTTTTAAATCGACGCCGTTTGTCTTTTTTAAAGACATTTCTTGTTTTCTCTTTAAAGAAAAAAGTTGTGATATATGATTTTTTCTATCAACAGCTCTTAAATAGTAACAGCTGTATTTTTGTTTTACGTTGCCCTGCAGCGGGTACCATATTCTGTTTTAAGTTGTTATTTCTGTTGTTGTTTTATCTGTCATATATCTTAACTTATCTTACAAGAAACTAGTAGACACAATATATCAAACTTAACAATGTACCAGTATATAGTTCTAAGTATACAGAGGTTGTATTGTAACATTCTGACAGTGATTGTTGTCTTCAAAATTTACAAGTATACTCATATTAACTTTCTAGTAGCTGTCTTCAATTGCATTTCAAAATGACAATTTATACTGGGTTTAACGCCATTTCAACACAGTTTTTAGGTTATTTTACGGCGTCCAGTGCACCTAACGTAGCTTTCCTGGACCATAGTATTTATCCAGTACTTATCTACCCTTCCACAAGCCCGGAAACTTCTCAATATACCTTATTAATGGAAGGAAAATGATAAAATGACAAGGAGTTGCATAATAACTTTCAAGCAGCTGTGCTCAAATTCTGCTGAAATGACAAATAGCATTATACCTTTCTTGCAGCTGATAATCTGGACTTTCGTTCTACTATTTGGCATTTATATATTCTAAACCGCCCTTGAACGTTTGCAAGTTTGTACAAAAATAATAAGGTTCATTCTGAGTTATCTTATTAACGACGGTCCAGAGGTAACCTAACAACAACATTGTGGGTTCCCTTGAACCTTTACTGACATTTTCTAAGTTATTGGCGATCGCTAGGTGGGCAGTAAATACGGAGAAAAATGGTTTTGAATAGCTGCACTAGTTCCATATTATTGGAACAATACTTATTTGATATATTAACTACTGCAAAAGTCGTCGTTTAAACAATTATAAACTACAAAACTGCCAAGGAATACGTACAATCATAGTTCACATAGATGAATCGAATATATACGTGAATCGGCCGGGAATGTAAGCGCTAAATGAACTTTAAATCGTGTCCATGTATCGTGTACCTATGCTGTATGTTACTATAAATGAAAATAGCTGTTTTTAACCAGTTTATCTAATAACCAATTCTACAGTTTTAATCATTATTTTTCACATAATTATACATGCACACAAAGCTAAAGCTTGACTCTTTCGAATTGACTCTTTCGCATACGCTTACTAATAATTTCGTAGGCCACTTGCTTACCATCGATCAACGCAGATTTTATTTTCGCGACACAGAAGTCGTACCAAAGACCATGTACAACAAAGCTATTCGAACTGATATCAGTTTTTAAAAAATCTAATCAATTTTCAATGGTAACTAACACCGGAAGTTCATAATGTTTACTATTTGTGACAAGTGGTACTTACACTGTGTATATAATCATCGATGCAGTTTAATAATGTCTATGAACTCATTGAATTGTCAACAGAACCATGCTGTGTCACATGAAGGTAAACAAGTTCTCAGTATGTTATTTTTTATTAAAATATTTTTGTTATTTATTTTAGTTCAACAAAAAATAGTTATTTCTTAAGTATGTATTGATCCATCATGGGGCGTGTGTACAGCTTATATGGATGATGAAATAAGGACCTTTCTACCGCTATGTCGTCGGTACTGTTTTTGTCTCTTAGGTGGGGAACGACTGGTTGATGATAAAATCCGTCATGCGTCTTAGGAAATCAAATATATTAATTATTATATAATCTGACTGATTATCTGAACTGTTTAAAACCTTGTCCGAAAGATTCACGATCATACTGGTCAAATACCGAGTGCCTTTTTTATCAATGTCACGATAACACGAGGGCCCAGATGGTCCGCCATTGCTAACCTGAGTGGAAAAAAGGTTTGATGAACATTAGCCATGTGGCCTTCGGAGTATTTTAACAGTATAACGTTGACGATATTGTTCTCACAGCTAAATGAAAAAAAAATGGTATTGACTCAGTCTGCAGAGATTCGATTCCACGATCATTCGATCTTAAAACACATGCCTTTTGTTAGGTTGTTGTAACTTTTGAAGCCCCCCCCCTGTTATTGCCAATCTTACAAAAACACCATTTTAAAATGGTTTATGTCTTAACGATGTAGATCTATAATAAATGTTTTCAATTAGTTTCTCATGAATGATTTACACCTACTCTGATATATTTAGTAGTGTCATACTCATGTTTAGTTATTTCATTGAAACAAAAACAGGCTCAGAATATATATATTTAAAATGAAAGTTTTTAATTTTTGCTCGACTATTCGGAGAGTTGCATATGCTTGCTATTCAAGTTGCGTAAGTCTTTGCTAGACTACATTTAAATTATGACCGCTTCATTCGTAGAAACTTTTTGATTTGGTTCATCATTTTATCTTTGCAACTACTGGTGGATTTTCACTGGAAAATGTACACACGTTTAGATGTTACTAATGAATGACAAATACCAAATTGCATAAATCTAGCATTATATTTGGCTGGATTGTTACTATTTTGTGAATTTCTTTGTTAGAACATATAAAATGTCATTGCATTTTATAGCCATATTTTCATGCTAATGTACGTTTGTGACTTTACAGCTATTACTCCTCGTTATCGTGCTACTGGTATCTGTCTATTAATATCCCTTTGGGAGTCTTTTACTTTGATTTGTGCAGCCGACAAATTGGCACAACGGAATTATACCACCATCGCATGTACCCATTTACACCTGGGTGAAGAGAAGCAATCGCAGGTAAATTTCTTGCTCAAAGAAATTAGCGGGGTTCGAACTAGAACCTCTAAGCGTTTCCTACCAGTGGACTACTGCTCTCATCTCAAAGTGATTGCATATATTATATATTAAGTTTACATGGACACCCCGAAAAGTAGAACGCGGTGTCCGTGGACTGTTCTTGTTTATTAATTGATTACACAAAACTTTATTTCTTGGGTAATAAAATAATGAAAGATGCCTGACAGTTTAAAATCTCTTATGTCGTAAATACGTAAATAAACTAGGCATATCAGATTGCGTATGCGATTGAATTAATAACATAATTGATTTAAATGTCAACGAACTGTTATGACTTGAAGTTTCTTGAATGTGCTAAAACCATAACACTTAAAAGTGCATTAACGGTTCATAATAAATTAGAATTTTGAATTATGAAGACGCCTTTACATTACATTTACAAGTAGTTCCAGACCACTTTCTTGATGTTTAAGTCTCAAGTGATCACTTTACAGATTTCACAAATTATAAATTTTGGTTGGGTTTAACGTTCCTGGAAATGCTAAATCTCTCTGTCTGTGACTGACAACTGCCCTACGTGATTTAGATTCAGCAGTTGGGGGAGAATGACATTAGAAAACAACAGAAAATTACAATTAAGCGGACATTCTGGTTCGATGTTAATTACGTACTAAAGTTTGTTTGTGAAACTTGGACCTAGCTTGTGAATGAAAACTCATCAGAACAAAACGTCTTTAATACGTATCACATTGTATAAGTTATAAATGCAACACATATAGACGAAGTCCAATTAAAAATATAAATTGTTAAATTTTACTTCATGCCATGTGATGATAGAGCCCTCTAAAAGCCACCCGGCTAGCTCAGTTGGTAGCATACAAGTCTACTGATCGAGGGGTTGTGGGTTCGATTCCCGGGCGGGGCATTCTTTCGTTGACCTTGGCCATGAAATTATTTCTACGACCATTCTCCCTCCTAACAATGATTCTAAATCATGTAGGGCAGTAGTCAGTCATTGACGAAAGTATGCGCTTAGTAGTTGGTTAACAGCTAAATTCAGAGATTTAGCCTTTCCAGGAACAGTGAGTAGGTTGACTGACCGCCGTTATATGACCTATACAATGTGTTGCTACGGTGTTAAACCCAACAAAAACAGAACAAAACAAACAAGAGTCCTCTAATCAATGAAAATAGCTTAAACAACTGTATGCCAGAAGGGGCCATCTAAATCCAAATGATTTACATTGATTATGTTTGCGTAAATAATGTTTTAAACAATTCGTATTTAGAAATATAAATCAATCACTAGAAGTCTACCAGAAAATGTTTAATTTCTATAAATTGTAAATGCGTTTTTTTTAAACAACAAAACATGGCTAGCAGCTCGTTTCTTCATTCAATGGTTGAATTTGCATTGACAAAAGTCATCATTTTACAATATGGTCAGAAAGAATTGCTTTAAACGTTCAATAAATCCATTGATAATTTAACTATTTACATATAACAAGAAAGAACAATTTAACCAATACAGCTTATTGTCCGACAACTAAACAATTTTCAATTTATCATATCATTGGAACATTGTGTAAGGTATTGATTTCTGTGGTGCGGGGGAGGCTCTGTCACATTACGTATAATGTCAACGGTATATATCAACTTTTGCTTCATGTTTTATCGTGGCTACAACGATATGAGAAAGCTTGTAAATTGTGTGGGATGACAGCAAAAATAACAACCGAGACAAGACCGTATTGCTTGTAACAATTGCTTCTATAGTGTCCACCATAAGTTAGGAGACAATAGATTCTAGCTGAATGTGTTTAATTCAATGATTGTTTCTGTAGATCCAACACTTTTGTTAATATGTCAATGCCGTTATTTGTGAAATAAAGAAGTATGTATGTATGTAACTATTATGTTAGTTGTTGATTACATTAATTATATTCAGCTTGTGACATTTCTAAGCTATGGAAACTACGATCAGATCATTTCTGTTTCGTTTCATAGTTCAAGATACTTTTTGAATGTCAACTATCTTTCAGCATTCATTTTAACTTTCAAGGGGCAACGTGGCAGGGCCCTTTTCGATGGTAAAATAGCGACAAAAGTAAAATTATTGGAAAAATCTTTCACTTTCGTAAAATACTATGCAAAACTTAAGATTATTTCTAGTGATAGAGTTAAGTGTTTTAAAGCAATATATCTGTCTTCTTATCTAAAACTTCATATATGGAAGCAATATATTCCTCTCAGATTTCTCAATAATACACATTAAAGACCAAGGGGATTACTTTAGGGAAAAGGAAAATAATACATACGTTTATGGGAAGAGAATCGGGGCCAAATGTTGGCCCAAAATAGTATAAAACATAGTAAATAGAACTATCATAAAATTACAGAGCAGAACTAAAATGCATATAAACATAAACTTCATGTACTGTCAGATATATATAATATAAGCTTTCTAGTAGGTGTAGAAACAATGTCATCTAACTTTTGATGGGTACTGTATCTACAGACACTCTACCAGTCAAACACTGTCATGTAGCAGTAAACAATACATTTAGCTCAGTGTTCAATGTTATAAATGTACGAGTGACTTCTCTACACTGTATGATAGTACCATAAACTATATCAACTATCATTTCTACTAAGGTTATAATTTATATCTTGTTGTTTGTGCGATGTATTGTGTTAGGTTTATCTACTGGATCGCAGTTTGACTCTCCTCAATCATTCTCTCGCCTCCGTATCTGAATGGCTAAGGTCGCTGACTTTCAAACACTGTGGCCAAACTGTCTGAGAGACGGTCACAGGCTCAAACCTGACTTCTATACTGGGAAAGTAGTCTAGCGGTTTAAGTTTTCAAGTCGTTTAGTATCGTGGCCATACTCTCTAGAAGAGGGTCGCGGTTAAGGTTGGTGACTTCCAAGAACTGTGACCATGGTTGAAGTCCCCACTTTTAATTTCTGTGACCATACTCTCTGAAAAATGATCGCAGGTTCAAGCCTAGCTTCTATACAGGGAAAGTATTCTAGCGGTAGAGGTTTTCATGTCGCTGACTTTCAAGTAATGTAGCCATACTCTCTGAGAGAGGGCTGCAGTTCAAGCCTTGCTTTATACATAAAGTAGAAAATAGTGCTCTCGCAAGCAGGAAGTCTAAAACTGGTGTAAATCAGGAATGATATTCTAGTGAGCATAACAATTAAAGTACAAAGAGTGAAGTTTGGATAGCTCGAACTCTCCGGATAAGTCGAACATTTTATGTGGCACCTTTATATTTCCAATATTTAGCCACGTTAAAATCCCCTAGAAAACACCCAAGGAAAAAGCAGCAATAATGTCTAATTTGAATACTTCGATCTCTCAAACTTTTGTCAGGAAGCTTTGAGTTCGAGCTTTCAACTTCTAATGTATAAATAAATGAATCTTTTTATTATGATTTGTAGACCATGTGTAATTTTACTTATTTTAACTACCTATGTAATTTTACTTAAGTTTAATATTCTTAAAGCCACTTTATGAAGATATATTCATCAACAATGGACTTGAACATTCTTTTTCAACGACCAAGGTAACAAAATATAACATTACAAAATGTACTGTATTCGAGACACAATAAACAGTTCAAACCATTCTACTTTCAAAATTTAAGGTTGACTACGTGTCCATTTCTTAAAAAAAGTTGGGTACTTTTATACTACATGTAGCACACTTTATTCATTTATACGCTTATGTTCAATATACCTGATCCACAAAAGTTTTAGAGCTTAGTTATGTAATTCAGAGTAGTTTTTTTCTATGACATGACTTCATTTTAAACACACTGTGACCAAAACTTTTGTTTCCAGTCTTGACGACCAAATTCTACTTTCGGTTTCGATCTACTTTCACTTTGAAATGCAATAAATAAGCAAGATTTGCATTTATTTAAACTATCTTGTTCATTAGCGTTGTTTTGAAATAGATAAGTCTATTTTCTTTGCAGTCCAACAACAGTGATAGTGTTGATAATGGGGCTTAAATATTCTTTAACATTGTTATTAATATTCCGACTTTAAAATACATTTATTTAAAAGTATAGACTCAAAACATTGTAGAGATACCGGGAATTACGTAAACATAAGCAGTATCTAATAGTTTTAGTTGCAAATGATGTCTCTGGTCGTATTAATACTACAAAAATACAAAATACAGCGTATATTATAAATCATACAGCAATGAGTGAAAAGCTTCGAAATAATCATCTTTTTTATCAAACACAGAGTGCACTGAATGCATCACAGCACGCAAGATAGCATCTATTTATAGATATTTTTGTTTGTCCTAGATCTTGTACTCAATGTTTGTAGTAAATGAAGACAAATGAAATGCACAAAAAGCAGTACGATGTTGTTCTTTACAACAAGATAAGAATTCCCGCCAAGAAATCATGTAACAATATAGACGTCATCAATGTCAACACGTGTACAGGTTAAAAATAATAATCATAATACAAAATAGTTTATCATGTGAGTTGTGCATTAACTGTGTTTCTAATCTTCAAGATTAAAGCCCCTATATTACGAAACAATGGTATACAGTCGAATGATCTTCAGAATGTAAACAAACCTTTATATCTCGTCAAATAATACAACAGTCAAAAAATAGCAAAACTTCAAATAGCGTAAAAATAACTATAGCATTTGTTTATCCAAAAAGACCTCAGAAGACTGTAATATAGTAGTTGATAATCGGAACTCGAATTTATGGATTCTTTGTATACACGTTTTAAAAAAATTCAACTTTGTTCCGCACAGGTACATCTGATACAAAAAAAGATTTTGTTCTTGAAAAAAAAACACATCAATAGGAGTTCCAAATCGAATCAATTGTTTGTTCTGAATCATTTTGTATATGAACTAGTTTATTGCTCGATTATTTTGGTGCAAAAGATTTAAAGCAAGAGAAAGGTAGTTGTTATTTTATGCGCTATTTGATGTCATTCAGATATTTATCTGTGAAGAGAAATAGTGAAAATAAATTGATTGTATACCTCATTAGTTGCTATGGGTGGTCACTTGACTACAGATAGTAAATGCCAAGTACAGACCTAGGTCTACAATCTTAGCCTCACCAGGAACAGTGAGGTCAACTGACTATCCCAGTATCATAGGAAAATTGTCGAAGAGCAGCGTGAAGCACCAAATAAAAATTAAAAAAATATATTTATAGATACTGAAGAGTTAGATACTATTGGTAAAAAATACCTAGGAATGCTGGCTAGGTTACTGGTTGTCGTACTCAACCTAATAAAAAAGTTTTGATAAATCCCTTTTCAACAGAAACACAAAGTGAAATATGCAGATCAGGTTTAAGTCTTGGTATAGGGGCTTTAATGAAAGATGTACAATCAATCATATATTCCAACTGTCATATAGTTTTACCCAGATAAATGTAAGAATGTAAGTTGTTTTCTGCGCTATCATAGTACACCAATTTTCAAGTGTACAGGGAGATGATCTATATCATAACAAAACAACATGTTATATATAATGTGGAATTTACTTCACTACACTCGACAGTGTTCTAAATTACAATATTGAATGTTCTATACTATAGCCTATTGACAGTTCATTTGTATGGGGGTCAAAGACTTTTAAATCTTTTCCATGCGTGTGTTGAACAAAATTCACATTCTGTTAATTATACTAGTTATACTGGGGTCCAAACATTTCTCTATACATTTATATTTTTCATATTTTCTTTGAAAACTTGAAATTTCGTAGAGAATGTAAGAATACAAAAAAAGTCATTTTTTCATTAAAAACAACATTTTGACAAAAATGACGATACCATAAAAGAACATAATTTAGCTATTATTAGTTGTGAAACTAACTCCAACTTGTAAAGTATATCTAAAACATCAAAATTTAACATGTGTAAAGGAACTTTTGGACCCCAGTGTATTTGTCAGTAGAGACTATAACAAATATTCTTCATCCGCACCATTAACTAAATTTAGGGTTAACTGATTTGTTTTGTTTTATTAACTGTGATCAGTACCTGTATTATTATAAGTGATGAGGACTTACAGCACTAAATAGCTTAATGAAGTTTTCGAGACCAAAAATTAACGAAGAGGAGCTAAAAATCTGTGACTGCAAATATGAATACAACTTACAAACAAAACGTGACATTTTTGACTGACGTATCGGTACCAATATTGATCGAAATGACGATAAAAACTAGAAAAAAAACCACAATTACATGTTTAACAACGAAACGACAACATAGTCATTATCATAATTAGCACCTCTTGGTTTATAGCATTCAAGAGTTAACATATCATTCGCCTCATATTTACATAATAGTATTTTTTTCTCAAATTATTTGGAGACTTTCCAGGAATTCACTGATTTGTGAAATATGGATGATTAATAGTGCAAGCAATATTACTGAGTCGCAGTTCAGTTTAATTCTGCTATAAAGACTACATTGGTTAATGTAAAATTATGTATAGTTATGTCGATTTTTAAGTCGCAAACGTGATTCCATGTTTACTCCGTCAATGGACCTTTCCATGACCTTACCTATTAACATATTTAACTATTTATTTACTATTTCTCGTGCACTAAAGTGATACAAATAAAGTGCCCTACAAAAGTGTTGGGCCAATGCGTTTTGAGAAAAACAGAAAATGTGATCATTTATACCACTAGTAATTTTGTTATATTTTTAGCTTATTTATGAATCATAGATGTAGTTTGAATCATAAATAAATATGTGATAAACTAATAAATGCTGATTTAGGAAGTTTCTCAGATGACTCTTTGTAGGAAGTTTCTCAGATGACTCTTTGTAGGAAGTTTCTCAGATGACTCTTTGTTCCTCTATCATGGGTAAATGTGACAACCAGTGAAGATTTTCACAAAAAATCTTTCGAAAAAGTTATCTCAAGTCAATGTCATAAAATTTGCTGTTGAAAGTCAGTAGGATAATAAACATAAGTATGATATGATATTTAAAAGATATGCAATATTCTACATAATTCAATTATATTTTGAAAAAGGTGTCCAAAATTGACCGTATTATTACTGATTCTTGCTTTTGACTTACGATTATTCTTATCGTAAATCTTGCAACATAAAAACACAACAGGACTTTAACCAAGAACTTTTATATGGCTTTTTGTCAAGTTATGCTAAAGAAGAAACTTTACCTTTGTATTTGAAGGTAAAAACCCGACAAGTTTTGTAGCATCAGATGTTAGTATAGTAATAGGATTTTATAACTGAGTTATATTGTGTGGTTTTTTGCTTATGTCAGCAATAAGAAATACATTTTAAGTCAGTAATAACATGCACCAAGAAACTTGTGATGTTGTTGGTTTTGTTTGCAATAACAATCAAAGTGCTGAAAGTACTGATGGGATGGTTCAACTGAAATTGTAAATCAAAGCACTGATAGAACTGGTGGGACGTTCAATTGTAATTGTAAGAAAGCGGAACATGGCGCTACACCCCTGTGAAAAAATCCCGGAACATCCACGTTATAGTTCGGATAACCAAAAATGTCTTTTGGACTACCAATAATCTACAAACAACTACATTTACTAGTGTTTGCTTCTAAAATGACCTATTTGAGCAACCACTTTCAAATTCTAATTTCGTACACTGTATAACCATTAAAGATTGTATGATTTTGCACAATTCAATGTTGTTTGTACAGCAGAACTTTACTGTATTTATTGTTTTATATTTTCAGATTTGTAACATTCTGTGATTTGGTTTTGCAAGGGTTAATGTTGAAGGTTAAGTGCACTCCGGTATGTCACAGACTCGCTATGCATCATATTCTGACTTGACCAACCCAGCTTTAAAAAATGCCATCAACCAGAATTGTCTTTCCACCATACAACTTGCAACACTGGGTAAGTTTTTATGTGTTTTTCATGTTTAATATGAACTCGAGTGATATGCAATGCAAGTATATATAGTGAAGAAGAAATTACTTTTCTTTTTAATAGTATTCAATATTAATGTGTGGAATAAATAATGAAACAATGAACAAATACGTCTCAGCTTAAGAGCTACTCCATTGTAGTTATCATTACATACTATAGAATTTTGAATGTTAAAATATTTTATGACCGAAATACAAAGGTTATTTTAGAAGTTATGCAAATGATGCCAGTATTAAACGCGACGTCGACAATGGCATAACAAAACACGTGCTGACATAACTAAAACAAGCTGGATATTTGTAAGTAATTTTTCGACTCGAGACTCCTTTGTAGTGTCATATGTTCCACATGGAATATAAATTGTACTAACTAGTCACTGCTGTGTCTATGCGTGTACATATTTATCTACGATTTTATTCTTAAGGACCGGTCACATAGGCCAAAACGCAAGAATCACGCAAAAATCACGCACAAAACTAGTCTTGCGTGATACATCCGTGATATTCGCGTTTCATCAGCGTTTCTGACGTTGAGCATTCGTAGTTGTGAGTGGAACTGCGCCTTTTCAGCGTTATGCGCGATTCCAGGTTTTGAACAGTTCAAAATTTATCTTCGCGTAAGAGTTTACGCAGTTTTGCGTTGTTTTACGTATTCTTTGCGCAGTTTGCGCAGTTCTTACGCGGATTATGGGCGAATCATGCGTGGAACATCAGCGATCGTGCGTGAAAATGTACTGAAGCCCGCACCCGTTTATATACGCGGAACGGCGTTGAAAGGACGCGACTCAGACGCACATTATGCGTAGTTCATGCGCGAATCATGCGCCAATTATACGCAGTTTATCATGGATAATGGGCAGAATATGCGTGGTTTTCCGCGAAGCTTTCGTTGGGCACATTCAAGTCTGTGCCCCTTTTTGGGCTTATGCGTGGTTTATAAGTGCTTTGTAAGTGATTTTTGCGTGATTGATACGTAATTCTTGCGCAATGTATCGGTGATTTTTCATCGCGTAAATCGTAGAAAATGGTCAAATCCTCGACAGACAAGCACGCACAACCATAATTTATGCGTGATTCATGCGTTTTGGCCTATGTGACCGGCCCTTTACCAAAATAATGTCACATTAATTTTTATTTGGCCATATATGTTTGAACATGTTGTTGAGCATGTAGTAGGAGCAGTGGTCTAGTGGTGGTACGCGTGCTTAGGGATCAAGATCTCCAGGGTTTGAATTCCAGTAGGGGCACTGCTAATTTCATTGAGCAAGAAATTTATCTATACAATTGTTCCACTCCACCAAGGTTTAAATGGGTACTGTGAGGGATCACCTGCCTGAAGGAGATTTCAATGACCAGGAAATTTGGAAACACATATTGTTAAGTCGGCTAAAATGTATATAGAAGCAGACTTTAAACCGCACTTTAACTTTAACTTCGGGTACATGTTGTATTTAAGGAAGCCATAGCTTAGATTCGGGGCTCAGGATAATTACCGGTGCACTATGCGAGTAAAACTAACGTTTCTTCCAGTGTCAACATTGTAAGCTACTGCACGTTGTTAATTAATTTTGGATAAAACATAGTTAAAAGATGGAAAGCTGAATTGTTATACTATATTCAGACCGTACTGATAGTTTCAATCGTAACAACACATTTCTTGCTAGTTTGTTATCGAGCTTTCATTATATGTGGTCTCATAAAAGAACACCTACGTCAAACCTCAACTTAAACAGAATGGTTTGATATGTTTATTGTGTTTTTATTGCATGTTATACCTCTATAATTTCATGGCTGTAAGAAAGTTTTCATGTAAATGAATGTAAATGTATCTTCATTAATGGTGTTTTAATCTGTATTACCATTACACTACCCTCCAAAAGTTCATTTTCGTTACAACTAATTAAATCGCGACAAAGTTCAATTCGAAATAGTTTTGGGTTATTGTTTATTTTATTCATTATCCATGCAATGAAAACAAAATTTTAGTGGTAAATGTCATTTTATTGAATTCAGCAACATCAATAATCTATTCGCCTCCCAAAATATGGTCAATATATCTCAAAAACCAGTATCAAGTTTGAGCTATTTTTTGGAAAAAAAAAAACGAGAAAAAAAACATTTAAAAATAAATTACTTCTACAACTTTTTAGCTTCTTTTAATACGATGTAAGTTGTGAATGTAGGAACTTTTTGAGGGCTGTGTGTATGACAACAAACTGAAGCTGTGATTGGTATTTAGAATTTGAAAACTTCTCTCTAAGAAAAATGTTAGCGTTACATCAGTGATGTTGTTAGTTATAAACGATTAAGAAGAAATGTTCTTGAGAAATTTTGTCGGAGACACAATACCATTTGACATTTCATACTTTGTCATACATTTTGTCGTGGTTTTAATAGTGTGTCTTATTTCTAGTAACTTGAGACTACATGTCATGACAATGTTATGTTTTTTTTATGCATGAGGTTTTACATTAAGATGTTTTAGCTTGCTAGTTTGCTATAACCTCCTCGGGTAGGATTCGAACCCGTACCCCCTTCGGGACACTAGATTCGAAATCCAGGCGCTACTTACTGCGTTGCCGACCCGGTTTTTTTTTAAAGTCAAGTGATCTTCAGAATATATACAACACTTGTTTTACGTCAAATCCTTATATCAGCCAAATACGTGTTCGAAAATGTCAACATAAGCCTGCGTGTTGTAACTGTTCTCTTCAAATCCTAAGCAACAATTAATCTTGCGCATGACATAATTTACTGATCGATTCATTATTTGTGCGGAAGATTTGGAACTACCAACTAAATCTAACATACTCTATAGGAATTTTTGAAGGAAGAAAGGTAGAAGTTTTATGTGCGCGTTTTGATTTCATTTAAATATTTGTTTGGTAAAAGAAATCAGTTGAAACATTTTTTGTTGACCACATTAGTTGCTGTTGTAGATCACGTGACTATAGACCCAAATGTATGAAGAAAATATGCAAATACGTATTGATTCTATTACGATGTTAACACTAGCTGGGGTCTGGTATTGCAATGCCATGACAAATCAAGTTTAGTTAACTTAACAAAGACATTTAATTCATTTGTATGAAATCCTAGATACAATAGAAAAGAATGTAAAAGCTATTCAAATTACAATACTTTATTCTTAGCAAACAATTCTCTTTTGAAAGCGTAATGGAATCGTTCTAAAGTCTAACCTTTAAACGATTCACTTACAATGGTACAAATAAAAGACAACAAAACAAATAGTGATTTATAGTTAATACAATGTACTGGTTTATAGAAGCGTTTACAGTTTCCATGGAAACGAATTCACGACTTTGGGAATTTCTTGATTTTAGATAATTAGGTATTAATTGGGTTTTTAAGGGTGTTCATCAGTTTCCATGACTATATTTTTCCTAGTCAATGATTCCTCTTGGTAGACTACCCTTAATCCATATGATATATAAAAGTGGATTTTTAACTTGTCCATACAAAATAAAATAAAATATTATTAAAAATTTGGCATGATGAAAGCATTAGAAATACAGTGTACAAATAGATATATCAGTTTCCTTTTACATTCCATCGAGCAAGAAACTTAGTATTGTGTAACTCAGAAGCGGACTCGACAATGATTAATCTAAATTTTAAGAGCTTGCTTCACATTGGAGCTAAATTAAAATTTTAAACAACCTATTTCTAGTAAGTGTGCTTTATGAGTAATAATTCAGAATAACCTGGGATTTGGTGACTATATAAACATTGGAATGTGCTCGAATCATAACACACGAACATGTTTTATTGGAATTAACGCAATCTCAACAAAAAGTTTGGTAATTTACGACGGTCCTCTCACCCAACCAAGCTTTCTTGGACTTTTTATAAAAACAAGTACTCACCTACCCTTCAAGAAGGCACTTTTCCATATACTTGTACTTATTAATGGAGGAAAATCGGCATTGTTTTGTCAATTTTTCAAGGAAGGTTATAATCATACTAACAGAGGCTCGAACTACCCTTCAGGAGATTAAATTCGAAACCCTTCAGGTTACTTACTGCATCAGAGACCCAGGTTAAATGAAAAAAAAAATATATAGAAGTTATCATATTGAATGTTAGACGCGCGCTTATCGAGAAGTTCAGGTTCGAATCGAGAGTTCCCATCAAGAGGTCCCAGGTTCGATCCCCACTTAGTGGTCGTCTAATTTCCCTAAGTAAAATATTACCCTACTTTTGTTCCGCTTCACCTAGATGTGAAAGTGTACTGTGAGAAATCACCTGCCTGTAAGCATATTCAGTGATCAGGGGTTATCGTACAAGATTGTAAAGTCGTTTGAACAGACTTTAAACCGCACTTAAACTATATTTTACTTTTAAAACAACTGATCTTTCACTTAACAATTTTACTTAAAGTGATAGTTCGTACATCATTCAGTTTCATGTCTTTTGTTAAAGACAAGAATACGTCTAACATAAAATCTTCATATTTTTAAGAAACCGACATCTTGGGAAACAATACAAGATTATTATTTCCAAGCAGACATAAGTTAGTTAATCATAAATTATATCTCTCCCTATAGCTACACTCACTGTATTTGTTACAGTGCTAACGTAGTTAATAACTTCCACAGAAAACGAATTTTCTTTACTTTTTACCCCTAAGATATATTAATAATTTGTGACAGATACGTTTTATGAGTCATATGTTTGTGTTTGCTACGAAATTAAAACAAAGCAAGCACTTTTTTGTAGAAATAAAACAAATTCGAAGACAATAAATTGGTACATTGACAACCGGTAAGGCACCAATCCCCCAAGCAGGCTCCAGAATGTACTAGTGTTGGGGCGATATTCTCGATGCATCGTGATATAAGCATGCCGATAATGTATTGTGATAGTACCACAAACTATCGATATATGACGATAGTAACTTGTAATCATACTCAAATTAAGACTAAATACATGTATGTACACTTTTTGTGCAGCATGTCAACATCAAGTTGTTTTAATGAAACTGTTATATCTCTAGAAAGATGTTATAATTAAAGGCCCATTTACCCTCAATGTTTGATATAATTAAACTTTGAATTTATACCAGTACATTATTACTACTATTTTGGATAGTTGTTTGTTTGCTCTTGTCTTCTTCCAACCATTTGCCATTTGCTTGTTTCTATGCAATCATTACTGTGCAATCTTGAGCCAGTTACCTCATATATCGCTACCTAGCGCTGCATACCGATTTCAAAATCAGCAGATTGCTAAAATGTAGTGATAGCTAGCAATTTTTCTAGATGAAAACAATCCAAACTCAAAGACGTTTGCGACGGTCTTGGTCTTTCTCCCTGCAGCCCAACCATTGTATACAAGTGAACACAATAAAACACTTGTAAAATTGAAGATAACTAAACTTCCTTGTACAACTAGACCATGTTGACATTAGTGTAGCTTAACGTCAGCTTTCCTGTGTCTATATTGTCACCGCATCAGATAAAAAACAAAAGGTTAAAAATCAGCTTATATCTTGTGGAAGCCAGGACCAACATCTGTGCAATATTTTGTAATGTCTCTTTCTAATTTCTTTTTTTTCAACGAACAAAATATTGCTTAAAGTTTATATAACATTGTAGAAAAATATTGGTAATGTGATTTCTACGAGTATAACTGAGTTACAGAATGAAAGTAGACGACCATTCTCCCTCACACCAATGATTCTTAATCAGGTAAGGAAGTTGTCAGTCACTGACGAAAGTATGCGCCAAGTAGTTGGTTAATACATGTAGCTAAATCCGGAGATTTAGCATTTCCAGGAACAGTGAGTAGGTTGACTGATCGCAGTTATATGACCTATACAATGTGTCGCTACGGCGTTAACCCCCCCAAAAAATAAAAGTAGAATTTCAATACTAATGAATACATTTTAATATTCATAACGGAAATTGTGGATAGTGAACTCTTCCATAAAAGCTGATAGTAAGACGATATTTAGATAATTGTCCAAATCCATATGACAGAAGCTGTCAATCTCGCTCCATACATCTGTTCACCATTCTCCAATTATCTGTCCCATGGTTATAATAGAGAATAATTTCATCTTATATATTTCTGTGAATTAGTATAGAATTGACATTGATATTCCTTTAAGCTCTGGGATTTATATTGACGGCAAAATTTATGGTATAAGAAGAAATAAAACTCTGAAATTTTTACATTTAAAAAAATACAAATTTGCCGCTGGCTTGATATTGAGTTTATAATTTGTTTTCATCAATACGGAAATTATAGTTTTATTTTATTTTTCAGCTTACCTAACTGAATTTATAGAAACTATTGATAATTATTGAAATCATAAGCTAATAAAGTAAATCTACTAACTAGCATTTTTTTATTGTTTAAGTTTTATCAAAATGTTTTAAGCACAATTCTATCATTGGCATGTACCATGGTGACAATACCACGTAACTATGACGTCACAAATGCTACGATTTCAAGAAGAAAACCCCTAAATATCCGCATCGACTCAGAGTTTTAAAAAGCTGTAAGTATTTAATTCTTGTTAGATTTACATAATACCTACTCGAGGCTAAGCAGAAAAGTGTATACTATTTGCTGCGCATCACATCTCCAACGCCAGTTTTATACTTTTTGTAAACACCCAGGCACACTTACCGACGATTTTTCTATTAAAAACGGACGACGATTTGTTACTGTAGCACTCTTAAAAACGACAAATTTCCTTGGTGATACCAACAAGTATGAAACTGTCTTCGGAGATGTGATGCCCAGAAAATAGTGCACACTTTTCTTCTTGGCCTCGCGTAGGTATTATTTGAATCTGACAAGAATAAAAACACTAATGTACAGCTCTTCAAATCTCTGAGTTGAGGCTGATTTTTATGTTTTCTTCTCCAAACTATAGCATTTGTGACATAACATAACAGAACAGTACAGTTTGTATTAAGAAATGCCCAACGTAAATACTCATAAATTACATACATAAATATATAATTATACACTTAATCAATATAAGTAATTATAGTATATCTTTGTAGAATATAATATCATATGATATATTGTATTGGTGAAACATGTATGATAGAATAGATCTAAAAACATTATTAAATTATAGCTGGTGAATCCATTTACACTATGAAATCAGTGTATCAGGTCAGCTAGGTAATTTCTTGCGAAAAGTTAATTTGTTATTTCTCAATGTTATTGAATGGGGGTGTCATTGATTTTTGTAGTCTGAGTTCAGCCTAATTATCTCAAAGGTTGAGAAATAAACATTGCTGACTGAGCCATCGTTAGATATAACTTCATTAGGTCTTAAATCAGAGTAGTTTTTCCTGGAATTGTGTTTGACCTCACTTAACGATGTTGTTATACATGTACAATGCTGTTCATTGTTGTTTGTCTCTATTAACGTTTGTAGCTAAGTGATGCTAACGAGCAAATTTTGTCTATTTGAAAAAAAAACACCAGTGATTTATTATAGTGAAACACGTGAGCATTGTTGAAGAGTTATGATCAAAGTTTGTTAATCTGCTCTTGTAAATTAATTACTGGTACGCGTGTATTGTTGATGATAATAGTATTTACGGTACTCATTTACAGATATCAACTTAAACATCAACTTTTTCTAAAACTATCAAAATTGTTTGGAAATATTAAATGGACATACAACTACAAATGATGGTATTTCATGTAGTAAAAATCTACCACGCATGTCACGGTATAGACAATTTTAGTGCATTCTTGTAACTTTTATTGTATAATTCTTGCAATCTATAGGTCAGTTTGTCCGAAAATTTTAAGAATTAATTTTTGGACTCAATTACAGACAATAAATGGAAAAAATAGAAAAGTCAGTGATCTAGTACATTTAATATAATACGATACGGGTCATTCCATTTCAAATCAACCAATTTTTAGAAATTTTCCCAGGTCACCCTCTCAGAATTTCCTGAAACTTTTATCAGGTAATTGTACATCCAATTCATGGACAAAAGTGAAATATTTAGTCAGTATCTCCAGTACTTTGGAAAAAATTAGCATTTTAAGTAAAGGGGGGTAATTTTACAGTTTCTGAATTTCGTCCTGAGGCCATGTTTAGATACTTATATCTCCTGAAATATTATTTCTATACTTCTGAAAGTGATATATGTCACACACTTTTACCTGTATAGTACCAAAATGGTGTTAAATCAAGTGTGAAATTGTTACTTTTTTGTCTATAGACCTCTAAAAATCGAAAAATCTTAAATTTGTCTTAAAATCTTCCAAATTGGAACATTGATTTTTTCATAACCATTTCAAATTTAGATCTCAAATTTATTTAGCATTTATTTACAACATATAAGAGTATTTTAAAACAAATTTGAATCCAAAATCTCACTAGAATTCACAATATTTATTTAAATTGAGTATGATCTCAAAATTTTGCGAAAATTGCCTATGTTCGAACACCAAAATGGCCATGTCAAGAGTTCACAATCATTTTCAAATTTTGTACATGAATTCTATTACATGTATACATTATTCAATCAAAATTTGTTTTGTCTATGAGCTTCTCGACAGAGTAATGCGTAACTACAGAGGGGTCGATTTTTCAGTTCTCGGGAGCTATTACAGTATATTTTAAAGTTTGTTTTGTCTCGGGGTGTGACTGTATGTGCTTGTAATAGACTTAACAGTCCCTACAGTATGCATGGAAATAATATTTGAACATTAATTTGCATCATATATCTATATTTTAACAAAAATCTTTTTTTACATAATACTTTGAATATGTATGATGCTGATTGCATTGGTGCTCATATAATCATTGGAGACTGTATTTAACTGAATGTTTCAGAAACCCCTTATGTCATAAATGGTGTTGGAAGGATAATAATTTTTAATAATATGTACAAATACATGTTAAAAGTTTCAGGCAGATCTGAGAGGGTTACCTGGGAAGGGTTGGTTGATTTGAGCTGGAATGACCCGATACGCTACAATACGACACGACTCGACATGACACGGCACAGTACAAATTATACAATACAATGCAATACAATACAGTACAGATTATTCGAAACAATGCAATACAATATATTAAAAATTATACAATACAATGCAATACAATACAGTACAGATTATTCGAAACAATGCAATACAATATAGTATAAATTATACAATACAATACAGTATAAATTATACAATACAATGCAATACAATATAGTACAATTTATACAATACAATACAATACAATACAGTATAAATTATACAATACAATGCAATACAATATAGTACAAATTATACAATACAATGCAATACAATACAGTATAAATTATACAATACAATGCAATACAATATAGTACAAATTATTCGATACAATGCAATACAATACAGTACAAATTATACAATACAATACAATGCAATACAATACAGTACAAATTATACAATACAATGCAATACAATAGAGTACAAATTATACAAAACAAATTATACAATACAGTGCAATACAATGCAATGCTGTGAGATGCTGTGCAATACAATACAATACAATACAATACAATACAATACAATACAATACAATACAATACAATACAATACAATACAATACAATACAATGCAATGCAATGCAATGCAATGCAATGCAATGCAATGCAATGCAATGCAATGCAATGCAATGCAATGCAATGCAATGCAATGCAATGCAATGCAATGCAATGCAATGCAATGCAATGCAATGCAATGCAATGCAATGCAATGCAGTACAATGCAATATAATGCAATTTATTACAGTAAATACAATGCAATGTGATATAGTACCTCATTTTGTTCTATACTGATCATTTCTGAGGTCATTCTAAACCAAATACTACAAAATATGTTAAAATAATCCGTTTTAAAATCGGTTGGTTTCATACCATGCATACCGTTCATTTATTAGTGTATTATAAAAAATGTAAAACAAAAAACCTCCTGACATTTATGAAATTTTAAATTGTAATTTATAGCACGCTAATTTTGGATAGTGTAATTCAATAATGGTTATTTTAGAAGGAATGTAAATATGTTTATTGTGAACATTGTGTAGTTAATTAGACGATAACTGTTATTTTGTATCGTAGAATAACTGGTAATATTCCCTGTTAATTCTTTCAATATTATAGCACCTAGTCAGAGTTTAGGAGAGGAGTTTTCTGTACGGCTTGATTACTAATGTTTTTCCACAATAAATTGGCTTTCTGAGACAGTTTGGTGAGTTTTGTAGTCGTATTTAGCCATGGTTGACGTCACCGATTCTCTATAAGGCAGTTACGTGGTAGTCTCAAATAGCAAAGAATAGACCTTCGCTAAATTTATCACATTTTAATTCCCTGCAATAGTTATGTTTCAGACAAAAAATGCCGATCCTCAGTGAAGTACTAGCGCGTTTATTTGTTTCCAAGTGTCTATTGCAAATTTCATGTCTAACTGGATTTTATTGAAGCATAAATATAGTCAGTAAAGTTTGTCTTTTAACACTGGAAAATAAATCAAAATATGCGTTTCTACATTTTACATCTGACTTATTCCTATGAATAGCAATATCATCTTCGTGTTTTCATTTATTAAAATATGTGTAAAAGTCAATGATTATTTTTTCAGCAAAAACATGTAAAACGTATTAAGGTAAATTGTTGTTTGCGAAATTAAAGGCAAACATCTCATCTTCTAAGAACACCAAACACATGATTTGTGCTATTTTAAGTTTAGGTTCAGTCACGATTCTTCCAGACTTATGGTCACATCTTCACACTTGTTTTAAATACACAATGATATCTCATGATGCTGAAGTCTTTTAAAGCCCCATATTCAAAAGCATCACTGCTTTGTAAACTGTAAGTAAAAGAGACATTTATCTACTTCAATTTAAATAAACAAGATTATTTAAGTAAATGCAACTATTGTTTCAATATCTTTGTTATTTATTGCACTTCAAAATGAAAGTAGATCGAAACCGAAAGTAGAAATCGGTTTTCAATACTTGAAACAATAGTTTTGATCACAGAATGTTTAAGTTGAAGTTATATTCTAGAAAAAAAACCTTACATGTACTTCAAAATACTTAATTAAACTTTAAGACTACTGTGGATCACATATAAAAACATTAACGTATAAATGGATAAAGTGTGCTCTTATTAAAGTACATGTACCCCACTTTTTGGAACGATGCTAATTTAGCATCGTTCCAATGGTAACAAGAACATATAAGATTACTCTTTTCACGCTTCAACAATTTTCAACATAGACAAAGAGGCGTAGTTCAAGCGTGAAACTCATTAACATCTCATTTAAATGTAATACAACGCTGGCTTGTGTTGTCGTTCTTGAAACTCTTCAGGAATAGGGAGGTTACTCTCAGGACATATAAATTTTGCAATGGAGACGGGACAACTCAACCCGTAGACAACTCAACCCGTGACAACTGCAATGATTACTTGTTGGAGTAAAAAGGGCCTACGATGTTTTTGACAATGCCTGTTAAATGCGTCACATAATTACATCATTCGATAGTAATAAACAATATTAAATGATCGTATTATATTAAGCAGTGGCTTGAGTTACGGTACCGTAACTCTAGACCAAGGTTCTAGAGTTACGGAAGTTCCGTAACTGTAGACAACCCTGACAGGGTTGGCTAGAGTTACGGAAGTCAAATAACATGCGTATGTTTCAACTTTTAAACGTCGAAAAACTTGTTTAAATTCATTATTACTCGAAATAAACAAATATTTACCGACGTGACATATCCAATTGTTATTACACCCGCCATTTTGGATATGACTAATACACTTACCGGATGTTTAATATACGGCGATATGACGTTGTCGTCTTCAAAGTGTCACATTAAAAGTTTACTTGAGCGATTTTAAGTGATAGTGTTTGATTATAATTTGGAATGAATATGTATAAGTGTGTACGGCATTTTAAACAAATATTTATAGGAAATAGACGATTCTTAGAGTAATTTTAATTGTGAATAAATTGCAAGTGCAAAACGTTAATTTGACTTAAAATTCGTGAACAAAAATGGGAATGTAGCTTGATGCAAAAGAGCTTAGTACTTGGGGGGAAAACCTTAAATGAATTGTTAGAAAGTCGATGTTTTTGTGAAAAAATTCAGCTTGTCATTCCACACCAAATCTTTAAAATTTTAACGAAAATATTAACGATCTCGTTAAAAAATACCCATTGATAACCAAAAATGAGAAGTTGTCAGCTCCTTTTGGTTAAAGAAAATAGTCTAGAATATTCTTTGCTTTGGTGAGATCGCTGCTGCACATGACCCTAAAATGTGTTGATGAAAATTAATTCTTTGACTGGTTTATTTTGTTTGATAAAGTAAGATAAACCTTGCCATGAGCAAACCACTTGAGAAGTCTAGTGCTATCCTTTTGTTAAATTCTGTTAATTGATACTTAATACATTATTTTATAGATAATATACATAATAATATATTCTTTAATCAAAAAATAAGTTCAGGACATCGTTCCTCCAGCACTCCAGTGCTTTGATTAAAGAAATGGACACATGGTCAAACTTAACTTTAGAAAGAAGAGTGGTTTAAACGGTACATTATGCCTCGTATACATGTTATATTTTGATAACTTCGTGGTTGTAAAACAGTTTTCAAGTCTTCTGTTAATGAATTTATATTCATATAGTGGTTTTTAGTGCTAATAAGTGGACAAAGTACAGGCTCCTTAAAGTTCACTTGAAGGTTATGACCTTTTTGCACTGAAAAAAGGCTTCTACATGTTATAGCTAGTTGTAGTACTGGAAAGTTTAAAGATTTAAATGTAGATGTTAGATTTAGACCTCTCATCTTCTCAAATATTCGTACTTTAATATTGCGATATGAAAAACATTTGTGTACAGTGTATATAGCCACGTACTTTTTAGAATAAAAACGTATTCTTATAGAACTCGAAAATAGAAGTTGTTGACATATGTAAAAATACCTCTGCCAAAACAGGTCGACATTTGTCTCTGAGATGTAATGAAATACTTTGAATATTCTGCACAAAATAAAATACAAGTTTATGGTCTACATCTTTACTCTACTCATATTGTGCTGACGATGGATAGCTAACGATCAAAACTCATAGACTCAATTAATGTTTTGAGGAGAAAGAAACCTAAGAGTTATTGTATGCGCTATAAGATGTCATTCAATTATTTGTCTGGAAAAAGAAAATGTTTGTATTCCGTTACGGTATTAGTTGTTGAAGATTACGTGATCTTGGCGGAGTAAACACTATAACTGTCATTTCCGATAAATTCATAATTCATCACACTAGAATACGATTTAAATGTGTGGAATGAAAGTATATAGAATAAAAACCATCAGAAATTTATATTAAAATACTTCATAATAGTATTGCTATGACGACAAACAGCGAAAACTTTATCCACGACTCAAATAATATAAATAATGTAATGATATAAATAATGTTTCAAATTCACTGTAATAATATCGAACCATCAAGGGTAAGTCAATTAGAAGTCCAAATCAGAATCAAAGGACTGAAAGCACTAATGAAACAATGAAACATTATTGGCGGGTCTTTACACCTTTGACGATCATCGCCGGTAACAATCATATTAATTAAACTAGCTGAAATTTTATTTAGTATTTTCTTTATATAATGTGCTGAAGTTGCTGTTATTAAACCTTCTAACATGTTGGTGAAATCAATTGTCCACTTTGTCCGTGTTGTCCTAAGGCAAGTACGGACAAGTGTTAATTTTTTATCAATAACTTTATTCTATAATGTTCATACGGACAAGTTACTTATATCATTTGGTAAAACCGGACAAGTAAACACATTTTTAGATTTCCCCGGCCCTAAATAGTAAATAAATATTATGTCAATTGGACCCCTTAAACATTCTCTCAGATTCTTTTTTCCAAGAATTTATTCTCTATAACATGAAGTGTACAAGATTAGACCCACTAAATATACGATACAGACAAATTATTGAACTGTATAAAAGTGCTATGTACATGTAAGAGTGCAGTAGATACTAATGTATACTATACTGCTCATATAAACTGTGTAGAGCACTATTTAATGCAACTGAAACATTTAATGAACATTGCTGAACATATCCAACTGCATGCCATTTTATAAGGAAAAGATCCGAAGCGCAAACAAAAGTAGAATTATGATAAAAAGTTAAAAACAGCTGTAATGTTTCATATGATAAACTTGAAAGAATTAAAAAACAAGATAACTTCTAACCAGACGCGGTTTCCAATGTATCACAGTTTTCTACAAGTTGCTAATTTCGATATGGTAATCGTGATAAACTTGCACGAGAACTAGTTGTCTCCTAAGTTGTTTGTCAACATACCACTGTGCCATGCAAAAGTTCCATACTCAGACAAGTGATGCTTTCAGAAACACAGATCATGCATATATATACTGTAAGAAATTCTATTATAATCAAAGCTTGTTCATGCTGCAAAGTTTGACTCATATATTGATAAACTTATTATTGCTGAAGTTTGGAATTTGCTAAGGTGACTCTTGCTGACCGGTTTATCCTAAAACAGGATTTTGTCTCAGAACTTTTGAAGGGTCCTGTATATACAGTTGCTTTGATGTTGATACTAATGAAGTTATAGGTAAAGTTGACTCACCGTTAAAATATTTTAACCTCAAAAAGGCAATTATCAATACGTTATTACTCACCATATGTTTTTTGCCATTACAGTATGCATAGCCATATTTGGATGTATAGCTCCTTTACCGCAAATACTTGAAGAAATGATCTTGGTATTATAAAAATGAAAACATACCATATATGGTAACTTGGAATGTCTGAAGCTTTTCTGGCGAACGTTTATAATATATATTTACGTCTTTCAGTTTTTTCACTGCTGCTTGATTTAAAGTTGACCTTGTCTTTTAATGTGCTTTTCAATTTAACCAACATTCTAGAAAAGGAAAGAAACATGCTTTCGATTTAAATTTGAATTACGTCTTTTAATACAAACAAACCTTTTTTGTTTAAGTATAATTGCATCATACAATAAAGAAAAGTAAAACAATAACAGGTTAACATGAACCCATGAACGATGCATCAAAGACTAAAGTTTGATGCTTTACCAGTGAAGTGAAAAAAGATACTGAAGATAAGATACATACATAAATATTATAGTAAACACAGTTGACATCGTGGTTCAACGAAGCGTTCCGATCATTCGCTACATAATCATCAAAACAAAAATCGACAGTGTATAATATATCCATACTTACACTGTACATGTTAGGTTCAGGTTATTGTTATACATAACAACAACATAAATATGCCTTATAGAAAACGTTCACCACAAAAGAACACGTTGTAGCACTTTTAGACGACGAACATAACTTAGTCAATATATAATGTTTTGTTACAGCGTCAAAGGAATTGCAAGGCAAAAAATTCACTTCCCATTTTCTGATTTTGCATTATAATAACATAATTGTGGTTGCAACATGCAAATTGAAATACTACTTGGAAAAATGTTTCTGTATTTTTCTTTATATTTGGAGCGTTTCCTAACTAGGGTCTAGTTAGGAAACATGGGTCAGGTTAGCTAAAATTCATGGTGTTAAAAAACATTTACTAATAAGAATATACAAATGCTTGATACTGCGCAATATTAATACTATCAATCCTCAAAGATACTTTTACCACATCAGATTGCTAAAAAGACCCCCCAAAACCACAATGGAAATGTCTAATATGAATAAGTCTATAAATAGCTAACGGATTCCCTCTGTATCTTACTTTCGTCTTCAAAAACGTGGATGCCATAAATTTCAATTTGTTCAGTTATATGTAATTAGTGAGAAATGTTATAAGTGGGCGATTTTGTTAGAACTTAACAACTAAACTTAGTTTTATACTTTTGTTTCCAACCAAAGGAAGTATTTTAGTCTTACACTATTTTGTATCTGTCTGGAGATTTTTATATCACACGATACCTAATGTGTCTGTCCATAATGTGTTTGTTATCAACGTTTCAAATATTTCTGGGACAATTCAATCTACAATTGACACATTTGGCAATTAACTTTACTTCAAGTTTCCTGTTTGCGTTACTGGAATCAATTCCAGGAAACTAACCAATGTGGTCAGGGGTCAATAAGGCAAACATCTAATAAAAAAATCCTAGACCAATCTAGGTTATTTATGTAAACAGCTTAAGCATTGATAACAGCAAATGTACAATCATGTGCCAGAAGATGGCAATTTAGTTTTGCGAAGATTTTTGTATTTTAAACACACCAAAATAGACAATCAAAATTAATTAGAATGATTTATAAAATCACTAACAAAAGTAGTATACTGATTTAATCAATAAATCATGTCTATATAATTGATTTGATATTGTTTATGTAATGATTTGTAAAATATATCAAATATTTTGCACTAAATACCCCGTTTAAAAAATAAGTAAAATGAGATGATTACGTGAAATTGAATACATGAAAAATAGTTAACAGAACACATTTAACAAGAACGTAATATTTTCAATTAATTTATCTATAAAAGGTCCATACAATGGATTTGATTGAGTTGATGAAATGATTCTTAAATTTAGTTTCAAACATTTTGCAAGAAATGTAGATTTGTTTTTAAATTTAATGAATATGCACATCCTAAATTGAACTTTAATAAATTCAACCTAAAGACCACTTAGTCCCTGCAGTAAAATGCCATATTTTAGGTGAACCGTGCACTTGAGCCCCCACAAAGTTTTTTTGCTGTTTCTATATCTTTGAATAGTGCTGAATAAGAATCCGAGTGATGACACCCTGTCATCCTTGAGCAATTTGCATAATATGCAAATTAAGTCCGCCATTATAGAAATTCCGTTTTTCGCTAATAACTCAATAACCAACTTAAATACAAATTCAAAATATGTATCCATACCCATGTTTTCAGGGTCTATCTATCACATGGTACTAATGTCAGCTTGATCAGATCATTTAAATATGCAAATTTATGCAAATTAGGTATTTTACGAAACACAATATTCGGTTTTGCTATACACATCAACGTCTGTAGTTTTTACATGGATATTTTGAGTAAAATATGTTTAATATTTTAAGCTTTTGTATATATTAAATACAAATATATCAAATAATTACATTAAATCAGTTTATGATACTATAAAGATATACAAAATATTCAAATTACGTTATAACTTGAAGGATTTGGCCTCAAACATTACATGATGTCATGTATATTTATGCCGTTGTCTATCATTCCGTGGAGGTCAGAATAATTTTGATTCAGTCTTTGGACAGAGCTGACTAAGAAATTTAGTTAGGACATCTTGTCAACCATGAGCAATTATTGCAATAAGCAAATGTAGTCCGCCATTACCCAAATTCTGTTTTTCGCTAATAACACAATTAGCAATCATGATAAAAATCTAACATATGTGTCTGCAACCATGTTTGTAGGGTCCAGCTATCATAAGATACGAATTTAAGCATTATCAGAGGTGATTTGCAAATGTAGATGTATGCAAGTTAGGTCTTTAAGTATAGGAAAGTGGGTTTTTTCACTATATAAAATAAAGATCATGTACCAAATTTCGAGTTGTAATGAACAGATTAACGATTATTTACAAATAATTAAAGCCAAAGCATTTAGTTAGTATATTTAGTGTGACGACACACTTGAAAAAATCATAATATCTCAATAACCATATTATGACAAACATGAAAAGTATGTATTTACCTATATATATGCTTCCATGGCATTAGTTTGTTTGTTTTATGTCGGAGAACATATACTAATGTTATAATGATCATATGATTTGGATATGTATACTTATGCAAATTAGGCGCATAAAGTAAAGTGATATCCATTTTCTCTATCCAAGTTAAAGTCAGTGTATAGAACAAAGGTATTCTACATAAACTAAGAGCATGCATTGCTTATTATATATAAATTTTAGATAATTAAGATACGTGGTCCTTACAGTCATTAGATTGTAAAGAATATTGTTTTTTGCCCATAATTTCTCCAATTACTTATTTCCCTACTAAAATATGTTCTGTTATCAATTTTTGATATAATAAGGAATATAAGTAAGGATGCATTCAAATGATTGTAAGAACATACTATGCAAAACAACTTTTAGTCAAAATAAAGTCGAAAATTTAGCCATACAAAGGTTTAAGACAAATTAAGTGTGTGTAGCCATGATCATGTACAGCACACTCCGAGTTTAGCTATACCAATTCAATTCTTGCAGATCATGACCTTTCATGGTAGTCCAAAATACCCGGTTAGTCTGATTATCATGGCGTTACAGAATTGAGATTCCTGCTCACCTTGCAATAACCAATTATGCTATAAACATGCATACAAATTCTAGTTATCAAACATGCATGCAAGGTCTCATAGTCATATTTATGATTCTGAAAAGTTGAAAAACAACTAATATTTATTTTACTGAACTTGTTAACAATAGATTTATGTATACGACGTTTCTTAATGCTGGCTTTGTTATTATATATTTTATATACATGCCTAGAACGTTCTATCTTATCTTGGGTAAATTAATTAGTGGAAACTATGAGTAAATGAATAAAGTTGACACATGTAGTTTCATGAATTTCTTTCCACAGTAAACAATGTTGAGAGGTCAAATCTGCATGAAAATAAGTAAGACTTTCCAGATTCTACTATTGCCATGAAGTACATGTATATCAATCAATTAGATGCTTAAATTATGTCAATGACAGGCTGCTGTTACGATAAGGAAACGCTTTTGAATAGACTATATCCGGAATGCAAATATTTGGGTTTTCCTCTCCGGTACAAACAAACTTTCACTGTTACAATGAAAACACGTGTAAAAAGAACAATATGATAAAATCCATAGTTTGTGCTGTTTAGCAATAGTCTGTAGAAAACTTTGTTTTTACCGTCTGTGCACGGACGGAAAAACCCATAAATTTGAATTCCTGATTAGGTCTATTCAGTAGCTTTAATTTTACAGTCAATTTTATGATGTACTATTCAAATTAATTTATTGTTCTTCCTTTCTTTGGTTCTGGCGTAAAGGCACACCACTTCAAAATGTTATATTGAGCTGCAAGCACCCGTGTGCGTAGGCCACACGGTAATAAGTAACACATTATAAACATTCATTTTATATTAATACATAGATAAGTTGTGGTATATGAATAGTCTTATAATGTGGACATTCTGGACATTGAAATCCAACCGAACATAAAATGGGGTCGCAATTGACAAATTACTTGATTCAGTTATATTTTCTGGAAAATTTCCTCTTTGAAGTACTTAAATTTAAATAAAATAGATTCACTTGAAAAACAGTTCATTTGAAAAACCTTTTTTGCATACATTTGCATATGCAAATCATCTGATCATGCTGAATGTGGTATCATATGATAGCTAGACCCTATAAACATGGGTGCAGACACATATTTTAAAATCTTATCATGATTAGTTATTGTGTTATTAGCGAAAAACGGAATTTCGATTATGGCGGACCAAATTTGCATATTATGCTAATAGTTCAAGGATAACTGGATGTCATCAATTATTTTCTTGGGCAGCTCTGTTCAAATATATATAAGCTGAATCATCAAAATTATCAAGGCATCAACAGAATGCTAGACTATGGCATAAATATTCATGACACCATGTAATGTTTGAGTCAAAATCCTACAATTTTTAACGTAATTTGAATATTTAGCATATCTTTAAGGTATCATAAACTGATTTAATGTAATTATTTGATACTTTTGTATTTAATATATATACAAAATAAGCATAACATAAACACATTTTACTCAAAATTCCAATGTAAAAACTACAGACGTTGATTTGTATAGCAAAAACAAATGTCGTGTTCGTTAAATACCTAATTTGCATAAATTTGCATATTCAAATGATCTGATCAAGCTGATATTAGTACCATGTGATAGATAGACCCTGAAAACATGGGTATTGATACATATTTTAATTTTATATCTAAGTTGGTTATTGAGTTATTAGCGAAAAACGGAATTTCTATAATGGCGGACTTAATTTGCATATTATGCAAATTGCTCAAGGATGACAGGGTGTCATCACTCGGATTCTTATTCAGCACCTTTCAAAGATATAGAAACAGCAAAAAAACTTTGTGGGGACTCAAGTGCACGGTTCACCTCATATACTGCAGGACTTACTTGAACATAGACAGCTTTAGGATAGTGTAGCAGATGATTACAAAATTACTAATAGACAGAAGATTACGAGTTCTGAATCAAGTCAATCATGTCAGAGATGTAAATAATATGTCTCCAGGAGACTTGCATTATTGTTTTCATGACAAAAAGTATTAACGTATTGATTTCTACAAGACAAATTCCAAGTTTTTCTACTTTGTCTATCGCTCTTTTCTACTGTCAGTATGAATACTGGTATTGTGTATTTTAGTTATAACATGTACCGTAGAAATTATAGTGAATTCTGATGGTAGCCTATTTTATCTTAAACTTTTACACAAGCTGTAAACAAAACCAATAATGTAAAAATATTCATCTGGTATTTACAGTGAAATAAGCTGACATTAAGATTAATGGTGTGATTAAACTCTGATTCTTTGTATTATCTTAACTAATTATAAGTTACATGTTTATAGAGATTTTCTAACAAAGTAATAAAAACATGACACAATTTGTTATTATAAATGATTATAATGGTACACGAAATACTATATGGTGTCACCTTTTTGTTTTTGGGCTAATATAGTGGTCTGTTTTGATTCAAAACAATGAAGTGGTATAACTATCCATTGCATTGTATTAATATGCATTAAAAAGTCAGTTTAGAAGACAACGCTTGTAAACTCGATAGATGCCTGAAATACCATCCGTTGGTATAAGATGACAAGCATCCAATTAAACTAATTAAATGAGGAACATGATGTACCATGTTGGATTTAAATCTTACTCTTTTGGTCATATAAGTTTTGTACAAACTGTTTTACAGGAATATTTTGACAATTCCAAGTTCTAGAAATTGAATGAAAAGTATTAGAGCTGGGCGGTAACCGCGGTGTACCACCTGTTACCGCGGTAAAAAATCCTGCGTCATGATACCGTGGTTTATCAGGAATACTGTGGTGTTTTATAAGAATAACGCTTTTAGTTATTGTACTACATGTACATGGGAAAGTTTTCAGTATTAATATTGATTTCAGTATTATGATAAAAAGTTACCCAATGTAGTTTATATCTAAAACTGTCTATTTCAGTACTTTGAAACTAGATTTCAGTTTTTTTTTTAATTTTTTATCTTTCACCCATGGTAGGCCTATTATCATCATCACTCGACACTTGAGTTTCACGTAGGCGAAATTGGTATAGACTTATCAAGGAAAGGATATTGTTATTTAATTAAAATATATTCAAAAGTATGTTAGTTGAATTTTGGGATATTTCATGAAAATTGACTGCACTATGTTTTAATGCTTAACTTTGAACCCAACTTCTTAGCAATTTATTGTCATTTTCATTAACCAATATGTAGCTAGACAACGCATTGGTTGAGTTTGAGTTATACTGTGGTATCTTACATTTACCACAGTATGTTTTTAATCGCGGTACCCAGCTCTAAAAAGTATTTAGTTGTTACATTTATTGTAACATTGGATAATAAATTATGTTTCTGTCACATCTTTAGAGATCAATTTACAAAATACATATTTTTTATCAATCCCAATTGCTTGCTTCTAAGTATGACAGACTATTTTTATACATGTATATAGTTCTCGTTTACAGTGAAGTTGAACAAATTTTAAGATTAATGGTGTTTTAAATTCTGATTCCCTGTATCATTCATTTAGTTAAATTATAAACTATTTTCTAAAACAGTGCTAATGTAGCAAGACACAAATCCGTGTTTGTTACAATAAATTAATAATTAATAAATATGAAACAGAGAGTCAACTCCGGTAGTTTGCTGTATGGTGTAAGTTTATTGCTTAGGTGTATAAGTATGTTTTATTAAAGTCAATAGAGAACACATGTACCATAATGGAGCTGATGTTTCTCTAAAAATTATTTTTAACAGTTTGTCTCAAGCTACTTAATTTATAAATACTTTAAATATATTTGAAGAGTACATTCTGGTTACATAAAACAGATCGAATTGACATATTACAATGTTTACTTGTAAGGCATTGAGTGAATCATAAAACTATAACTGTCACTAAATGTACTTGAGTTAAATGACATCTAACATAATATGTTATGTAAGAAAATATAACGAATTAGTTAAACTATCCTACTGCGATGACTTATGTCAACATTCGATTAGGACATATTGACGATCTTGAAAGGTTAGCAAGTTGACGCTTTTCAAATTGTTTTTGTCCAATTTTATTAACCTGCCCGGTCTGCATGCATACACGTCATAATGAGATACTATTTAAAGCCGGAGTATTCCCTCGATATGCTCTAATGCGCACAGATCGACAGTTATCAGAGCTAAGTATAACAATTTGAATCGAATCATGTCTATTCAGTAGACGGACTGAGTACGTACACCTTCACACTTCACAACGCGACAAACTCTGCATGTATATTGTGTAGTATTATAAACGATTGTGTACAAAACAGAGATCTATTGAAATTTTGAAAATGTGTAAACTACTATTTTGAATGGTAAAAAAAAAATAGTGGTTCTAATGAGATTCGAACCACGTATCTCTGGTACCGGAGGGCAACTCGCATCCACTGTGCCACATTGACAGACGCACATAACAATCAAATAAATCCATGTCACCGATACAGATGTATAGCGGAATTCCATCGCCTACGTCATATAAGTTCTGCTCGATCGGCTAAGCTATAAATAGCACTGATTAACCTCTCGTTAATGTATGTATAGGGCAGGTTAATAAAATTGGACAATACCTCATCTGAACCAGTTGACATTGAAATAGAATTAAATTATGCTGTTAACAAGAGTGGTGTGTTAAAAGAACGTATAACAGACGTATAACCAATACAAAAATTAAACACAGATAATAGTGTTGGTTCATTAAACAGAATGGTATGAAAAACGTGTATTAGCAGTTCATGGGAAACATATCCACCACTGAAACGTGGTAATATTCAATACATGTACCCATTATTCGATGTTGATGTTTGTTAAATGATACTGCTACTAATTTTAAAATACATGGTTAGTTTGAGCACGTCTCACTGTATCACGTAACTATGGTGGCTGATTTATGCCATGTCGCATTGTTGTTTCGCGGGGCGCCACACGAAAACACTAAAGTACGACAAAATGGTCTTTTTGTCGTATCATCGTCCCGCGAGGCGCCATGCAAAAACACAATCATACGACATTTTAATCTTTTGTCGTGTTTTCGCCTGAGGAAGCACAAAGAAACAATTTATTTTTACGACAAAACTTTTACAAAGGTACGACACATTTTCGTGTCGGGTTTTTGCCATAATTTTGTCGTATCTTTGAGTTTTCGTCTCACAACCCGCGGGACGATGATACGACAAACAAACATTTGTCGTATGATTGTGTTTTCGTGTGGCGCCTCGCGGGACAAAGATACGACAGAGTAGATCTGTCGTATAATTGTATTTTCGCTCTTTCGCCTTCCGCTCACATATGCGAACATCTTCAATAGTCTTCTGCGCATGTGTGAGCGGAAGGCGAAAGAGCGAAAATACAATCATGCGACTGATTAATCTGTCGTATCTTTGTCCCGCGAGGCGCCACACGAAAACACAACCATACGACAAATGTCTGTTTGTCGTATCATCGTCCCGCGGGTTGTGAGACGAAAACACAAAGATACGACAAAATAAAGGCAATAACACGACATGAAAATGTGTCGTATCTTTGTAAAAGTTTTGTCGTAAAATACATTGTTGCATTTTGCTTTCACAGGCGAAAACACGACAAATGATTAAAATGTCGTATGATTGTGTTTTTGCATGGCGCCTCGCGGGACGATGATACGACAAAAAGACCATTTTGTCGTACTTTCGTGTTTTCGTGTGGCGCCCCGCGGGACAACAATGCGACATGGCATAAATCAGCCACCATACGTAACCCACCTTATGGTCAAAGATACATTTATGTGGTGTAACCAGGAGCAAAAAGCTGATACATGTATACCCACTAATTACAGCGTTGATCTACAGTTCAAGACAATAATTTAACAGTAGTAAATATATGTATTTGGGATTAACCTATATTATGTAAACCGTTTTCTTGACTTCTCTGTCGTTTAAAATCAATCAGAAGTAGACGTCCATGAATTTTAGTTAAAACACAAATATGACATTGTTCTGAAATTCAGTAGACGAATAATTATAGATATCCCAAAACGAACGAAGTTATCTTGAAGTATTTATCTTAGGGTGTTTAAAAACTGTATTGTTAGGGACAAAGACTTCAAAGTAGCCATCACTTTAAAACTCAACAACATCAACACATTGTCTACATGTGGTGACAAATAAAATCTATTATTTATAATTATAACACTTTTTCCATAAATACAAAACATCAAAGTCTATGATATTTTCCGATAAAATGAAAGTAAGGTCTGAAAGCCAATACAATGTGATAGTTGATGGAAATGGAACAATATATTCAATGAAATCATTGACAAGCTTTTATTAATATTGATCACTAATATAAAACCATATAATATTGTAAATGTATGTCATATAGAAATTATCCATTACAATACATTACTACATTAAACCATTCTGGGAATATTCTAGGAGTGTAACGGTTAACCGATATACCGGTTAATATTGCAATACGAGTTCTAACGGGTTTTAACCGGCTCGTTTTTCCTTGAACCGGTTTTTGTGGTTAAGTGTCATACTGCTTGTTTTTATCAGAATCTGCTAGTTAAATGTTTAAACAAATGTTAAAATGAATTGAATACTTGAAATACTCTTACTGTGCTTTTAAAGGTTAAACATTTAGTCAATTGAAAGAAAAATATCGTCAAGAGTCTGTTTCAAACCACGTATTTTTCTAACATATAGACCATTTTACATTTGTAATTCAAACATTTGGATAAGAGATCATTTGAAAATACGCATATGCGTGCTATGCTGATCCAATTAGGACGAGGTACATGCATTCATTAATGCTTTGCATGTCTAAGCAAAAACCCGGTACGTATTGTAATATATTGCAATACGGGTTCTGCATATTGCAATATATTGCAATACGGGTTTACCGCATTGTTACACCCCTAGAATATTCTAGACTACATCAATAAAAGATATTGGTATGTACAAATTAAATCAAGATACACACAATAGACATACATGTTCTAAACAAAATGAAACAACTATGTGTATTATATATATGCCGTACAATTATCGATAATCAGAACCAGAATGATGGTTTGTTTTTATTATTGACCCACATTGATTATAATACGTCATGTGGTATAGCCACAATGATTACCAATACTTTCTAAATTTGTTGTTAAGCACCATAATCCACCCAGCTATTACCGCTGATGTAATAATAATGGTCTGATATAAAAATCCTATCAGCAAGGTTTAATCATAGAACATCACTTAAAGCTGATTGTTTTATATTTCAATAGATCCCCATCAATTACTTAGTGATTCCCATGATTGTTTTTGATGGGGGAGGAGAAATAATCAATTGAAAATTATCCCTAAAACCTCTAAGGATAAATTATGAATTAATCTTCGTCTGTGATGTGAACAATCTTGGTTACATTAAGCATATTCATCAGCTTGGCTTGTGGAGAACTTATAACATCAATGAATGCTTCTCATAATAATATCAAAACATTTTCATGTTTATATGATAGACTATAAACGCATATGCTAAGCATACGGTATTGTCATTTTCTAATATTTGTCTTACTTTATGCCGTGGTATGAGGAGTTTAGCTCTTTGTATGACCAAAGTATTAGATCTAATGCAATCATGGACAGTATAGTATAAACAATCTTAAGATAATTTAACAATACAATATAGAAGTTTTTACTATTAAAAACAGTCGTACATTGTAAGACTCTTGATAAAACGGGTCTCTGGTCCCCGAACTGAAACTTGAATCACTGTATTATTCTTTGAGCCACTTGTTCTTTTTCGTGAAAAAGTATATTGTTATTCCCTTTTTACAATTGTCTTTGTTTGAACTGTCTGATTATGTACCAAATGGTATAAAAATCACTTGAATATTGAATAAATAAAGCAAATACTTTTACATTCTGATGATTTGTGTTTTGTAAAACATGTTTTAAGTCTTTTAAGTAGACTCATTAACAAAATATTTGTAATATGATCTATGTGTGATAATGTTTTCTCGATTTATTATCATCCCTGTGGCTAGTGTTAATGCTACTGTTTGAAGAAGAAAACAGTGAAAAAATCAGCCTCTTTAAATTTTGTCAATCTCAATGATACTTACGCGAAGCTTAGCAAAACAGTGTATACTATTTGCTGCGTATCACACCTCTAACACCTTTTGTATACTTTTTGCTTACACCCTGGAAAAATATTCCTTTTCAGAGTGCTGCAGTTACTAGTCGTTGTCCGTTTTGAATAGGAAAATCGTTGGTAGGTTTTGTTTATAGAAATAGTTTCTAGTCACTAATGTGTAACATTTAAATGTCATCCTGATCTTTAGGGACATTAAATCGAAAATGAGAGTTCATTAAATTTCAGAAATTATTGCAATGGCAATTAAATGAAGATCAGAAATGAAATTCACATAGAGCAAATTGTACCATTATACACACTGAATTTTAAGATTGATTACATTTTATACACAAATTTAACATACAAGTTTTAAATTGCCATTGAAATTCATTCGTGAGGTAAATCATAACTGTTAATAATTAAAATCATCTTCCAGTTTCTCTTATTATTTTCAGATTTCATAACAATATTTCAAATATACTTAATAAAACTTTTCTCGCTAGATATATTGCATCTTTGCGTATGGCAGACCATTAGTAAACATGTCTTAACGATTTAGACGCGAGCTTTAGCGAAGGGATTAAGTCGATAAGACCTGTCCACGAAGAGTCTATCTTACTTAGATCACAGGACAATTGATAAATGTATTATTTTAGAGATGTGTTTATATTTCTAAGGCCACATAACATTCTTGATAAAATGTATTAAACATTTACCAAACAAAGTTAGTTCAAAACTCTTTACCATAAGAAAAAATATGATGTGAACTGTGCATGTCCAGTTGCTTTTAGCTTGTGCAATTTGACAAGGGATATATTACTAAATTATGCATCTAATTGTAATTATTGCCGCATTCCAAATTCCAGTTTTAGAAAAAAATCTTCCTTAACTGAATAATTTTAATGACAATAAAAAACACACGTTCCATGCCTTTATTTAGTGTCACGCCAATATCAACTCGATGTTTTTGAAACTTCTTTATATTAATTTAAATAAACGTATAATAAGTTTAGATGATACTTCGATTCAAAATTAAATTGGACCTACAGTGTTACTCTTGCATTTAGCATAAACATATCTAACTGCTTCGCAAAGAACACGAAGAACAGTTTCCCATTATTAAATTTGATTACAAATTGTGTAGTTTTTTAATTTTCTTACAATCTCAGGATACCAGCAGAAATGAATAGTGTTTCTCTTATGATCACTTTAAACACTTATACGTGTTATTACAACTCAAAATGACATAGGAACAAGGTAGAGGAATAACTGAGCAACCATTTTTTGTTACAGTGATCAATATGTTAGTATGTTTGTCATGAAAACAAGAATGGAGGTCTCCAGGAGGCATATTATTTACATCTTTGTCATGATTGACTTGTTTCAGATATTGTTATCTTCTGTTATTTTCTGTCTATTGGTTATTTTCGTAATCATCTGCTACAATAGCTTTCGGCTATTTATATACAAGAGGTCTTTTCATTGAATTAATACAAGATCAATTTAGGATTTTGAGTCAGTTGAACTTTTTCTATTTTAAAATGATGCAGTACATCTTTGTTGTATACTATTTGTGTTTTAAAGTTATAATGTTGTATTCTAAACGCCAGCAGTACCTTCATGTTTTGGTCTGAATGATATTATAACATTGATAATAATCATTTAAAAGATAGTATTGTACAAATATTATATCCATGTATCAATTAATTTTGTTACCAGGTCGTTGTCAAATTAAATTGCCATCATCTATGAACACTTGGTTGAATACTTGCTGATATCCATGCTTAAGCTGTTTAAATTAATAATATAGATTGGTCTAATCAGTGTTAATTAGATATTTGTCTTATTGACCTCTGGCCACTGTTGTTAGTTTCCCGGAAGTGATTTCACTAACTTATACAGGAAACTTGTAATTAAGTAAATTGCCAAATGTGTCAATTGTAGATTGAATTGCCTCAGCAAAATTGGACTCGTTGATACAAGGACATCTGGATGAGACATTTTCTTATTACCTATAAGATGTTTTAATATAAGAAACAGTATACAGATAAGACGCATGTGAACAACCTCTTGAGCAAATTTATATACTGTCAAAAAGTTGTTCAATTATGTCTGAGAGTAGTTTTGTATCTGCGAGAAAAGTTTCTTTCTCAATATTATATTTGAGTGATATTTTAAAATTTATCAAATCAGTAAACTTTGTCAATCGATGCTTCTTGTATATGGCCTTGTGCTCGATATTTACCAAACAAAAAACTCTTTCTTCTCGAACACAACGCTGGAGTTATCACTTTAGACATCATATAATTGTTATATTGGTTATGAAAACAGGTTATAACAAATTTTTAAAGTGATGTTTATGATTGAATACGTTTCACTGCTGAGCGGGTTCCACGTGGTAAAAATTGGAACTGTTAACATCGAGTATGCTCTAAACTGCGTACTATAATATGTGTGTTTCTGATAAACAATTAGTTTTATGTAGAATGATGTTAATTGTATGGCATATATGTAATACTCATAGTTATTTCATTTGGTTTAGAACATGTATGTCTATTGAGTGTATCTTGATTTAATTTGTACATAACAATATCCTTTATTGACGTAATCTAGAATATTCCGTGAATGGTTTAATGTAGTTGGATTGTAATGGATAATTTCTATATGACATACATTTACAATATTATATGGTTTTATATTAGTGATCAATATAAATGAAAGCTTGTCAATGATTTCATTTAATGCATTGTTCCATTTCCATATTTCCACCAACTATCCCATTGTATAGGCTTTGAGGCTCTACATTCATTTCATCGGAAAATATTAGAGACTTTGATGATTTGTATTTATGGTAAAAGTGTTATTATTATGAATAATAGATCTTATTTGTCACCACATGTACACAATGTGTTCGTGTTAATGAGTTTTATAAAATGGCGTCTGCCACATCCCTCTGATTAAAACAGCGTACCTTTCTTTAATACAATTTTTATTTCTACAGACTATCATAACAATGTGTTTTAACTAACAGCTGTATATTTCAACCTTATTCAACCTTTTTCTATCGTCACCAGAGTAGTCACTTTGACGTGTAACCATAGTATATATATTATTAATTCTCATCGTCTACGGCTGTAGACTAACTATGATATAAATATTTGTCCGTCTATGAGCTGGCTTTTTATTCCTGATTGCGACACGTAATACCTCTCAATATCGATTTGACGTTGACGTTGAGTTTATTCCATTCAATTAGATGTTTTCAGGGTACCCATACATTTGAAGTACGTCGCAGTTTTCAATCGACAATGATATTTCACTCTTTTAAGTAAATATCAACTGTGTATAATGTTTATTGAAGAGCATTACGTTCTCAGAAATGGAAATATATACTTCCCACTAATATATTTAAAATGTTTATTATACCCATTTGTTTAATGTAAACATTTTATCATTGTTTTAAACTGTTCTGTTGTACATGTATTTAGCATTGGTAAAGGTTCTCTTAGCATATTGTCATTTGCTCGTGTTTACAATATGATTTAATTTTAATTTGTTTAAATTACGTAACTATGAGTTATCAAAAATTGTCAAATTGATACCACAAAGGTTTTGACGTAAATGTAGCTTATTGCTGTCTTATATCATCATAATAGGAAAGTATAAATTCATTACTTGTTAAACTGTGTTTCATGCAATTCAACACGAGCTCATTTGATGATAGTCACATTTTATGCTTAATTTAATATATTACATGTTAATAATGTATTATTTAATTATTATACCAAGCCATTATGCTTGTTTAAGCTTATTGATTTATGCAGTTGAGAAAATGTAGGTTGTTTAATGACCCTATGCTTTGGAGAAACATAAGCAGCTCCTATATATTATCCATGTCTTCTCTTTGAAAAGTGTACGTTTTACCCTAAGTTTTACATTGTAATATAATAAATTGGCCTACTAAATCGAAAATTATGCTACAACATAAAACATTCACTAGATTTGCTCTAACTACCATATACCAGTAATCATTTATTATAACAAGCTTAAATGTGTGTCATGTTTTATTACTTTGTTTGAAAATCTCTAAATACATTAGAAATTATAATTAGTTAAGATAATACAAAAATCAGAATTTAATCACCCCATTAATCTTAATGTCAGCTTACTTCACTGTTAATACTAGATGAATATTTTTACATTTTTGGTTTTGTTTATAGCATGTGTAAAAAGTTTTAGACAAAAAGACCATCATCAGAGTTCGCTATACTTTCTACGGTACACGTTATAACTATAACATATTTCTATCAGTTTTCATACTGACAGTAGAAAAGAGCGACAGACAAAGTAGAAAAACTTGGAATTTTTCTTGTAGAAATCAATACGTTAATACTTTTTGTCATGAAAACAATAATGCAAGTCTCCTGGAGACATATTATTTACATCTCTGACATGATTGACTTGATTCAGAACTCGTAATCATCTGTCTATTAATAATTTTGTAATCATCTGCTACACTATCCTAAAGCTGTCTATGTTCAAGTGGTCTTTGGATTGAATTTATTAAAGTTCAATTTAGGATGTGCATATTCATGTACATTTTAAAATGTTAAATTAAAAAACTGAGACAACTTATCTGTATTACAAAATGTTTAGAGCTAAATCTAGGGATTTATACAACAAAAATAACGAATCAATTATATTGATATTGTTTATTACAGAATTTAGTAGAAAGACTTAGATAGTATTTAATCATGTAAATCATTTATATTTATGTTTGGGACTTATATGCATATAATGCTACCCAATATTGTTGACAAGACTAAGCTTTTTCACGGATGGGTGTCAACAATTCGTTCATTAAGTGTGTACAACTCTATAATTTCAGCAAACAATTGTACAAGCAAAAAAAAAACAACATTTTCTTGCGTAGATTTATTTTTATTTTTGGCGAAAGTTAAATGTTAAAATTGTGTAGTTCATTGTCAAACTAAAGAGTCATCTTCTGTTAACACTTACCCATTCGTAAGCAAACATATCCATGCTAAATCGTTTTAATGAATGTACAATTTAAAGTAAAAACTTAGCGACCCACTGAATTCAATGACTCCATGTCTTATGTGACGGTATTTAAGACCGCCTAACATAAATGCATATTATATATATATCGAAAGTGATTGCAAAAAACAATCGGCCATTTTTGTTTACGACCCTAAAACCCGTATTCCGGTAATTACCGGGATTTTCGTCAACAAAGCAACTTGCATGCGATTTTCGTTCTAAAACATATTCCATCGTTTATGAGAAAAACAAATTTATTTTTAATATTGAAATTGATAAAAAAATGGCCATTATCAAACCAAGGATAACCAAAGACTAATTTTAATAAATAATTTAAATCAAATTGAGTAATAAAACTTATTATGTGTCGAAGTATTTTTATTTATTTATTATTCTTCAAGGGCACAGAATTCAAAATTGATAAAAAAAATCAGGAGTATCATCCCATGTAATATCATGTTTTTAACTGTTTAATGACCCAACTCAGTAGGATTTTCACTTATTAGGCTAAAATATGCAATGTTGGTGACACGCTATTATTTTGACTTGAACCTGGATTTAAAGACCCATCCGTGTTTGGACGGTCCGCCAGAAAGTCACATATGACAGGTTTTAGTGTAGGTCCAAGAAGTGTTTATAAGATGTTTACCTTATTGACCACATTTGTTAGTATCCTAGAAGTGATCTCTTTAATTTATACATGTCAATTGTGATTAAGTAAATTGCCAAATGTGTCAATTGTAGATTGAATTGACTAGTAAGCTGAAGTTAGAAACGTTGATACAAAGTACATCTGGGACATTCAGACAGATTAATTTTACGTTAGGTATCGTATGATATAAAAAATCTTCAGACAAGTGTTAAACAGGAACTACTATTTGACTAGGGTTTTTATATTTTCAAGAAATGGTTCAATTTTGTTTGAAAAACTATATTTTTTTTGGTAACGTTTTTATTTTTCGAAAAGTATTTATGCTTTAATTATGTAGGTTTACTTTTTAGGCCATTTAAAAATGTAAAATTATTTTGATAGCAGGTCAGATACTTAAAAACCAAAATGGATATTGGTGTTTTACGTTTATATGCGTTTAGTTAGTTTTTTTTATTATGACACAATGTCAGCAGAGATTTAAGTGTGTTCAAAACTGAGTTTTACCATGTACGAGAAACTCTCTATTGTGTATCCAGGTAACTAATGTAAATATCCTCATCAATTTTGATAATTATTTACATAATTTGGAAGAATTTTAGAGGATAAGTTATGAAAACTATGTACCGTAAAAAAGTTATATCATCTTATTTGATCGATTATTGAAGGGCATACATATAATACACTTACTTGTTTCATTTTGTTTAGAACATGTATGTCTATTATGTGTATCTTGATTTAATTTGTACATACCAATACCCTTTATTGACGTAGTCTCGAATATTCCCAGAATAGTTTAATGTAGTAATCTATTGTAATGGATAATTTCTATATGACATACATTTACAATATTATATGGTTTTATATTAGTGATCAATATTAATAAAAGCTTGTCAATGATTTCATTGAATATATTGTTCTGTTTCCATCAACTACCTCGTTGTATTTGCTATGAGACATTACTTTCATTTTATCGGAAAATATCATAGACTTTGATGTTTTGTATTTATGGAAAAAGTGTTATAATTATAAATATTAGATTTTTATTGTCATATCATTGACTCGTGTTTTGGGATATTGTTTTAAATTGCTTTCAAATGCTTGTCTATATTAATTCTGTAAATTGCCGATATTAATCCCTAAATTGCACAGTGTATCTTTATGTTTATATATATATAATCTTCGTAATCAACACAATATCTTTCTGAGCTGCAGAAATTTTAATATACAAGTAGTCATACTATATTCAAAACGTAGATTTAGTATTCAACCAACTTATTTCAATTGCGCCATATATTCTTTCAAAGACACTACCCGTTGCCTAATGTTTTTCAATAGAACTGTGCTAGCGGTTTCAAAATTCATTCCTTCTTTTATCTGTGTTGTTTCTCTGTTTGCATTAACTTTTGCGACATGCTAGTCTGACCTGTTGACATTTACCTTTATCTTAAATTTAATTTTACTTTAATCTAATTCTCTCTTATAGAAATTAGATTATTGTACTCTAATGGTGTTATCTCAACTCGTCTTGTAACTTTCAGCACCATTAAAGTGACAGTGGTATTTAAATGTTGACACATGTAGTTGTAATTGGTTATTACATACATTTCAAGGTTTTTCTTTCATTTTTACAGGAAATGTAAAATGCTTAGTATTAACACTATAAAAGAAGTTTATAGTGGGTTTACTAATGACATTCTATGTAAGGCATTTTGACAATTGTACATGTACACCACCTCTTTTTACGCAGCAAGGATGTCACAAGAGCTTTTAACTTATTTATTGTGATGTAGTTCTGTAAATACGGGGTTACTTTGCTTTACGCCAAGTTTTAACAAGTCTTTTGCGACAGATCTTCGATGGACCTTCCTTTCTCTAAGGGAGATTTTTAGATAACTGCACCCAAACATTTAGCAAGAACTTATTACATATCTTGTCAGAGATTGTCAAATGACCTACTTGATGTCATTGTTTTGTTTAGATGATCTATATGTCTTAATATTGAGAACGGAAATCAATATACGCACGTCTGATTGAATAAATAGACTTTTTGGTCAGGGTTCAATGTGGTCTTTTTGATCTCAGTGTACATGAAATCACATATAAATGCTGTGCTTAAACTATTCTTTCCAACTTAGATTGATCTTGCTGTATTATAAAGTGCCTAAAGTTTGACCCTGATTTGATGATTTGCATCTAATAATGATCTGCACATATCCCGACAAAAATCAGTACTACGCCTATATTTTACAATTCGGCAAGTAAAGTATCGAAATGAGCAATTGATTGTAAATAGAAGCACGTTTATGTGTTAAATTTCACCACAAAAGACTCATTTGATACACTCACCTAATCGATTTAATTTAAAAATTAATCCCTGTCTTATAACTACATTCGAGATTGACGATATTCTCCAATATCGTAATCGAGAATTAATACTACATTCGTATTCAATGTAATGAATATTCTTGCATAAAGGTCAAATCGGGATCAAACATAAGACATAATGCTTAGTATTTCAACGACTTTAGATACAGTCATTCGGAACTTCTCGGCCATTCGCTGCGAATAACCTCGGACATATTTAGATGTCATTTTGGAACTACCGGTGTTAAAGTAAACAAATACACGATCGTTTAGGCAATGAGTGATGTTTCGTTTTAGTCTATAAATTTAGAATAACACATTCATTGTTATCACTGAACAATATTTGGTTCAATATACAACATAGAAATATGTTTTTACAACGATTTGTGAGTAAACTACAATAACTATTTTGCATAACCGTTACGGGCTTCGCATCGTGTTGGTAATAAAAACCCAAGCCGCCAGGGTAAACTCCCACGAATCCTTCCGAGATTATTCATTTATGAAAGGTCGAGCTCTTCCAAATTTAGAAACAGTATGTATGATTGTGAGACACAAGAATGTCGTAGATTTTTCTTGTGTATTATTGATTTCAAAGTAAGCTTGGATGAAGGGCACATGGTTTCGGCTGGACTAAGCAGTTTTAGAAATGTAAAGTCTTTTACATGAGTACTCAAATAATAAACTTTATGTGTAGTTTCTACAAACTACTTTGTTAAACAGTATCTGCGTACACAAAGATAAAACACTTACTATAAATGTATTTCTGCTAATATATTTTATGCTACTACAGTCTGATTGCCAATGTATTCTGCTGTATGGAAAGCGACGGCTTATTTCTCTATAAGCTTTGACATAATCGAACATAAAGCTATCGTTAATGCTTCTTTATAACCACTTTAAAATATTCTGTAACTGCTGCGAATTGGTTAAGAGAACTTTAAGGGGTTAATACTCTTTCTACATTAGTGTTGGTAGACAAAGTGAAGTCGTTACAGTAAACAATGATATTCTCATGAAAGTGGTGTATAATTGTGCGGAACACTTGTACACTTTAGACTTTAACATGTTTTAGTTGTTGTTGCCTTTGGATATTGCAAATGAATCGCAATTAGACTGAACTGAAAGTCTGAACTAAACATAATGGTTGTTTGTATATATCATTGTAGAAACGGTTAAGTTAACCGTAACTAAATAATTCAAAATGATGAACATCCTTCCAACTATGAAAGGAGAGCTTGTATTGAGTTTTCGAGGTCATATAAATAATCTTAAAACCAGGCCAAACTATGTCAAATATTCTCATAATTTCAGGATCATTTTTGATAGATTCCAATAGAATCTTTGATCTTAAACACCCATGAAAATGATTTTATTTCTTTCTTAAAATTGTCATGCAGTTTACAAAAAGTCTTTACTTCACATTTTGTTTTGTTTTCAGTTGCTGAATTTGCTCAGGAAATGGCAACAGCATATGAAATGTTTGCCAAGGATGTACAAAGAGTCGTTCATTTATTTCGAGAGAAGAATGCCACCTTGAAAGCCGAAAGGTTTGTACTTTTTGTACTATATTCTAAATAGCATTATATTTTTCATATCAAAGGAAAACTGAGTTTATGCCATTATTTCATTTTACATCCATAGAGATCATAACTGAATTTAAAACATATAAAACAATATCATGTTAACCAGAATACAAATTATGTCATGACAATATTCTCTTAGAGTTAAACCAGCAAAACAATTGAAAAACAGACATTATATTTTATTGTATCCACTGAATTATCATATTTTTGTGTTGGATTATTTATTTTAGATAATAGGAAAGTTTTGCAAAATAGGTTTCTAAATACTAAATTTTGATGTAATTTATTCTTTACTCGTTTTTATTGCCTACTCAATATCCCAATATCATTAAAATACATATAAATACATTCTGCTCTGTAACCATTATTTAAAATAATGTTTGTGTTATGTAGACCAATCAGTAAATGCCTTTTATCCTGAGTGTCATGCATTGTAATGATTTTTTTTAATGTTTCTATCATCTGAAAGTATTATTCCTTTGTTGAATATTCTGTACACATACATCGATTCAGTTTCAGACTTTTACCAGGGAAAATCTATCTCAACAAGTTCAAATTTGAATGCAATTTCAGATATTTTAACAATTATTTTAAAAATAACAATATGATTTCCAGCCCTGAACCACTTCATTCTATATTGTGTTGAAACATCTTCTATACTTGTATCTAAAGTATATTTAAAAATGTCACTTAAATGTTTTACAACGTTCTGTCACAGGAATGTTTTTCTAATAAATCACCATTTTAATCACATTTTCAAATCGTTTGCTGGTACATATTAAACATTAAACAAAATCACAGAAAATCTATCTTGAGTGCACATGCGACAGAATTTAGGAAAATCACAAAGAATTGTGTCATTGTATTGATATTGGTAATTCGGTACAATAAATTTGTCTTATTTAAAATTTCAGTTGATTTCAGCATAATTGATTCCTAATTGAATAATTTGTGTAGAATGGTTAATTGCAAGGAGACAATTCTGGGGGTTAGTTAACTTGGGTATTGGAGAACATTGTGTGGGCTATAACAAGCTGTTAAGATGTCTGTAGAAATTTGTCACTTGATTAGTTTTTAATCCTTCGGGTAGTCTCTGCTTGTTTATAATTCTCAGTTCGACTGTAAACTTCTGATTCGATGACGATTTCTCTCTTAATATTTTCACAATAAATCTACAACTTTCTTTATAGTTTTGGAAAGCTCATTTGATATGTGATAATTGTCAATATGATTTTACTTACCCTAAAAAGTTCTTTCAAAGTGACTCGTGAGGTATATAAACGCTTTATAAGCTTTAGTTTATAACAGCACATTGATTCAATGCTTGTAAATTGCATTTAAAATTGTATATCCTATCTCAGGTAAATTGTAACTAAAGCTGGGGATACAACGGGTACAAAGTATTGTAACCAAGTTCATTTAGTACTGGAGAAATTTGTGTCTTCAGTGATTAAATCTCAGACTGTATAGACTAATACAAACACAGATTTGTCTAGACAGTTGTATCCTGGTTGAAGATCTAAATTAAGCCAGATTAAGAATATCGTACTCGTTCTACTTATCCTGGCTATTTTGTTACACCAGCATAATTATGGTGAAAACTGTCCCAAATCAGCAGATTATGTCTACCTAGTACTTTAAAGTGAAGTTGAACTTTTGTTTAACACATAAGGTATGAATACATTAAGGAAGCAATGCAACGTGACACCTTTGACGTTTTAGCGATATGTCAAAAAATATTAATGTTACACGCATCGCACTTAGCTTGGTTTGTCATCATAACACTTGGCTATTACAGCATTTTATGGAAAAATTTGTATCTGATACTATAACGTTTATGTCATACCAAAAACATTATTAAAATTATCACCAAAAATCTCATCTTAATGTGTTCTTAATATGATAAACATGATATGATAATAGGAGAACATGATAAAACTATCTATATGCAAACAGAGTATGACTTTAGCTGGCCATGTATTATGTGATCATACATTCACTGTCTTATCTGATATATTTTATGTTTTGTCTTTGCATATCAATTGTAATAATTGTTATAACATTGTAAGTGCTAACATATTTAAACTTTGTAAAGATATCAATCCATTGATTGAAATAAATGGGTCAGAAACTTTATAACACCGTTTGTTTTGACATGACAAAAAATGGAGAATCCAAATTACGTAGTAAAATCAAGAATCAAATAAAATAGAGTTTAAATGATTTTCTTGAGTAAGGTGCCTGGTTAACGGGCACGTAATATTTACTGTAAAATGTAATTGAGAGACTAGAATATTTGAGCGCCAATTATATGTTTTGTTTGCAAATAGCTGTTGGGTGTATACTTCTGTACACATGATATTATCTAGGCACTCGTTGCGATTTGATAAGGGGGTTTAATTATGGCATATCGGACGTTTATAACTGGGTATCCATCTAACATTAAATAAAGATTCATGAGTACCATTGGTGTTGTAGGAAACACTAAGAACTCAATTAAACTTGAAGTTAGTGATGTAAACAATTTGGAAAATGATTTTGTAATTTCATTTTCCTAAACCTGTCTGGTCGGGTCAGTCATATAAAAATGGAAATATAATGATTATACATGTAATAATAATAAATACTTTTAACAAAGCTACAAATTTGAATAAATCCAATCTTCCATATTATAAACATCTGGTCGTGCATTATTTGATTATTGAACTAATTGGCTATGCAGTTGCTTTGCAGTTTTCAATCGATATTTGTCTTTCTCCAAGTTGATTGTATATTAAGGGTGTATCGGGATTTGAAATTGAAAAAAATCTATGAAGTGGGTGTGGTGACCAAACTATTAAAATATCCATTAATTCTAAAATAATTTTGATATATTTTGTAAGTGATGCATTAAATGTATAGATGTGATAGTGAAAATAAAAAAAAATCAACAAATAAGATATTTAGAAAGAAATGAAAACATTTAACCTCACCTTAGAATAGCCATCCGAACGTCAATCCAAACACATATTTAAAGTTCTTTTTTCATAAATCCAAATGTTGATATAGGTTGTCCATGTAACATGTTACAGTGTCTTAGGGTAAATTACACAAAAAGTATTTCCCAAATGTAAATTTGATAATTCATCTCAAGACAAACATTACACGTTTTAAATTACAGTTTACGCACAAGTTCCCAGTGCAATTTTCTACTCATATTGTATGTTCTATGTGTGATAATAAGAAGGAAAAATTTATCGGGTTCCTGTGTGAAATTGAAAATAAAATCATGTGTGAAGAGTGATGTGATCAATTATCAAATTTACATTTTGGAAACACTTTTTGTGTGATTCACCCTAGGACATTGTAAAATGTTATATGGACATTCTATTACATCTTTTGGAATTATGAAAAAAGAACTTTAATTATGTGTTTGGCATGACGTTCGTAAGGCCATTTCAAGGTTAGGATAAATGTTTTCGTTTCTTTCTAAATGTCTTATTTGTTGAGTTCTTTATATTTTCACTGTCTCATCTATACACTTAATGCATCACTTACAAAATAAATTAAAATTATTTAGAATTTATGGATATTTTGATATAATTAGTTACCCCACCCACTTGATAGATTTTTTTCAATTTCAACAAATGATAGATCCTTAATTAAAAGTATATTTTGTATAATTTATTATGTTTTGTATATTGTTTTAATTCAGCACAGACATGTGCTGTAACATATGAATTTTGCATATGTTTCAGATATGTGGACACTCCGAGTACTATTTGTAATGCATGGGAAAATCTTATCAAAGGCACAGAAATGGATGCACAGGTAAAATATATATCACCTGTCATATATTAATATAAAAACTTGAAAATAAATAATTTAAAAATTGAAATACTATTGCCTCTATTTAACTGCTTGTTCTCGGTTACAATTTGATTCATTTTTATATAATTATATTGTTTTATTATGTTAACTATCTTTGAAACAGAAGAACCTTAATCTGCATCACTTTGCTTCAAAAAATCCGTAAGTTATCTCTAGTTTAATTAAATAACAATATGTATTACAGAGAGATATTATGTTAATTGTTGTGAAGCATTACAGACAAGTCATACTTGTTTGCATGAGACAAAGGTTTGAGATAGGCAGTTCATATTGACATTAAAATACCACTGTTTTGTTAGTGATGTAGGAACAGAATAGTTTCGTAAATGCAACTGATTAATAGCTTGATTATGGAAAATATTTTAAACTACTTAATCATCTTCGTTGTCATTCTAAATAATAGACTCTTATCTACAGCAATTTTGACCAAACTTGAAATGGCTATCTATTGATTAAATCGCCATTCATATAACCACTACACATGTGAGTATGTTAAACAATAATACGTTGTTTATGAAATATGAAACGGCAAAATGAGAGTTTGACCTGCTAGCTTCTGTAGAGATGGATTTTATGAAAAACAAACAAGACACCAGAAAGTGAATGTCATTGTCAGTTTTCTTTTAATCATTACTAAAATACATTTATAGAATAAAAATAATGTGTACAAGTTTGTTGTGTGCCTAGTACTAGAAATTTTATATTTGGCATGTTCGTTCTCGAAAGTACTTGGCAAACAAACTGTTATCAATTTCCAGTGCCTTACAAATAATCCAAATATTCGTCTATATAAGATTGCTAAAAAAGCCACATTGAAACAACACTGATAAAGTTTGTGATAATGATCTTTACAATTGTCGGACAGACAAATCACATAAAATAGTCTACTGTTTATAAAAAAAGTCTTTGTTCTCGCCCAGACTTTTTACTGCTGATGGAATTCTTTGTTTATGGACAGTCTATCCATTAACTGAAGACCTGGTTGTCATTTTCTTAACTTAATTTGCGCAAAAGTCAAAACAACTATCAAACTACGACAGAGTATTTTCTTGTAGTCTGGAAGACCTCACACAAATGATGTTATCTCCTTAATACATTTGTTCCTAAATCTTTACTACAATCATGGAACACTAATTTGATATTTTGGCGCGCACAAAGAGATGAAATTGTCTGGAAAAGCTGTGATTTGTCAATGATATATGCGTGAACGACGAATGTATTGTATGTAAATCAGTGTTTGTATGATGAAGTATTGATTACAAAAGTTAGTTTAATTAATATTTTGTTGAACTAATACAACATCTCCGTATTACAACCTGTCAGTATTTTCTCAACAAAGTCTGTAGATACATCTTGTAAAACTGAATTATATTTGAATTTTTAATTTATGACGTGAGTTAGAAATCACTATGACCTCTTTGACAATGTATATCGTATTTATATTCTTATATTTTTCCCTTCTCAAAAATGTATGCAGGTTTTATATTTTGAATGTTTTCATCGATGGTGCTATTGTAGAACTTGGTTCTCTATTTTGAATACACAATAGATATATGTTCTAGTTAAACAAAATTATTTTAGATTGTATAGAGCAGCCCAGCAGCCTATTTTATATTAATTCCCCGCTCATGTTTAGTCTATTCAGTTACACGACATTCTGACCTCAATACTATGACTAAGTATAGTTAAGACTTACATGCAATGGATGTACTGTACAATCAGTGGAATTCATAATGGGCTACAAGGATTAAATAGTCGCAGCTGTTTATACCTCTTTATGGACATTTGATTTATTCTCCTAATAAATAAGTTTGCATATACTAGAAAAGAAAATAGTCAGCGAGTTTCCTGCTCTAAGTAGGTGATGCAAAAACTTAAAATTACAATAGAAACAAAGGAAAGATAAAATTCAAGGAAGTAAAGATATTTATACTGTATTATGAAAAATATGTTTCATAAAGCAGGAATATATAGACAACGTGAAGTTATTAGGTAACATACGAGTGCGCGTGATCTTTGATATTAACGTCATAAAATGTTAAAATATTGATTTGCGGTTTAGTATAAGATTGCGAAGTTCTAGAACAAATGGTCGCATTAAAATAGTAAGATATTTTTTATTTAAATGGTATTTAAAAGCTTATAATCAGTACCATGTAACTTACAACAATGCGTATTGTAAGATTAAGGAAACGACAATGTTGTATTAACGTATTTTTTCGCTATTCGTGCTGTTGGGAATATGTAATATAATTACTGATAGATACTGCAGTAGAACGATGAAAATCTTGAACTGATAATGATTTCTGTAGTACGTTACTGAAAACATGCGTTACCAAGATAATATTTAATAAGCGGTTTCTTATTAGTGAATGATTGATTCAGAAAACAATTTTGGAGTATCTCCAGCCGAAACTACAAATACAAGCACATTACATAACAATACTGTAATGATCTTTTGATAAGGAGAAGAAATCTGTGTGAATGACTTACTAAAAGAAAATAATGAAATGATGTGGGTTGAATTACAAGTATTTTTACCATGAATATTTTATATCTCTGTCTGATTGGTTTATACAAGAAAACTGTTCTTAACCAATATCAGGATAATAGAAAACGTGTCTTCCTATGTAGACCTGTGTGGGCTGTATACTGTCTCTAGTACAATTGTCCCTATAGGCAAACTAACAAATACAAACAGTATTTTACTGATGAAGTTAGTTAACCTTATCTGATCTGTAGTTCGTTGTAGCAACTTGCTGTTAATGACAGAATGATATTAATGAGTCATATAAGTTTCTTATTTTAAGTAGTTAACTTATAAGGTAGTCATCTTGACTAATGTTAAATAATGACTAAATGTTAAGGTAGTTTTAGTCAAAATGAAAACAACGATGAGTAGGTGATGATCTAGATATTTTATGATGAACAAACCCAAAATGTTTCTTTAAGTGATGTTTGCAAACAAAATACTACATTCATGTCCTGAATTTGATAGTGTCTACAAACAGGTAAATATAAATCCATAGTAGTTACAAAAATCAGGTGGAATTCTAGACCTCTCACAAATCTCCCATAGATTCTTCTATCAAATGACACTCGTGTCGTTTTGATAGTTGCACTTTATATAGCTGCGATTGGTAATTTCTAATTTGAATTTTATTGTATAGCAGTACTGTATTTTAGCCATATTCAAGACACAATCTTTCATTAACGCTTACACAGTACTGTCTGAAAGGCTCACAGGAAATTCTGTTTCTAATCTAAAAGTAACACTTATTATGTGCTAAGAATAAGTGACTTCGTGAGAGAAGAGGTCAACTGATTCACAATTCTAATTTGTTCTATTGCAGTATTACATTTGATCAGTTTAAAACTTAGTTCAATCGGCGTGAGTAGATATAAGGTATAATAAAACGGAATTTTAGCTCGTATATACTTCAACTTTGTTCTTTCTCCACATTTATTTGTAAGAAAAGGGAACTACAATTTTGTTCTTTGTCCGCATATACTTGTTTGAAGGAAATGAATTTCCATAAAATTTACTTCAATGTGCTGGAAGTTATTATTAGACTAATGTTCTAACAACTGGTTGTGTTACTGTAAATTAAAAAACAGGTCTACTTATATGCCAGAAAAAAAATACTATATCGGTAATATATATTCTCTATGATTAAATTAAGACTAATGAGAAATATGTATATGGTAACCATGCCAACAAGGTCCTTTCATCAGATTATGTGAAAAAAATATCTTTTTCTAAATGTATCATTAGCACATGTCTTACATTTTCTCAATTTAAGTGTAAATAAAGTAATGTCATGTTCATACTCTAAAGTAGTAATAATGTCTAAGCTATAATCTAGATGCTTCTTAATTTAGAAATATATCTTCATCATCCTAATATCAGAACATATCATATACATTAATGTAATTGTGAATAGTTAGGATAAATAAGTCAATCAACTTCAAGAACTGGTCTCCATGGACCTGTGTGTAAAAATAATTTTCTGTCTTGTTAAATTCTTCTCCATAGCGAAATAAAAGAATTTGTAAGTTAGATTACTGCTATAAATCACTTTATTGTTGTTACAAAAAACATTTTTAATTTCCACTATAAATTTAAGCTTTAACTAAATTATCAAAAAACACCTTTGTACGGTTAAAGAAGACTCTAAATTTTAAGTTAGAAATAATATATTTGTTCGGCCTGTCTCACAGCAGCATTTTAGGTACTATAAGACATACCTTATTTTTATGGTTGCATTTCACAAAAATAATGCTTTAGAATGAAATGTTGACCATATGTTGAAGTTTCTCACGACCTCAACCTTCAAGTAACTTAACACACGTTCCCACAGTTCACAAAACTATTACCCAGTGCAAAGCTGTATGAAAACAGTAATAAACCATCACCTGCTAAACAAAAACATAAACCAAACTAATGACGAAAATGTGTACCATATGCTCAAAAGTAACTTCTCATCATTAATTTGTCTCATGTATTATTGATCAGAGACACATAGTAAGAGAGTATGTAACATAAGAATGTATGAAATCTATCACAGTAGCTGTCCTATATAAAACACAAGAACATACATCTATCTGACTGTTCTAGTGGCGGTCTCTGTGACAGTATTATTGATTTTAGACATTTATAATACCATAGGAATTATTTTAGATGATTTAATTATATACTGTCACTGACTGTTTTCCATGAAGGCATGACAATTAGACTACTTACTGCATGAAGTACAATAATCTGCTTATTTCAAGTGAACACCATTCATATGTCATTCCGATATATGTATGTGAGTTAATGTAACATATCTCAGCCTAATGACATACCTTAAAAATGTCTTTTTTATGAGTTTTAAAAAAACATAGTTACGTCTGGTAGTAATCTGTCGCATACATATACATATATAACAATATAATATTACCTAACACATGACGGTGTAAAAGAAGCAGGACAATAGCGACTTGACTCTGAAACTGAAACGTGTATCCGGTGCTCATCTGACGGACCCTGGTAAAAGCGTAACAGTCCGTACGGGTACGCAAGAGTCAAACCGTGAACAAAATCGTGGCCGAGTATGGATTAAACATGCATATCTTCCAGCTACGGCTCCGTACGGGTGTGCTGTTTTGTACCATGTGCATACCGTCACCTGAATACGCAAGGCTTCCCACGGCCTACGACTGTCTGCACGTACGGGTCCACAGCAAGCCACGATTTTATGGGACTGAGGCATAAGGTATCAAGGCTGTCAGACCTTCCTTTATACTATTATAAATTTCTATGTACAGTTTCCCAGGATAACTTAAAAAATCAGTATAAATCATGAGATAATTAACTTGATTCCTTAAAATCATAATTTAGAAGATTTGATTCTCAGCCATCAGATATATTAGTTATAAAACCGGTAGATGTTTTCTGCAAACACCGTGTTTAAGAAGCAAGATATTAATAAACTGCAACAATCATAAACTGCAGATCAAATGAATCTTCGTTAGATATAAAAGATACTGAAAAGTCAACATAATTTGTCTAATATATTATAAATAAAAATATTCAATAATCTGCTTATTTTAAGTTAACACTCTTCAAATGACATGCTGATAGTTTTATGTGAGTAAATGTAATATACCTTATTCTGATGACATTTTACAATATTATATGTCATAGAAATATTTAGTTTCAATTTAATAGGTAACAGTTCAGTTTAAGACGTTTGGAATAGTGATCGGTGTCTAAAACTTCTAATTAGAAAGCTTTGATCTCACCAATCGTATATATTGGTACAATATTTCTTCCAAAATAAAGCACTATTTACCACACCACTGTGTTACAGAAGCTAGACAATTTTACAGTTGATATCATTCCACCATTAAATGTAAAAATTACAATAATCTGTTTACTTCAAGTTAACACTATTTATATAGCATGGTGAGAGTTTTATGTGAGTAAATGAAACATCATTCATTCCGATGATATTTGAGCAATATCAATTGTCTGAGTTTTTCTTGGAATGTAACAATTCATAGTTATGCTTTGTATAAACGTTGTTTGGTCTTTTATCGTTGTCTTTGGTTTGTCTTTTACTCTCAAAATGTGTCTCATAGAATAGTTTCATTATATTATGTTAAATATGCAATTCTGTGCCCTCGATAAGTTCCAAGTGGTTTCTTTTATAACGTTGTTTGTTTTTACTGCAATAACTGTACGTTAAATCATTACATGTACTTAATTGTCCGTCTCTTTTACATTTATGTTAATAAGATTCAAGCCGTTTATTACTTTATACTCATTGTGATGTAAAAAGTAAACAATTGACAGATTCTAGTCTTTAGGGAGGCTATTATACTGATTCTATTTCAAGAATAAAGTCTAATGAATTAGACAAGCAATGATTTCCGACTCTGTCAATGGAATCCCTAGTAAAACATTATTATATAATTATAATTATAAATCAGTGTTAATTGTGACATCCGAGGATCGTTGAGAATCGCAAATAATCTGATTATACATATTTTTGCTTTTATTTCTGTTGGAAAAGTAGGACAAATTTTAAGTTTGCAATATTTGTCAATAATTATGATTTAGCCAACCTAAATGAAACTCTTGCCCAATTGTCTTAAAACGTGTTAAGTTCCCTTCCTTAATGAGTAATGACTAATAATATGTTTAGAGAATAGTGTTATAAGGTCTATATCTAGTAGAAAAGTTGTTGTTGATACATAAACCATAAGGATTATTGGGCTGGGAAAAGACAAAAGTGTCTATTTATGGTGAACGTAAATCACTTGTTGCTTTTATCACAGCCTTTGGTGTCACTATTTCTGTACAAACATCTGCAGTATACGTCTTTCCTGTATCGTTCAGTCAGAAAACAAGCTTTTAGAGCCAATGTTCATCTGTCCAATTACGAACAATAGTTACATATATCATCTTGTATATTCGTGTACACTGTTTCTTGTTATTGTCTTTCTTCCTGAAAACAGAAATTTTGTACTGTTAGGTATTTAGCACTGGTAAGTTCACTACTTGTTTTTAGAACTAGTACAATTAATTATATTTGTAAGGGTATCCATGTATAGACTATGTCATTTTTGGAATTTGGAATAAAAAATAGTCTTCACAAGGTCTCTCAAATAGACATTCAGTTGTCAAATTACCGTTTTTTGTTCGCTTTAAGTATAACAATCATTCTACATAATTGGGAAAGCTAAGAGGTAGACCAAATATATCTTAGCATCAGTAAAACGTTTGTTTAATAATAACACTACTGACAGACTGGAATGAATTGAAGGGAAAATTATAGACTTGTATGAGACAGACTGTATAAATCAAGACTGTGACGATCTCTCTAGAGACTTGTATTGTGTTGTCAAGAGTATCACAATACTCTCTAAATGATCACAAGATTTTATATAATTTACAGTATGTACATCTCTCGTGAGGACTATTACACGTAATAATTTACCTCGTACATTTTGTAAGGATCCTTTTCCATGTCTTTCAATATGTGGGAAGTTTATTTTGTTATCACTCGGCTATATCAGTTGCATCTACGTCACTGTCTATAGTTTGGTTTAGAAATTCATTATATGTACTTTGGGTGGGTGGAGGTGTTAGCGTGTCATCTAAAGATTCACAAATTAGAATGAAAATAACAATTCTTTGAAATTCTATATATGAGGGTTTTGACATCAGAACTGATAAGAAAATGATACTATATTCAATATGAGCTTTTGTTGAATAACATGCATACTAGAAAGAATTAAATATATGATACTCGTCAAACAAGTTGTTTATAAGAATGCAAAAATGAATTAATGTATGATGGTACTTTACGCCTCATGTCAATATTTCATTATATTACCGCGGTCAGTCAATCGCTCTACACACAGTTCCCATATAGGCCTGCATATCTGGATCCAAGCTTTAAACTAGTACTTACCACACATTATAGCCAGTTGTTATAAATTGCACCACGAATGTGAACGTAGATGGGTGAATGATTCTCAAAAAGTGTTCTGCATTTTATACCGGTTTCAATATTACGGGCCAGGACTTCATAGACTATTAATTATTGTATTGCTATTTTCAGCCTGATTTTTGTCCTTTTTTCTTCAGGCGCATCTTGATGCTGCAGCACTGTTAATAAAGAATGTCAGTGAGCCATTACATGAAGTGTCTAAATATAAGAAAAGTCAGGCTCAAAAATTACAGTCATTCCGTGAAAACTTTGAAGAAATGCTTGAACATTCAGAAAAAGACTTTCTTGAGGTGAGTATATATTTTACATTTTTAGCATTGTATTTTCATTACAAGGACTTACCAACTTTGCTTAAACTAATGTAGTTCTAAACGGTTGATTCAAATAAATATCGGTACTCATGCGCTGAACATAATATTTTACTTTAAATTTTAGCTTGGAGAGTGAGACTGTGTGTTATGAATTGTTTATTATTACTGGTAATTTACAACACTTGGCTAAATTAAAACGGAAACTTATCAATAGGCATTTAGCAATCATTCATATTGCTAGATTTTACAATATCTTTACGATGGTTGATGACATAGACTAAACTTTCTATCATTTGAAACATAGGTTATATACTGAATGGAGCATGATAAGGTTCCAACTTGTCTGTTAAATGTGCATAAAGTCTCGACTTTATGAGATTATTTCATTGTTGTATAAATTGATAAAAATACGTTATTCCTTTCCAGAAAGAGCAAGCCTACATGGATGCATATGGAGAATTTAAAAATTGTGGAAGTTTAGATAATCGTGAAGGGCTTCGACATGAATTTCATAATGCACATAATGAATATATACTACAAATACGGGCTTCCAACCGTCTTATAGATGATTTCCAATGCACCATTCCACAAGTTCTAGAGGTTTGTCACATTTATTCTCTCCGTAAACTTGTATAGGCATTTAGCCTATATTTTAAATAGTCAATGGAATACAATAGAATGTAAACGGTTGGATAAAAAATATTTGAGAGAGTAAATATTTCGTTGGAACTAGGAGGGCGATTTTAATGGTGTTAGAATTTGCCACTCTTCAAGTAGTGACACATTTTCTGTGTGACTTTGCAGCATAATTTATGGTTTGATTCACTGATATTGGCAGATTTATTATAAAACGTAAAAACAAAGCTTTTATTTATGTCTTGTAAAATACTAGAATTATATGTTCGGTATTTGCAAGTTGGTTAGAGGGTTCGATATCTTTATGACATGTATAAGCACAGCCAAGCTATTCAATTATAACAGAGTTTGACCACGGGATGTATGGACAGTGGGTGTAAGTCGTGTGTTTTGTCTATGCCTATCAATAACAAATCATGAGTACAAAACATAATGGTCATAATGTATTGTTCTTAGAATTTGACATTTAAATGTGTTGAACATTACCTATAAGATTGAGCCATTCCAGAGCCATATTAGGATAGAACAAAAGCACATATGTAAATGTCTATATTTTGTATTGCTTGGTTCATCATTGGATGTGGTTAAATGTTGATAGTACCACTCATTGGTCTTCATTATGAACGAGATTTAGTAGTGAGTGAATCATATGTGAAATGGTAGATGTGTTGGAATTGCCCAACAGTTTCTGCTGGTTTGTCCCACTATTTCCTATCTTAACCTATATAGTCATTCCGATGAGTCATACAATCAAAACTTTATCTAGCAAATCTAAATGATAATCTACTACTGGAGTATATTTCGGAAGCTTGTATCTTGTTTTGTTTGCTATGACTTGCTTTAACTCCATTTTAGAGACATCCTGATCTCATGTATCTTGCAATTTATTTTGTTTATTGTATTTTTATTTTAACGATGGCCATGTCAACATCAATTATTGTCATTTTCGACAACCAGCTTACCTTACAGAAATATCCTGTATCCTTGTCTACAAACAATACTCACCTTTCCACTAGGCTGACAACTTCTCCATATTTATCGTTATTGCAGAAAGATATCCATTTTTGTCAAATTTTCATGGAAGGCTATTAACGCGCCATGTGTGAATCGATCCCGTACATGCTTCGTGTAATCAAGTATTTGCGTAAATTGCAAAACATCATCTCTGACATCGATCCCATATTACTACTCTCGAGTTTTCTCAGATACATGTAATTAGTACAATACTTAGTATACATGTCTTATATTGTAATATTTCTTGTTTCTAATATACTAAGTTACTTCTTTTCCTTTTCCAATATCTAGAGACAATAAAATAACACTCCCCAGTATAAAACTATGAACACCTACATTGTTTGTATCGTGAAGTAAGTTGATTATAACAAACGTTATATTGAACCAATGTGTCAACTTTTGTAGAGAGAGAATGTTTGCAGAAATTGCACCTTATTAATTATTCATCCGCTGTATTTGCAGCTTTACACAACTTAAATGATTTAATGTGGCTGTTTTCGATTTCATGACTTAAACATGAGACATCATCCAGAGTCATCTGTAATAGTGAAAAACAGAAGTATTGGAACATTTGTAGAAAGTAGGAATAGAAATATAATATTTCTGCTTCCAAAAAAAGGTTTAGAATTTTTTCAGTGTGTCATATATAAGCTAAAAGTATCGTGTGGTAGTATCCAATCTATATAGATCGCTTTTCCAGAAACGTCAAATATAGCAGTAATTGATATTTCTGGATTTGAAAAAAAATCATAGCACAGTTGTCATAAAAATGACGGTGTTTTGAAACAGAACCGTTTAGTTGTCGTATGTGAGTAAAACAATAGTATATAAATCTATAAATTCAACCTCTGAATGCATTACACATATTCAAGATTCAAATAGGCTTGATGAATGAAACAAAATTGTTATATACATAAGTCATAAATGAACGCAGGTTATGTTTATCCAAATGACACATTCCTTGTGTTGTATTGTTGGCCAAGTTGGTTTAAATCAATTTATAATTGACTTACAGTTTGTCAAAAATTGGTTGGCGTGATATCTCTCTGAGTAGGTATGACCAATGATGACTTTTAATGAAACATTAAGGTATGTCATGTCTCGGACCTTTAATACTCTAGAATGATCTAAATTATTACACAACGTGTAAACTAAAAATAAACTTATAATATACTTAAGTTTTGCAAGGTGTCTCATTTAACTTGCTTGTATAGCTCGTGTAAATTGACCATAAACAAAAATACAATTTCAGTATCATTTTAATACATAAAATCAGTTAAAAGTTGAATACATACTTAAGCATATAGTTATGTTCTGGCTTAGGTCAATCTGCGCAAATCACGTCTAGACCAGTCTTCCAATATGTTTAACTGCATTGCTTGCTTGTGATATTTTTTCTTTTTAGTTTTACTTCATTATAAGATCTTACGAAATCAAGTTTTTTGTTATACAAAACTACTGCCATCCCTGTCACGTTCAGAATCTTCTAAGATAGAATCTATCAATATGTTGCCATTTTGGTGACAATATTGTCATTTAATTTACATTAATGTGTACAGACATTGTCTCTAGATGATAGAAAACAATACACCAGCACTTTCTGTATGCAGGATCTCTAATCGAATTGTCTCCCCTGACTTGTCTTTTAGCAAATCAGACATTTTATTACACATTCACTTATATTGGCTTCCTTCTTTATTTCTAGGAACTTTTGTATCGTAACAAACATTTAGATTTTGCTTTTCTTGCAGTGGTTCATGCATGTAAAGGTGCTGATGGTTTTGTTTTCGTTTAAGATCTAGTATGTCTCTTTTTTGTCCCCAACTTTAATCAAGATTTTTTGTTTGAATGAATGACATACAGTCAGTATGTACGCGTATGTTTACATTTTAAGCCTATTCCATAAATGATATTAGATGCATCAAAACTGTGAAGATATACAAACCTTATTACTTGACAAACTTATTTAACAATTAACCAATTTCTGTAATCAGTCCAGCAGATCCCTGCCCATATTAGGCCTTGCTAACACGAGTGACAAAACTTTTTCTTCTGTACATAAGATTGAAGATTTGTGTTGATTTAAATTCGGATAGCTTCCCATATAACTCGTCATAAAATTGCATATGTATGTTTAGAAATAACATGTTATTTCTCTAGTGTATTCCGGATACCATTGTTTTTGAATGTCACCAAATTTGAATTGACACCCTTTACCGTAATTATAATATGTTACTTGTAAGAGAACGTAATGTGAGTGGGTTGACAACGTGTCTAAATTTACCTAAGAGCTAGAAACATTACATGGGAGACTTAAGGGACTTACATGTAAGAAATGCTAATGTCATGACATTTAAGGATATTAAAATGTCAAAAATGGAATAAGATTTCAAACAAAGACTAGATATCTTGTATTAGAACTTTATTTTACAACATTTTATCTTGGAAATTCTTGGCTTGTTTCAACAATTCGCAGACATTAAACTGTTTTAGTTGTAGCAAGACTTGTGGCTAAATAGATACATTTAAACATGTTTTGAGGTTGACATTTGAAGGATGTAGCTCTTTGAATCTGGTTATACTTGTTTGCAACATGGTTGTGGCAGATCTTACATATGCTTGTGTAAAGACAATATATATAATTTTTGCAGTCAGACTGTTGAACCGTCTTTAACTGTTAAGAGCGCAGAATCTTTTAACAAATTTTACATTTTAAGGCAATGAGATGTTAAGTTCGTGGCTGAATGAGTGACCAAAGAGATTACCATTGGCTCGAGTAAACTTTAGATTGGTTTAATTTTCTTTTTTTAGAGAAATAGACGGCTTCTTGTGAAATGAACAGAACATTATTTAGATAGTCTACGTAAGCTGACTGTTGTCAATAACATAACAAGCATTAATACTAATAACGATGTAAAATTAGAAATTAACAAGCCCATTGATCTCATCGTTGAGGTATTGAATGAATAACTTCGTGTGAAAAAGGAGGCCATTGTTCTAATGCTTGATTTATGTAATAACTGTCAGGATTGGTGTTTTGTAGAATGTAATTCATGACAAAATATACAGGTCCAAGTTTTGATGGGTCAGTGCAAAACTAGTCTACAGTGTACTTAATTTACATGTTGTTAGACTTGTTTTGCTCTGACGTTTTGATATCCTTTGTACAGAGATATGACTAAAGAACAAAAGCCAATTAACAAGATCTGTATGTGTAATACTAACTTACTAGGAAGTAAGGACATTATTGATCTATATCAAAGAGATGTAAGTTAAAGGTCAACCACTGATCTTCTAGATGAAAGTTATGTAACAACTTAGAACTGGGTATTATTAATCAAAGCGCTGAACGTAATGAATGAATGGTTTATTTAAAGCTAGCTTCATTTAATTTAGAACGGACAACAATTGGTTCTCACTTGACTCCGTGATCAATGCCTTACTCATATATCGGAGAGTAAATATTCAAGACAGTAAATGCATTATTTGATATCAATTAGAACTATTGATAATTTAATAGCAGTTTTACAATCACAAATCATACTCTCTTGTGAACGTCTGTTTAATTACCCTCATTGGGTCCCATGAATGTTAATGTATCAGCGATTGGATATTTATACAACTTCTGTACAGAATCAACATCAAAAGATGAGTTTAAAAACACCCTTGTATATACCTCACGAAAGTTGGACATCGATTGGACGTACATTTTTTAGTAAACACCATTTTGCGATATTTGACTGTTATAAAAAAATCCTATTGATCTCCAATAGTTCAATTTACAGGTTTGTTTAGTTACTGGGTGCAATTGTTATGAAAAACATAAAATTCAGAAAACCATTTTGTTGGATAAACCAAAATACCAATAAAATGATAATGATGGAATTATACTATTGATGACAATCGGGCCTGTGAAAACAATTATAAAACCCATGATAACAGGCATAATAAATTTTCATTTTCCTGAGAAAACTGACTTATTATTAAAGACAATGTGAAAATAGGCACTGCTATTTTTATGCTTGTCTCGGATATTGTCAGAGTATGAGAAAAATCAGACTGCCATTGCATCTGTCATTAATCACAGGAACATATTCTATTCTTCCATGATAATACTTCCATTGTTTAATGTTACACTTTGATATGGTGCTTGCATATTTCTGGCTTTGTTTGAAAATAATTCTGTTAGCTAATTTAATACAGCCTTGTACGAAATAAGGCCATATAGAGTTTATTGTGGTTTTCTCATTCCCCTTTCAAATGCATTTTAGTTTTTAATTTATAGTGAATAAATCTGTATCTAATGACTTATAGTTAGACAATTTTTTATTTATGCAATGCGTACAATTATTTCTTAAGGCCAAAATTCGGACAAAAACAATTTAGTAAACATCATGTACGTCGAGTTTGATATATATGTACAAACATTTTATAGTGTGGCTTATTTAATGACATTCTATACCGCTAATACATATTCTATGTCGCTAATTTGTTTGACAATGTTTTATTATTTTGCCACAATTAAGTGTGTTTACTAAAATTCTAAACACTGAGGTCATTTCAATATAACTGTTATAAATGTGTTCTCTTTGAATTAAAGAAATGCAAGGAATTTTCAATAACATTCTTTAGGCGCAGCTGTCTTAAACAACATTTGACCTATAATTTAAACCAATACAATTTGATCTACCATACTTTTTTGTCCAATAAAATTCTCCTTCGATATAGATTAAAATATGGTGCCATTGATTATTTGTGATTAACTGGGGTGTAGCACGAACAGTAGTTGCTGACTATTTAGTGTATTATTGGTGACTCACTATGCTAATTGATTATATAATCGTGTGGTACGCTCCTGGCGGTACGACTGAACTGCAAATGAGGTTATTTGTACTTCAAACAAAATGAACCCTGCATAGCGCCGAATATCTTTGTATATAGTTTTTTGTTAAAGATTAAACTAGCAGAGGAATAAAACATAAATCTATATAACTGCTTTAATCTAATCAGGTATGTGTGTTGCTATGCACAATCAAATACAATTCATTTATTTGGCTCAAAATTCACGTAACATGAATATCACAATTTAAAACCCTTTCACAATTTTCTTTCTTTTCAAAAACAAATATGAGAATTGAATAATAATTTTTCATTGACCTAAAGTTCAATGATCAGAAAGCATACTTTAATTTCTCATTATTCAAATCTATATTTCATGCATAACAACACTGTGTAGGAACTAATCCACATGCTGGGTAAATTGATATTTGTGAAAGTAATTGATTGTATCCAGAGTATTTTTCCTGTAGGAAAATAATTAGAAATGGGAGCAGGTTGAATAATCAGTGATGAGATAATTTGAATTCATGTTAGGGTAAAGTTCTCAATAAACATGATGTTTTCTAATGATGTCATGTATTAATCTTATATGGAAAACCATTCATTTTTTATGTGGGTTATATATGTATTGACACTATATTATATGTTTATTTGTACTTTTGTTTCTGACCAATTGCTTTTAAGCAACGGTCAAACAGTATGTGTATATACAAATCTATCTGACAATCAAGGTGGCGTTATTGACGCTAATCCAATAGAGACACCATAAAATTCAATGTTGAATAAAAACATGTATATACAGTAACTTTGTTAGTCAAGAACTGCCTTCAATGTTAGGCCAGAACTGTGCCGATGTCTTTGCTTTCAATTTTAATCCGGAAATGTGCCAACTGTCTTTGTTTTATTGGTAGCCCAGAACTGAGCCAAATGTCTTTTCTTTTAATTTTAGTCCAGAACTGTGTTAAATTTCTGTGATTTCAATTTCAACCCAAACATGTGCCGAATGTCTTGGCTTCCAATCATTTGGCCTTCAATTCTGCTAGCAGTGTTATGTAATATGGTGTCTAGAAACTGTGCTATGACACTGACACCACTTTGTATTTGTCTTTGTTCTTGACATCAATATAAAATTGTATTACATAAAATTTGTTACAGACTGCAGTACATTACCGTTGTGTGACATTTAAGAGTCTTACAAAAATGATTGAAAACATTAGAGCAGACATTCTTCAGAGGTCTCCAGAGACACGGTTTTTCCTGAAAGTCAATCATGTATTATATTGTATTTTCTTTGATTGGTACATCAATATTAAAATACCAATAGAATTCAACTTGCCCCATTGAATATGAAAAGTGGCCAATATTAGTATTGGCCAAAACACTTGGAACACTTAGAACAAGGTTCAACAAGTTTTGGGGTTGACATTCCAAAACGCATTTTGCATGATATCATAAAATAACATGTAATTCCAAAAGTAAAATAATCTAATCATTTTATTTCATGGTCTGACGGAATTAAATTGTCTGCATCTAGTCTGCTTGAATATAAATGCTTGTCCAAACATTACACACTGTGTGATAAAGGGTTTTTAAACAATTATTAAGTTTTAGTTGGTATTCCCTATTGACATGTTGTCATTTTATGTCTTTGTTATGTGACATGGAAATACTAGATGTGTTTTGGAATGTTAGGACATCAGTTGAAGAATTTTCTGAAGTCTAAAAAATGTCAATGCTAAATGAGATGAAGATGGATAATTAAACATAGCATAAAGTCAAATACATAGGAACAACTTCTTAAAATATGTAAACAACACACAAGTACATGATTATGGAACCACTTGCCTGAGGGAGTTGCCATCTGGCATTTAAAAAATTGGGTTTTTGGAAGGGTATTGCTACTACACGTTGTAGGTTTAGCTCAGCTGCTGCTAATGTGGGTTACAGTTTCCATATACTGAATATGAAAATATTTAAAAAAAACTTGTGAGAGATGCTTTGTTGAATTTATTTCTTAGGTGAGCGGTCCAAGGTCCTCTGGCCCGGACTCTTATGCTTTATACACTATGCAAGTTTGTGTGTCATTTATTCTAGAATTTAAATTGCCATGTGTCACATCCTAGTGTTGCCGTCTTATATAAATCAAAAGTTCAAACTAGTTTATATGACGCAGTAGGCTTTCCACACAAATTTCGAGCCTAGTGTTCATAAGGGATTGCTGTTTCGAGCCTCACTGGTCATACACTTCAATGAAAGTTTGACAATAACTTTGGTTTTTCATTCATTAATAAGGTATTGTGAAAGAGTATGTGAGAACTGGTTTTAGTCAAAGTACCAGCTAAGCTTGGTTAGATGAGCTGGCCACCTTAAAATATCCATGACACGGCCTTAATCTCAATTAAAAAAAAATAAAACAATGTAATACTAGCCTTGATGTAAGACTAGAGTGATGTTGTAAATGTCAATGGTATCAAGTCACTTGTCTGTGTTTGTTTTATCTTGAAGTGATCCATCATTTATTTAAATCTTGGCGCTTAAAGGATTCCATTTCTGTCACAGATATATAAGAGGAAATTGAACCTTTCGTGCACTTGTACTTGACTGTAATAGTTCTGAATGTTGTATGATGAATGATGTAGTAGCTATAACATTTGAAAGATCTAACTACAAATCCTATACTTTCTCAGATATAAACATTTGGTATACTTCTTGTATCTATACAGAGTCTATGCCAATTATCATACACTGGGGTCCAAAAGTTTCTTTAAACATATTATATTTTGATGTTTTGAAGTATACCTTCATATACTTTTAATTTAGTTTTTAGTTTTACAGATAATATACAGTTAAACAAGAACCATCAATTATGTTGTCTATGTATTATAGATATGAATTAAAATACTAAACCAAATGTGTCTGCAATTCTTATTTTCAATCAAGGAAAATAAAGAGCAATTATGAAAATATGAAATTTTTTATTTGTTAAAAAACATTTGGACAACAGGGTAAGTCACATAGCCTTACAATAACAAATTGTAATGTTAACAAAAATGTGGTTTTGCCAATTCTTATTTCTAGAAAAAAAAGTTTTATGACATCAAATAGTGCATACAATGACAACTATTTTTCTCTGAGAAAAAATCCAATTAATCCTGTGAGTTTTGATTATGAGCTCGACTTCCTCCTTAGTAATACTGAGCTGAGCAATAAACTAGGTCATGTGCATTTTTTTATATCAGAAAATTGAGAGTAAACAATTAATTCAATAACTCAAAGGTTATTTTGAACAAAAAATGTAATGTTTACATTATTTGAATCTTTTCTATTTGTGGAGTCTGCAAGAATTTGATCAATTACAAGCGTTTGGTTCTGAAGATCACTACTCTGATAATAACTGATATTTACTGTCAATGTCCTTATGTAGGCCTTTTTCACAAGTGTATGCAACTGTGTGCATGTTTCTACAGTGCTTGTTGTAAAAGTAGACTAAATATAGTGAGTAAAAACTTGGTAAATTAATGTCAGTTCTTGTCTAAACATATCTGTATTTGATTGATGACCAAAGTCAAATTATATCTGGAATATCATAAGTTATTAAAACAGATTTTAAAGGTTGATAACTAGTCTTACCTCATTCATATAAATAAAGAAACATGTAGACTAGTTTAGCTTTGATCAATCAAGATGTATGTTATATAGTTAATGTTTACGAAGTTGCTTTTCTTTCAGGAACTGGATGAAATCTACATTGATACAAGTAATACAGTCAATGTGGCCATAGAAAGTCATTCCTTACTTCTCCTTACTAAAGTAAGTCTTCTGTTTTACAATGTTCAGTATAACCTCTCTTGAACAATAATAACCCACTGGAAGGGACCAAAGTATGTTGCTGTTCAGAGGTTGATGCTCTGCAGAGGTTGCATCTAATGAATATTTTGCATAAGGGAATTTATTAGAATGTGTTGTTGTACAGAGGATGTGTTTTGTAGAAGGCTGTTCTGCTAAGATTGTACTGTATACATATTTTCTTTATACAGTAAAGTTACACTATGAAGACCACATTGGTTATTGCAAAATAGTATATAGTATAGGTATATGTGGGTCATGATTGATTACAGTCCCTATGTGTGATTGTAAAGTCATATAGTTTTTGCCATTTTTGAGTCCTATGAGCTAAGTTCGTGAATTATTTGTAAAGAAAAGTCCTTATTTTAAAACCAGTGTACTATATTAAGACCAATGATTTTGATGGGTCATATAGTGGAAAATTATAGCACAATGGTGCATTATGCAGGGTAAGTTGTGAAATTCAGGAGAGATAAGTCCTTATCAACTAATCAAATTTTAATCAGGACTAGCTTGAAACTGCCTTAAATACATGAGGCTATCAAAATTAAGAATGGAAAATGAGAACTGACAAAGTTTTCCATCAACTTTCCTATTGCCTTTTAGTTGTTTAGATTTCATTCTCCACAATTATACTCTGAATGTGGTCTTATAAAATTGAATTTATTCAATATTACATTATAATGGCTAATTATTTAATTTCTGTCATATTTTAACTTAATTACTGCTTGGACTAAATAATTCAATTAGACATTTACTTTGTCAGATCCTGAAGTCAAAGTGTTAGTTAAAATGCTTGGTTATTTGTCATAGCTGAGTTGTTATGGTGTTGGATTGTATTCTTTAGATAGCTAGCTCTGTATTTGTTCAAATCACGTCCCAAACTTACCTCATTGTGTCTTGAGCAAGAAACGCGCTTGGGGATCAGGAAGCAAACTCGAAAGTGATAAATCTAAGTTGTAATAACTCGTTTCATAGCTGAGCTAAGATAAATTAATATCAACTAAATACTTTTAACTAAAAAAAGACAAGAACATTAGTAAACAGTTTTGTATTTAAATTTTAATTATAAATCATGTACTATACATGAAACTTAAATTTTTGCCTTAGGGATTTTATCCTTGAGCAATTAACTAATTACCTTGGTCTTACTTCCTTTAACAAATCAATGGCCCAAGTACAATGTCATACTATATTAAATGCTGTTTTTTGTTGTGAAGGGAAACTACTCTAAGTTGTTTACATTATGATTTGATAGAGTAATGTCCCTTTAAAAATATTTATCCAGTTTTATTAATTTTGTTCCTCTGAATACAGAGATACATGTATTACATTAAACACGCTGACCATGATGTGAATATTTTTGCTGTGATGCTGAAGCTGTTTAATAAATTACTCCTTTTAAAAGACTATGATTTATTTATCATGAACTGAGTTTCCTCTTTGTATGGAGTCTGTGCAGTAATAATAGCCATATGTAATCCTGCAGCTTTGTAATGAAATTGCATGTGTATGAAAGCCTGCAATTTTGTATTGAAAGATATATATAATCCTGCAGTTTTGTATTGAAAGCTATATATAATCCTGCAGTTTTGTATTGAAAGCTATATATAATCCTGCAGTTTTGTATTGAAAGCTATATATAATCCTGCAGTTTTGTATTGAAAGCTATATATAATCCTGCAGTTTTGTGATGAAAGCTATATATAATCCTGCAGTTTTGTATTGAAAGCTATATATAATACTGCAGTTTTGTATTGAAAGCTATATATAATCCTGCAGTTTTGTAATGAAAGCTATATATAATCCTGCAGTTTTGTATTGAAAGCTATGTATAATCCTGCAGTTTTGTATTGAAAGCTATATATAATCCTGCAGTTTTGTATTGAAAACTATATATAATCCTGCAGTTTTGTATTGAAAGCTATATATAATCCTGCAGTTTTGTAATGAAAGCTATATATTATCCTGTAGTTTTGTATTTAAAGCTTTATGTAATCCTTTAGTTTTGTATTGAAAGCTGTATGTAATCCTGTAGTTTTGTATTGAAAGCTATATAATTATTATCTTGCAGTTTTGTATTGAAAGCTATATATAATCCTGCAGTTTTGTATTGAAAGCTATATAATTATTATCCTGCAGTTTTGTATTGAAAGCTATATATTATCCTGCAGTTTTGTAATGAAAGCTATATAATTATTATCCTGCAGTTTTGTATTGAAAGCTTTATGTAATCCTGCAGTTTTGTATTGAAAGCTATATAATTATTATCCTGCAGTTTTGTATTGAAAGCTATATAATTATTATCCTGCAGTTTTGTATTGAAAGCTATATAATTATTATCCTGCAGTTTTGTATTGAAAGCTTTATGTAATCCTGCAGTTTTGTATTGAAAGCTATATAATTATTACCCTGCAGTTTTGTATTGAAAGCTATATAATTATTATCCTGCAGTTTTGTATTGAAAGCTATATAATTATTATCCTGCAGTTTTGTATTGAAAGCTTTATGTAATCCTGCAGTTTTGTATTGAAAGCTATATATTATCCTGCAGTTTTGTATTGAAAGCTATATATTATCCTACAGTTTTGTATTGAAAGCTATATATAATCCTGCAGTTTGTATTGAAAGCTATATATTATCCTGCAGTTTTGTATTGAAAGCTATATATAATCCTGCAGTTTTGTATTGAAAGCTATATATTATCCTGCAGTTTTGTATTGAAAGCTATATATAATCCTGCAGTTTTGTATTGAAAGCTATATAATTATTATCCTGCAGTTTTGTATTGAAAGCTTTATGTAATCCTGCAGTTTTGTATTGAAAGCTATATAATTATTATCCTACAGTTTTGTATTGAAAGCTATATAATTATTATCCTACAGTTTTGTATTGAAAGCTTTATGTAATCCTGTAGTTTTGTATTGAAAGCTATATATAATCCTGCAGTTTTGTATTGAAAGCTTTATGTAATCCTGTAGTTTTGTATTGAAAGCTATATATTATCCTGCAGTTTGTATTGAAAGCTATATATTATCCTGCAGTTTTGTATTGAAAGCTATATATAATCCTGCAGTTTTGTATTGAAAGCTATATATTATCCTGCAGTTTTGTATTGAAAGCTATATATTATCCTGCAGTTTTGTATTGAAAGCTTTATTTTATCATGCAGTGATATATTTATGTATTTTCTTATTTCTATTCCAGGCAAGTGAACAGCAACGACAATTAGAGAATTTATTAAAAGTTTGTAGACAAGTAAATCCACAGTTAGATATCTCATACTTTGTAAAAGCTGTTAGTACTGATGATGCTTCTATATTATATCCCAGACATAGATTTTGTCCAGCTGATCATATGGTGAACAGTACTGATGTAAGTATATTACAGTTATAAGTATGGGGTGTACCAGTGATTTTTACATTTTAATCATTGGAAAGCCATCTCTAGGTTGGTTAGAATCCTATCCAAAGCTAAAGCATGTTGTTTCTTTGAACAAAATACTTTATATCTCAGCACTAGGGAGACCAGGATGTGGACTCAAAACTCATTAATCTAAAGCGTAAAAACTTGTTTAACAATGGAGCTAAAAACTGTAATTACTATTATGTATATGTAAAGCATATTCATTGATAATAGGTGTTTTTTCGGCGTAGCTGTCTAAGCTGGATTTTGACCTACATTTCTGTATAATGACGTATGTCTGGGAATTTCGGAAATCCGCCGTTCTATTGGATGATTTTATAAGCACTGAAAATGACGTACGGGGGAAACAGAGAAAATCCCCTCTTCGATTGGATGGCCCTGTCACGCGCGAAAAAATAAAGGCCACACTATTGTAATGCAATGTTTTACAAAATTTTGCTTCGATCGTAGATTATTTTTTTGGGGTAGACTTCTATTGCTTTCCAAAGTGTTTTTTTATTTTGTAACAATAAAAAGTTACGTGTCTAACACAATTTTTTATGGGTAAAATGAATTACGTCTCCAGATATGAACCGGTTTCTAGTAAAAAGTCTGACATATTACCCAATAATTATTAAATTAGCCTCACTACGTCCAGTTTCCGGTGTTTACACTTTGAGAGTCACAGCTGTTCATTGTTATTGTTATGATGTCTATAAATAGTAACAAGGAGCTGATAAAGACTACAGGTAACCGTTCGCTGGTTGGCAAGAAATGATAGCGAGTAAATACAATGAAAACACAGTAATTTTAAAATTGCAATTACTAAGTCATTTTTCATCAAACAATTTTGCATTTTATATCACTAGAAAGGTCTTGAAATTCATATTTTGAATATCTAAAAATTATTTGTCAAAAAGAATTGTTTTTTGTTGGCGAGTGTTTTAATGATCTGCCCTATGAAACATTTAATATTCATAGCTCGAAGAGTTATGTTTAATCAATTTAATCGTGCGGTTTAAGTGCTACTAGGGTATCAGTATTTTTTGTGAGCCACAAAATAAGAAATCTAGATGAATCGGTCTAGTAAACGCAGTTGTACCCCTTGTATATAAGTATATTAAAGGTATGTTGGAAAAATCAAAGGGAGGTAACTTGACAATTCCCTGTGGTTATCAGTGTACGGCAATTGCATTGGCTGTCATATTGTATACGGTAGGCAATCATGTGCCAAGTCTGCGAAACTGGTCTGCAAATGTTGTTGATGAAGTGATGATGCGTGGTCACAACTTGTATGAGCAAATACTAACGGAATCTGGCAATCCATCACCACGTCAAAAAATAGGTTTTAACATTAGTGATCCTATGTAAATGGCTCTTCTGTGACCTTTGACCTTTTCCTCAGGTGAGCACCCAGGGCCCTTTGGGCCCTCTTGTTTTTAAATCGACGCCGTTTGTCTTTTTTAAAGACATTTCTTGTTTGTGTATGACTAAATAATATTGCCAACTGAGCTCAGAGAATATATTTGCACAATTTTATTTTCTGACGATAAAAATTGAGTTATAAAACGATATTATATGGTTATCAATGATTTTTCTATTTCATTCATGCTCTTTTACCTATGACATTCTGGTATCTATAAATCTTCTTTGGATGTTTTTTGCTCCGCTTATTTGCAACTAACGTATTTTCCTAATGGCATTATTTCACCCTCCAAAGTACCAATTTATATTAATCTTTTTTCAAGTAAATTAGCTTTGTGCCGTGCGGTGTTTTACCCAAAGCCTCTCGATCTTTAGAGGGGGCATCCTGATAACCGGGCTATTGTAACCCGGATAGTTTTAATGAATTTGACTTGTTGTGGCCCTTTCAATTGCATGACAAGTACATCCAATGACAGTTTGACATCTTTTCAAATTTGCTATAATGTACATAATATAACATAGTTTGAAGAAATGGTTGAAGCCTGGTTAGTCTATCGTATCAGGAAAGATAATACAATGTTTGTTATATTGAGTAGTCTAGAGTTGTCTTCCTTTAGTGAGCTGGCATTTTTCGGTGCAACTGTCTAAACCAAATGTTGACCTATACTTTTAACCAAATCAATTTGCTCTACCATACCTGTTTGTCCAATGTAATGTTCTTCCTGCATAGAGAAATGGATAACAGATATAGTACCATCGGTTATTTGTGATAAACAAGCGTGTAGCACAGACAGTAGTTGCTGACTATTTACCTAATATGCATGACTCACTGTGCTGATTGATTATACATTTGACATGGTACGCTCTTGGCAGTACGACTTAACAGCGAATATGACTATTATTTCATATTTCAAATAAAATGAACCCTGCATAATACCGCATACGATATCTTTTGAAAAATATTTCTTGCCGGTTAAATTTTATGTTTTTATTTGAGCATCAGTATTCCCGTTTAAAACGATAAATTAGAGGTTAACCTAAAAGGTAACAGGTAACAACCTAAAAACAGATCAAAAATTTAATCATACTTTATCCATATTTTTAGAGCACAGTTTGTGCTGTACTTATTTTATTACATAAATAAAATGATATTCTAAATACAGTTATGTTTTCCTATTAAAAATATCAATTTGTAAATAGCTGAAAGGTCTTAATATATGGACCCGTTTCATATCAAGCATTTAGGACTCAAACAATTATCAAAATTAATATGATTTTGCAAAAATACAGCCGCTGTTTATGAACATCCAAATTAGCTTAGTTTCTACGTTAGTTGTTGCCCAAAATATCATTATTATTCACCATCAAATAACATGAAATCAAAAGGATTTTCCTTAAATGATATTTCAAGACTCCGTGGAAACCATTTTCGTAGTTTTCTATTTTCTATAAAGATTTTAAAGTCATACTTGCACACTTGATGTACTTGATCAAATGTGTCTTACAATTTGTTACAAACTATTATTTGTCTGACTTTAGTAAAATACTACAATGTATTTCAAAAATAATTCAAACTATTTATTAATTAAAGCTGACCTTTCGCATGTTTGGTAATTTTGGTGATGTTTTAAGATTACCTCTCAGCCTCTGTAATTGTGCTAAAATGGATTGTTAATTCTGTTAAACAAACGCACAGACTTATAGATAATTAGAAACACAATCTGATTTGAACCCGATCTAAAATTTTCCGCTCCCATACTCGCTTATTTAGATCTGGCTGTTTAGTTATGAGATCACGTCCACGTGACATTTTCTAATTATCATATCCATGACGCAATAAATCATTTTGTTTGATAACTTGTTTACATCGTCTACGTCCCACAGTTTGACATGAGCCGTCCAATCACAGCCTGTGAATAACACTATCGTCAAATTAGCTCGCAAACCTAGATCTAAAAATAGAAATTACGCAATCAAAGTGCTGTTAATAGTGTTTTGTCTAGATAAAAGCTACGCATTGATTAGTAGACACAAATGTCATATTGATGTGGCCCTTCTAGCGACTCTAAGAGATCCTACATGTATACGACAGCGGTCTATAGGATATCTGTTAACGGAGAAACATACAGTAAAAGTCACATAAATGCACTTTAATCATCTTCATTATAACTTACAGGGTATGATTTTAACCGTAAAATCACCATCGTTTTAGTTTTGCAAGTTTCAACTAAAAGAGTTTTAGTTCTTCAAACTATTTCTATACAATAATTATTATTTTTAGTTTTACAAAAAGTTGGTATTGTTATGTTGTTACGATACAGAAAAGAAATGAGACCAGCAGCAAACTGCAATGAACAAATATAAGTTTATTTTACAAATAGAAAATTACAAACAGAAGAAAATAAGTAATATAACTAAAGATAAAATCTTAGTAGATGAACGTTCAATTCTTCACCAATCCTTGATTTCTTGGTCGAAAATCCACTCCAGCGATATTAAATGCCAAATTTATGAATATCTCAACAATTTAAATCCAAATGATAATTCTATTATTCCTACACTGTCTGATAATAAAACAAACACCCAAAATGTAATACCTCTAATTATTGAACTTGATGACTGAAGAGTATGACTGAATAGAAGTTGACCCAGGACAAGTGGCCTTTATATATATTCATAGAATGTTCAAGAATATGTATAGAAACATCAAGGTAAAATAACAATTGAGTAGTGCATTCAAAATTCTTCCAGAACGTTTTATCAACAAAACTATAATAACAAAAATGCAATATCATGTATACTGAATACATGTACACCAAATAAAACATTACTACTACTACAATATAGTAGAATGTATTCATATCCAACTTTACTGCTTTTATCAGGGGTATTGGTATCTATCTCAATCTCCTGTTGGTGTTCAGTTTAACTTTAGCCAACCCATAGGACAACGATATTCACTCATTTTCAATAAGAAAGCGCCAACTATTTTTTGAAAATGTTGAAAAATGAATTGTTTAGTTGAATCATATATAGTTCATGTTTCGTTTCTTCGATGTGTCTAGTTGACGTTTGTCAAATATTCCCATCATCATTCCAAGGATATTTTTAGATATGACAATTTAAAAATCATCATTCAAAATCTCTTGAACTGCTAGGTTAAAATTCGTTAATAAAAATACTCCATATAACAAACCAATTTACTTGACTAACTTGCCAGCTAGGAATTGAATAAATAAAAAGTGTTGAAAACGACATTTTGAGTGTTTAATATCTTTGGTGTGCCTTTCTTCTTTATAACTACAGAAAGGTCAATATTTTTTGCACTATGAATAATTATTCGTAACAGTGATATATTTTACTTATTCCAGTGTTTGTAGTGTCAATTGTCGATTTTTCACTTTTTTGCAGGTCATACATTGTTTCACACTTGTAGCATTCATAATTCAGTGCAAAACAGAAGTTACTCATTTTTTTGGAAGGAATTGATTTCAAACAATTCCTTTCTATGTCAGCGCTCTGCAAGATTTGAAAAAGAACGAACAACACCCTCAACTCAATAGAAATCAATGAGTCAATGCGACCAAGAAATAGTGCAGCAGAAAAATATGTGTACTATCAAAAGTAGATAAGTTGAAAAAAAGTAATTTAAACAAATACTTAAAATTATGATATTTAATGTTTTTTTATACATAAATCAAACAACATTCTAACTGTGCACGGAGAGAAGTTTTATTGTATTATTGCGCATTAGTATCTACCACACGCTTGTATATAAGTACAATTTTAACGACCGGTTTTTCACAACAGGAGAGCGTAAAGCGCTGGACATTTATCAAAGTTAAACAACGAAATGTAGTGTTGATCTTTGGATGGGTGTCCGTAGAGGTTTAATGACAGCGCGAAGCGAATTTCATAAATTTTTTTTTATTATTTTATTAGACCACAACAAATTAATCGTTATGTTCGTCTGATTTCTCGCACCTTAAAATCCGAAAATAAAAAAAAATTGAAATTAACGCATCATTAATATCGTAAAATTAAAAGTTTTGACACTCGGCCAAGTAAAAATGAACTGAAAATTAGTAATTTGAGTTCTAAATAGCAATATAAATCAGCATAATTTCACTGTTACGGTAAAGCAGTAATGAATTCTTGCTAACATACGGCATTAAAATTTACAATGACACAATCCTTTGTTCAGAAATATGATAACTGCACTCTGTCTTAGACCGTAAACTGAACATTTACTCTCTGTATACGCCTTATCTTGATGTGTGACGTCATACGTGTCTTTGTAGTGTAAAATATGAAGATTGATCCATAGAGAGCAGGTAGGACAGGGAGAAAATTTTACATTCCTACAATTTGGATGTCCCAAAATAACACATCAGGCTTGATTTAATTCTAGTGGTATTATTAGACATTAGCATAATTTACCAAAATCTAATTACATTGTATACACAAAAAGTGAACCGGGCTGGTCCATTATAAGTTTAGTGTGGCGCTGTTAATTGGTAATCTGTGCTTCCTAATTATCTAGTATTAATAAAAGTAATACCAAAGAAAAATGAAGTTATCTTTTACGTATGAACTCATGAAGGTGTAAACCTATTCTACCCTACTTCTAACTAGTTTTAAATTCAATTGAATTTTCATCTGGAGTAATTGTAAACTTGCTTTATATAGCATAGAACTACTTATTACGTGATTACACCATAGTACATAGATATATGGTTATATGTTATATAAGAAAGTCCATACTTTGTATGCTCTTTTTAACTTATGGTAAATAAATGTCTTAAAAACCGCACAATTTCATTCTTCGCTTTTGCTCGCTTCTCAAAATTCAAAATATGGAAAAAAATTATTTGCTCTTAAGCTCCATTCTTTGAAACAAAATACATAGAACATGTGATCAATTTGTTGTGACCTTAACTCCATGGCAACACATTGTTTAGGTTACATCGTGACCATCAATCACTTATCACTGTTCCTGAAAAGACTCAATCTCTGGATTACTACTATAGATGCAATTCAGTGACTGAACACTGCCGTATTAAAATGATTTAGAATCAGTGGTAGGAGGGAGAATGACCATAGAAATTATTCCATGACATAGCTCAACGAAAGTATGTCCTGCCCGTGAATCAAAACATACAACTTCTCGATCAGTAGAATAATGTGCATGTAAAATGAAATATGAAACACATTTGGTTATAAATGATAAAGAAATTATGTAGGATATCGAAATAGTAACTTGAACTCCTCAAATTGTTCAAAAATTCCTTCCAACAGTACTTTTAGTACTTTGATTTCTCTTTACCAGCTTAGTTGAATCACATTTTTGCTTCTTTTGATGAATTTGATTATGTTAAGTGTATGTAAAACATAATTGGCAATCTAGTGTAACCTTACGTGAATAAAATTTCAGCTATAATGAGAAACTGGCAACAAATGTTTCTTTGTGTCTGAAATTACTTAATGCAAAGTACTTTTTTATTATTTTTCTTAGAATTATCAAGACTATTTCTAATTTCATTTGTTCTTTCGTACCTATTCAACTGAATAGTTTGCCAGCAATTTTACGTGTTTTAAACCACTTCTGTCAAAACACATTAACTGTAACTAACAAAATGATATAGAGTGTATGTATTGTGCCGTGCCAAATACAATATCAACTTTACGGAGTCTCTGCAGTGACATTTTGAAATACATTTTTTATTTTTACAATTATTTCGGTTTTGGAAATATTGTTTTGTTTAAAGAAATACGATTCATGTTTTAGAATGGTATTTTCAATCGTTTTTTTTTTTCAAAATTTTATTTGTTTCTTTAACTATTTCTTTGTTGTTGTTTTTTTAATAATTATTTCTTTTCTTCAAAAATATTTTGATTGATTAATTTTTTGTTAAAATAACAATTTCAGTTTTCAAAACAATTTTAAATATTTGGTTTTCTCTTTCAAGAGGATAATTTCGCGTTTACAAATAAAAGTATCCCACAATGTCACTTTAGGGATTCCGTACAAATTCAATATCACCTTCAGAATTATCAAATAAATCTTTTATAAAAACAACGAAATCTTACTTTCAATTTATATAAAGAATGCCAGATTTCCCTTATCTAAAAACACAGGGCAGTTTTTGCAGTATGTGATGGCATTGAAGAATACCAAACTGTGTTTATAGTACAACTTTCACTCCTTGTATTCAATGTAGAGGTCAACAGTTGTGTGAGAACTGATAACAATCATTATTTTACATCTTGTATTTTCTAGAAATGCATTCAGTTTCAGTGAACTTAGGTGTTATGGGAATTTAACTTCTTTCATGGGCATTCAAAAAGTTTACTTTTTGCCAATGTTTCAAGTAGCAACAGCTTGTTGTTCGTCAAAAGACCTGAACATGTTTTATGATGTGTGGTCTTAAATGTATGTATGCGATCAATCATCGTGTCAAGTGGCATGCTGTGCAGCTTCTATTTCAAATAGTTTCTAATTTGCACCATAGCTAAACATTATCGTTGCCACCAACAAACCCACCTAAACATTATAAGTACATCTATATAAAAGCCTCGCAATATTTGATTTCAGTATGCATGAAGTCTCTATCTAAATGAAATAATAACTTCAACATGAAATATCGTCCATCATAATTCACTCACATCATATTAGAATTGTTGCGTCTACAAAGACTGTACCTTTTTGGAACGATGTCCTAAGACATCGTTCCAATGGTAACAAGAAAGTATAAGATTACTCTTTTCACGCTTCAACAATTTTCAACATAGACAAAGAGGCGTAGTTCAAGCGTGAAACTCATTAACATCTCATTTAAATGTAATACAACACTGGCTTGTGTTGTCGTTCTTGAAACTCTTCAGGAAAAGTGAGGTTACTCTCAGGACATACAAATCTTGCAATGGAGACGGGACAACTCAACCCGTAGACAACTCAACCCGTGACAACTGCAATGATTACTTGTTAGAGTAAAAAGGGCCTACGATGTTTTTGGCAATGCATGTTATATGCGTAGCATAATTACACCATTCGATAGTAATAAACAATATTAAATGATCGTATTATATTATGTTACTTATGTCAATACATTAAAGACGATTTTGGTAGTTCTTGTGCGCACCGCACTCTTTGTGCTATACTTAATACATTATTTTATAGATAATATTTATATTTTGACATAATTATTGTCCAATTTTATTAACCTGCCCGGTCTGCATGCATACACGTCATAATGAGATACTATTTAAAGCCGGAGTATTCCCTCGATATGCTCTAATGCGCACAGATCGACAGTTATCAGAGCTAAGTATAACAATTTGAATCGAATTGCCATATGCCGTCGTAGTATAATCGGTAAAGTCGCAACACAAACATTCTCGATATAACTGATTATTTTTTTAGCTGTGAGTTCGAATCCTACTGAATGTGGGTTTTAGTATTGTTTATTTTTTTAATATCAATTAATAAATTTTCTCTCTTTGATATATTTTTTCCATTGTCTCTTTTCATTTTATCTTTTTATTTTATTAATATTTTATTACATGTTTCACATATAAATTCAACAATTCAAAAAAACAATTCAAAGACAATCATTCGCCGGTAGCCTGAGCCGTCCGTAGGATGCTGGAAAGAGGACCCGGTGTAGGTGGGGCAGTGAAATACCTCAAAACGTTGAGGACAATGCGCTTGGCATTAGAGCCAAGTGCTCCAACTATGGAGTCTTCACTCATGTCTATTCAGTAGACGGACTGAGTACGTACACCTTCACACTTCACAACGCGACAAACTCTGCATGTATATTGTGTAGTATGTATTATAAACGATTGTGTACAAAACAGAGATCTATTGAAATTTTGAAAATGTGTAAACTACTATTTTGAATGGTAAAAAAAAATAGTGGTTCTAATGAGATTCGAACCACGTATCTCTGGTACCGGAGGGCAACTCGCATCCACTGTGCCACATTGACAGACGCACATAACAATCAAATAAATCCATGTCACCGATACAGATGTATAGCGGAATTCCATCGCCTACGTCATATAAGTTCTGCTCGATCGGCTAAGCTATAAATAGCACTGATTAACCTCTCGTTAATGTATGTATAGGGCAGGTTAATAAAATTGGACAATATATATTCTTAAATCAAAAAATAAGTTCAGGACGTCGTTCCTCCAGCACTCCAGTGCTTTGATTTAACTAGACGTTGTAACTACAGGACTAGTATGAATAGCATTGTCTATATATGTCTTCTTGTGGGTAACCTTTTACAACGACTGTATGTCCTTATGATGTAAACGAATGGTCAACCTTTCACCAAGAGTGAATACCAAAACTACTAGCACTCAACAAGTTCTTGCCAGCACAATATCTCATAGGATTACTCTTTTGTCCTGTTCTCAACTGAACTCAACTGTTCATAATAAGCTTGTTACCTACATCTGAGCAAGATGCCGTTATTTTTAAAATGATAATTAACTGACGTAAACATAAAATATAATTCAGGTTGTTGAGAATAAACCTTCTTTAGAATCTACGAAACAGAGCACACAGATCTCTCTGGTTGAAGTGAAATTTGTTTGCATGAAGATTGTTAGAAAAAGATCACATGCAGAATGTGAATTTGTTAAATTTCGATTTCGGAATTTGCAGCTGTATGATAAATACGACGCTATCTAATGCCAAGAATAACTAGAAGAAAAATATAAATTTATTTGTTATTTTACTGAAAGTAATAGAACTAATATGTAGTTCCTGTAGTAAACAGTTTCTTCTCGCTCACACCTGCATGTTTAAATGGTTTATGATTTACCTTATCTGATTTATTATATTATATTAGATAAAATATCATGGTGTTCTTAGTTGGATGTCATGAGTTTTTACTTTCATTATCATGAAAATTGTACATTATTTATAGTAATAAATTGGCAAGCGTGCACAACGTAGTATTTCATACAACAATGACGTAGGCATTGGCCTATATATTAAAGGATGCTATAGTTAAATCTGAAGCCTTCTGATAACTACGAGCTCAGCATTATGTTCAATACGTAGAACTCCCAATGCATCCATACCATATTCTGACTGGTTGAATAAAGAAACAGACATGTTGTTTGAAATAGAGTATACCAGTGTAAAATCAAAGTTACGATAATCTTCTTTTTCTCTTGGGTGGTTGTGGTAATTTAACAAAGCTGTTTGAGCAATTAACACGAGTTAACTGAATTGGTTTTAACATTAAATGGATTAGTGTTGAACAACGTTTTTCATTTTAGACTCAACAAATCGTAAGCACGAACTAAATACACTTAAGTAAAGTGTTCATTTCTGATCAATACCTGTACTGCCTTTTATAATATTCGGTGCAAATGTTCAATAGGGCATTCAAAGCATCTATATACTCGATAAAAACTTACTTGTACAAACAACAACAGTAGTTAAGGTCTGTTTTCTTGCCACCTTTTGTGAGATTATCAAAAGCCAACGATTAAGACATGCTGCCATAGTTGAGTCAAAATGTTATCCTGGTATTTAAAAACATGGCAACCTGCTTAATTTTTCTAGAAAAATGAGGAAATTACGGTATATTTGTGTATGTATGTTATCTTTGTTATGTTGTTTGATGTCGTTTTTATCGTGTTTTAAATTCTTAACGAGATAAAACGTTGTTAAGATAGGGTATTGTATATTTATTTTGATTGGAGTTATCTATCGTATAAAGTAACATAAATTTAAATTTTTGATTAGTCTTTTCTTGTGAAGATAGTCTCACACTTTAAGTCTAATTTTGCAATTTTTGCCTATGAGTTTGGCATATACTGAATGAAACGCAGGAAAAAAGTATTCTATGAACCATACGCCTACATTTCTAGTAATGTTTGTCCCTTTCTTATAAGAGCCATTGGCGATACTAGTAAGATTGGCGGAGCCAGATCATTGTTTTTGTTTCTTTGATATAACCTTAATTGTGTTCAACTGCCATTACAGAAACAAGTATGTTATTCCATACTTATGAAATAATTGCCACATATTGTTGGAATAAGCAGTAAACACGTTTTAACTTACCAGTGCCTTAAGTTTTTTGTTGTTCCTATTATCAACATTTGTTATCTATTTTGACACTTTTCAAACAGAAAATGTTTGTTAAATTTATCAAGCAATGCAGTGAAAAATCGTGCAATGATTGTTTATTTCTGTAATCCATATCCATATGTTTTCTTTCAGTTATTGATAAATGAACACACTGTTGTTTTCTTTAGTGAGGTTTTGCCATTCTTTTTCTACCCACATTCAAATATTTGTTCAACAAATGCAAAGGAAATATATATTTCTAGTTTTATCTTTAATGGTTAAAAAAATTAAGATTAATTTAAGTCGGTCAATGATCAAATGTTAGACAGAGATATCAGTTTGTCTCAAGTGCATTCATAAAATATAAGAACAAAACATATTAAATGGTATAGATAGTTGTTATTAAAGTATATGAAACATCTGCCATGAAAGTCATTATAAATTACATCATGCACATGAAGCGTTTTCACCAGTTAAAAAGAAGCTTAGAAGAAAGTATGCTTGGTTTATTCCCGTTTAATATATCAAATTGTGTTAAATTATCTTAATTATATTTTATTATACCAGTATTAAAAACGAATTTCATTTTTTGAGTGAAACATCTTAAAAGTCCTGATTGTTGTCACTGCTGCGAGTTATCATACGAATCTGATTTAGGTTACTCGTTACTAGTTGCGCGTGGTAGTAAATGCTTACCATTGTGAAGGCAAATGATAAAGTATCAGTAAATGAAATATTCTATATTGGTCGACCAAATAATTCTTTACAAAAACTACATAATAATTTTGTATACCTCTGGTTTATATTTTAGGAATCCATCATGAATCATTTAATAGTTGATCGTATAACAGAGATAGTTTTACGTGAACGTCGTGCAGCGTTACAGAAAGAAGCTCTAGAACTTACATCATATATTAAACAGAATCAGGATATCAATCATTCCCTTGTTAATATGTGTCAAAGGTATGTATATGTCTTTTTATTAAACACGGACAAATATAATTATAATATAATCTGATATAAGGCCACAAACAAATTGATCATATGTTTTATGGGTTCGCTCGCACCTTAATTTTCATGGTTTTTACAAAAGAAATATTTATAAATCCTCGCTCCTCATAAAAATTTGGTCAAACCGCCATATAAAGCAACTGAATTAAGATTTTTGTTAAAATCCTTCGCTCGCTCGCCCATATTTTTCCAGAAAATCCGTAGTACTCATCATCAACTTGTTGTGGCCTAATTTATATTTGTTTCATCAGAAGTTTTAAGCTTTTGCTGGTGGGACTCATTGTAACATAATATTATAATTATAAGTTGTACGCGGACTGGTATTAATAAGATCTAATAATTATATATGCATTTCATTTGTTAAATTCAACTTGTCAGTTTCTTGAATGTCTTGCAGAGATGCAATGGCGTACACTTAGAACTTTGCATAATATGCTTTTCTCCACAACTCATGCTAAATCTTTGTGAAACAGTATGAATCCTCTTATATTGCACATAAAAATACATACCAAATGACTTGCTGCTCTTTTACTGGGGAGCGAGTGAGAGAAACTGAGTGTTTTAGAGAATGATTGAGAGTAATGCATCTTAGTCCAGAGTTAGAATAAATGTTAATCTCTTAAAAATGGTGGATCATTGAATTTTGAGAAAACTCCAATGGCTTCTCCAAGCTTTATATGTCAATCTAAGACCGAGTCATGTTTCATGAACTGCATCTGGATGTCCAATATATGTTACATCTCGTACATTGACATTTATGATGACTTTATAATCACTATATCAAATGGAAAAGGGCCAATAACCATAATCCAGTGGCGTCATACTTGGATACATTTATAATAATTGTAACATAATGGCACACCATAACTTTGTTGTGGTAATGTTTTCTACATGTCGTGCTATGCGTTGATGATAACTGACTAACTACCTGTAAATATTATCAACGTTTTATTATGATGAAGTTATAATGAAAGGGTATAGATAGTTGTCTACATATAATGGAATAGTTTTACATTATAGTAAACTTATGAAAGGTATCAATTAGACAAGACATACTAATAATGTTGGTTTTACACTAGCTTGGGTTTAATTACAGGTTAGTCTGCGTAATATGTCTGTCCCTATTTTTATGTTATGAGAACCGACTAGTTTGATATAACTGAACAGCCATTCAAAAAACAATAACAATAATGTATTCTATTTCCGAATTCGAGAGCAAAATATAAAACTTAGACGTTTATTGTTAAGACTTATACAATTAAATCTCTATTGAATGAGGAAACCAATTCCTGCAAGCCCGGTCTTTCTTCAGAACCTCTATTATAGAAGAAAAAAAACTATGTACAAACAACAATCAAAGGAAATACACTAACGTTTAGCAAAACATGACATAGTAGAGTGGAAACCGTGGATAAGAAGCAATTATGTAGTTGAAGAATTTGTCACCAGTAAAATAAATGATTTATTATAATTAACACATTTTGCTTTTATCTTACTTTAAAATTGTTTTGTGTTTTCCTCTAAGGTTCAATGGTGCACAACTGTAAATATGTAGCCATATCAACATTCATCATCTTTGTGTTACTTCATTTTTTCAAGTTTTTACGAAATATTATATTTAAATGTTTTAAATTCTTAACAATGGAAGCAAGATTATTGTAGATAACAATGCGCTAGATAGTAATAACAAAACATTTTCTGATAACTACAAGTACCACGCCTTAGAAAATGAAGATTATTTTGAATATTTCTGGTGAAGATTATCAAAAAAAAACATCACTCAATATTTGCACGTAGAGCAAACAGATTTTTAATGACCTGTTGTATATCTTAAATAAATGCGATTTAGGCTAGGCATTGATTCTCACATTATTCTGTTAGTAACAAATTGACGTCAGAATACTGCACGTAGCGGAAAATAATTAACAATTTTCTTAGAATTATAATAAAACCCAAATGTATTGTTTAACCTTTATTTTTATAGTAATGTTGATGTAAGATTCACGTAATACAAGAAATGTTAACATACAATATACGTATTGTATAAAGGTGTAAAATGATGCTGGAACATTAGAGGTATGAAGATAATTAACCTTTATGATGATCCCAGTATTACATAATGTTCGTTTAATACTCGAAATACCTGCCAGTATTGCTATGTTTACTATTTAATGGAGGTTTTGTTGAAAGTTTAGTTATATGTTTTACACATTATCTGTCCGAGACAGTTCAAAAAGGTAATATACATGAACTATTAAATGTTATTGCAAACTTAAAATTGTAGTTAGTAACAATTAACTCGAAAAGGTGACATTCACAGACTCTCTTTACCATACACTATAATTATATACTTGTTGTATTTATTGTACTCATGGTAATGGAGACGGGCAAAGCATGTGTGTTAAAAAAAGTTAAAGTGCGGTTAAAGTCAATCTCCGTAAACAGAGATCCTGTTCTACTCGCGTTGTCGTACTGGATCTCTACTTAGTCAATGCAAGGTCACGTCGAGATGAACTTTGTGTCGACCAATCAATGCGTAGCTTTCATCTAGACGAAAACACTATTAATCACATTTTGATTTCGTCATTTCTATTTTTAGATCAAGGTTTGCATGCAAATTTAACAGCGGTATTATTCACAGTCCGCGATTGGGTGGCTCATTTCAAATTGCGTGACGTAGACGATGTAAACAAGTTACGTATCATAACAATTTCGTCGTGAATATTATGATGAGAAAAGGTCACCTGAACGTGACCTTCGTTTGGAAAAGGCCAGATCTAAATTAGCGAGGATGCGAGTGGTAAAATTTTAGATCGGGTTTTAATCAGACTGGGTTAAAGTCTGCTTCCATATACATGTTCAGCCGACTTTATAATCTCGTACGATAACTCCTGACCATGGAAATCACGCCTAGGCAGGCGACCCCACACAGTGTTGGTTAAGAAATGACAGACACAGTTATACAATTGAAATATGGGCTATATTCAAAACGCCACAACAAACAATGTTAAAATCAAGTGTTCATAACAACAAAAATGTATTCAACATGGTATACAACCAACATATCTTGGCAGAAAAGGCACCATAGTCAAGTTCACATGTCATCGTCCATTCATTATCTAGATATCAGTTTTCAATTGCATTCTGTCATTTAATTCAGAGTTTGTGACATTCCGTCCAAACATTGACAACATTTATACAAACACAACTTATATTTTTCTTTAATTCGTGCCAACAGATTCTTCTGACTTGATTATCTATAACAAATAAGATTGACGACGTGTTTGATCTTTCTGAGATATTATTTACATTAATCTGCTTCTGATCAATTGACGTCAGCATACTGCACATAGACCTAAAAGGACAATGGAAGCATTTTTGGAATTGTGATAAAATCCAAATGTGTAATGTATTATTTAACCTTTATTGTTATTGTAATGTTGATGTAAGATTCACGTAATACAAGAAATGTTAACATACAATATACGTATTGTATAAAGGTGTAAAATGATACTGGAACATTAGAGGTATGAAGATAATTAACCTTTATGATGATCCCAGTATTACATAATGTTCGTTTAATACTCGAAATACCTGCCAGTATTGTTTCGTTTATTACCTTTTTAATATAGCAGAGCAGTTTAAAGTTATAGATAAATGGGTTGTACGTATTATGTATCAGAAACAGTTCAAATGTTCAAATGGATAATGCCATTTTAATATTATTGCAAGTTAATGGATGCATTTAGACTAATTGCCGTATAATGGTGGCATTTTTATCAATGTCAAATCTTTTATATACGTTATATTTACTCATCTAAATGTCTATTGTACAACTAAATGTCTTACTGAAACAATTTCTTATGAATTCTTATGAATCTAAAATTGACTTTTCCATCAATCCATTATAATTTTGGTTATAGTATAATCAGGTTTATTCGAGATAAGTTTGTTTAAAAATTGTTTCTGTGAAAGATGAACGATGAGCTGTGCATCGTATTAAGTACACGCAAGATATAAACCATTTGACAGTTATATAATCGTTTAGTTTTCCTTATCGAATGTAACATTGTCAAACATGGTACTGATACAATACTATTTCAAGGGTAGATCTAATATATGCTTGACTGAATACACTTATAAATTCACATTACTCATCAAATACAGGGTGATCCAAAATATCTGATACCATTTCAGTGTCTTGTATGTTTTACACACATCACACGATTTTAAATATCAACACACATATTTAAACTAGAGATTTTAAAGTGTTATTTTCTGAGTAAAGTCATTAAGTTTGATAAAAAATAAAAATGAATTTTACCAAACAAAATATACATCAAATGTTCAACATGACGTCCATTTTGTGCTACTACGAGTAAAGTCTCTTTTTAAAATTTTCAATAGCGTTAACACACATTGCAGGTGTATTTTTTCTTATTTCTCTGCGAAAAGCTGACTTTAGCTGCTCAAGGGTGTCTGGCTTTGGATTGTAAACATTGTCTTTTAAGTGTCCCCATAGAAAGAAATCTAACGGACTTAGATCAGGTGAGTGTGGAGGCCATACTTTGTCTGATTTAAATGAGATTAATTTTCTGCCAAATGTTTCTTTCAACTATTCCAACACGTGTCCCGCAGTGTGTGGTGCCGCTCCATCTTGCTGAAACCATATTGTATCAATGTTAATACATTTTCTTTGTAAGGCTGGAAGAAATTTTGTCTTCAAGAGAGAAAGATATCGCTCACTATTTATTGTTTTGGTTTCACCTTTCGATTATCTAAACTGCGGCTTGATCTTGGTCGTCCACTATCGTTATGTCGGCTATCCTCAACTGACCCAGTCTGTTTAAATCTATTTACAAGCCTATGGACTTGAAGTTTTGTGAGTCTGTCATCATCAGGATATTTTTTCTGCATCATGTGAATAACAGTAACTGGAGACTCAGTCTCAAAATAAAATTTAACTATTTCTGCAGCTTTCTGTTTTGACGGTGCCATCGTAAAAAACAACTATTATTTGATGACGTCATCTATGACGTCATGACGTCAACATTTTCCCGTCAATTAATTATGACAGAAACTTATGACAATTCTCTTTACAATGGTATATAGCACTTAATAATTGCATCAGGAATGACTTATTTATTCAACTTCAAAACTGTATCAGATATTTTGGATCACCCTGTATAATATGTTAAATCTCAGATTTGTCTTGAAGGTGAATTTAAAGATACAGCACAAAGTTTGCGGTTTATTATTATATTATAAAACCATTTAAATACTTGTGAAAATGATAAAACGCATAAATGATGAAATAGACAATTTTGATTTGCTAACTGTTCCTTAACATTGTAACATTCATTATCGCCGTTCGTAAACATCGATATATACCATCATCAAGATTTGAGCATTTCGTAGTCGACACCGTATGCCTTACGCCAATCAAAACGACGCATTTGAGGCCACATGATGAGAAAAAGGCTTGTTTACCGGAAAGCAATATTTATTTTCTATTTATAACCTCCTCCGCGTTACCGAATGAATGTCATCCATTTAATATAAACAACAACGGAGAAGACGTCATACGCGGCTGAACGGCGATTTCAAACATTTTTGGAAATGCTAATTTACTTGCAATACTATACAGTCATTTCTCGTAATCTCTATAATTGTTTGATGTTCCCAACGAAGTCGAGATAACGGGAGGCGACTGTTATTGAATAATAAATAAACAAGAACAAACAAACAAATGATAATGATGTTTTTGTCAGCTTATTCTAATGGTACCTTTGCACCTGATATATATCATTTTATACTTATGTTTGTAGTATGTTCCTTGTCTTGATAATGTTTGTTTTACTTTAATGATATATTAGAATGTTAGCTTACGTTGTTTGTGTCACTTTGTTTCTTCTGTCAAGTGATAACGTGATAGTAAATGCTCTTTGGGAACAGAGTAACCCAATTAATCAAGGTTAATGAACTTACTTTCTACGTTGTACTCTTGACAGTTTGCAAATACTAACGTTGGGAGGTGATAGGATATTTGTTTGTTTTTGTTGCAGCACAAGTATTTTGGGAAATCATACACGAGTGGTGCTTGGCATTTGTTATTCTAATGCTGTGGAAAAGTTGATCTATTAGTCATTTAAATTAAGAATAGCAATAAGGGTTTGTAGTCACGTGGTCAGCTGATTACACAACACACTTGTTTTTCGTCCAATTTTTGCAGCAGCCAAACAAATAACCCATAAACTAACACTTTTTTGCCTGAAAGTGCGCACATTATCCTATACGTTTTATTGTTTACTTTTGTATTTCTGCACAATGCGGGTTTTTTTTTGCATTTGACCTATTATCCATTCGACTCACTTTTAGTGCTATGTAGATTGGTTTTACCTATTATGCGTAACATAACATAAGTAAATCTACACGTATGACAATTCATTCAGTTTCAACATTTAGTACTAAAGTATAATGACAAGCAAATATCATTCCTACACCAAGCCTATTATTGAAATATGCTATACCTATCAAATGTAAGATGTAAAATGCATTATGCCAACAATTCCTGTATACAGTTTGACAATTATTTCTTGTTTTTATTCCTCCTACGTATTGCTGATGTAAGTTGTTTGGTAATAACATGTAAAACAATGATATGACAAAGTATGTGTACGTAGTAAGTAGCTTGCTTAGTGTTGACAGCCAGTTCTCTTATTGAAAACTAAGTCAGGGATATATACATGATGTTTAGGAAACGTTAATGTCCTCTTTCTTAGAAATTAGGATTCTAATTAATAGATAAGACAGAAATGTTGCCTTTTAAGATTCAAGATAATAAAATAAATTTGCAAACTAGAACTTGGATTATGTTTGACGACAATTATACTAACATACTTAGATAGATTCATTTCAGTATTAGGTAACACATAATGGTACAATTAATATAATCTGACAGAAACATGAATATAAAATATAGTTCTAATTACTAAGACAATGACAATACATAACACAGAACATGAGGAAAAAGCATTTGTATATAGTACCATGACATGCTTCCCAATACCAAGAGAAAAAGAAACTAGTCTTTATTTCCACTGTGGTCCTTGGTATTGATGGCAGGACATACAGATGCAAATGTCATACAATTATAATATCATATTATAAAATGTCAAATTAAATCAAGTGTCACCTGATATATCACAGTATTGTTATGTCATACAATAAAATTATATAATATATACATGTAGTTGTATTACTTTTAATAGTATTATTTATTACATCAATTGAGTACATATGCTGTCAAAATATAAAACGTCATGTTAGTATGTTTTTTTTTTAATTCTTCACCGCTTTCGATATTTACTGATTGATGATTGTCTTGAACTCCGGTCGGTAGCGCAGTTGGAAGCGCGCCGAGATTTAGAATCTCTAGATTGAAATAATTGACATGCATTAAATGATAAAACTTAAATTCAAGAAATACCATGAAGATATACTGGTGAACAATGGTAGACATTCTGATAGTACATCTACAAGTTTTACACTTTAGTTGTATTATTGTTTTTTATTTTCAACAAAGTATAGAAATAGATAATGTGTTCAAATCTTGGCTTTTATCTTAGGCGAATTGAATATTCTCCAATGATGATTTTTGTTATCAAACAATGCCAAACTGTCTGAAATGTTAAACTAAACTGTGACGTAAAATTTAAAAAATCGCTTTCCCAAAGTTGCAGGGAAGAAAATATTTTAATTTACACAACAATAAATATGCAGCTGTTTCATTGTGGAATAGTTTAATGCGCTTTGATTTGATAACCATTTAAGTATTTTCTAAATATCTGAATACTTATTAATCTAATATCATAAATACCATCTGATTATATTTATAAGAATCATTTCGTTTTGTTATCAAACCAAATCCATTATCACAATATATCTAGAGACTTTCATCTTCGTGTAATTGACTTTATATCTTATAGATAAAGATTTAAAAAGTTTACGAATTGTCTTTAATGCCATTTAATCTAAAGTTGATGTCAATAAATTGAAACATTTAGAATAAAGTGGAATCGTAATCGTGTAAAACTCAATGAATATATTTTCTATTGATAATTGTATTTATAACATCATCTTAATAACACGTTTACACTGTGCTATAATACCGACGATGCTATCCATTTGTTGTTTTTTTCATCAAACTACCGAATTGTCATTCTTCGTATCAACTTCAGGTTTCAATCACTGGATGCATAAAAACAACATCAAACATAATTTAAAAGAAATTGTGTATGAAAATACGGCGACCTATAGGGGAGGACGGGAAATTAGACTACAAATCAATTCAGATACATCGAATACTGATAGCTACTTTGTGCTGTTATGAGCGAAATGACATTTTTTGTGACACCGTTCTACATTGTTCACCAAATATATTTAGACTTTAATTTTATTACATTTAACAAACCCCGTTGATTTTAGTTACGAAATCAAGTAGTAAGAGGTTTGCAAGAAGCTCATGTGTTTATATATATTAACAACACAGAATGATAATACTTGTTCACAAATAACAAAATAATAAACACTGACATATCTATTTCAAGGTCTTATAGGTGTTGTGCAAATAACACTTACATTAATTAACGTCTCTTATACATACTATCACTATATCAACCTACAGCTCTGCAATACAGAGACAATAATTTTATTTTTATCAAAGGTATGCAGACAGAACAAGTGATATAACAATGATAATTGAGGTAAGATAAGTAGTGTCTAATTATTACAATACACATCATACAATATGAGTGTATCATATATCCTGGCAATATTAAATATTACGTAATAATATGATCTAGACATCCAAAACAATTAATAGTCTCTTTATATTTTAAGTGTCAACACTTGTAACACCCAACTGTTTTTGTTATTTTATTGATAAACACTTCAACAGCCAGCCATTAGATTGAGGACTATGCTAAGTTTAAATACTAGGTGAAGCAACATATAACATTGCACTATTTTAATCTACAAGATGACTACGTCCAATAATAATACTATATCACATGAAGTAGTCAGTTGCAATAGTCAAAATCATTTCCATATTTGTTCCATTAAAAAGTCATCCACAGAAGAAACATATTAGAAGATTTTCATATATATTATACGTCTTCAACACCAGTAATGACAAAAGAGGGAACGCGTGCTAATAATTGAAGGCAATATATGAACGTAAGTATTTGTCTAGTTGTTATTTGATAAAACCCTACATAAAACACTACAAATTCATGACTATAAAATACGATGGACTCTAAGTATTAAACAATATTTCATATACTCAAATACCAACCATCATAAAAGCATATCTACATTGAACTTCCTGAAGCATGTAAAAGTGCTAAGGCTTTAATGTTAGATGATCGCAATACACTACAAGTGGGATAATATATAAAAAGTCTGATTGGATTGTTGATTCGCAATAATATGATAGAATAATACCCTTGCAAAAATGTCTTAGATATAAAAAAACAAGAAAGAAAAGACGAAATATGAATACAGGTAACCAACATACTGACACCTCATGAATGTGTGGGGGAAAATAAAATTAAGCCATACCTTTATTAAGTCAACATGTCTAACATGCTTACAATATCATAAACTATAATTGGTTAGCTAAAACGCATGGGACAATAATATAATAGTGTGTACTTACAAAAAATAAAGCGGATTGAATTAAAGTGTTGGCTAGAATCTCGTGGTAGGTTTGGCTAGTACCCAACTTACTTATGTTTTATGAGAATAAGCTTGGAGGGTGAACTTATGTAAGTAAGTAAGTGTGTCAGTCATTTGGTTTAGTGGCTAGTACATATTTATCAAAACACATACAGTATATACAGTATAATTTTTATAACAGTATACCTGGCTCTACTAGCCTTTAGTCGTTTTAAAACACGCATATCTATATATGCATATCTTATGCATTATAGTTTTGCTATATTATTATGTGCAGTAAAATGTGTTGACTCGGCATCATCAGTCCGTTTTTTTTCTGAACATCCCTCATAAAACATGATATACCATATATTACAACCGTAAATAGGACACCAAATTTTAATCAAACGTTGTTTACCTCTTGGCAGAAAAAGTAATTGTATTTTATAGCCTTAGTTTCATGCTACGCACGTTCACCAACTTAACAGCTATTACCCCTGGTCATTGGGCTACTAGTATCTATCTATCAATCTCCCTAGGGAATCGTTTTACTCCGCTTATAAGTGCAACCGACAAATTGGCGCAACGGAATTATACCACCCTCGCAGGTACCTATTTACACCTGGGTGGAATGAAGCAATCGCTGGTAAATGTCTTGCTCAAGGAAATAAGCAGTGTCCCTTGTGGGATTCGAGCTCAGGGCCTATAGATCCCTAAGCGCGCGTCCTGCCACTGGTCTACTGCTCCTACACACACAAGTACCTTCATTCTCAGCCCAAAATGTTACAATGATTCTAATCGTTGAATGATTAGTCTACCTTTTTCACTGATAAAGTATATATAACCACAAATATAAACGTAATTCTCTCTGATTGATCTCAAAATATTAAGGTTGGCATAAAATTTCACCATGGAAAGCAAAGGCAACAAATGCTTATATTTCGATATAGTGTTAGAGGTAAGAAATAACAACTGAACATCAAAATTGGGTTAAATACTATTGTTTTAGAGGGAAAGGAAAACAATTCCAACATAACAAAATAAATAAATCATTTATCGCGTTAGAAGCCACCATTATAGCGTTTGCATTATTACATTTCCAAAGTAAATAATTATAAGTTGAAGTTTAAAGTACCTGATGTTTTATTTCACATGATAACAACGTAACATGTATTGTAGGAAAATAAATAGATGTATCACTGATATGTCTTTTCGGAAATCTAAAATAAAGACGAATCAATTTCAAATATACAGTACAAACGTAATTTTACTCCGTTAGACATAATTACGTTAAACAGAAAAAGTACTACCATAAACAATAAAACAACACATTAACAAAACGTTTGATGACGACAAATTAAATTTAATCATAATGATTCAAGTATTTGTTTGCTTACAACAAATTCAATTTCTTACTTCAAGGAAACATAAAGTGATAAATTTCAATAGTTTAGATATATATCAGGAACTAGCCTTCGAAAGTTGTTCTAAAATGGTCCACGATCAAATAAAATAAAACCCACCATTCACTAAACGATAGAAAATGATTGTTTTTAATTTTCATAATTTGCTCTTACATTGAAACTCAATTTAATTTAATTCTCCGAAAAGCTTTTCATAGACGAAAGCAAGTGAGTATCTAGAAAGTGGAACGCACCGTTGGCATGAGGTCTATTTAATTAAAAATCGTTACGGTTGTGTTTCTATAAACATCTTTGTTTCTTTGAACCATTGCTAATGTGTTTAATGATGATAGTACACAAATTAGCGATAATTAAAGAACATTGAAACATCTGAAATAACTTAGCAGTCAATTGATGGAACAAAAATCAACCTACTGAATTCTGCTAAACGATGTTTAACATTATCACAGAATTACTGACGTCAATATCTAGAGAACAGAAAGAAAAAAAAGAAAACTTCTTACAAGTGTGCCTTATTTTGTCTTATCGTTGAATTTAACTCCAATATTTGTATAATATTTTACAATATTTACCTTTGCTCTTTTGTCTCGTTTATATATTTTTCTGAATTTAAGTATCATCGATATCAATTATTATACAGGTCAGCAATTTATAATTTAAAGATATAACCTGATAGATATTTTGTCTACGCGTGACATGTATATATATTAAATGCTTGTAGTAATCATGCAATATTCTTAAGATCATGACCTAAGTATTTGGTATCATTAGATGCTTAACTCTTGCATAAACTAGGGTTGATTGTAAGACCGTAATTTCACGCTATTGTCAAACAATTTGCCAGTATTCAAACATATTTTTTAAATTCAAATCTTACGTCATTGTATACAAATCGAAAACTAGGTATTTAAAAATCTACTGAACTGACTAAAGTATAGATTATATTGATTATTTATACTTTCGGAATGTGTTTAACCTCGTTTTGAAATAGTGCATTTTTAATTTCTCTGTAAATCCATAAAACTTGGTTATCTAACTTTGTTATCGTCTACCAAAGTGGCTGTATGTATTATAGTAATGTTTCTTAATGCTATCATTTTTCATTTGCAACATATTCAGCGTCAAACTTTATGGAGATATCAGATTGTATTACAGATAGGTTACTATCAGCTCTAAATTTATTGATTTTATGAAATGCTTAATGCAATAAAGATAATATTATTGAAATAACTGGAACTTTTTCAAATATCTATATATAACATACCAGTATTTATCTTGCATAAAGTGCATACTGCATTTTGAGCAACATCCACAATTTTAGACCCTCTAATAATGTAACCATATTATTGGTTAAGAGATTGTACGTCTGTCAGTCACAGCATTAATGTTTACATCTTTTATATGAACCAATTTTTCTCTGAGTGTAAATAGGCAATAAGTTGCTATGAAAAATCCTGACTATTTAGAGAAAGCTGGAACCTAACTTCTAGTATATAATAAAATTGTAGTTTCTGCTTCTTTGCACTACATCATTACCACAGATTAAGAGATTAAAGTTAATGAATTGAGACACTCTGATTTGTATGATATTTTATATAAAAATTTTCATGCCTTGCTTGTATAAAACGTTTGGATGGCATAACTATAACTTGAACTGAGTTATTAGGTGTCTTACTTAAGATGTTAAAAATAATACAGAAGTACTTAAAATACATACATTAGTGCTGGCATATGAATGTTTGCAGATGAATGATTCACATTTGAGTATACAGATTAATCTATGTCTCACGTTACTATTTAGAAAATTAGTCTTTTTACAAGCCATTTGTCAAATTTAACCATATCAACCATGTTTTAAGATGCCTGTCCATTCACGCATTGTCTGTGTTGCAAATATAAAAGGTTACTATGTATTCTGTTAAATAATTTAATAATTCTTTACAAAATTTGATAAGTCAATATCAACAATAACACAAGTGTTTTCAGCTTTGTGACAAAAAGGCACCATTGCTAATTTAGTGAACATTTTTGTTAACGAATTCATTATGTTTTCCTTTGATGAAATATAGACAATTTCTTCCGCCAGAAGCATAATACAAAATTAATATTAAATATAAATAATGGTTTCATGATTGGGGCATCCTCAGATATTATTTACCATGACGTTTATGATATATATATATATGTAGTAAATAGTGCAATAAATGGAATTAATCATAATAAAACATTGACAATTTTATACGAAGATATTGAAAATTTGATTGAGCATGTTTATGTAAACGTATACAGTCTATAGATGCAATCAATCTAAACTTAGATAATTAACAATACAAAACACTTACATTCAGAACAGATAAGCCTTTAGGTAGAGCCGAAATATGGCATGCATTAAGTTGTCTCATTCTTTTTTGTTTTCTGTTCCATTGCTGTTGGAGTAAGTTGTAAATTAGAACACTATTCGTCTGAATGCGAATAATTATTTTGTTTCTTTTAATTTTATCATGACGATGCTTTCAATTAAATTATTACAATTGTATTACTATCAATGAAGTTCAACAGTTGTTGTTTAAAACACAAAGTGTTTACAATGCGTGTGGTACCGCAATCATAAATAGTTCAAGATGGTTTTGCACTGTATTTGTTTGATTATATTTGCTCATTTGTTTGTTTCCTGTTCCGCTGTCATTGACTTATGTTGATAATTAAAACAATATTTGCATCAATTCATATACATTATCTTTCATCAAGACAAATTGATTGGCAGGAAGCTTTGTACAATGCTCATAATAACATATTCAATGATAGTGCATTGACATGGTCATGCATTTAATTGGTTAAATGTATTTCAATTTGTAATATTAAAGATATGTAACTACAATTTTCCAAGGAGTTTCAAAGATAATAAAATGTTCTTTGAAGTATAATATTATGCGCTTGCTATCTTTCTCTTTTAGTTGACTTGCATGAATGTGTTTCTCTTTCGTAGAGCTTCCAGGTATATCTTGTTTATTTAATTTCACCTTCTTCAGTTTCGATGAAAATAGAAAACAAATACTTTATATAATTAACAATATATATCAACTGGTAAAATTTGAAAATGTTTTACTAATTTCTCTAATGTAATAATCTGCATATTTTTAAAAAAACAAAACATAAACTTTTATTTGTTTGTAAGTGCCTAATACGATTTCACTGGGTTTGTTCTGCAACTTTAAAACATATCTTGTAAATGTATTAAGTTTCTAAACTGACTTAAACAGTGTTATATCAGTTATATTTTCTACAACGTAATGTACTGTTTCATCAAGGCAAATCAGACGACATGTTCATCAAGCTTCATCGAAATTCAATATCTATTGGCTTTTAGGATATATCTCTGCAAACATTATAATAATGTCTAAAAATTTGACGGGATATTTATGCAAGATGTTCTTCTAGTCTTTAGCAATGTTTTAACACTATGTTTTGGTATTTTAATTATTGCTACAATCTACCAATATACGGAAATTAGACTACATTTATGCTAATTTGCGTTGAAAGACATCATTGTACATAAACTCTATTCCTCTTGAATAATTATCAAAGGAGTTAATGTATATTTTCTAATTTTTATATTACTCTAAATTACTCTATATGCTCGTCATTTGTACATCTTACACATATCACTATACAATTTATTAATTGTATGTTTGTATTTCAATCTTAAAAGCGCTTAAAGTTTGTGTTAGTGCTCTTCATAGATCCTTGCTTTCTTTTCAAACTAGTCAAATAGATAGCCGCCCGGCTAGCTGAGCTGGCACGCTCTAAGTATACTTATCGAGGGGACGTGGGTTCGATTCCCGGGCGGGTTATACTTTCGTGGAGCTTGGTCATGAAATTATTTCTACGGTCATTCTCCCTCCTACCAATGATTTTGAATTATGTAGGGCAGTTGTCAGTCACTTTATTTATTAAGGCCTTATTTATAGCCTTTCCAGGAACAGTGAGTAGATTGACAAAAACAAACAAACAAATCTTATAGATTCAATCGCGTCTTTGTGTACTCAATTTTTTGGAAAAAAATCGTAAGAACACATTATTAGCACCAATTAATGAACTATCATATGACATTTGCCTGAATTTGTGAATTAAATGTTCATTCAATTTGGCCCTTGTTCTGAAAATAAAAACATTTTGCTCGTCAAATAAAAATGTTTGTCCTGTGGCAATATTCATGCCTTCAAAAAAGGTGTTTTTTGTAATGTTTTTTCTTTTACTTGGCTCAGTGACTTTTATATCAGCAACAAGCTTTATCGTACTTGTTTCAGACATCTGTTTTAAAATAGAGTGTACATATATTTAAGGAATTCGTCCCCATTTCTCAAAACAGACAAATTGCGTAATAACAACTTGTCTACCATTCTTCTTTATTTATTTTTATTTGTAGTCTAATGATCTATCATTTTCTAGGTATATCAACATATCTTGTGAATTCACTGTGTAATTGACTTGATAGAAGGATTATTATTCAAACAAATTTTCTGGATTCTGTGCCTGTCTAGAATGAGGTGATTTGCAAGTATAAATACCAGCCGTCTATGTTTAATATCTGCATTAATTCGAAATATATTATAATAGTAAAATCAATTGAAGAGTATACGTCTGCGAATCACTGATTAAGTCACATTTTTTCAACAATAAGATTATTGAATGGACAAATGACAAGAAAAATACGTGAATTAATGCAAATGATTTATTATCATATTCCTATTTATGGTTTGCCAATCGAAAATTAATTTGACTTTCGAAGTGAAATTTAAGATGGAAACATAATGGGAAGGCTCTCACTCAACACATAGGCACGATAAATTTGTAAAATTGATGGTTGTACCTTTATAGTGGATTCTTTACGCATTTGTTCACGTGTTAACTGTGTTATCTGGGACGACATTTTCTGCATTCTCCGAACTCTTTTGACTGTCTGAGAATCAGGGCATTTTTACTCTTATCAATACGATTTTTCTATATGATTCTTGATACGATATACATAAATATAGTGCTAACTTTGCCGGTTGAAAAAATAAAAAAATATATGGACGTATACTCTTTAATTCAACAATAACTCACGTGGAGAGTTGCAGTCAGTCCGACGTAAAAGCACAAAGATAGATTTATTTGTCCATAGACGGTTAAATTATACAGGTTGATACAGGTTTAGTCCATATCTTTGCATTTAAGCACATTTTGGAAAAGATTTATTTCTCTTTCAAATTGAATCCATACAACTCGGTTATCAAACTTTATAATCGTCTAGAAAAGTGGTATTATTTATTAATCTAATGTAGTTTATGCTATCATCTTCCATATGCCACATTTCAAGTGTCAAAAATTACAGAAAATAAAAATGCTGTTATAGATAGGTTTCTACATCAGGTTTTAGTTTATTCATCAAACAGTTTAATTTTTAGAATAATTCTAGACTATATAAATAATATTTAGATAATTGAACATCTCTGAGTTTGTTTAGATTTCCTTAATTTAATAAACATTATATTTTGTATAAATTTCTTGACATACAAATTAATATTTATAGCCAGGAATAAAGTTTGAACATTCAAGTGATTTGGTGGGTCTAACATAACAAGATCTGCTACGAAACATTTATCAAAATAATTAAGTAAAAAGTTAAAGTGTATACCCTGCTAAATATTTTGTTTGAACGCTGATTGTGGCTGAAGGAACATGTACATGTATATTTAATTTAACAAACAATGTATATTGAGAGTAAGCTTTTGGTTTCAGTTTTTGATATGTCTGAATTACTTGGCAAGTTAAAGCTTTGTCGTTTATTTAGCGATTGTGGCTGGAAATATATTGAATTAATAACGATGCAATTTAAAAGTGACCTATTGGTCCAATTTTCTAATTTATCAAAGTTACTTGAGCTCTTTCTCCTTTTCTGCAACGATAATGCCTAATAACATTCAAAACATTCAGATTTCCTTTTCTGATGCTAAAAATATCCTACCTTTGACTACGCTTATCTTTAGTGAAGGGATATGCATTTCCAACTTTGAAAACGTGTAAGTTTCAAACTCACTTATATTTAATACTAGAAACATCTGTTTAACTGGTATAAAAATTGAATTTTTCTAACGCCTATTTATGATCAAATGAACAAATCTTGCTTTTACTGATTTTCTAGCTGCATTCAATAATGTACTTCATCTTCAAGTTATTGATTTATACCCATTTGATAAGTTTAGTAATGATTTGAATTACTTCTAATTCAAAGAAGACAATTTTATTTGAATATGATGAAAATTTAATTGAAATGTGTGTAAAAGTATCCAAACTGTAGGTACTATCAATCAAACTGCGATAACGTACAATGCAAAACACTTGGAGCGAAATAACATTTAAAGTGGAGACAAAATATGGCACAGTTTTCGCAGTTTTTATTTTCTTCACCATTGCCATTGACGTCAGTAATCAAGTAAAACATCATTTGGCAAAACGCTAAGGTTAGTTAGACTGAATGTTTTGCGTTTCTTCAAGTCAAGGCTAATTTATCTTTAACTAGCATTAAAATGAATTAGCAATGGTTCAACGATTATAAAATGTATAAAGTAACACAATTCAAATGCTTTATAATTAAATTGACACTCACCAAATAATTTACTGTGTTTTAAGTTTGTATTTATTTCAAAGTTATTGTCGTGCCCTTTTAAAACAGACGTTTCTGTACATAGCTATCATTTGTCTTTTCAAAGTGAACATACATCAAAACTATTTACAAGGTTGTCGTATGCATCTAAATAATTGTGTTTTTTTAATGAAAGATATTTACTGGCGTGTATCAGAATCATTAAAATTTACATGTATACATCATAAATACATTCAAAGTTGTCTTATATATAGCAGTTTCTAAATTAATTTGTAGATGTAAATGTTTGGGTTGAATGCTCTTTTGCATGTTTTTTTTTGCAATTTAAACTTGGTCATAATAAACAATTGAGATTCAGATAGACATACCGGTTTACATGTATGTTCATGTTTATAAAGTTAATTTTGTAGTGTCATCAAGAGAAATAAACTGCCGGTTCTTGGAGATCTAAGCCATGAAAGATTGTATAAGTACCAACTTAATAATGATGTCGGCATGTTTATTTATATCAATAATTGGGAATTATGTTTTCATCCTGTCTTCCAGACAATGGAATTATCATCAACTTTTGTTATTTCACTTATTTCATCAACCCACCAACTGGCAGTTATAATTATATTTATACTAATTTGCTTTCAATGAACATATTTCATGCCAAACGTTATTTTTAGACGAATTATCAAAGGGAAGTTATTTATATTTCCTGATTGCACACTCACAGTTAGTGAAAGTTTTATACATGACATGTGCGCAACAAACTCGTATATTTAGGTCTCAGAACGATTCAAATTTTGTCTTGTCGTTTTGCTAATTACCAGTACAAATACATCACACACTTTATAATACTAGTAGGTACCTCAGCAAAGACTTAATCATATTTCCACCGATACTTTTAGCTTCGTATGTACATCTATAAGAATAATGGAAAGCAATCCAAAGCACTATACTATACGAAAAGTGTATAATGTCTCCTCATTACGTTGGCATTTTATTGCATCATAGTTACCGATTTGGTTTTAAATACAATTCCATACAATTCCTACAACAACTTTGTTCTGGTTTCATTTGCTATATTTTAACCTAGATTATCACCTATTGTTAGCCCAATTTATGTGTAATATTTCATAGGAGTTGAACTATATTTATCTCGAATTCTTTATCTACTCTATTATATTTTATGTTCATGTCAGGAGGTGAGATATGTTGACATGAATGCTATTTTTATGTCTCATTTTTTTCTACCACAGATTGAAACGTTTATTAGGTGTCAGTATATAATTCACCTGTATATATTTATCGTCATTGTTATCCAGCATGAGATAAAAACTCTTCATCTAATTATAACTCACTTTCTACTTTAACTCGTATAGAAGACAAACCAATATTCCAGCGTGTTGTTTAATATACATCTCTAGTACAATCATTTTCTAAGCTTCTGAGATGACTCAAAGTCAATACCATATATTGGTCTAGTCTTACTTATATTGAAGTTCAAATCTTCTATGTGAATACATGCCGTTTGAGTTATTAACTACAAAACTTGTTTAGAGAGAACTCTTTTATGTGAAAGTATTTTAGGTCTTATCTGCAGTTGCAAATGGTGTTTTAACATAAATAATGCCACTATAATTGATGTAATACATATTCTAATAACTTATACTTAAGTGACAGGAACCACAATACAAGTCCTTCCGAATTATATTCAGTTTTAAATGAAATAAATAGCAATCTAAAAGTTGTTACTAATTTGTATACTAAGTAACTAACTGCAAATTAAGCAGTCCAAATTTTGAATTAATGATTGAACTATCATTGCCACGCAATATTTAAATCAAGCTAATTCATTAGTACTTTGTCAATTTGAAGCAAAAGTTGATATTAAAATATAATGTTATTAATATCATACAATTAGAGTAAAACACAACCTGGTGTCAAAGTCGATAAGTATATTTACCTGTTACTGACTTCATATTTGGAAGTTATCGTATATCTTAATTCAAAGTCACTTTGTAAGTCGTGTAAATGCTTAAAACCAATAATGTCTTGGTCATTTTAATGTAAGCGATGGTGTCGCATAATGGGCAATCCTAAACATGTCTAATTAATCATATAGACATATCTAGAGTACATACATACGTTTGACATATGGTCAAGTTGTGAGTTGATATCGTTGCTTGTCAGTTAGCTTTTGAAACTCAGACTAGAAACATGTAGTAAATAATTATTAAGATGTTCGAGCGCTGTTAGCGGCCCGAACATATAAGTTAGGAACATTGCTTTGAATCTGGACTTATATGTTATGATATTAGATTTAGAAGTTATAAAGTATGTTTGTAAACAGTAACGATCACGGACCATTATTAAACGTCATATACAAACTTGTGTTGTTATAAACTATATCCCAAGTATTTATGTTGGTGTTTGTGTACCAAACACATGATTCACACATCAGTGTGGCAACGTAACAATCCGTAGCATCCGCTACGCAACAATGGGTATAGGCGACCTGTTGACGATAAGAAACGGAGCGCCCGTACAATACTTATCAGCAATAAGACAATTCATAAGATATGAAAATCAACCTAGAGCATAGTATTACGTAATATTTAATATTGCCAAGTGTATATGATACATTAATACTGTATGATGTGTATTGTAATAATTAGATCATACTTAACGTACCTCAATTATTATTGTTATATCACTTGTTCTGTCTACGTATCTTTGATAAAAAATAAAATTATTGTCATTATATTGCAGTGTTGTTGGTTGATAGATAGTATGTATAAGAGACATTAATTATTGTTAGTATTGTATGATGTACGCACGTCTAAGAACAGAAGCAGTATAATGATATTAACTAATGACTTGGAAATCATAATATTTTCTGGATAGCAAAAAAAAACACAAAAATTTGTCACTAGGATATGAACGAACTAACTTTATAAAAAGTGCTGGCAAAGAAGCATCTGAAGTATCATGTATTAATTAGTATAATTATCATTTTAACTTGTAAAGATCGTTTAAGCTCGGTCAAGAAAGCCTAATGTTCAAACTTCGATAAAGGGTCATGTGGGGGTCAGGTTACTAGATCACTGCTCAATAAAATCCACAAAGGTTGAATGAATGCAATTGAAGCTTGGAAGAGTTTTGGAAATGTTTATAGAATATGTTTTTGCCCATAACGTTGTGAGTAATTAACTTAATATTAAATCATGCGAGATCAATAACTAGGTCACTTCTAGGAAAAAACATTGTGGAAACGTCTGAAAGGTCATATTTTTAGGTACATGGGAACCTTGTTACACTAAAACTCTAATATTATTCTGAAAGTTCAATCTTGGCATTGGTCCAGCTCCAAGGATGATACTAATCAACTTCAATCTGCAAGCCATGTGTAGTCTATTTTTTCAAAGCTTTCTACTAATGTCCTACATTTCTACGTTCATTTTCCGTCTGTTAATAGTCTGATTGAGGGTTTACTGGTCTCTATAGTATTATTGTCTTTGTTGTTCGGTTTGTTTAAAGAGTTATGTTCCATTAATACAATTTACTAAATGAGATAATAACAGAAGTCATTTGTTATATAATTATATCAGATTCCAACGCTATTGTTAGACTATTATATAATCTGTACTATAATAATTATATTACTCGTATGCTTTATTTGCTATTATTTTTTATCAACTCTTAAGTGACTACTGGGGAACTGAAATGCGATGTATTGTATGGTGCTTTGGGATACATTTCATTATTTGTAGGCCATACATTTTGTATCGAGTTAGTCAGTCGTCCTGTCTCAGGATACTGCACTGGATTGGCGGCCATGATCTTTAAATCGAAGCTTTTAACATTGTACTGTTAAGAACATACCTTTGTCAGTGGCTGACAAGTTCCCATCTTCATATGGAGGTAGACTGTCAAGAATATTCCATGTCCCCAAACTTCACGTAGATATATAGGCACTTTCCAGGAATTAAACCCATGATACCTGTATTCTCAATCAGGCTTGCTAAGTACTAACTGGACAGGCTTTCTTAGAGCTTTTAATCTATATGTCTCTGAAAAAGAATAGCTGGCAAGCTAACATTGCAAAAAGTGTGTTGTAAAAACTATGACCTCAAAGGGATCAGATGTCTTAACACATTGCTTACAATGTGCTAAAACTGTCAACATTTCATGTAGAATACATTGTTTCCCTATATTACATGCACAATCATCATGGGTATACATGTACATTGTACATAAATGGGTCAGTGCATCAGTAGTCTTACTACATATAAATGAAGAAGGACTCCTTCTACCCTCTCCTGTACATATATATTATACTATGTTGTATATATAAATAAGTAAAAGTGTCATGTAAACACGGTACCACATCAAACAACTATATGAGAGATAGGTGTAAAATATAACACTCTCCTGGGAAATTATTGAGTCTCAGGTCAACATTAGGATTGGCTGTCTTTGTTGCACTCAGTATGGCACTAACTGTTCTGATACAAAAATTTATTATCACATCATTTATTTCTTGTTTCATACAGTGTTGAACTTGTCTTGCACATTAATAATGTATTACGATATTTTGCTGAATAATATTTTTCATACATATTTCCCCATTTTGCACTAAAGAACAATAAAAAATTGCGCAATTCAAAGATCTTTAAAATTGCTATAAGGCAGTCTGCAGTTCTTATATTAACTGTAATTGCACCTTGATGAAACTTGGCATAACAGTATTATTGTATTATAAGAACTATTTCTAGATTTGTTTTACATATGATTTAAACTGCACAGAGAAAATCATGAATGTAAAGCAATTGTCTTGCAGACCAAACTGACAAAAAAGTGATTGTAATTTTAAAGGACGACTTAAGATAGCAAATACTAAACACTAGTTTACTATATAAAAATACAACATACACTGATGAGCCACTACTGGACATTGCCTATGATCTCGTACATACAGAGTATGAGGGTCTATTAGGCTATCAATGTACAGAAATTCAAAATTATTTTGTTTATAAAAAGACAGTTAAAATATTTTCTTCTTCATTATTATATTTTAAATTATAAAAATTTGTAACACTTTTGTGAAATTATTTGCAGAGATTCTTGTCTGAAGGATTTTATTATAACTTAGCATACCCTATCAGTCCGTGCCATCTCCTGCTATTTCATCGTATTTTATTTCCTTTTTACAATGTGCTAAAAACAGACAGTAAGCCTTATATTTATTATTTATGAGGAGCTGCTGCAACATCTCAGGTGAACATGCTGAATAAATGATAGTAACGTCATATTAGAAAGGCAATTCAGCAAGACATGGCCACTCCTACCTTATAGCCTCCACAATCAATGACAAAGCTGACATACTCTAGTACTGTGGTGCTCGGTCCTGATGTTGTAATGATTTGATAGTATACTACGACATCTGTGTGACAGCCATTTTATATCTAATTTTAAAACCTTTAATTGATAAATATGTTCAACATAATTTGTGATAACCCATTTTGTAACAAGTATTGCAATTTCTTTTTATTACAAAACAATTTGTGTAACATAGCTTTGTTTTAATGATAGACAAGAAACATATTATTCTATAACATATCACTGACAATTCTTAACTGTCATTTCTGTATGCATTATGTTTAATGTCCCATAATACAATTCGAGAGCAAAAACTATAGAATATACTTATACTAGATTTAAGTGAGGCGTTGAGTGAAACAGAAACATTGCCAAGTCGGAGTAGTATTAGAGAGAGAGAGAGAGAGAGAAATCGATCAAGGGATGGGGAGAAAAGGGAAAGAGAGAAGGGTGCTAAGTGAGACTGAATGAAGGAAGAGAATAAAACAGGGAAAGTGGGGATAAAGAGGATGCCAAGTGCAAGTGAACAAAGTGAGATAAAGAGGAGATGGAGAAGGGGCATGCCAATTGATAGTGGTGTGTGTGAAAGAAAAAGCAGGGAAAAGAAAGAGGGGGAGATATTGGTGCATGGATAGAACGAAGCAAGTCAGGAAAGTAGGAAGATAGTTAAAGAAGGAAGGAATAAAACAGGTGCCAAGTGAGAGTAGACCATGCAGAGAGTGTAGAAACAGAGAGAGTTTGAGGATAAAGTGAAAGAAAGAGTAAATTACTGTGAAGAGCAAAAAATCCATTAGAGACTACAGGTAGAATATGAATGTCATTATGCTTATATACTCACAGTGTATGTGCAAGCATCATTCATACTACAAGGTATTGTTGATATCAGAGTCTGTAGGTAACTAAGGTATCTGTAGAACTTACTGTATAGAGTATAGATGAACAATATCTCATCATACCCACAGTACTGGCATTGAAAACTTTCTTTGTGTTATGATTTATTAACATACTGCTTTCATGAAAGGTGGTTTAATGGTTTACATGTTTGAATCAATTGAAAGGAGTTAATCAAATTATGCTGTTAAAATAATTGTTGATTGTGGTGCATTTATGAAGAGTTTTGCTTTAATGGATTAGAGAGTGAAAGCCTCGTAGCAAGATTTATTGAAAATACTTCAAGTGTAAAATGCACTAGTTTTAATGAATTCATACCTGTATTGTTCTTGTGTGCTTAATATGACAGTGTATTGTTCCTGTACTGGAATTATATGAAAATACCTTTGGAATATAATTACTAAGTGGAAACGATTAGATTTAATTATATGTACTTGAAACGTTCTTGAATCATCTCAACTTTAACTTGAAGTTATGCTTTAAGGAAATCTGAGGGGAAAATGTTCACTTAACATGAATATGCTGATTTATAGGTTATTTGATCATAAAGAAATACAGGATAAGTAATTTATAACAATCAGCTTCCTTCAATTGGTAACTTTTACATATTGTAAAAAACAATATCTCAGTTCATGCTTGCAAACTATTTGAAAAAACTATAAGCTCATCTTTGACGTCATTTGAATTTTATCTATAGTAAATTATAAGTTTTATTTTTATGTTTTATTTGAAGATAGTAAGTGCTGGCGGCCTTTAAAGTTAATGTTCTCTAGTGCCTAAAGTGTTTTTTATTCGGAAATAAGAAAATATTTTGTAATCATGCCACATACAGATGGAAATTTGAATAGTAACGTGAGGGAGGAGAGTGATCAGGCTTGTGGAATAAAAAAGAAAGGAAGTTCTAAAGGAAGCTCAAAAAAATTAACTCGACAATCTACTATCGAATCAGATAAAAGACGTGAAATGTTAAAACAAGAGAGTAAAGATAGTGGAATAGTGACTGAAATGGCTGTAAGGTCTAAAGAATATCATTCGTATGCATCGCAGAAAGACTCACATCGTTCGGAAACTTCTCCGACAACTTCGAAAAAAAAGCGTAGTTTCAAATCCAAGAGTGAAAAAATTAAGCGATCGCAAAGTGTGAAGGAAAAGAGACATAGAGAACCGATTGATGCAAAGGAGAGATCACATGATGATTTTGAGGTAATTAAATCTTATTTTATTTATTATTCAAGATTGTTTCCATATTTTCAGGAATTTAGCGAACCATTTATATGCAAAAGTATATGAGACACAAGAGGATATGTGCCGAAAAAGGAATGAAATTCGTGTTGCTAATTTACAACTTGGAGCTATACGTTCACAAGTAAGATCTACTCATTGTCTACATTGACCAGTTTGATATATACTTGTACTTGTATACAGTAAAGTTCAGCTATTACGACCATCTTGGTTATCGCAAAATAAAATGCAAATTTTTAACAATATTGAAGTCCCGAATGCTTAATTTGAGAAGAAAAAGTTCCCTTTACTAAGAACATTTTATCAATTTTAATGGTCCTAATTGTAAACTTTACTGTAAAATGATTAAAGTAAAGGACATGTGAAAACTTGATTTATATTTGAATGGTCAGTGCTATACTAGTCTACGTTAGTCTTGTATGCAGATAAACTAGTTTTGCATTGATTCATAAATCTATTCCTCATCCAGTTTCATAACACCATCAAGAGGAATTCTTTAGCTACACTTATTAACATGTAAATGTATATATGTGTCCTTTCACAATGTGTTTCACTTCTACCATACAGCAAGGTGATATAGTGTCATTGATTTTAAATCATGTTTCAGAAGTCTCCCTTCATTGATTCTACATCTGTATCAAAAGTCACATATTTCATCGATCATTTTTAATTTACATCATTTTTACAAATTGATGCATGTCATTTTCATTATTTTTTAGAATTTGCCAAATTAACTCAATTTGGCATAAAAACGAAAATTGATGACTTTTTATAATGGGCACAATTGATAATATGATTTAGCTGTTAAATTTGATTAAATAAATAGATCATGTTTAAAAAAATTAAACGTTTTTGATCAAACTCCCCGCAGCGGTTATCTCCCTTTATCAAATCAATAATCAATTAAGTAGCAAAGCTTGACGTAAGCACTGTGAGGAGTTTGGTTTTTGATATTTGTGAGTTTTTAGCATTTGAGAAAATTTTGATAAGGACACCTTTGACCTCTATGTGATAAAATGTTGATTATTATTTTTGAAAGTTTACATGTACATTATAGCTTTCTATTTGTACATTTCCTTTTTCCTTTAACCATCTTTCAATCATTAACATTTCAGCACATAAATGAATAGTTATAAAAAATCAAGGCAGAAAACAACAGTTGTTTTTTCTTATATATTACATATAAAAGTAATACCATAAAATATCAGTGAAATGTTATATTCTGTGATCAAACAACTGTTCCGGAAGTCTAATGAGATATGTATATCATGTTATAGGATGTCTGTTGATATTAACAAGATTCTATAAACAATTTGGGCCACACTGAACACTCAAAATTAACCTAATTGAGGCTTCAGAATTGAAGCTTGCAGCTTAATACTTCTTTACTGTTACTTGACTTCAGTATACTGTTTAGGATGTGTGTGTTGAAATTGTTATTGCTAATTTTCTTGAACTGTCAGTGGGACATACATTAACCTTGCTGATTAAAGTTCTTTAAATTTGTTATATAACCTCTGTAAAATATGGACAATTGTTATTGGCAATCATAAGTACATAAATACAGAAGTGATTATTTAATTCAACAGGGTTAATTATGCATCACTGAAAGTTGAATAAAATTAAACAAACCCATTGTTGATGCATTGCTATTTATTATTTTTCCTGATGGAAGTGTGTGTATACTCAAAGAAGAATAAAGTCATAGTATTTTACATTTTATTGCTGAAAAATATACAACACAGTTTATAAATATCCTATTGTTTAGTATACAGACATTTTTATTTCAACTTTGTTCCAAACAGGTACATCTGGTACAAGTTTTTCAGCTAGAAAATCCCATGAACTTGTGTTCGGAACCAAATCTATTGCATCAAAATATCCGGTCGGAATGACCGTATTAAACAAATACTTTACTTGATGGTTTGGTTTGACTTCAAGAGCAAAGGTTGACAACCTCTAGGATCTGTAAGAAACTAGGAACCATCCATTAATGTCAAGAACCCAAAGTTAAAGTGTTATATAACAATACAGTGTTCAAGAATGTGTTAGTGATTTGGACAAGTAGATAATGATAGAGTACTTTGATGTAGAATACAATATCTGTTCATCTTTAATGATACTTGTCTAGATATATTATATATCATTCTACATCTTATACCTTTGATGTTATACAGTGAAACCTTCTTTAATGACCACCTCCATAAAGTGAAACTGGCTTAAATGGTCACCTCTGTTACATGAAATCTTCATTAATGGCCACCTCTGTTATGTAAAATCTTCATTAATGGCCACATGGTAAAGTATTTGTCTAATACGGCCATTCATTAATACCCCAAATAATGACTAACTCTGTTATGTGAAACCGCTTGATTAATGACCACCTCAATAACATAAAACCTTCAATAATGATTACTTCATAGTATAAAAGATTTATGTTCAATATTTAGTGGAACCTCAATTATAAATGACCACTTCCATAAAGAAGATTTGTTGTTTTTCACTGTGCCCCTCTATAAAATCTTCGGACCAATTCCTGTTCTAAGGATAAATTGATTCACATTTCACTTTGAAAAAAAAAGAATCAAAAGTCATGTAAGTGAATTCTGAAGTCGATTTTAATTATATTTATGTTATGTCAACATAATTATGATTGAATTGTAAACTTTAATTAAAAAAATAAATAATGCTTCAATTGTTGATTTTATTTAACAGTTTCAGTGGTGCATACATTAAGCCCTTTTGTAAAAATGTTTACTACAGCACTTCTGTACTCATAATCAATGAAGTAAGATTTAAATCAGCACAGTTAATGTGTGTGCTACTGACAGTTTGATAAAATTTAAAGATACAAAAATAATTGAAATTGGAGAATTTTAGTAAGTTTCTTTTGTTTTCATTCTTGTAAAGGGCAGTGTATATTCACATCATTATAATTTATATTTTCAAAGCTGTTATATTTGTGATATTGCTGATTCATGGTGACTGTTATAAACAATAACCTCCATACTTATGATGTGACATTTTCTTGTCTTATTTGTTAATATTACAAGGAGAGAAATTTCTGAACTTACAACACTTGTTGCAATTTATGAACTTATGATGGCAATTTTCCATGTTTACAAACCTTCATACAGAGAAGAATAGATTCCTTTGGCAATGGCTTACTGTGCCTCCACATTATATTATTTTTATCATATTATATATACACTTAACATAACTTCTAAGTACCCCGATTTCCATATTGTGGGAAATTTTCATTTTTCAACATTTATGTCCGATCAATAATGGAAATATGTATATGACCATACTGTCATCTGCTTGTATGATTTTCAATGCTTCTTTATCAATGCGTTTTTGTTGTGCATATGTTGAAAAGCAGAAATGAGGAGGTTTCTAATAGCTATGATTTAACAGATCTCTATCTTGTAGCAACATCCAAGCCATTTCTTGATATTTCGTTGTGCATATCAACACACTAATGGTTTTTCTTTAAAACTGACCATATGGTATTTTTGCACAAGAAGAACGTGCCCATTTCCACTTTTTAACACATGCTTGACAGATTGGTTTTGCATCATTAAATAAGCATGAAATATATAGACACAATCATCTTTTATATACAACTTTTGCTAGCATTTTATTTCCAAATGGAAGCCCAAATTAAAGAATATTGTAATATTTGGATTCCTGAATATAAACAGGGCTTGGCATTAAAGGATGTCCTATTGCCCTGACAAACTACATTTGGGTTCGGCCAGCTATGTAAAAATTGATGCAATGTGTTCAGTGTAGCAAGTTTAAGCTGAATCTGGCACAATTAAAATTGTTCCAGAGGTAATGTCACATTTAATTGTTCATGCTAGTGTTTTGGTCCAAGCTATGCCACTGATTGGTCTAATTGTAATGACATGAAATTAAATTGACACCAAGTTGAAATTGAATCTTGTACAAGTTTAACATATAACTGGATTGACCTAGCTGTGCAGGTAATCTAACATATTTCTTCCCTGATTAGTGATTACTGATGGTGCAAGAAGGCATGTTGAATATATGGAGATAAGATGATACTGCAACTTCGAAGTAAGAGTCTATTACAACACATGTGTTACTGTTTTTATGGCCGTGCATTCACATGCACACTTGGTTCAGATAAAATCATTATCATATATATACCTGTTTTAATTAAATGCAGTTACTTTGTAGCATATATTGTATAGTTGATGAATGAAAGCTCATTGTTTCTGATACAGAAAGCTTTATACTTGTGTCTAATGGGAAATCTTTTTTCATATTGCATGAATACATTAATTAAATGTACTTTTACTGGTATATTAATCAAAATCATGGTTTTGTACTTGAATGTTAATCTAATTAAGAAATTAATGATTATGATACAAAAAATTATGTATCTTTGAAGTGAATAAATATCCACTCTGTGTACAATATGTTGCCATTATTTCTTTATAAATAGTATGGTCTGTTTTTATATTCAATTTGGTATACATCTATTTCTCAAGGATATAGTCACATAAATTTCAAAAAGTATAATTATTTATTGGTAAAGTATTCAAATAACTACAGCTCAAAGAGAATTTGTAAATATACTGGATTGTTTAAAATGGCTGTATGCATGATGTGAGTGACTTGCACTTTCAATTTCACTGTTCCATTATGTAGGCTTTTTAGCCATTGTTTTTTTTTAATTGTTAAGATAATTATCATAAACATTTGTAAAAATACATATTTGTAAACTAATATGTACATCTATGATTACAATATTTTATGTATTGCATCTTTAATTATTTATTATTTAATTATTTAATTATTAAGGAAAGACACGTTATAGTATGATTTTTTTTTCAGTTCTAGCAAACAATCCTTACACTCCCTTGTATATTATTTGCATATATTAATTGCATCATTGTTTCTTGTGTACAATCAATAATGTCATCTTCTACTGGAATGTCTTCTCTTTGATCCTATGATAATCTCTATAAATGTCATGACATTTGCTTAACTAATTGTCTATTAACAAATTGTTTCCAACAAGTGGGTGCCACCTATTTTACCTATCATTTATTATTACATGTAATATATTATTTCAGTAATGACCTAAAGACTAACTTCTAATTATTATTATGTGGATAAGGCCACACAAAGTCAATGTTAGATTTTCATCTTTGTCATTATTATACAGTGTATTACTGCATTCCATCACTTTTTATTTGGATTCCTTTAAGAAACAAATATTTTAGACTTTTAGGTTAACTTTTTAATTAAAGAGTTAGCAGCAAATTAAACAAAGGTAATGTTCTGCTCATAATGAACACCACTATGGTTGATGCTAAATCATGCTATTTTAGTTGATTATTTTGTTTGTTCCAAATGCTTAATTTCAGAAGAAATAGGTCTCTATATTAAGACCATTTTGATGGTGTATAATAATGATGATGATAATAATAATGACAATAATAATACAAATAACAAGGCTACACATGTAGAAAAATTCAATCTTTCATGTGGACCTCTTTATTGTGGAACATTACTGTAATCAACAGTGTATGAAGTATAAGTATACTTTTCTCTTGCACATATTTTCTGGTTAGGTTTTGTCTTATTGCATGAAAAATAAACTTCAAAAGTGCAGACTTTGACCCAACTCAGTCTTTTCTTAATTCAGACAAAAGTCAAACGATTATTTATCTTTGGCCTTATTGTTTATCCAGCCATCTTGATATGATAATTAATATATTAGATGATAGTTGATATATCCTTGTACTATATTTACTGTATGATTATATGATAATACCTAATCTATGAATACAGTCAAACCTGTAGTAACCAGTCTTACAACTGGCTTCCTCAAAAATGAAAGCTGAAGACTTGTTGAACCATCAACTTGCAACCACATAAATAAATGCTTGCTGAACCATTTTGAATTCAAATTTACATGTTTATTTTTTGTTTGGCACTAACAGACATGTTCCTTTACAATGACAAAATAAATATGTGTAGAGAACAAAATGATAACTTACATTTCTTGTATTTTTTTTGCTACAATTTGAACAAATTCATTCTAAGATTCACAATATTTTAAATTCCAATCAATTATCAATCCATTATAAATTATGAAATACGCACAATCACTCACAGGGTGACAACAGAGACACACAAATGACGGCATATAACAGTGTTGTCAAGTTTAACAATTATGTTATATGTTCCAATAAATTGAAGTTTAGCATTAAACATTTACCTGTTAATTGCAATTACTTTTTGACATGGGTTAACGCTTGCAACTCAGGTCTCAGAAACCACAAATTTTGAAATTTTTCATAAAAACTTTCACAGATATTTACATTAGTTCAAGCACAGTCAGATTAAGTGCACGGATATGAAGTTAGGTTAACACCTACCCATAAAAAATAGTCTCATTGTTAAAAATTTGGCCAGTATTAATGTTTTGCCCCATGTTGGACCTATGTCCATGCTGTGCTTTTAGTGCTTTGATTATAAAGATGTTTGCATGGTTCAACTGTATATAACATTTTCACTACTTGTGATAGTATTTGTACAAACACCATCTAGAATCTAGATGTCTAGATAAACAACTATTTATTATTTGTTTTATTGACTTTATATAATCACCAATTAACAGATTAATCAGCCCTTGATCATTATTCTATTGATCTATATTTGTTTTCATTAAGTGATCTAGTGCTTATTGTTTTAGTCTATCTCAGGTTTATTGTGTTTAGATTAATTGATTGTTGATGGTACAATGTGTTATGTCTAATTGACCTGGTGATTGACCCAGTCATTCTGGCTTAAGTCTTTTAGTATATTGCAATATACAGGAAGCTTTGTCTGATTGGGTACAGACTGAAGTCTGCAAACTCTATGAAACTGTTTTGTTTTGCCCTAGAAGGAGCAGTTATTAAATTGTTTATCCTGGAAAAAGCAGTTAATAAATTGTTTTTCCAGGAAGAAGCGGTTATTAACTAATGATATCTGCATGACAAAGACGAAAAACAAATATGGAGGAAGTGTTATAAAGCAATTTAAATAGCACCTCCAGAGGAGTCATTATGTCAAAATGTCAGGTTCATGATTTTGCTTTATAAAAGGTGATAGTCATTGTTTGTGCACTGATACACCTCTCAATCTATATTTACAAAAAATGATTGGACATCTTTTACTTTTTTTTACAAATTTTGCAAATTTGGAACACCTAGGTCTTCCTTGAAAACTGATCAACTCATTAACTATATGAAAAAGTTGTTGGTCTTTTGGATTGCTGAGAAAGCAAGTTCTAGTTATTGACAAAGGTCCAGGAAAGCTAGGTTACACTGGTCACGGTTGTGAAATGGCCATAATTTTTGTTCATACAGCTTTGAACTAGATAAAAAATTAAAAATAGACTTTAAGTCAATGGTTATGGTGTTTCAAATAACAGTGAACTAATAGGAAGGCAGAAATTGAGTTTCAACTCAAAATCCTTGTTTTTGCTTTATAACTGTCAGAATTCTGCTGAAAAATTATACTTGTTTTGCATAATTAAGATTCAAGTATGAAAAGTTTACCTGTTATAATGATTAAAACACAGGTTATTGATCGATGGTTTTTATGAATATCCCTCTTACTATAAAATATATTCACCATGCATGGCTGTACTTGAATGATTAATTTTGAAAACTATTTAAAAATTACTTTCTAAATTGCTTGTGGCATATTGAATTATTTTCTTATTACTTGATGCTAATTGATAAAAAATTTAATATTCAAGTTTATGATGCTTTAATGCACTAATATTTTGCTACCTGTATCCATCATCCCTATGGCAGTGGGGGTGAGAAAGAGCAGTGGAATAGAGCTGCATTTTTACCTATCATCTTCCCCTGCACTGACGGGGAACTGCAGGGAGTTGTTTTTGTGCCAAAATTAGCTGGATGTTTAGCCAGTCATTTGTGATTGATAGGGCTGGGGATTTCACCTATAAAATTTCTATGCAGTGCATGGATTTTAGAAGAAATTTGCTTGGGCTCAAAATCAAAGTCTTCACTATTCCCTAGTGTGAGGAGTGCTGGTTTACAAATGACAAGTGCATTAAATCACTGGCTTAGTGCAAAACAGATGTAAATCAATTAAAAAAGAGTGAGTTACAACCACTTTGTGCTAAGCCCTCAAAATGCTGTCTACAATTTGAGACTTCTATCACATTGTGTTGAAAGCTTTTCTACAAATTTAATTGTTTCTTTGCATTAACAGAATGCTCTTGTTTATTTCTGATGATAAGCTATACAAAAGATAGGATTTTTTTCATGCAGGTTTTCATGTGGGCTACAGAAATTTTTTGGCAAATGATTTAATTTTTTCCAGAATCGCTCTTGCTGAGGTTTCGTAATGTTTGATTATATTGTTATGTTAAAGTGACGTCAACACTGCACTTATTAAATCAATTTTTAGCTGTGTTAGAACCAATTATGCCATGTCAGGGTATTGTAAATAATTCTTATGTATTTTGTATTGAACTGTTTGGCTCCAAATAAATCTAAAATGCTTATTTTTAGGTCTATCTTAATAGCATGGTATTGACAGAGCCAAAAACAAACTAACTTTTTGAGCTTTGTCGCTAACAGGGCCTCTACCTTAATATTTTGGTGGCCCATCAGATGTTTTGGATCCCATGGGTGACTTTACAAGAAGTAAATTAAGACTCTGTATTGACTTAAGTATAATCAGGTCTAAGGTCAGAAAATAATGATAAATATTTTCAAATCAAGTTTCCTGAAGGAGTTGCTGGTTTTAGCAAAACCCACACTGTTAACTCATCCATGAATTTCAATTTTCCTCCAAAAAAAGGTGTATGGAGAATTTGTCAGACATGTGGAAAGGTAAGTGAGTACTAAGTTTTATACGGGTACACAGATTCAATGAAGCTAGGTCAAGTTAGCTGGCTATGGTAAAATGACCATAATTTGTGTTCTGGTGGCATAAACCCCCACCAAATAAGGAACTTAGCAGCTATACTCTGTATTGTGTACAAACTAAAGTTTTCATTACTATCTTATTATTATTATAAAGATTTTATTTATGATAAAGTTTCTTATCAAACTTGTTTTTTCTGTTCTCAGATGATGAGAGAGCATCTTTTAACTAATAGACTCTAAGACTTATTGGAATTTTCATTCATTATTAATGATAGAGGAACACAAAATGGGGTCTGTTTTACATCCAAACTAAAATCTGGTATTAATTAGTAATTTGTTTTACCTATGTTATGGATATATATAGGTCTATATCAATTAATGTATATATCATACATACTAGCTGCACTCCAAGACCTTGGTCTTTTAAGTCTTTTACCTCTAACACTTCCTGGTGGAGACTGGGACTGAGTCTGAATTTAAGGTTTGCCTGCAGACTTGAAAGTCCAGGAAATTAATTTTTTTCTAGGACTGTGAATTGTCACAATGAGTTTTCCATTTTTGGAGTTTTCATGGAAAAATCATGGAGTTTTAAACAAAAGTCATTGAAATATCCAAAAGCACCCTTGAAACATATATCAAAGAATTAAACTGTTAAAAGTTAATTGAAATTAAAACCCATGGAAAAATGTCTTGTATCATGTATGAAAAATTCCCTAAACATGTACAGATATACATTGGTGTAAAAAAGTACATGTATTGCTATTTTTACAGGATGCATTTTTACAATCACCTGATTTCTTGTTTTTGTCATTATTGTCATCTAAAAAGAGAACTTTAATTCAAACATACAAGCTTAAAATAGTTTGTTTTTATGTATCTTTACATTTTATTAATATTCTTCTAATATCATGGAAAAGCCATGGAAAAACCTTGGAATTTAAGTTCAATGAGTTTGTATGAACCTGACTCTTTTTGACATGATAATCATGTTGCACAAATAATTAGTCCCCTATGATGCATAATACACTTGTTGCGGGTACTTTGTTGTAGTGGGTGTTGCAGTTGTTGTTGTATGTATAAAGTTATGGGAAACCAGTTATGGACTTTTAAAATGTGAAACATTAACTTATTGAATAATAACAACTACAGTTATTCCAAGCAACAAACAACACTAATGACACGTTACAGTGAGAACTTGCCAATGACAGACAACAACTTGAACTAAACTTATGGACAAATAATCTTTATGATGCCAATGAATGTATGAAAGTGTGATACAATTTGTAAGGAGTTGTTATATGTATGACATTGCTTGACATTTTAAAGAATCTGTTCTGAAAAAGTGCTTGTGTTAGTTTACTTCCTGATATTTTTGTCATGAAGGCTTTAGTCCTCTGGCATATTTTTATTTTTACAATTACATATAAGAAAACATATGCCATTCAACTGTGAGATACTGTACGATTATAAATGTAATCAGCGTTTGTTGCATGTAAAGTATTAAAAATGCACTATTTCAATTTTTGTGCTGGAGTAGTTCAAAATTGTGCCCTTAGCATACCACTGGATAAATCAGAACACTAGATTATATTATTGTGTCTTTTTACTGTGCCAGTCTATATATTTCTTCCCCCTCATTCTAAACCTGTAAATGATGGACAAGTTTACACTATGTTACCCCATGATCTGTCTACTACCAGTGATATTGTCTGAAGGTTTTTAAAATTAAATTGGCAAATCAAGAGAAATATTTCAAGTTCAAATGTTTACTCTTGGCATCATAAAATTAAGATTTATGAGATTAAACTTCAAAAGATGTCTGAGAAAATGGTTTGTTGGATTTAACCTTAAAGCTGTAGTTACTTTGCATTTATGTTATTCAACATGGCTTGGAGAAATGAGGACACAGTTGTTAAAGAGACTCCCACTGATAAAACGCATATTTCAATGATGATCCTGAGTTTACTTGTTATAATTTGATTAAAATTTGACAATCTCCTGTTGACACACTTTAATTGAAAAGTCAAAACTATATGGTGCGACTGCATTATTTATTTACTGCACCGGCGGCTGTTTTAAAGCATTTATAAGTGACTTCTACAGTTGATTCAAAATGTGCTTAGTCTAATATATGTGCTATTATATTCCATGACCAAAACTTGGAAGCACTATATTAGAAAGTATTTAAATGTAGTGAAGATAAAAGTGATTCCTTCATGATTTCTCTAGAATATTTATATTAGTTTTATATGAAAGTAGTTGTGAAGATCGCCTACTTAAAATCCTAATAAATAAACTGTTTTATTATAGAGTTTATTGTTGATATAGAAATTATTGCTAGCCATGAAACAATCATGAAAATTTGTACAGAAACTAAATATAGATCTCTATGACGTTGAAGCTTATAATTACACAGTTCAAAGAGTTATATCTACATGATTTTGTTTATTATTCATCTTTGAGGTACATTCGATTCTTTCACCTCTTTTTACAATCTTAAGGTTCTTTTATGAGTAATTTCCTGTAACATCATGAAACAATTAAGAATCCCAGGAAACCAATGATTTCATAGTAAGTATGATAAAGTGACATCAATTTTATGTTGAAATACACTAATATTTCAATTATCTGTCAAAATAAAAGAATTTACTTTGAAGGAGATTCATAATTTGAACTAATTGAAGTCAAGCTATTTGAATAATGAAAACACCTTGTAATGGTTTGGTTGATATCCAACTTCAGTCTGGTGTAATATTGTTAAAGATATACAGGGTATTCATGTACTTTGGTGTACTTCATACTTCAGTGAATGATGGATTTTTATTTCACCAAGTTAGCTCAGGAAACATACCCCATGTTTAAAAGTGGCATTACAAGCCACAAGTAAAAATGACATTTTCCGAGCTCATAAGCAGGAATAAAAAATGTCAGTCCAAAATTGAAATTATATTTTCATGCATGATTTTTTCTATAAAATTATGATTTTTTCTACTTTCAATAAGTATTTTTATCAAATAACACCACGCTTCACAACAAAGCATGAAAGGTATTGTTAAAACTGTATTAATATTCATACTTTGCAGTTATATAATAAACTGGATTATTTGTATATTCAATACATTTTTGTGGTTATATTTGCACTTAACAATAGAACTTGTATAACATGCATCATAAAATCAGTGCATTGATCATGTATGCATACTGTATGAATATTTTTGATATTTTGTCATTAATGATATAGAGGATAGCATGCAGGGACAAATCAAAAGTAATTACATATAGAGCAAAATGCCAAAACAATGTCTCATGTTATCCTTAGCTAGAGATTATAATTCAACTTAGAGTTTACTTTCACTGTACAAGTTATGCCTCAGTCCCATAAAATCGTGGCTTGTTACGGACCCGTATGTGCAGACAGTCATAGGCCGTGGGAAACCTTGCGAATCAAGGTGACGGTACGCACATTGTACAAAACAACACACCCGTACGGAGCCGTAGCTTGAAGATATGCATGTTTAATCCAAACTCGGCCATGATTTTGCTCATGATTTGACTCTGAAACTGATATGTGTATCCTGGGGTAAAAACGTGACAGTCCGTACGGATAAGCAAGAGTTTGTATGAGTCCTTGCGAAGCTTGATCACACGGCGCCCGTACGGTGCCCTCACAGCTTTATTTATGTTTTTGGGACTGTAGCTTTAACTGACTGTCCGTCATGAACACATGGAGTCTCATATACAAGTTTAATGTTTTATCAATGCACAATGTGCTTTGTTCCTTGCATTGCTGTGCCATTGGCAACATCATAGGATAATATTTACTCGTAGACTTGTTAAAACATTATTTTTGTGGCATGGTTGTGAACTTGCAAACAGACAATAAATGATGATGAATGAGTTGGCTTGCATTACATCTGGCAACACCTTGTACAAATATGCCATACTTATAATGGATGTTTTACACTTATCAATTAAGAATGAAAAATTACTATTTAGTCTATGTTTATATATTTGTTGAAGAAAATAAACATTAGAGTAGAAAACAATCTTTATTGAATGTATTACATTACAAAACACAGACAACCTGCATGGATAATGATGAAAGGTATGGGCTGTAACTTTCAGAAGATGGGTGTCTAGAATTAAGTGCTTGTAGTGATCTGTTTCATTCTAAGAATGAAGCTTAATTAAACTGTCCCTTTCCAAAATGAAATAAACCAAAACTCTGACTTAAAGAGCTCGGGTTATAATAATTGAATTCAAATTAGAAATTCTATTTTATTTCTACAAATTCTATGTACCATTTAAAATTATTTTAATATACATGTAAATAAAACAAAATGAAGGCTAGTTTTGCTCTGACCCATCAATTCAAAGGCTTTTTGCATAAATTGAGCCACCACCCCCCCCCTCCAAAAAAAAATGTTTTCACATATATGTATATTTAAAAAATATTTTTTTAGGGGGTGGCTCTGTCATGCTGGTAGCCTGTATCAAATTATTGATAGAATTTGCTGTTTTATAATACATGTATAAAAGAAATTAAATCATTAACATTGTTCTTATTGAATGACTAATCAAGTTTATCAGATTGGTTAAAAGTCTTGTAATATTTTGTCTGAGATTTACCTCTCTCTCTCTCCTTTCTCTCTCTCTCTCTCTCTCTCTCTCTCTCTCTCTCTCTCTCTCTCTCTCTCTCTCTCTCTCTCTCTCTCTCTCTCTCTCTCCCTCCCTCCCTCCCTCCCTCCCTCCCTCCCTCCCTCCCTCCCTCCCTCCCTCCCTCCCTCTCTCTCTCTCTCTCTCTCTCTCTCTCTCTCTCAGTACCATGTAATTAGATGTTATTTATCCAGGCAATATCAACAAAGCTGATACTAGAACTGTTGTATATGTTATATACGGGGAGAGAAGATGATATTTATAGAATATAACAAGATATCATATCAAACAATATCATCATTAATGATAGCATTCTCCTTGGAATAATCTATTAAACTATGTTTTTATGTATCTCAAGTGGTTCAAATATTTATTGGATTTATAAAATGTAAGATAAAAATTCCCTTTCCATTTTTTTTCAATTTTATTTTTGAACTTTAATGTGGTTTGTCTTAGCTCAATTGTGAAACAAGTTCTTACAATTTAGATTAATCACTTTTGAGTCTGCTTCCAGGTTCCTCAGTACTGAGCAAGTAAGATAAAGTTTTCTGTTTAAGGAACCAATGGGGTAGGTTTTGGATGGATTTCGAACCAACACGAGCTGGCTATCTAATGATTATCATTCCAAGGTCATAACTACTTGGCTATGTGGTTGCATTAAATGTGGTAATAAATCCCATAGTCAAACACATGAAAGTGTTTATCCCCTATTCAAAATGGCTGCTATAGGACTTGAAATTTAGTGAATTTCACTTAGCATAATGCATCATAAAACATTGTTAATAGAAAGCAATAACCACAAAAGCATATAATAGCAACATAATAAAGATAATCCATGGATCGTTTATTTATAAAAATATTTCACAATATTTTATACGCATTAGATGAATCATTTGTTTATGTGAAGTAGTGCTTAAAATGTGCCCTGGTACCCTTCTTACGCCAAAAGGAATACATATGTGATATCAAATTAAGGGTACCACGGGGCAAAGCACTAGCTAGCGATATGCTTAGGAAACTCGCCCTTAATGTTTGTTTTATGTTATTATATTGTTTTAGATTAAAGAAAGATTAGTCCAAATTGTGTTTAGTCTACAAGTAATTGATATTACATTATAATGGTTATTTTAATGTGTGACTCAGAACCTGGGAATATTTCTTGGAGGGCAACAAAATAATTTGATTGATGTGAACATTTAAAATTGTTTGTCAAGTAATGGTATATGCTGTTTAAAACTATTAAAGATAAGAAAAAATAAGTTCCGATGTTTATTCATAAATAATGATAAACAGTAAAATGCCTGGATTGCAAGAACTTGAAGAAGCATGGTGCATCTATAAGGATTTGAATTTTAAATATGGGTCACACTGACAGTGCCATATGATTGCATTTGTCTGAATTTTGTAGCAGGTAACATTAGATCTAACAGATTTAACACTGAAGTAAAATAGAATATTAGTAATGCTTAGTCTAGTAATTATTCTAATTTATTTTTAGCTTGATTGTGAAAATTTATCACTTTCAAGTCCACTTCCTGATCCCCCAGTACTGAGCTAGTAAGATAAAGTTTTCTGCTCAAGGAAACTTTTCTCCAACTTGCCAGTTAAACTTTTTACGGAATGACACTAACCTGGTATTTCTCTACCTACTTCTGCATATGGTTATATATTCACAGTTTGATTCCACTGTGTCATCACTATAATAATTAAAATATGATATACATGTTTGTAGTACATGTACATACATGTGTTCATCAATATTACATTATATCTTCCTCCAGTTATCATATACAACAAATGTTTAATGTCTAGTCTTGAGCTTACATCATCAACCACTTGTCTAATACACTCTATTTTTATTGTCTTAAAACAACTTAAATACTTTCATTTTACTGATACCACCTGATGAGCTCTTGATATGTTTGTTGTTTTATTTTTCATACATTATGTTGTCTGGACTGATTTTGATAACTTGTTGGCATGCTACCTTGTTATACATAGATAGATAGATAGTTAAGTTAAAAGTACAATGTATGCAAGGTTCTGCTAGTCTGTAGAATTACATGTATATATGCTAGAGAAAACGTAAAACACCAACAAATGTATGAAAATACTGAATCTACAAGGATACCATACATTAGTAATTAAGTAAGTAAGTAAGTAAGTAAATTTAATTTCAGTCGGCAAGATATAATAACAAGAAACATAAGCTATAAAAGCTTTTCAACCGACTATTAGGAAAGTAATTATAAAATAGGGATAGAATGTAATGTAGTGTGTATGAGGACTTAAGCACTGATGCATCAACATGTCTTTTTATATGCTGTTAGCTAGTTTGTCTTATGAGGATATATTAAAGCCCAATAGAAAATATCTACCACTTGTTTGTTGTTTGAAGCTTGTAACAGGTTCTCTTGTTTTGAACTTTTGTTGCCCTACTTTATTCTTAATTGGCCAATGTTGTTATAAAACATTTGTCTGATTTGTTTCTATACAACTTGGCAGCCAAAATAATTGACATAATTATATAACTAAAGACTTTGCTTGTAAAAAAGTCATAAAAATATCCTTACAGATAATATAAGTTAAGGCTACATCATCATTATGAAAAGTACACACACCTGAGCCAGATTTCTGGGGGGTGTATGAGTTGATGATTTCTATTGGGGTTTATTTAAAAATAATAGTATTTGAACCCTCTTCATTTTTCAGATTGGCATGGAATGCTTGTTGCCCTATTCCTACAAATTAGACATCAATTTATGAACAAATCATTTAAATTTTAGAGGGATTTTCCCTACCCCCAAACCCTCTATGCTTCTGCCAGTAAACAATGTACTGAAGATGATAGTTTTTACATTGTTATGAATAATGGGTTATGTCAAATGTTATTCTGAATGTAAGTGCTGTATTTATGTTATGAAATTATGTATGTAATATGTCACAAGGTTTGTTTTCAAAAGAAAACTCTTTAATGTCATACTCTATTGTCTTCTTGTATCATCATCTAATAATATACTTAATGAATAACCCATTTTTGTCAAGGTTGAACAATTAGGTTTGTAGAATTATGCATGCCTGCATTAGAGTGCATTGTAATTTAGTTCAGCCAATGAAATTCAAGCGTTTATAAAAGTATCTTCACTTTGACCAATTAGAATCAATTACATATTAAAGTCATCGTTTTAGCCAATCAGAAGCAAGTATGTAACTCCATTAAGATTATACAACTACAGGTTGTACACTAGGTCATGCATATTTATGTCATTTTGATCATGGATTTGTCTGCCTTGTACTTGATGCTCCGCTACATTTCTCATACTGACCTGATAGTGTTTGTATAGGTAATTTTCTGTTGAACTTTCATTGGCACACTTTAACTTCAAATATTAATAGGCATACATGTACAATGTACATGTCATGTAGTAGGATTTGGAGTGATTCAGAGTTCCTTTTAAAGAATGTTATGGTAATTTTTACATGCGTTTTCTTCATGTAGCAAACCCTCATTAAAATTTGTTGCTAATGTTCCATAAGGCTGGACTTGGCATTAAACAGGGTATTACTACTTCAATTAATAATCATTCCGCTAAATTACGTCTTAAGAAGCAAATGTCATATGCTGTTAGTGCAATTGAAGTAATCTGATTTGGTTAATGTAAGGGGCAGTAATTCCTTGTATTGCTTTTGTTTGTTATATAATCCTGTGTTTATATATTCTATCAAAATCCCATGTCCGACAGCGCTATTAGCGCTTTGATTTTTAGAAGTTGTGAAAAATGTTTTTAAACTGAATTCTCTTACTTTCCTTGTTCAAACAACCAACCTATTAGTATCTGAAGAAAATAAATTACTTTTAGTATGTTGTTCTACTTTTAAGAATAGTTTTGTAAGATTAAAGAATCTTCAGAAGTTATCTTTCCTTACAATCATTATTCATTGTAAACAGAACATTCACATTATACACCTTTTTCAGGCAAATTCACCTCAAAGTATATTTAATGTACATCGTTTTGGTTTATAGCGCAAAAAGCAGTTGCCATAATGCATCTGAAAATGTTAAATTTATAGACTTTTAAAACTGCGAGTTCTCAGAAAACAGAATTTTCATGGTGTGAAAAATGTGTTAAGTGGATTTTGAGGTGTGAGAAATTTTATGTTTGAATTTTCTAGTTTCTGAATTTTACAGCCTGCCATGAACAATACTGTTGTTTTCAGGTTTTTTTATATTTGCTCATATTTCCCTGAGGCATTTGTTATCCTTGAAGTTTACCATTCATTTCACCTTGATGCAACATTCAAGTTTTACAAAATGTATAAAAGAGAAAATGGTCAGAAATATATTGGGTTATTTTGATTGTGTATGGATTTTTAAGACAACACTTATCATTATGTTTGGTATGGAGGCTAACTGACCAAACCAGCTTTCTGGCTAATCCTTCCATAACAGCTTCTTTCTATATTCACTACATTCTACAATGACCCATTTTTCATACGTTGGCTTTGAAATGTTTTAATTAATTCATAATGATTCAAGGACTTCAAATGCTTTGAATTGTCACCGCCCCCCCCCCCTTATAATAATTTTACTTTTGCAACAATGTCATGATATGTTGAATACTTCTGGTAACTGTATGTAAAACACATTAATTGTGTCAATGTCACAAAATAAGCATCAGTATATCTTATATTCACATTCTGGTCAGACTAAAGTAAGCTGTCATCTTAAGAAGGTTGTAATACAGTTACCTGCAGTAATTTTCTGATTTCAAGTCTTTCAACCAAAATATTGACTATCATAGTTTTGCTTTGGCTGTTTTGATGCCTGCTTGCTTTGCTTCATTGTACAATGAAACAACCATGTCGCGGGTTTAGCGGAAGACGGTCGTAACTCAATATAAGAAAAGAGGGAGTTACAACCGTCTTGCGCTGAACCCGCGATGTATAGTTTATAATTGCAATGGAGGAAGTTTCCATGTTTAAGATTAATGTGCATAATACACTGAATGTCTAAACATATCATTGATATTTATTGCGCAAAAGTGAAGCATAATCACTACGAGGTATGTTGTTATTTCATGTCTTCAGTAAATGCTCACAACAAGTAATACTGTATATGTTACCCCATTATTACATGCTATGACTATCAACTGTCTTCTATAGAAAGAGATATCAGATAAAAAAGTATGTTGTTCAAACCTGATGGTTGCAATCATCACTTAACCTGTCAAAAACATTGATAGATTTCTCCGAGAGTTACTCAGCCTTACAAGTTTTCTTTTTTCCTCATATTTCCTCATTTTATTGTAACAGTTAATACATTTCCCACCTGGATACAATAAGTCTTAAAAGTACAGGTATACTGGGTGTACAAGTTGAACAATGTTATATTACCACGATGAATTATCTCCCCTTTCATTTATACCCCTCACCTTTTAATTATCACCTCCTCTTTAACATATCTTATCCCATTTTAAATTCTTATTCCTCAATTCACTTATCCCTTGTCCCATTTACAATTTTCCCCATCACTTTTCCCTAAATGTTTCCCCTGACCCTTATACAAGTACACCCTCCTTTTTTATGTATTTTACTTATTCTCTCCCCCTCATATCCCTTCCCATTTTACTATTATCCCCACCCCTTTTACTCATCCACTCTCCCATCATTTATCTCCTAAAGGTTTCATTTATAAGACTCAGAGTTCAAGGATAGTTTAGCTTTCACATTAAAATGAAGATTTTTAGTTTACCTTTCAGATTGACTTGTCAGTTAACTTTTGTATAAGATTCATGAACTCATCATAGTTTTCATCTGGCCATTATTATTTGACTGGTCAGTGATTATTATTTCCAAGTGTCATTTAGAATAGATTACATATCTGCATTGGTAAAGGTTTTCGCAGAAAAAAAACATTTCAGTGTGTTAATACATCTAAAAGCAGGAAAAACAGAAAAAAAGTTGGTAAAATGCAGAAAAAATACTCTAAAGAATATTAATTCACTTCTTATGCAGACGAAAATGCAGAAAAAAATACAGAACATAATGCAAAAAATGTAGAAAAAATACAGAAAATAATGGGAAAAATGTAGAAAAAATACAGAAAAAAATGAAAAAATATAGAAAAATACAGAAAATAATGCAAAAAATGTAGAAAAAATATAGAAAATAATGCAAAAAATGTAGAAAAAATACAGAAAAAAATGCAAAAAATGTAGAAAAAATACAGAAAAAAATCGTCGCCTGAAAAACGTTTTGTTCTAAGTGCCATTTTGTCATTTTTGAGAAAAAGGCATTCAAAAGTTCAATTTTGCATAACTTTTTTATTTATTGTTGGATTTTAAAAATTTAAAAACTATCTAACGTGTTCTCAGACGAACAACTTAATATTGTTAAAAATAAGCGCATTTTATTGTTTTTTTGCAAACAAACGCAAGAAAACATTTGGAGATAGAACAGTCCTTGTAACTTTTTTTCAAAAATTGTTAAGATGATAGTGTTCATTGTGACTTAGAACATTATGTCTTTTACTTTGCATTGATTAATGTTACATAGAACAGTATGTGTTACTGGAATGTCTATCGGTTAATTGTCCCTTGATTAGTAGCCTTCGACCACCTATATTTTATGGACCATAAGCATCAAACTATATATGGCATTCGAATTCATATAAAAGTCTTAAGTTCCATCACATGAACAAATAGTAAATAAAATACATACTCATAATCGTTAGGAATTTTAATCAATTAAATTTTTACAACTCGTAGTAACTTAATAATACAGTAACTAAAACATGTAACTGCTTATGGCTTATGAAATAATCTTAAATCATTGATCAGATGTGAGCAAATTACAACTACACTACAAAGCCTCCATAATCTATAGCAATTTAACATATTAAAGCTAACTTTTTACACATAATTGCTTAAACAATGCAAACAATGCAAACAATATAAAACCCATAAACTAAAACTTGAACTTTACTTGAAGTTAAATGATAAATGAAACATCGATAATTAATTTAAGACAAGAACACAACGGTATTATGTAAGTATATGCACTAACTGCTTCATTCTCAGCAATTATAACAATACTAAACTTCAATCAAAACAGTAACTTTTGTTAAACTTAAATTTTGACGTTTGTGGCCAATGTATCAAACTGTGAATAATATGAAATCAGGAAATCTGTCTTATTCCATTCATATAATCAGTTTTATACATCTGTGCGTGCTTTCATTTTTTTACATCCACTGCTTGTAGCAGTTGATTCAGAAAACAGTCGTTTTGATCTGAATTTTCCAATTTTACAAAGGTTTTCTAAGTATGTTCTATCTTCGTCTGGAATAAACTTAAGCATAGATTCAATATCTTTTAATTTATCATCAGAAATGTTTGGTTTAGTTTTCAGATAATGAATGAATGGTGTTCTGTCAATTTCAATAGTCTTTCCTGATCTTGTTTGACGAACAAGATAAACTATGCTGAACTGAGATTCATTAAAGTTTAATTTGTACTGAACATGCATAGGTAATTCAGATGTCAGCTTAATGCATTTTACTTTTGTAAATGGTACGCTACTGTATTTGAAACAAGTTGAAGAAGTCTGGAAATCACGTAAATCTTTTGCTGATAATTGAATAATTCTCATGTTATCAGGCCGGACCTTTTTGAGTTCTTTAACTACGCTTAATGGGCTATATATCTGCACACATTTAAAGTGTTTCTCAATATGTGAGTGCACATTATCAACCTCTTGAATGGCAGAGTGTCCTGGTGTACCAAACTTTTGAACAATTTCCCTGACTTCACTATGACAAAATAAAAAATTTCTTAAAGCAAACGTCATAACCGAGTTCCTGTTCTGTGGTACACAAGAATCTGACCACAAAACAAAACGTTGAATACCAGGATTTTGCTTCAAAACATCTTCCAAAACTATGACCAATGCACTGGCGATTTCATTAGCGCCTCTACCAGCTATAAATTCATTCCAGATAACATTATATGCAATCTTACCAATGGAACAATGCGCTGTAAGATTAAATACATTTAACTTTCTCTTGTAAAAAAAGTTAGATACATTAGCCCTTGGACAAGTGATGACATTTTGCATATCAAAAGAAATTACTGCTTCATTGCCTTCACGGTCTTTGTCTCTTTCTTCTTTCGTTGCTAACTTATCGTTGATATGATTCTCGTATATATGAGCAAATTCCTCAGAAACAGCGATAGTAACACTTTGTGTTTGAATGTCATACTGTTGACATAAATCACATCGATCCTTTTTCGGTTGATAAAATCCAATATTGAACTCAGTGTTAAAAATCCGCCTATAGTGATGAATAGGCCTGGAATCCCTGTTGCATTTTAAACACTCTTCTACATATAAATGATACATTTGTGTTACAGATAAACCTGATTCTAAATAACTTTTACTTGTTGTAGCGCGGCAGTAATGTGATGGTATTGTCGGGAAAGAATTTATGTGATTTCTGATAAAATCTTCGTCAGCTATCGAAATTTTCTTTTTCGTTGCTTTACCCCTACAATCTTCATAACTTCTGTTTTCATCAGACTTTCTATGAAACCATTCTATACGCCTCTGGCTGATGTCTAATGTTTGTAAGTAAAAACTTTTACACACTTTGATTTTATCTTGACCCTTTAGAAAGTAGTATATGTATGTAAATTGTCTCCTGGACTGCTCAGAATTCGTTCTTTGACGAGCTTTTAACACTTTAGATGTTGTTTGTGCATAAAAAACATTTTTGTCAGAATCGTTGAGAGACCAAAAATAGTCGAATATTTCTTTCCGGTTTTCCATTGAAAGTTTCTGAGAGCAATGATATTTACAACCAGTACAGTCTTTCTTTATCTGTAATTCTCTAGCCTTTCGCAATTTACCATTAACTTCCGTGTATTCTTCGCCAGATTGCCTTCTTCTTTTTCTGATGTTTTGTTTCCACAATGTTGGATTTTTCAACTTTTTGCGACCCTGTCTAACATTGTCATTACAGTCACTATTGTGATCATTGTTTTTAATTTCTTTATTGTTAACACTATTTCTTTCGTTCTGACTTTCACTATCCGTTTCATTTATCTGCATGTCATTTTCATTAATCTTTTCTGCTTCGATAATGCTATCATTGTTTAATTCGCCGCTAAAATCTTGTAATGTACGATTCAGATCTGGTGACTTTTCAATAAGCTCATGAATGTTTGAATAATTATTATTTATATCTAATTTGATAGCATTGTTTTCATCGTCAACATGTTGGTCCGTAATATAAATTTCAATAAGCACATTTTCTTCATCTTTTTCATTGTCTTGCTGTGCGGCATTTTCCGATTCATAGTCCAAATTCGAATAGTTTATAGAATTTTCAGAGTTAAATAAATGTCCACTTTTGTTAGATTCAGCGTTTTGATTGTCGTCAGAATTTAAATTTCCATCAGCTGTCTCCAATACACTGTTGAATTTATCTTTAAACTCATTTGCTGAAATAATATCATCAGTTACAATTGCTACAGCTTCTTCTAAAGAGTATTTACTGCGATTCATTTTCAAACAAGTGAAAATTACAACTTCTATAAATGTCTATGAATTCCCTCTTGAATCGTGTTCTTATTTCACTAATCCCATCTAGTGATAGATGAAAGAACAGAAGCGATTTGGTTATCTGCATTACAGCTGAGCATTGTTCCAAAGAGAACTGCACACCACAAGCATCAAGCACTGTCAACTGGTTTTGTTTTAATATTTGGTTAAGAGTGTCGGGGGAAATTCTCGTAAATGATACATACAGTTGATCAATCTTGTTGCAGTATTTGATAGCTAAAAAGTCTTCATCCACTAGGTTTTTACAACCACCAACAGAAAGAATTTGTAAATTGATGCACTGTTTCAAAAAACACAATGTAGATATTGGACATTCACTGATATTTAGCCAATACAATTTGTTCCCTTGAAAGTGTTTTGAAAATAAAAAGTCAATGTCTGGAACAAGATAGCTGTAGCCGCTAAAGGGAATAAGAAAAATTTCAAATCCTCTGGAATGCTGAAAAATTCTTTCAAGAGTTCCTTCATGAAAATGCAATGGATGGTCAAATTCAAATTCTCGCCAAAGGTATGAAGTATTGGTAATTATGTTGTTGAATGCTTTACACGTTCTGCTTGTGTTTGTTAGAAGTTCTTCTAATCGTAGGTATGAAAAAATTCTAGCAATAACTTCAGTCGGCAACGAAAACAGATCTACTTGAAGAGACCTGAAAGGTGAAAATGGCATACTTTATATTTAAAAAGTCATACGAAAAGAGCGTCTGTGTATGAAACATAACAAAGTTATTCTAATACACATTTAGAAATTCAAAGACGCATTACAAGACTAACAAAGAAATTGTTAGGAATATGTTTCCTCCTACTGACTGGTATAAAAATGTTGTTACGTTAAAGTCATCTATTATTTAGAAAATTAATGCATTCTGAAAATACATAAACGTATAATATGTATAAATTTTCTTTATTCGAGAAAGTTAAGAACATACAAACATTTCTTGTTTACAAGTTTTTGAATGAAATCGTATGATCACAGTGGTTCCTATCCGAAAAAAACCACATCCGAAATCATCTGAAAGTATGATAAGTTTTGTGCGCTGTTTAATTAGTTGCAGGTAATTTACAATAATTGTTAATGATTGGAGTTAATCAATAAACACATAATATGAATCAATACTTACATTTAGTAAATATATTAACAAAACAGCAATCGTTGCATAACCTTTAAACTCAAAATGTTTGTACAATATGGCGGACGTCCTGCCATCACGTGATTTATATGCTACACTTTGATACGATAACTTGGATTTAGAGCAGTGTGTTTTTAAAATGTAATTCAAAGATATTCACTTAGAACAGTCTGTTGCATAGGTCCAACAGGTCATGTGACATGTATCGATGATATGTATGGTCAAATAAGTTAGAACAGTCTAATTTGCAAGTCACATTGAATTTGTGGAGATAGAACAGAATGGTTTTGTTGTAATTTATTTATGAAGCTTTGTAACACCAATATAACATGCCAAGGAGATAGAACATCCCATTACGGACCAAATTATGTATTTAACTTGTTTTTGGAAATTTTGGAGATAGAACATTACAGTTTTCAAGCGACGAAATGTAGAAAAAATACAGAAAATAATGCAAAAAATGTAGAAAAATTACAAAAAATGTAGGAAAAAATACAGAAAATAATGCAAGAAATACAGTGCCAATACTGCTGCATTTAATACACTTTTATTGCACTTTAAGTTAGACTCTTGTTAGCAAGAAGGGAAAATAAGTATGCCTATTGATTCATATGTGACTACTTTCATGATCCAGAATTGTCTAACAAGTTGGATAGTATTATACAATAAACAGTTTTAATGTATGATGTAGACTAATTACTTCTATCTTTGTAATCTGTTACATGTAAATGTTAGTAACAACATGTTTATTGATAAGAAACTTTATTTTAGAAACATTGAACAGTTGTGAGTCAAGATAAACTTTATAATACACAAGTAAAACTATCATGGGAAGATTGGTAGAGTGCTGCAATGTTAAAATTATCTCAAATAGCTTTCCAAGCATTAATTTTGCCCTGCATTTGCACTATAGGAGGCGTAATCTTATGTATAGCTGCTAAAATTGACAAAACTATCCCAATAGACATTGTGTGGGAACTTGGTATATGGTATTTACATCACTTTTTCTTTCAAATAAATCTCTAATCCCTCTATCATTAAAATGTCATTGTAAAACCATAATAATATTAGTTCATATAAATTATATACCCCCACCCCCTGGAAATCATCATTTACTATGTTTTACCAAAGTTACTTCCCTTACAAGACATCATTTACTATACTACCAGAGTAATTCTCCTTGGAAACCAAAATTTACTATTCTACTACAGTTATCTCCCTTTTAAACCATTATATGCTAAGCTACCAAAGTCATATATATACTATACTACCAAGGTTACCTCCCTTTGAAACCATAATTTACTATACTACCACAGTAATCTCCCTCTAAACTCATATTTTCTTAAACCACCAAAGTTACCTTCCCTTTAAACCATGATTTTACTAAACTATCAGAGGTACCTCCCTTTGAAACCATAACTTACCATACTACCACAGTTATTTCCCTGTAAACCCATATTTTAATGAACCACCAGTGTCCTCCCCTTTGAAACCATAATCATCTCTATTAACAAAGTGATCCTCCTTCAAGTTGGAAACCCTTCTTTCTCATATTCTCTATTAACCCCTACCTTGATCACAAGAATGATGGAATTTAATTTTGAAAGATATACATTTATATATGAAGGCAGGTTGATTGACTTGTGTTGATATAAATATGATGTATATAAGTGATCAATGAAAGATAACAGTATAATATTTATATTATAATATGTACAGTCATTTCCCATTATCTCCACTCACCTAAATATATCAATATTTATATTCTGGTTTATCACAATGATGAGATATAGGACTTGTCAGGTATTTATATTATACATTGTAATTGATGAATGATGGGATCTGGAGATAACCAAGAAGTACTGATCTCTTTATTCCTTCTTGGTTTCATTACACAGAATGGTAAGCTAGCAGTTGTCCAGTTGCTTAGGGCCTACCAAATTTTGCAAAATATGTTTTTGAGCAAAGGAATTATACATTGTTAGGATAATCCTTTCAAGTTGTGATATAGTGTGTAGGTTACTTAAAAAAAATAAGTGTATGAAACTGAGTTTTGAACAAGTAAAAAATATCATGCTATTTGGCTTTGCTAAAATAGTACTGATTTTTTCCAAGAACATTTCGGCAATCCATGTTACCATTTAAGTTGGACTGCCAGCTCCATGTTGGTTTGAATCCTATCCAAAACATACCCTCGATGTTTCCATTGGCAAGAAACTAATCCTACTAACTCAGTACTTAGGGATCTGGAAGTGACTCGAAAGTGATAAAATTTATGTTGTAGAAACTTGTTTTACAATCGATCAAAATTAAATCAGTTTAGTAGAACCTTGCTTGAACAACACCTTCAGGAAGGGCTAAATTGTTGCTCCACATATGTTAAATTCAATTAAAATTACATCTACAGGAAAAAGCAATTGTTGTGCAGAGGATTTGTTCTGTAAAGAGACATTCTGCAGAGGTTATACTGTATAAACTAAACCTTGTTACCTCCCTTGAAATCTCAATCTGCCTCCCAGAAATTTGATGTAGTTTTCTATCACATCTAACATGTTATTCCTGTATAATTCTGTTGTATGTCTAGAAAATATGTAGAAAGTATTGAAAAGAGTCTAAGACTGTTGGAACTCTTGTAGCATTGTTATCATGCTAGTTGACAGTTTTACTATTAATATTTGGAATGTATTCAGCAAGATTTCTTCTAATTTTGTCAGGTAAATCATGGTATCTAACCCTATCATTTCTTCACTGGAAAGATTTGTTTTCATTTATTAAGGTTGTTAATAACATACCTGTCAGAAATAACCACTTACTGTTGGTTATAAATTATATCTATGTTTGTTATGAATATTAATTTGTTTTGATGCATTTATGGTGTCAAGTACATGTACAATGAGAACCTAGTTCTAAGTAGCTAAGTAATAGGGGTGTTACAACGGTTAACCGTTATAGTGGTTCATATTGCAATACAAATTCTGACGGTTTTTAACTGGTTTGATTTCCCCTGAACCAGTTTCGTGGTTATGTGACATGCTGAGTGATTTCATCAGAATCTGTAACTCAAAAACCTTTAAATGAGTTAAAAATAATTGTATTGTGCTTTTGTAGGTTTAACATGTTGTCAAATGAGTAATTCTCTTCAAAATTCTCTTTGAAACTATACATTTTCTTACACAGAGTCCATTTCACACAAATCATTCAAACATATGTACATTAATTGTTTTAGAGATAATTAAAAAATACACATACAATGTAATGTTGATTCATTCTTTGCTTGTCTGCGCAAAAATCGATACATGTTGCAATATATTTCAATACGTTTTTTGACATGGGATTGCGTAAGCAATGCAGGTCTTAGTAGGCGACATATTTTGAAACGCATCACTCAATGTCGCGGACATAGACATTCCAGGGTCATGCACAGTCAGAATCAGTACAATGGTATGTAGTTAGGTTAACCTAATGCGTGAATAAATAGTCCCTTTGTTTACAATATATGACAGTATTAAGCAGTCTTGTTGTCTTTACACTCAATACATAAAAATGACAATGTTTTAACATTTTTGATTAAAAAACCGCCATTCATCTGCTAAAATATAGATAACAAATTATGTAACCTCTGACCCATTTCTGTTCTTTTCATACATTCAACTGGATCCCTGATGTGCTAAAAAAACCACCCCTGCAATTTTTCATTGTCTAAAAATAGATCATATACCTGTGGTCTAGGAAATCATGATCAGTTGATTCACATTTTTCTGCGGGCGGTATCAGCTTCATGATCCTTCGTTATACAGTTTGTTTGTGAATTTTAGACCCCGCAAGTCCTCTTTCTAATGACACCACCAAATTTTGCTCTGTTAAATCCATGTCCGGACAGCGCTATCAGCTCTTTGATTACTGTATTGTTACACCCGTACTCATAGTGACCTCATAGAGTCAGTCATATATCTTGTGCATTTTTAACGGAAGTGATCCCTCTTACAATTTGAAATTTTATTATTGTATATATTCAAATTTCATCTATTTAAATATAGTCCCCTTGATGCAAATTTATATTCAAGTGATCCATTTCTTTCATTTAAATTATATATTATTTAATGTTGCGAAGAAGTATTTAGAATTGCTTAAGTTTCATAATATGATAAAACATTTCTATTATAACCATAAAATTTATGTTGCTAAAATGCTGTTGATATTAATTTCTTATAAATGCTTGCATCTAAGTGGACAAAATAGAATACATGTACTTTATTATTTTGAAATGATATATAAGGCACAAACATATAAATATTCTCTATAATAATTTGATGCAGCTGTTTTTAAAGTGCTTGAAGCCTAAAGATAGAAAATTATAGTATTTTGAACCTTTGATGATATAAATTTATTATCTATTGTTTTCTTGTACTAATATTAATGTTGCATTTTTTCATTTCTCATTGATACTCAAGATACATGTATACAATTATAATTATTATCTATTTATATCAATATTAAAATATTATTGTTTTGTCATGAATTATTTCTGTTCAAATGCCAACAAAACTTTCACTGTGCACTACAAGTCACAAAGCTTGTCATAATGTGGGTTTGAGATCCTTTAATAGTTACTGCTTTGTGGTATACCGGGTAATTTGCATTTTCTCTAGCACAGATTGGAGCCAGGGTGGCCGAGCGGTTTGGACAATAATTTGGTAAACATTAGATAGTCAGCTCCGCATTGGTTCGAATCCAATCCAAAACCTACCCCTTGTTTCCTTGAGCAAGCAAACTTTATCGTACTATCTCCCAGGAGGCGGACTCAAGAGTAATTATCTAAGTTGTTAGAACTTGTTTCACAATTGAGCTAAATAAATTAGTAATCCTAGCTTGGTAGCTTTCAGAAGTTTCAGGGTTCAAGCCATGTAACCCCATTATCACAAGGAAAGGGTGTATTGATCTAATATCATTTGACTGTGAGGTGATTTGTCTTGTTGTTTTGTTTATTAAAGTGCCAATGACCAGTAGTCTTCTATAATTAGTATCTTTATCATTGACCAACCTCTCATGGATTCCTTCATTGATCTATTTAACTTTATACTGGGTTTAACTCTGTGTCAACACATTTTTTAGGTTATTTTACAGTGTCCAGTGCACCTTAACTAGCTTTCCTGGACCCTTGTCTATAACCAGTAGTGACTCACCTACCTTTCCACAAGGCTGGAAACTTCTCCATATATATCTATTAATAGAGGAAATTGATGGTATACTCAAATTTTCATGGAAGGGTATAACATCCCTGGGTGGGATTTAAACCCTACCTCATTTGGGACACTAGTTTTGAAATCCTGGCATCCTATCTATTGTGCTACTGACCCAGGTTACTAGAGTAAATTTGGAAATTTTCATGAAGTTGATGTAAATGATATCTTGAACTAGGCAATGACCATTTTCATTGTTTAAGATAAGTTTGGTTACATGATACATGGAATATATTTTGAATACATGAAGTGCCTTCAGTAAAATTGAACTAATTACTCATCAAATCCTAAAACCTATCTTATCTCACTTTCTCATAGAGAACTTCTACACTCTTTCTACCCACGTAATGAGAAATTCCTTCATATAATGCGTTCATTATTTGTTTATTTGATTTCCCATGTTAATGTCATGTGCAATATTTCATAACCTTTTCTTGCCAGTAGATATTTTATTCTGCTATATTATTGTCTAGTCTTACTCTTGTCCTATTATAAACATATGAAGAGGTTTCTATGTTTCTCAGATGTTAATTTTAATCAATGTTAAATGAACTAATATTTATGAAAGATTTCATGTTAATATATAGAGTATAGGTTAATTAGTTTCTCTCTTATAATGAAATGCTGGTTTTGTCCTCTTGGAGTAATAGAGTTAATAGCTGACACAAATTCTTACTGAGGTCGGTTGAATCAATATTGTGTCTTTCACATGCTGTACTCAGTCAAAAATTGCATACAGGGAGGTAACCACTTGTCAAATCTTAAAGAGAGGTAACTACAGTTGCAACCTTCAAAAAGGGAGGTAACTACACATCCAGCATTCATATAGGGAGGTTACTACATATCAAACATTCATAAAGGGAGGTAACTACATACCCACTATTCATAATGGGAGGTAACTACAGATCTAACATTCTTAAAGGGAGGTAAGTACATATCATTACTTCAAAAAGGGAGGTAACTTAATATCAAACCTTAAAAAAGGAGGTAACTTCATATCCAAACTTTGTAAAGGGAGGTGACTACAAATCTAACCTTCATAAAGCGAGGTAACTATTTATTCAACCTTTATAAAGGGAGGTTACTACATACCCAACATGCCAGTAATTATTTCTCTGGAGCTTGTATGACAAAGGTCATCTCTGCGTGACCCTTGGAGCGACCCTAAGGGATCCCAACAACAGCAGTCTATTGTCATGGTCATTGCTTAAAGGAAGCACTCATCATGATTTACCTTTTATTGACTGTTAATATTCTGAGCTACTACAATTATTGACTTTTGCTGAACTATTTCTGTTCTAAATTTGATGTAGATTCTTATATATAGTTACAAGTAATCTTTAGATTGTTAGATTACATGTTGCTACTTTAACCTACATTAGCTAAAACATAATTAAACATACAGTAAGTCAGTAGCTGTGATTGATTTAGTTGATTACTTCAGCCACAGGTGTCTGTATTAAAATGAAAATACTCTGCTACAGTCTAATTATACAATGCTATTACATGAACGAAGGTAAAAAGCTGCTTCTTTGTTTATTTGCCAAGGATAGTGGAACACATTTAACATCAATTCTGCATTCAGAAACATTCTGATCAGGATTTTCAATCCCTGCATGTATGACTGTTGCCATATCAGTGATAACAATGTTTCAACCATGGCCACCAGTGAAATGTTCATGATTTGCCATAAAAAAATTGGCAACTATGAATTAACCATGTTTTGACCATGTCCATAATATGATAATCAAGAACCACACATTATGAACCTCATTTGAATATGGTCTTGATAATGTTTAATCATGGTCAATTAAAATATTACATCTATATAATGTTGTTTTCAGATGTCTCTGTTTTTTCCGTGATGCCGAGTTCGTGGCTTATTAGTAATATTATCTTCTGAATTGGAAAAGGTTTTGGACTTTAATTGGTCATGATCAAATCACGGTTAATTAATCATAAGTAACATCAATTCCATATCATATGCATATAAAGTTTGGAAGAGATGGAACTGTTTTGGCAATGTAAAAAATTTGTTGTTTTATCAATCCCATTTATATTTGGTTAGAATTTCATAATGTCAGATCAAGGTCAATTTAGTAAAACAAATAACAAGTCAATTGGTTGATGTTTTATTTTTGTATTAATTACTTCAACAACAACTAATACCTGTGTGATATATGTATATATAATTTCCATGCAAGTGATTGAACTGTTTCCATCAGATGTCATGCTTTACAATGTTCATAATGGATAGGGAATTTGGAAGACCCTTATGTAAATGTTAAATGAATATGTCAGAATCAACTTTTACAGAGTTTCAGTATGCAATAATTAAGTTTTGTTTTGACATAAGTGGCACTTACTTGTTTGATAAGAAACTATGTTAGAAAACTCTAATATCTTTGGAAAATTAAGACATAAATACTGCTGGTTGCCATTGTAATATTTAATTAAAATGTTATAGGTGGCCTTTCTTATGAACTGTACATTAACCTGCTAACTTACCCCCCCCCCCTGTTATGTTTTTAGTCGATTACTTTAGTCTCAAGTTACTTTATTGTAACTTAATAATCTAATACTGTTTAGTATATAGATCATTAAAGTCAACTCTTTAATTGTTGTTAAAGAGACCTTAGATATAAGATGATTATGTTATTGGTGTTTATCTCTAGGCATGGGCGGATCCAGCAAGGGGGGGGGGTCAGGGGGGTCCGGAGTCCCCCCTAGAATTTGGAAAATGTACATGTCCATTTAGTGTATTTCTTGCTTGTAAGTCATTTTTAAGTAGTATGAAGCAATTTTTCTAGTTTAATGGTAATGTAGTTTTTATTATCAATATGTTGCCTTTTTTCTGCAAAATGTGTATAATTTGGTCATGGTTTGAGGTTCGGACCCCCCCTAGAAAAGTTTGGACCCCCCCCCCTAGAAAAAAATCCTGGATCTGCCCCAGCTATGTAGTATTGTTTGTTAGTGTTTCTGGCTTGTTGTTGCTTTGTGTCTTCTATCTGTTGTTGAGTATGTTCTGTTCTGGAAAATGTCTTATACACTGAAGACAGAACTGTGTGGTCTTCTACAATAAAGATGTTTAGTTTGAATACATTATCTATTGTTTTATTGTACCTCAGTGGTCTGTAGGTAATAAAAGTAAAGTGTATGATATTCTATGGGGTATTTCAAAGTGTTATCATATTGTTGCAGACTGTAGCTGCTCATTGAGTGCATGTTGAAGAGGGCCCTCTTTATGAAATGGGTTTTGATCTGTTTCCTGCATGCCAAACTTCATGGTTTTTTACTGCTGTACATACTTTTTCAGATAATCATGGGGGCCCCAGGTTGGTTATAGTCACCTTGTATGATATCAAAGTCTTTATTATATAGTTCAATTGGGATTCACACCATAGCAACACAGTGTTATAGGTGACCTCATATTTCAGCGGTCAGTCAACCTTCTCACTGTTCTTGGAAAGGCTAAATCACTGGATTAATATAGCTGTTAACCAGTTAATATAGCTAAATTGTACGTCAAAATATGTAAAGTCCATCTTTACTAGATTTGGAACTCTTGATAAACCATCTAGAAAATTATCTAGTGGTACAAGTTTGTTGCTACTTCTACATTGAGTATATTATATATCTCAGTTTATGTTACCTATGTACTAAATATTTTCTGTAATAATAACAAGGTGATATAAAGATGGTAATGAAATTAATAATGAAACAATATTTGACATGTTAAGTGTATGGAACAATAGCCAGATATAAGATTAGTTGTAAGGTTTTATAGTTACTCTGGGTGTTGTTTCTTGTATCATGTATGATAAATATATTTGATGTATCAGCTGAATTGAATCAATGCACTCTCACATTCCTGGCCTTAGAGCAAAACGGTTGTAACTCACTCTTTTTTAAATTGAGTTACAACGGCTTTGCACTAAGTCCATGATTTATGAATACAGTAAAGTTCCACTGTAAAGACCACCTTAGTTATTATAGAATTCTGCCATTTTGATGATTTTAAAGTCTTAAATACCTTATTTTAAGAAGAAAAATGGGACATCATCTTAACTTTAGTGAAGGATGAGGATCATTATTTGAGTTAAGCCGTTAAACGTGGCAATACTGCTATACATTGCAACTGACGTTAAACATTGCAACACTAACGCTAAACGTCACAACCACAACTATAACGGGCGCAATTGCCCTCCCTTTAAACTTCACAAGTCTGACTCTAAACTTTGCAAAAAAATCGACTAGATGTCGATCGATGTTACATCACTAACCGTTAAGGTGACACACTGAGTCACTATTCCACTACTTATGTCATCTATTATGATGGCCCTAATTGTGGAACTTTACTGTATCATAGAAAAATAGGTCTATTGTTAGTTAATTTCATTTATTTTTTATATTCCAACTTGTGAAATGATTCTACACCTGTTTGATATAATGATTCTTGTCTGTAATTCAGGTTTCTCTGTTGTAAATGGATAAGACATTTTGATTGAGCTTACATCCTGGTTTATATTGTCTGTTTATCTGCTTTACCATGGCTTAGAATATGGATAAGGGTGGAGTAATGCAAACATTTCATATCATTATTTCAATATGTGGATGGAAACTGCACTACTAGTTTCTTGAGTGTAAAATTTTACTCCACCCAAGTGAAAATGTGTACTTGAAAGGGTGGTATAATTCTTTTGCACCAATATTTGTCAACTGCACTTAGCGGAGTAAAAGACTCCACATGGAGATAATAATTAAATAGATACCAATAGCAGTTGACCAGGCATAATAGCTATAAAGTTAGTGAACAGGTATCGGCCTGAAACTTAGGCTATAAAATGTTATTATCTACCTTATAACCAGTGTAAATGTACCTAACTGTTGTTGTCATGTTTCAATGTCTTTATACCTGCTATTTTGAATATGAAGTTGTATGGTCTGCGAAACCCAATTTATTTTTGTTACAATTAAAAACAGTCTTTGTCATTCTACACTAAGTCAGAATTCCAAGCACATGAGGTTATAAGCTGAGAGCTCAGTTTACCCAAGAAAATAACTGTAATACTTATGCTTAGTTAATTAATAAAAACATGGCAGGTTTCCAAGCCAAATTACGTAAAGAAACATTTGCATTTTTTTATTTTTCCTACAACACAAATTGATCATAATAATTCAACTGCGTGTTGTTATCATTTTTTGCATTGACATGACATTATGTTTCCAGAGTACATTATTTTCTTTAGTCAGTTAGTTCTATTTTAGATAGAATAATATTCATATAATTTTGTAATTATCATATTCAGTCTTTCTTGGTAATGTGGCCTGAGACTACAGTGACAATAAAAAATTTGGAGATATTATCATTAAGTACTTATTGCATTTTTTGAAAATTTGATTATTTCTAAATGCTTTTTAGCTCGACTATTTGGAGAATAGTCGTGCTGTCCTACTCAGTTGCGCGTCGCCGTCACTGTCAGGGGTGGGGTCTGTGTAACACTTCTTAATTAAGTTTTTTGGTGCAACATTTTAATTTGTTTAATACTACTGAACAGATACACTTGAAACTTCACACATATCTATGGGGTTACCATTGGAGGTCAAATACCAAGTTGCATTACTCTAGCATGACTTTTGACTGGATTATGGCCCTTTTATACTTAGAAATTTCTTGGTTAAGTTTTTTGGTGCAACATTTTGTCTTTGAAACTACTTAAAAGACTCACTTGAAACTTCACAAATGTCTACAGGGTAACCATTGGAAGTCAAATACCAAGTTGCATAACTCTAGCATGAATTTTGACTGGCTGTTGCTGTTGTTTACACGAACACCCCAATGGTTAAGCATTGCTGTCGTGGACAGTGCTCTTGTTTAGTTTTGCTGTACTTTTTGTTATACCCCCGCTTCGAAGAAGAGGGGGGTATACTGTTTTACCCTTGTCCGTGCGTGTGTGCGTGCGTGTGTGCGTGCGTGTGTCCGTTACAAAATTTCTGTCGCAGTTTTCTCAGCAACTATAACATGCAGCAGCCTAATACTTTGCATATTACTTCATCCCATAGTCCCATGTGGTGTAAAGCGATTTCATGCTCCTTGCTCATCTACTTCCTGTTTGTCGCATATTTTTAGATTTTGTTAAATGAAAGTTACATTATGATAGTCATATTTCTCACAGCGGGGGTATCACTAGTGAGCATTAGCTCACAGATTTACTTGTTTTGATTCCATGCATATTGATTTACAAAAGTAGCTTATCAGTATGGTATTTTATGGAAAATAATTAAAAATATTCATGATCATGGTTTTGAAGGCTTTGGCCTGTCAGATGCTGAATCTTAATAAAGGAATGTGTCTCACAATCATGAAATATGTTTTCAATTTATCAATGTTTCTATACTAGATCAATTAATAAATAACAATTCTACTAAAACAATTATTGTAATTTAAATATTTTGGTGAATTATTTTTTGTCTACAAACTTTTGGTGGGTACTGTATGTTTATTATTAGTTTTACAGTAAGTACTGTACAAGTAAACAGATAGGAGTTCAGGTACAGTTTAGAAAGAATAAAGTGTTTTACGTCATCACAACAAACTTGTTGAAAAACATGAAGAGAACACAACATGTGGTTGTTTAGCATTCATACATATAGTCGTTAATATTTTGTGAGCTCAGGCAAAATAGTCATAACTTACTCTTTTTTTTAATAGAGTTACAATCGTTTTGTGCTAAGCCCACATTTTGTGTGTGGTTGTTTGCTTGGCTAGACATGGTTGTTTCCTCTATAGTATTGGTGTTTTCTCAGTAATTTTGGTGTTTTTCTGTTGTATTGGTATTTCCACTGATACCAGGGTACTTTCAAGCTTCTTGGTATTCTAATAATATCATGTCTGTCAATAAATATTAATTAGAAAACCATTAGAACTATTGAAACTATATATTAGTAGACTATTTATAGAACTATAATGTATAATATAGAGTCAGAACTTAATGAATTATAAGAATCTATCAAATGAAAGGCTGGCATTCACATGTGTCCACTTACATGTGTTTGTGTTCAGCATATACTCTTGCTCTGTCTTTTCCATCAGCACAATGGAAACCCTTTTGTTTGATGATGAATGCAAGATTTAGTCTGTTTATTATACATGTATATTTCAGCTTGACTGGCAGTCACCCACATCTGGATGGTAGAGTGTCCGTTTTTTTACTTGGAAGGTCCTGAATTCAATCCTAATTCAGACCATGGATCTTTATCAAGTTACAATTGGCGCACAATGTAAATAACCCAAAAAGCATTGTGTGATTACAACCTATATTAATTGTCCCACAGACATTCAAACTCCAGGAATCAACATTGAAATTGGTTAGGAGAGGTGTATATAACAGAGGCATAACACAGGGCACTTGGACTCCCTAGCCTTCCAGCTAGTTTTGTGGCAACCTTGCAGAGTGTTCACTTATGACTCGAAAGGTCTTGGATTCAATTCCAATTTGCACCATATTTTTAGGGGGTTACATGTAAATGAATTTTATAAAAAGAAATCCCAATTCAGAGGTCTGATTATGTTATAAACAAAAATTTGGCTACAATTAAAATGTTTCCAATATGTCTTTTAGAATGCTGTAATAATCATTACATCTCAGTTTATTGGCTCATTGGGGAATTAAAATCACTCTAGACATTTAATCAGAACCTAATCTCTATCTTTTCACAATTAAAATCAATCATAAATAGCTTCAAACATTTAATGCAACTCTGATTTCAGTGATAATTTCAAGATAAAACCACAGAAAGGACAAACTGAAAAAGGGAGGTAAATGTCATTATGGGACCTCATGTGTAATAGAGTTGCCTCCCTTGGTACAAAGATGGACTGATAATCTGACAACAAATTTCATGTGACAATTTTCTGACTATTTGTTTGTGTCATAGGCGGATCCAAGGGGGGGCAGACCCGGCATACACCCCCCTAAAATTGCCCAAGCAAAGTATTTTCTGTCATGAAATATGATATTTATAAGAAATGTGTATATACATGTCAAAATATTTCGCATGCTACGCGTGCAACATTGCATACATTATAAAACAATTCCTTCTCATTATTGTAAGATTTTATTATGATTCAGCGGCTGTTAGAAAATTATATGATATATCTAGATGCTTTATATATATTGTATACTCTGGAAAAGGATAGTTGAGGCTCTGAAAATGCGCCTGAATCCCTAAGAATTAACCAAAACTAAGGTATTTCCGGGGCCGCCGGTAACCTGGTCCCATGGACAGGGTTTAGCCGTAGCCATTCGGGGACCTTACGGCCGTTTGGAACCCCATTCCGCTTGTTCATTTTACGCCCCCTCTAACTAGACTTTTGCGCCCCCTCTAACCAGAAACCCTGGATCCGCCTATGTGTGTGGTAAATGTGTTTAAGCTGGAACTCTTGGGACATTGTTCACAGTAATGTTCTACTATGTAGACAACATTAATTAGTTTTTCCAAAATCTTTTTATTTATAACCTTGAATTTTAAAGTTGTAAATGCTTAATTTTAGAAAACACTAGTGTCACTATATAGACTGTTCTGCTATTATATAAGACAATCAATTTTGTTGGTCCTTATAGTGAAACTTTATTGTAGAGACATGATTATTGCCATTCTTCATACCTCTACAATGCATTAACCTACTTATATTATATCTCTATATTTTGTTCTATATTTTATATCATATCAAATGTTGTTTAAAGATTAACATAGCCTATATATTGATTATCTAAACTTATGAATTGTTCTCACCTGTTCTAGTGATGATAATACTGTCTGAAAGTCTATTTGATCCTAACCAGAATAATGTATACTATTTTATCAATAATTTATTTCTCAGCTATCTTGTACATTATTATGTAACACTAACACCTGATATGTCATTTAATCTGTACGTAGCTTTTCTTAGCACATTGGTTTTTCTTAGGGCATTTGTGAAAAAGTGAAATGTAACTCTTAAAATTCAAAATGCTTTTGTACTTTCCAGGGGCAGATCTGGGATTTTTTTTCTAGAGGAGGGGGTCTAAACTTTTGAACCACAACCGCATTATACACTGTTTGCAGAATAAGGAAGCATATTAATAAAACTACAAAACTAGTAGATCTATGTTAAAGACAAGAGCAAGCAAAGCAAGCCCAAGAAAAATTGCCTCAAGCTACTTAAATGTGTAATGGTAAAAAAATACACTCAGGGGTGGATTTATTTTGAAAATTTAAAGGAGGATCCAGAATCCCCTGACTCTTCCCCCTAGATCTGCCAATGCTATCTCCTTTAGATATTATCATTTAATCGGTACTAATTAGAGACTCTAAAATTGGAACAACTCTAAATTGCCTACCAGATTTGATGCTGTCTTAAAATATACTAAATCATTTTAGCTAAATTGCAAAACAAGAACATTATAATGTATGCATTAGAATACCCTCTCTTGAATTAGCTTTCTGGGCAGTATAATAACTGTGTTCTATCAATCATGCTATGTTAATGTTATACATGTAAATATGTAGATCTAGCTCAAGGAATTGAATCTATGGCTTTTCTTGGCAATGTTAAAAGGGTCGAAGCAAACATACATGTATCATGATCAGAAACAGTAAACAAACAAAAGTGCCATGCAGTAAAATATCAAAGAGGGAGATTATTTTGTTCTTTAGACTTTATATAATATATATAAAAGGGAATACCACAAACAAATTACAAAAGAAGAACCAAAGAGTTTTTGCCTTGGAATAGACAGTGGCAACATAATTATCACTGGGGGGTTAAACTAAGTTCTAGGGTGCACCAACCTCACATTTTCCCCAAAAGTTTCAAGAACAACAATAACAAAATTGTCTTGGTAAAAAAAAACTATACATGACACTCCATGATGCAACTTCTCTTACATAGACATGGTACATGAGTTTACTGTAAATTTTCTTGTTGGAAGTTACATCATAAAATAGATTATAAACACTTTGTTATCATAATTATTAACTGATACTTAATTGATAATTAAATGAACCTTGCAGTATTGAAGTCCATTAGTTTAAGTTATATTTTTCTTTGAGGTATTTCTTCATCCTTAGATGTAATATTTTAATAGATAATGCCTTGTTTATACTGTCCTGGTGTAGGACCCTGATACATCCTGGTTTGGACACAGTGTGTCAAACAGGGACTACAACTGTGTTGATTTGGCGATCACCAGGAAGTGGTCTCAATGGTGTGTAAAATCTAAACCACTGGAATTCACCAGGAAGTGAAATCAATGCCGACTTATTCCATGGAGATCTAGGGCATCACCATAGCTATTCTTTTATGGTCTACATCTCCAGCTTCAGCCCTTTGAGTAAAACTGTAGAAAACCAGAATGGCCATGTTCAAGGTGAAGACATGGTGACTCCCTGTTTGTCAAATCCCTTCTTATCACAAATCTACCTGATTCATCCCATACCTCTGGCTACAGATTATCAGGACACACTGGGGCATACACCAAGACAGTGTGAACTAAGCAACTTGTTTCAAGACTTTGAATTTTTTTCTCACATACTTTAAGTCCCACTTGTACAGAGTAGTCTGATGAGCTTTTTGGTTATAATACAATAATTTTAACCAATCAGGATTTATAGTATCAACGTCAATTTTCATGTCTAGACCATTAAGAAGTCTTCTAGATGCAAATAAGAAAATCATCAAACAAATATGTCTGTCTTGAGTGCTAAGCCTGAGTATCTTGAGTATATTCAAGCTTGTCGAGTTTTCAAAGGGTGGCCTACATATTTAAGAACTTATCTATACTTAACGAAACTTCGAAGTACCCGATTTCAATATTGTAGGAAATGATTATTTTTCTACAAGTCAGATTGAGTCCTTGGGCAGAGGTATTGAAAGAAGGAAGGAGCAAATTGTATTGTTGTCATTAAATGCATATTGTAGCTGGGATATCTGGGTTAATGACTGTTTATCATATTTTATCCTCATATTGCTCTCTAACAGTATTTGTACATGATTGTAATTTCCATGTCAATGTCATGAAATATAAATAAAATTTATGTATTATCAAATCCTCAATATAAACAAAATGTAGAGGAGTATGATATTCTAAATAAATGATAAATTGAATATTGTTTAGAATTACCCATCACAAATGATGTAGAATGATGATTTAGAAGATTTATTTGATTATTTTCTATGTATTATACTGTATGATGATTTGTTATGTTATAATTTCACTCTCCAGAGGAATGATCAATCTCAGTCTGCTCCAATGTCTGTCTCTCTCACTGTTGGGGAATTTTGTATAATGGAAAATCCAATCAAGGTTTTTTCTCTTTGATTTTTTTTATACAGAATTGATTCCATATGCTGCAGCTGGAATCTATTGTTGAAGTAATAATTGGTTGATGAAAAATGAATTAAATTGTTTATAGAAATTATGATTTTTCCCAGAAATCAATATTCAATATGGCTGATGTAAGCTGTTCTTTGTGATGTGTAAGCTTTAAGGTCATTGAGAACATTCTGTGACTAAGAAATGAGGTTTGAAAAGTTTTTTGCATGCTATTCTCTTAAATGGGGTTTCATTGGATGAAAATTATATTGTGAAAATATAAATCTTTCATTTTACTGTAGTGAAAATATAACATCAAAATGATGTCATCATAAATGATAAATTACATCATCTTTACAGGAGAAAGGATGTGATCATATTTGTGTTCAAATATCTCTGACAAAACTACAAGGCAATTTCACCAAATTGGCTATGTGACTCTTGAAAGTATGTTTTCTGAACTCTTGCAAAACAGAAATCAATCTTACACCAAAGTCAAAGAATATCCATTATTATCTTTATGTTAATTTTTTTCATCATAAAATCAAAGCAGCCTTACTTAACTCTATCTATTGTTTATGTTTTTAATGTTTATATCATTAATAAGCTGCTTATGACCTCAATTGAAAAAAGTCAGCTCATTAATTATTTATTAACTGAAGGGTTTAAAGTATTAATTAGTTTATTATCAGGATAAAATGTTTTCAATTAGAAACGATAATGTTTTAGGTAAACATTATTTTTCTATAATAGTGGATAATATTAGCAAGTGTTTAATTTTTGCTATATTCGTATTAAACAACAATAGCGCAAATACTAAACTCCAATATCTGTATCAACAGAGATTATACTTGTAATGATAGGATATACATCAAATGTGCGACCTAGTTTGGAACTTTAATTACGGGTGTTTTCATCCATGTACAGGCACTACCAATACAGCTTTTTACACATTATTGCTGAACAGCACAAAACACAGATTAAATCCTGTTGTTTTTATACACATGTTTTCATTGTAAAATTGTATCCCACAGCAGGAAAAAGCCAAAATATTTGAATTTTGGATATAGTCTGTTCAAAACCTGGGAATATAACAGCTCTTAGAAAACACAAAATAATAACACTGTTAAATTAAAGGGGTATACAGTATGTTTGATTAAACTTTTCTAGACTTATACTTTATAGCCTGGATGATTCATCAGAAGAAATTTGTCTAATTCTATGTTTACAGGTTGTTTTAGTACAAATTCTTACAGTCTGATATGATGAGATCTGACACTAAAAAACTTAGTGAAGTTATTTTTTGCCTCTGATTGATTTGTGGCTTTTCTTTGTGGGTTAATGAGGCTTGTGAGGTTGTGATAACCTTTTAATATGACAACAGTAGGGTATAGTTTAATCACAGGTGCTTGACATTCTGTATCATAGTAAAAATCCCTCCTTCTAATCATAAAAAGTAGATTTTTATTAGGCAGAGGAAAATTTAAAACTTCAAATCAGAATGTCAAGCTCCTGTGGTTTAATGTAAATAAAAAAATGTGGCTTCAATTTTATCTATTGAAGCTCTATGCTATAATATGTATATAATAGTTAATACTATTTCAAGTGTCACATATATTACAAATCAGATTTTCTTGATGTTAATAGTTGCATTATAAAGTTAGTTATGGTGGTTGAATTACACCATTTTGTTTCCTTTGGCTCCCTTAAACCTGCACAGAAGACAAGTTTTGCTATAGCATATTTGTAGCCACCTTCCATTTAAATAACTGCCAAAAACCACTATTTCAGGGGCAGACTATTTTAAGAGCAAATGTAGAGAAATTCATTATTAACAATCTCACATTGGTTATCTCCTATGATAAAACCTTTTGCTCATTGTGGTTCCTTACAAAAAATATTGACATAAAGGATGGCTCTTAATCTTAAGCACACATTATCTAAATAAATAGAAAGACTTTGATATATTTATATTGTGTTAGAATGCTTGTTAGGATAACATGCAAGGTGGTCTAAAGCTTGTAAGCCCGAGTTGATTATATTTGTTTTAACTTAGTATTACCGTAGTTAATGGAACAACAGCTAGATCTATGATAGGTATGTCATCTTTTGATCTTCAGGTGATAGGTTTTTGTAATAGGAGGAAAAGTAAAGTACCTGATGCAGAGCAGAACCTGCAACCTCCTGCTTGCAAGTCAGTTGCTCTGTCAACAGAGCTGTATAGACTGATGAATATAACAAAAATAATACAAACATAAGTCTTGAAGAATAAATATGTTGATATAGACAGAAATGAATCTAAGATTTTAAACAGCATTCCCTGAAAACTGTAATTTAAAGCTATGGTGAAAATTAAGTCAAAATATTTGCAAAAGCATTATGATTTCAATTGACTTAGTGCAAGACTTGTAGTTCCACTCATTGGCTCTAATATAGCCTCTAAGATAAACTGAAATTTATCAAAATAAGGCCTGATACAGTGTGGTGTAACCATACTTTCAGTAGCCTGTTCAATTACCCCAAATGTTCCATTCCAAAACGTTCCGTAACGTTTGGGTCGGAACAACTCAACATAAAGACAGCTCAAACCAAAATCAATCCCCTACTAATGGGTTGAGTTGTCCCAATTTTGGGTTAAGTTATTCACAGGTTGAGTTGTCTTCAGGTTGAGTTGTCCCATATCCGTAACGTTCGCTAACAGTCATTACTGAACACGCTGCTGTCCAATTGTTGACATAACTATATTCTATTAGGAATGTATATTCTGTGATTATTTATTAGTAGAACTAAATTTTTGTTTTAGAGTAAAACTAGTCTAACTACATATAAAATAAAGAATGGTGTAGACTAGTTTTGTGTTGTTCTATGGTAATGTTTCTTACTGTGAGTGTCACAACTATAAAGCAGGTAATAGATTGAGAAATCAATTAGATGAGTTATGCTATGTATTCTGTATATCATTAGTAAAAGTTGCCAATATTTTCACTATGTCAAATAAATCTGTGTCAACTGAGATAAAGAGTTGACTGGGTTGTGACAGGATGACTGCTGGAAATTATTTAATTGTTTTACATTTGTTTCTAATATCATACTGTAATGAATAAAATACATGTACATTACATGTCTACCCAAGATTTTAGTTGTTTTCTTTTTGCTTTTGGTTGATTGTACACTGTGTCTACACAAATTATGTATCAAGGTTATTTAATGGCAGCCAACACACCTAATATGGCTTTATCTGGCTTTTCTAGATCTTATTCTACAATTCCAGTAATCACCTACCCTCTCCCAAGACTGATGACTTCTCCATATACCTTATTCATCTAGGAAAATATAAATATTATTGTCAAATTTATAAGAACAGGCATTTATGTAACCTGTCCTATGGAATTTGAACCAGGAACCTCTTTTTTAAAACCATGTGCATAGCTTTCGGTGCCACTGATCCAGGATATCTCTTACAAAAAAGCAAGTTGGTAGTCTGAAGTTTTTGCTTACCATATTCAACATACCATGATTTTTCAAAGGAATCATGTAGCAAAAACTTAAATTGAGGCAGTTTAAGGCGACTAACAAGAAATCTCAAATCATGAAGTCACAGTCTGCTTGCATGAATGTCATATATATCCAGTTGCTAAGAAAGACAATTCGAAAAATGAAATACTGCACAACAAAATGTAGTTCTTTAATGTGTGTGTAATTAGATTTTAAAAATCACCTAATTCCTGAGGTATTTGTTACAGAAATTATAACTTTCTCATAATGTAACCTTGTATTTCTTTGCATTTTTCATTGTAACATTATTTTCCTTTAATTGTCAATTCAGCCAGGTTGAAATAGTACTATATATTTAGATATTAAAGCTAGACAAATAATGAAATCTGAAACTCAAAGCAACAGTAAAGAACACAGATCTTCTATCTGCTACCAAGAAGCAAAGAGGGAGATGGGTTCATGCAAAACTATTCTACATCTTGCTATACATCTACACCCATATACAACAAGTCAACATAACTTTGATATATGTCATTTTAGACATATTTTGCACTGACCTGTAGATTTGTTATTCTTCTCAAAATGTCCTTATACCTTTCCAAGTATAGACTTTGTCTGTTTCATTGAGAAGTCCTAAGGGAAACAAGAAGACTTAGTGGGAATCATCAATTATTCTTCAATTATATTGGTGAGAACTTAATCACAATATCTGTAAGTAATTGGTTCTTGAAATAAAATGAGGAAATGTTGTTAGTCGACAGTCACTATATGTTTGTACTCAATGAATGTAACATCAGCTTGTCTTCACTGTATAACTTACTAGTTAGTTACAATACTCTGTCAAACTTCTGAGAAACTTTTCTCCAGTAGTGCTGTTTTTATTAGGTTTCCCCATGTTTAGTAGCTGACTGTAGCAGATCCTTATTACAATATGCTGTGGTCCATTACCTTCGGCTGCACATGTGCATTTAAAGGGATACTAATTACTGCAAACAGTTGTCCTCTTTAAGAGTTTACATGCAGACTATAAAGTTTATACAGTTGAAGTTAATCTAATTAGTATTCTAATTAGAGGTGAATGTAAGAGAAATTGCATCATTTCTGTATGGTGTATAATTCCAATTTCATATACTCCATCAAACCTCATGTCTGACAGCACTATCAGTGCTTTGATTTCTTTTAGCAGTTTACTGTCCAGATACCACTGTAAGTAGGTCTGTGAATTGATATGATATGACACTTGTCAATAAAACTGGCATTTGTTATCAAATTGAACTGGAATAGTTCTTCCACAGTTTCTTTTTCTCAACTATCAAAACATGAATAATTTCATGGTGTCTTAGTGTTCTTTGTCTTACACCCAGGATATTGTGATACTAAGTATTCAATCACTGTGAAATTATTCAAACTTTGACAGTTAAGAAAAAATGGACTATATAAACTTTTAAATTTAATTAAATCTCCCCCCCCCCCAAAAAACCAACAAAATATAAGCAAGTTGCAAGTTTGCTATGTCAGTCTAATTTAAGCCCCCACAATACTGCTGCACTTTAAGAATAATTGGTCTTTGTTTCAAATGGAATAAAAGTGACACTGTCCTATTTGTCTTGATGGAAAGATTGATTTGTAAGAGATTCTCAGCAGGTTTATTGAACTTTCAATGTTTTGATACTCTTGGTGCTGGCGTTTAGCGCTGATATCTGATTAACATTGGAAACTGAAGTGATATGTTTGAAATTGCTGAAAATTCTCTAGGCATATTTGTTCTTATTGAATTTAGTGTCTTGAAGAAATTAATGACAGTAACATTTAATGGATAGACATTTTGTCAATAATGCTTTCTTGTAATGTTCCATGAAAGTGCAACTTCTTGGATATTTTCTGACAACCATAATATTGAATATCTGTAAGAGGGCTCTTGCAATGCAACTGATAATCAAGTTATCTATTTGCTTGTAGTTAAGTTGTTATATAAGGAGAGCGACTGGAGTTTATTTGTCTCAGCAGTTAGTACTACTGACCAAGAATGCTTCAATTAAAAAGACATTTAAATATAGTTCCATTCAACTACCTAAGAATTAGATCTACTCCATGATATGTACATATTTGACAGTTTATTTTCATCAGTAATGTCTTTTTCAACCTATAAAAACAATTTAGATAACTGCACATAACTTAATACATGTATAGTAAGTTATTCCTTAGCACATTGTAAGTAAGTTTGTAGGGCTGTCAGAAAACGCCATAAGCATATCGCATTATATTGCGATGCTCTAGAACTGAACCGCGATACGTACCACGGTATACCATTTGCAAACCAAAGACTTGGCTGCATAATACTGTTTTAAAGAACCTATTAAACAGTTCAGTATTGAAGTATGTTATAGGATTTTGTAGGAAAAGTGTCTGTAACAGACTGGACTGAAAAAATTGGGCCTCTTAGATTAATAAGAACATTCCTAACGTGCCCAAATTCTTTGAACTTATTTTTTCATCGAATGAGCCATGGAAAACTGACGTTTCGCTATTTTCATTTGGCAAGGGAAGAATTTTTCATAGAAAATAAAAAATATCGCTAAATACTGGTACATTAAATTTGTACCGCTGTACGTATTGCCGCAGCTGCATATTGCAATAAACCAGTTTACGGGTATATCATGACAGCCCTATAAGTTTGTAAACTTTACTTGCTCTGTGTAGTTTAACCAAATTTAATTTAATTTGAGTATTCTGCCATTTGAATATTGGAAAACTTCTTTACAGAGTGTTGTTATATGTTATGAATTATATTAGAATGCATGGATAGTACATGTGCATGTTTTAAAATGCTTTTTTAAATTAAGCTTTGCATATATATATAATCAGGTCCTTGGTGAGTTGCTTGTCAGTCTATACCTAAAATTGGCTTCTCACAGACAGTGGATGACATTAAACAGGGCATTAAGTATTTTGCCTACTATGTCTAGAAGATTTAGTTGTAATATTCTTGGTAATCAATAGATATTGAGACAGATGCACAAGTGAAGTTGCTAACTCAGTGCTTTCAAAAAGCACTTGTTTTAGCCAAGCACTATGCAAAGGATATGGTTTAAAACCCCCGAAATTATCTGAGTGTTCCAACTGTTCAGGTAGCAAAAACCATTTCACTAGCTAGCGCTACAATGAAGCACACCATTGTATAGGAAATTGCTATGTTGAGCTAAATAGCAAAGCACTTATTAACTGGCTCATTGTCATTCAATGTTTGAATTATCATTAAATGAAATGAAGTCATAATTTACCATATACATTTCATGTAAGCAATGATTTATGTATTGAGAAATGGAGAAAATGGTAGTTATTTTTGGAAAAATATGTGCTTGATTACTGGGAATTATTTTTTCGCATCAAATATAATTGTATCTTATGTCATTTGTTGATTGTTGGAAAGATGGTGTTGTTAATCTAAACACCATTCAACCTAGCTAGAAACAACATAATTTTTCAAGGATCATTTGTACCACAGAATATGTTGTCAATTTATTCTTTTTGTTCTTTTTCTGTAGTTGGAAATCTACTCAGATAATAATTGTTGGAATTCTAGTGTTAAGTTGTTTTTTGTAAGAAATATTAACTTGTACAGTTATTGTGGAGGTGGGTGTAGTATACAGGGTATTCCAAACATTCTTGAACAAAATCCTGATTTATAATGCATTGATACACAATTTACCCATTGATACACAATTTACCCATTGATACCCATTGATACACAATTTACCCATTGATACACAATTTACCCATTGATACACAATTTACCCATTGATACACAATTTACCTATTGATACACAATTTACCCATGGAAAGAGAAAACAAAGAGTCATCTGAGCAAATTCTGATATCAAAATTAATTACATAAAAGGTGCATATCAGTGTATGATTCAAACTGTGTTACAGCAATAAGCTCTAACTATAGTTAAATTACTAACAATATACATGATCAGTTTATCTCAAAAGTTCATTTGTCCAAGAACTTATGGAGGGCCCTGTATATGTATATAGAGAGACTGAAATTGGTAGATGTGCTTCAGGTACTCAAATGTTTGGAGGGAACTATATATATAGAGTATAGGATGGTAAATGAATTAGGTGTTGATCAAAATATATCTTCACATGATATTTACGTCAATGACTTAACTGTGTTGGAGTGTATTGTTTGTAGCCAGTGTCTTAATTTAGATAATACATTACATTATGGTTTGATTTATATCCAAATTCCTCTTTTATTTTGTTGGTATCATGTTGGTATGAACTCATTTCAGAATTAACTGTATGGCAATGTAACTCTAAAAATGTTTGTAGGAAAAATGTCTGATTTTGATGCCAAGGCTTAGCAGGTATATATGTCATGATGGTAGATAATTCAATGAGTTTATATAAGAGGCTAGCACTATTATAGCCATGTCAATGACTCTTGTAGGGAATTTTATGTTGTTTATTACATTTAGTTTATCTACCTATTTTATATTTGCTTGATTGAAGAACAAGTTCTTAAAGCTTAGAATGATCTCACTGGTGTCCAGTTCCTGTCCTCTCCTCACAAGTTCTAAGGGCTTGTAGGATAGTGTTTCTTATATCCATCTCTGAATACATAGTCAACCACTTACTGGAAGATAATGGACAGGGTTGCAAACTCGAATGATCATGAAGACTTTAAAAATGAGTATAAAGATTATATTCTGGCCTGGTTTAGTACCAGGGAATGAAAGAATGATGCTTCTAAGGGTTACATATGTTAATGTGTTGGGGCAAAGATTGCTCAAAACCAGTTTAGAAAAAGAAAACTAGTTCAAAACTGACAGAATTTGTATTGCAATATTAATCCATACTGTTCTTCCACAGAGGACCCATTCAGGCAAAGAGTTGGTCACATTTTGTCTAGTTTGTACCTTGTACATAATACTTGGTATGTTTATTGTTTTGTATGGAACAATTTGTCTGATAAATTTGATGTGTAGACTTCTATACAAACTTGATACAGTAGAAAATGTGATGATATAACATTGATCATTATTAAGATCTCTTCCATTGATTTATATTAATGGATTGATTATCACATGACTTCACATTGGATTTCACGGTTTTTGGTTTAAACATTTATCATGAACTAGTGTTTCTGTGTCCTTTAAGGCCTCATTTGATGTTGTACCCGCATTGCAACATTTGATATCATTGTTTGTATAAGGGAAAGGGTATAACTTCACAGATGTGTTTTGTTTGTTTGTTTTGTTTTTGTTGGGTATTAATGCCGTAGCAACACATTGTATAGGTCATATAATGGCAGTCAGTCAACAAACCCACTCCTCCAGGAAAGGCTAAATCTCTGGATTTAGCTGTCAACCAACTACTGAGCAAATACTTTCATCAGTGACTGACAACTGCCCTACATAATTAAGAATCATTGGTAAAAGGGAGAATGGCCATTGAAATTATTTCATAACCAATCGCCACAAAAGTAGGCCACACCCGGGAATTGAACCCATGATCCCTCGATCAGTAGACTTACATATTGCTACCAACAGAGCTAGCCAGACTGCTTTTCACAGATATGACTTTCAATTCAGTGTAAAGATTAAATTATCTGTATAAGATAAGATGGTATATGGAACTTAAATTATTAATTATTTCCAAAATTTCCCCTTTCATCAGAACCTTTTTTTAGACTTCATAGCAAATACAGCTTGTTTTTATTGCCAGTAAATACCCAGGCGAAATGGATTCTCATTTTTCATGAAGAATTCATGAAATATTCATGATTTCTTTAAGGGGCAACTTCATGAAGTCTTCATGGAAAAAACATAAACTGCAAATGAGACAAATGCATCATTCACTCATGATAACAGATTCATGAATTATTCATGAAGTTGTTAATGCATTACAAATGCATGAAATTAAGCATTGCCTGTGTTCATGAAGAATTCATGATGTATTTATTTATTGATCTTCATGAAGAATGCAAGAAAAAATTCTGGAAAAGTACTTCATGAAAAATTCATGCATTATTTTGTTCTTTATTTTAATGTCTCATTTGCACTTCATGTTTTTTTCATGAACACTTCAAGAATAAATATTCTTAACAAATCATGATCATATTTGTGCTTTTCCTGAATATTTCATGAATAATGCAAAACATTATCTTAGTACATTATTAAAATTCACTTCACACTATTTCCTGAAATAATCATGTAGTATTTATTTGTTTATATCAAAAATAAAGTTTGATCTTTATTATAGAACATATGTGAAACATTCTTAAAACAAGAAGTGTTTATGATGAGATTATTTGATGATCAAAACTTATGAGGTGAACAACAATAATGAAGTGTTGAATGAAAGTTGGTAGGTCTAAGAAAAAAGGAAAAACATAACAAATCAAGTTAATCTAAAAAGTTTGATCAATTAGCTCTGCATAAACATGATAAGATCTTTAGTGAAAAAACTCTTATTGACATCACCCCAGCAGGTAGTTCTTTAATTCATGAATACTTCATGAATTGCAGTTTATTAATCTAGTTCACAGTTCATTACCACAGTGCCACAAAATTAACAATTTTCATAGAAAGTTTAAATAGACCTACTAGGTTATAATAACATGCATCTTTTTATTAGAACAATGTATCATTATAACGAATTTAAAAAAAAGATTATCCGAAAATTTGCTATCCGAAAATATGTACACTAAAGTTAAAACCTTACTTGCCTTAGCTAATGTAGCAGATTTTTAAAGTACATAAATGTCTATATAATCGTTGCATCTTATAGTAGCTGATGATGACAACAGATCTCTTAATTTAAATTTCCACTCTTGGTAAAATTTTCCTTTTTAAAATGTTGAGCGGGAAACAAGGCAACCATGCTTGTTGAAGTTATTCATGGGAACGATAAAAACAAAACATGTCCAAATGTGTTTACATTGTATTTATTAAATACATGTACACAGTAGTTTCCCCTGAAAGCATTTAAGTACTGGGCCTGTTAGTTACATTTTTAAGGATCACCATACACATTTTATGAACCATTGATAAATGCCAAGCTATTTTACAATGTATATCAATCATTTTTGATACACTATTCATCTACAAGTGTATTTTAAGGTCAATTTTCTTAAGAAGATTTCAAGAATTGTAGTTATAGAAATATTATAAAATATTCATGACTTTTTGTCAGGAACTGTGAGTTATGAATGTTTTCAGAAATAAATATTATAAAACAGTACAGAAAATGTTCATCTTTTTTCAAGAATTTTTCAAGAATTATGTCGGTAAATTGCATTCATGAAAAAATCTTGATTAATTCTTCTACTACTTCATGAATATTTCAAGATTTTTTTTAAATTGTCAATAATGCTTGATATCTTCATGAAGTGGACCAAATGACACTTCATGCATAAAACTCCATGAAGTCAGATTAAGAAGTAATGAAGAACAGTTCATGAATAATTCATAATGGTGATGAAAAATGCATGATTTCATGAATTTCATTTCACCGGGGTAGTGAGATTACTAAAATTCATAAGTCTCTTTTGACTCTTTCTGAAACTTAAAAGCAAGGCTTTGATTGGTGAATGAAATCATTGTTCTGATTGGTTAATTAATGAAAGCATTGCTCTGATTGGTTTATGAAAGCATGTAAGACTTTGATTTGTTATGTAAAAATAAAAGTAACTTAAAATCATTGTTTTAAAAGTAGATTTTTTTCCTAAATTGATATATTTTATTTTAAGTTAAATCTTTAAAATAATAATTAAATCTCCCCACTGAGATTTTGGCAAGTTGGGGAGCCTAAAATAAATATTTTCAAGACAAATGTCGCTACTTGACAGTTGTTGACTGTCATGTGTAAGGTAAAAGTATGATTTTAACATGGGGTTTCCCCATGATAAGTTGCGGACTGTAGCAAATCATCAATCCAAATCTGCTAAGAACAATTACATTATGCTGCGAATCTGCAATAAAAGGAATAATTACTACTGCAATTAATGTAGTCTGCATCATGCATTAACAAGCCGATGATACGCTGTTGGTACAATTGTGAATTGAAGTACATAACTTGTATATATCTCATCTGACTTATAATGTAGTCTGTTAAGGGACCCTTGTATCCCTTTGTTGTACATTGTATAAGCCATATACTCCATCATAACTTCTTATCTAACAGTGCTATTAGTGCTTTGATTAATTACATTTTGTTACCTGTATTATATCAAGTTTTATCATAATTATTCCTCATATTTCAACTATTATTTTACAGTTATTTGAAACTTTAACAGATGTAGGTTGTTAGTACATGATTGTGTCAGCTAGTGAGTGAAAGTTTACTATGTCATGTTTCGATTCTAATATTTTATCAATATATTGACCAGAATCGTAGTTCAATACTCATGAATTTACAACTAGTTTGTGTATTAATATTTGTTTTATGTATACATTATATTTGTATTTATATTGGATTGATATTGGATAAAAAAACAAGGCTCTCCGTATTGAAATGGAAAGCTTGTAACACTGTACTTTGTTTAGTTTTTGTCGTCAACTTTTTGTATATTATGGAAAATATAACTGAATGAATGGAAAGGTTTTGAGTATAAGAATCTCTAGTGTATTCAAGGTGTTGATACATTGACAACTATTTGTCTCTTGGAACTATTGGATATTAAAGAAGGCATTCATAGGAGGATCCAGAATTTCTTTTTAGAGGGGACAGAAAATACTAGTAAGGGGGGTAAATTAACAAGCAGACTAGGGTACTGGTCAAAGCCCTGACTTAAGGGGTCTAGGGGGAATGATGGCCCCCAAAGCTCCTGAGTTTTGGTCGAAATTCTAAGGGTTTTAGGCACATTTCCAGAACCTCAACTATTCTCTCTCAGGGTGACGGTATACAATAAAAAACATGATTGTAGAGATATACCCTAAATTTTTCTAACAGCCATAATAAATGGAACATTTTAAAATCTTACAAAAATGAGAAGGAATTATTCTTTGAGTATTGAATGTTATGTCATTTTATTGATGTATTATGATATTATATGATTAGTGACATTTATTATATTTTCCTATAAATAACATATTTTATAATAGAAGAAAAACTTTGCTTAAGCAATGTTAGGGGGGCTATGCCAGGCCCGCCTCCACCCCCCTACCCCCTAGATCCACCTATGCCATCTCACCAGTACTATCAGTCCTTGGATTAAGTTGTCATCACTTTATACAGGGTTCCTTTTCTTCTTCCTATTAATTGCATATTACATTTGTTGAGTGAACATTAACAGTTCGATATATTAAAACTAGGAATAGTTTTCTGATATCTTGCCTTATATAATAAGAGCTGAGGAAGATTTAATAGTAGTATGAAAAGATGGAAATTATATGTAAATTATGTGTTAATGTGAGACTTTGAGCGCTTTTGCTTAATATATGTTAAATTAAGGATGTGAACCAATTAAAATTAAAAAATAAACTAAGAATTTAAGAAGTTTTGAATATATGAGAAAGCCTGTTCATTTAAATTAAGGAATGCCTTTATGTCATACAATATTTTTTTAAATTATTGTTACAAATTGTGCTACGCCAATAAAATATGTTTAAGACCAATTAAAAGTCAAGCTAATGATGTCCCTAAATGTCCCTTGATACACATTGTAGTCTATACATATCAGAACATAACTTTTAACCTGGCAATAAGCTTACCCTTGCCAATTGCTGACATAGGCAGGAGATGGGGTAGATAATTATAATTTTAGTATCTATCTTCAAATGATTGTCCCTTCTTAAATTCGGACCCACATAGTATTTATAAGAAGGCAGGAGATAATGGCCATAGAAAATATTCAGGAGATTTTGATTCACCATCAATATGTTAACAATATTATATGTTATAAAATAAGTGATTTGATATAGGCCCTGTTATTTTTCCAAGGGCAGTCATATTGGCCCGTGGCCAAAGGCCAAGAGTCAATATGACTGTCCTGTGGATAAATAACAGAGCATGTATCAAATCACATAATAATGACAATTTTATTTAATAGCTACTTACAACCAGTTTTTGGTATTGGCCTTGTTTTATCAACCAATCAGAGCAAAGAAATTATTGGACCAGGGCCAGTGTTAATGGCTTTATAGCAGATTTTGGCCCTGTTTTCAGTTTTATTTAATAGGTTTTGCAGTATTGTGCAGTAAATTTGGTATTTTATAGGGCAAATAAAATATACTTATATATTATGATTATATACTATATTATCGTATCATCGTAAGAGTGAATTATATGTGTATATTACTATTAGTAAATATAAAAATCAAACTTGTTACACCTTAGTATAATATACCTCTCAGCTAGGTATAAAACTTGGAACAATCCCATTACACAAACAACTATAGTACCTAAACATTTATAAAACAGGTTGTATCACTAGTAGACTAGTCTATTATTGTATACAATGTATTTAAGTCCCTCTCAAATTTTCTATTTTTTTATATTACGCAAAATCAAAAATCTCTTAGTTTTTGTATAGCACAAAAAAATAGGAAAAACCTTTAATAAATGCTTGGATGTATAAAATTCAAGGTGGCAATTCCATGTGACTATGACTTCACAAAATGCTATGATTCCAAGAAGAAAACTGTAAAATAATCTTTGAATCAAAGATTTAAAGAGCTGTAAGTTTTTTACTAAGAATTCAATGATTATAACCAAGGCTAAGCAGAAAAGTGTATACTATTTGCAGTGCATCACATCTCCAATGCCAGTTTTATACTCTTTGCTAACACCATGGAAAACTATTTCATTTCAGCGTGCTACAGTGACAAGTTGTTTTCTTTCTTTAGTAGGAAAGACATGGGTAGTTTTTCCAGAATGTTTGCAAAAAGGATAAAACTGGGGTTAGAGTTGCCATGCGCATCAAATAGTATACACTTTACTGTTTAGCCTCGGGTACTGGTATCATGTAAATCTGACAAGAATTCAAATACTGACAGCTATTTAAAACTTTGAATTGAGGTGGATTTGTACAGTTTTCTTTTTGAAACCTTAGCATTTGTGATGTCATAGTCACATTGGTATTGCCACCATGTAATTACACCACAACAGTTTCTCAATACTATTAGCAGTACATGATACTATTACCAGATGATATTTATCTGATCACTGTTACATTAACTGAGAAAGAAGGTATGTTAAATGTTTGCTGGTGAAATGATCACTACCAAATGTCTACTATGGTTTATATACATGTATAATTGAGATGATATATTGTAATCACTGTATGATACCAGGGTAACAGGCTAGGCTAAGATAAAATACAAATGTTATGTATACACCATAATCTTGATGTAATAGACCTCACTTACTGTTCCGAATGATATATCAGTGTGACGACACTAACATTTACTTGTTATCATTTTGTGAGTACTGACAGTGCGTTAGGATGGAACTTATATAATATAGTATAATATACTTTGAGAGTATACTGAGATATTATATTATATACACTGTAGATTGAAGTTTTACAATAAATCATTTTTCTTTTCCTCAATGTATATTGTTGTATTCTAATGTCACTCAGCTGAATGTAACGTCTAGGTAATATAGATTTTGTGTCATGAATTGGATGATATTTTTCAGTAAGTTTAACTCAATTTTTCCACCAAAAACTAAATTGATTGCTTTTTTCATTTTATTAAGTTTTCCACAATTGTGATACATTTTACAGACAAACTGTCGTTTTACCAATCGATGCCAATACTCTACAAATTTGCAGGAAGTGCTTTGTTAAATGGAATAATAGACATATATACACACAGAGAAAAACTTTCCAAATAAAGGAGGAGGTATCATTTAGAATTTTCTGCTATATTTGATACATGAGTTGTAAAGTTATTATTGAACGTATCAATGTCTGTAGAACATGTTTAAGTTTGAAATGGTAGAAGGAAAATAGACATGACTGTGGAATATCTTTAATATTTGTGGATAATAGTTCTGGAAGATTTTATATGAATTTCTTGGATTATGATTTAACAATTACTCAGAAAGCTTCTAAAAGTTTAGTGTGAAAATTTTAAGGAATTACTAAATGAGTGAAGTGTTGGATTTTTAACTGCAGGGAGACTTAACAATTATTGTCTTTTAATCCTAACAGGAGTTCCATAGCATTCATCACCTTGGAGACAAAGTCTATTGAGAAAAAATTGCAATTTCTCTCAGACTAAGTCTTCTGCTTTGAACAAAGTTTGCGTCGTCAACAAACTATGTATATTGGTTATATATAATGGCTGGGACAAGTGAGAATTTAGCAACAGAACATCAGGTAATATTAAAAATATTCATAAATACAAACAACCACCTCTCCATTCATGGATATGAAACCCCTAAGTGGCTTTTGAAATACTTTTTTGTATTGACATATTATGATATACATGAATGTTGTTATGATAACAAAATATTATTTCATAAAAAAACATTTGTAAAAAACTACAATGTAATACTATTTTGAAAAAAAACCTAAATAATTATTCTAAAAAAATAAACAATATTTTGTATAAATAACATTTCGTAAAAACAGAATAATATTTCACAATTAACAAAACAATATTAAATGAGGACACAATAAATGTTTTATGTCCAATGTAATACAAAAAGGGAATATACAAGTATGGAATATAAAATAATACTCATTTCAAAATTTCAGCCAAAACCTTTATAAAGAAATGTCTGAGTCTTAACTCTTAAAATGTCGCTTTTGAGGCTCTGTACGATTCTGGTTATGTTGACAGCATTTTTTCATTATAAACTTCAGTAATATAGGGTGTTACAGTTAATTTACATCTAGATTGTTTCTCTAAGTGAGAAGTCTGATGTCTTAATGTATATGGATACAATTATACTGTTAGATCTCTGGAGAATTGTGTTTGTTTGTTGAAGTGACTTGATATGTCTTAATTGGAAATGGTTAATAGTATTGTAACTGGATGAATGACCTATTGTACCATTTGTGTCTTTGAATGCATTTTACATTCAGTTGACTCTTCTTGCATTTTTATGTAATATGGCATTTTATAGTCTAAGTTTCATGCCAATGCACGTTCATCAACTTTACAGCTATTACCCCTGGTCATTGGGATACTGGTATCTATCTATCAATCTCTCTGGGGAGGTTTTTTACTCCGTTTATTAGGGTAGCCAACAAATTGGAGCTGTGGAATTATACCACACTCGCCACCCTCGCAGGTAACCCATTTACACCTTCAGGAGAGGAGTGAAGCAATCACAGGTAAATTTCTTACTCAAGGAAATTTAAGCAGTGCCCCTTGTCTGATTTGAACCCAAGTCCTCTCGATCCCTAAGCATGCATCCTACCACTTGACTACTGCTCCTTAATGAAACTTTTCCTTAGTCTGTTTGTGTTTTAATGCAACTTTTGTAGAGTCTTTTTGAGTCTTATTTATGAATTGTTGGTCCAGACTGCTTGTTACTTTAATCTTTTCGCTTCTGTTTTTAGTACTTAAAGGATATTACAGTATGCATGCTTAGGAAAGTTGGAAAAAATGCTCATAAAAAAGATTTGATATAAATTTATTCTGGTGCATTGTATTCCAAACAGCAGCTGTTTCCCCTAGTGACCTCTTCTTCAAACTTTTATTCCTCTATTAGGGATGAATGACACACCATAAAGAATGCAAAGAACATTTTAAGTTGTAGCAAAGGATGTAAAACAGGATTATATTTGGCATTATCAAGAAATAAGTTTGCATTTTATTACATCATGCTTTCATGTTGATGCATGTTTATGAACTTCACAGCTTTTACCCTTTGTCATTTGGCTACTGGTTTCTATCAATCTTTTACCTTTTAGAGACCTAATTATTGTTTTTGCAGTATCACTATTAGGGTCATCAAAATGATAGTGACATTATAAAAGAATTTATTTCTTAAATAGAGCATTTGAACTCAACAAAATGCATGATTTTGCAATAATCAAGGTGGTCTTTATAGCAGAAATGTACTGTGTATTATGTAGCAGACTATTGAATTGTGAAGCATTCTTATACCACTGTCACAATAATTGGTCCCCTATTTAACATCCTCACAATGACTGGTCTCCTATATAATATCAAAGTAACAGTAAAGTTATCTCAGATACAATTCTTGGTCAAGAAAAATATCAAAGCCTGCAATGCAGACAAGAAGTATACTTAATGCACATTTGATGCATATTGAACCCAGAAATATTGGCACGGTATTGTTTCTACATATTTTAGTATACTTATACTTTTATGGTTAAAATGCAAAAAAATACACTTAAATCTATGAGAAACACTTCAAATAATAGACTAAAATGCATTTATGTGAATTAATACTCATAAACTGCAGAATGAATACACTTGGTAAAAAAAGAATGCAGAAAAATACTTTTAAGTGTTAAAATACACTTAAATAGTAGGTAAAAGGCGAAAATGAAGCAATACGGTGCCAATACCACAGCTGTATTTATTGTGCATTTAATGTGCATTTAATTTGCATTTAATTTCCTTTTTCAAGAAGGGTTATTAGCAGGTTTTAAACCCAGTACCTCTAGATCACTGTGAATTTGTCTTGCTAACAAACCAATGCTCCTGTAATGAGTATATAAACAGTTTGCCAAGTAAATATTTCATTAAATGTCAACTAAAGTTGTTAATTATTTATAAATGATTCAGTTTTCTCTTGGTTCTTTAAACAATTTTATTCTATTTGATTTTCTGTTAACTAGAGGATCAATACCTGACTTTTGTTTAAACAAACAGTGTACCATAGTTTTCATAACTTCAATATTTAGTTCATGGAATTTTTTACTTTTATTAAGGTCATACAGCTGCATAACTTAAGTATTTGTATTTGCTTAGAAGTTTTTATTTCATGTTACCTATTAATATACATTATGTATTGGATTCCTAGAAAAGCATTAGGACGGGGCGTGGCTGAGCAGTTACAATGTTAGACTGGTAATCATTGGATAGCCAGCTCCGCGTTGGTTCAAATCCTATCCAAAACCTACCCCATTGTTTCCTTGAGCAAGAAACTTTATTCTACTAGCACAGTAATGGGGGACCAGGAAGCAGACTCGAAAGTGATAAATCTACGCTGTAAGAGCTTGTTTCACAATCAAGCTAAAATAAATTAGTATACAGAAAATCATTTTCTGACAGCTTGAAATAATTGTTCAATTGGCTTGGGCTTTTATTAATAATATTCTAACTCATGTTGGCATTTTTATAGTATATTTATAATATTTAAAATATGATGTCATCAAAACTTTGATATTGAACACATACCCCCCCCCTTACCTTAACTGACAAATAATTCATCTTTCTATGTTAAAATTGAAATAACATACAGCTTTCTATATCTCATTGTAGAATAAATATATATGTACTCTTTTTTATGTGCTTATTATATTAATAACTCTTGCAAAAGCACTAGGTAGGAAACATCAAAGCTGATGGCTAGTATGTTTTTTTAATCTATAACAAAGTATAGAAATAAAAACTGTATATCAACTCAACAGTCATACAATTGATTTTTCTCAGAAACTATAATGGTTGTTCTATAATCATGTTCAATTTTATATTATTTACATTAAAACTTTGGATAATATTTACATTTTTGTACCTACATTTGTATTTGCATTATAACTTTAGCATAGTATATATTCATCACGAAGGTTTTAAGCAATTGGTAAAGTTTACTAGGGTATTAATTTGTTCTTTAGGAAAATACTTGAACCACTGCCAAACTAGCTATATTCTAAGATTACCTATGGGACATCTTGCTGTCATACTATCATGACAAAGCCACTTAACCATGACATAGTCACTCAGCCATGCTTCCCATGATGAATTAATTATTTCAAAATTCCTTTGTACAATCTGAGTGTAACAAAAAATAATTAATTTAAAAGTTTCTTATTAATAGCTAGTTTTAAAATACATTCTCATGGGTGAATTAATTTTTCTGGCCTGATCTTGAGGTTCAGGCCCCGAATTTGTTGGACCATAGAATAGGTTCTTTTCCTAACAAATGAAAGAGTGGCTAAAAACATGAAATTTTGGAACTTCAGGATTTTAAAATTTTATTTTTTTGTGTCTGTTTTCCATCACAACCTGGAGCAAAAGCTGCCTTAGCTTGGCTTTAAAGAAAAGCTTGTTATTTTCTCTTCTTTTACACGGATAGTAAAGTTCGGCCTTCAAAATCAATGGTCTTTATTGTGCAATGGTCTTAATATAGAGGCTTTTTTCTTAAGTTAGGCAATTGGTACTTAAAAATCATCCCAAGTTGCATGATTTTGCTATTAAGAATGTCTTTATAATGGAGCTTTAATGTATTGACATAAAGTAGCTTAAATTTTATAAGTACTAGTAAACAATTAGGAAGAAAAAAGACAAATTATCATATACTAATGCTTACATATAGATAGGTCACCACAAAACTAGTCTAACTACATGTAAATGAAGAAGAAATAGAGACTAGTATTGCCCTGACCCATGGAATTGTTCCTTAAAGCTGGTCGATAGACAAAACATCAAGTCCAGAACATGGACACTGTAGTTTATATGTCCCTTATGGTAGATTGTTTTCCTGAGTTAATATCTTGGATACCTTAACGTAATCAATCATTCTTGATGACTAGAACTTATCATTACTGTCTATATGAGTTTATTGTAACATATCACAAACTATTACTGCTCTATTATCATTAATATTTTATCATCTTTTATGGTATGTGGCTGAAAATGTTAAGGTAGTCTTTGTCCTCTAATGGTCTTGATGTGATGATGTCCATATACATGTATTGTGCAACATTTGCAGTATGATAGCGTTACCTCATGGTGGCTGAATTTTGCCAAGTCACATTGGCGTCCCATTGGGGTAAAGTATGACAAAATGGTCTTTTTGTTGTATATTTGTCCCATTGGGCATCATACAACATTTTAATTATTTGTTGTGCTTTTGCCTTGTGAAGTTTAAAGCGAAAATTTATTTATACGAAAAAACTTTTACACAAGTATGACACCTTTTCCTGTCATGTTGGCTTAATTTTGTCGCATCTCTGTGTTTCCATGTTTTCCTGTGGGACGAAGATGCAACAGAATATAAAATTTTGTCATATGAGTGCATTTTCACTCTTTTGTCTTTTGCTTGCACATGCACACATTGGTAGACATCAATAGCATGATAAGCTGTTTAAATTACACTTTTTTTCACTAGTCTATAATGTGCATGTGTACAGTAATTAGAAGAAAAAGGGGCAAAAACACAATCATGCCACAGAGTAGATTCTGTTGCATCTTTGTCCCACGAGGCACCACACAGATGCCACAAAATGTATTTCAGTCACCATATTAGCCCACTATGGGAAGACTAGTCTTTTGTAAACTGATTCTTATATTTTAACAAAGGGTATAAATCTATAACTGATGGAATGTAACACATACATTTTAGAATGCACAGTAAAACCCCTCTAAACCAGAATTGCTCCAGATTGAGAAAAATTTCGGTTTGGATAGGTTCCTGAAATAGAGAGGTTTTACAATATGACTATAAGATTTGACATATGTGGGTATTAATGGTATACCAATTTTGACCTTGTTTTAAGTTTATGTGATCTTTGTTTGGTAGAATATGTATTTCAAGATGAAGTATTAGGTCCTACATAAATCTTGATTGGTCTTGTATGGTCGTTTTTCAGATGGGATACATTTGTATGACATTTTTTTGTTGAATGTGTAGTTTTAATGCTTTCCTAAATTGCTAGTTAAAAATGTGACAATTCCAGGGGTAATTGGATGTATCCAATTGCTCTTCCCTAAAATTATGAATTCTCCCTTCAAATTCTTTTATACAAAAAGAGATGCATCAAATGTTTGCTCTAGACAATATTTGACTTGCACACAGATGTTGTACTCGTATTCACACATACCTTTTGCATTGCTTAAAATTTTAAACTACTTTGTTTATTTTTATTCTCCAAGAAAATAAATCTATGAAAATCTTCTATCAATAAATAACTGCATATCTATGTGATGTTCGAACTTTGTAAATGTCTTAATCAGACAGCTAAAAAGTTGTTGCCAAAAGTTATTTCATAATGAGTTGAAATTTGCTTGTTTAAGCCAGATACCAATCTTGGAGAAATTGAAGCTTTTGGTTCAAACAATGTTTATTTACATTTAACTATAAAATTCATTACTCTGAAATATTGTTATTGAAATGTCAGGATTCAAAACACATTAAATATGAAACCTATGCGCTCCTTTTTATTGTTGGGTTTAATGCCATATCAACACAAAATTTAGTCATTTTACTAAAACCAGTGCACTTAAACTACCTTTCCTAGACCATTATCTATGACCAGTATTCACCTACTATTCCACATAGTCAATAATGGAGTAAAAACAGCATAATTGTTTTATTTTCATAGAAGGGTACATTTGTATCTCCAGCTTTGATGAGGCTCAACCAGCAACCCCTAGGGGACACTAGATTCAAACTCCTGTGCTAAGCATAGGCCCTACTGTGCCAAGGACCCAGGTTATCAACTGCATTTCCTTATTATGACAAAAAATGTCTGTGTAAATGTCATTCTGCAATGCAAAGAATATTGATTCATGGTCAGTTCCCAAATGTATGCCACACAAAGAAATATTGCCTTTTCATGTCAACATTAATCAATGACCTTTTCTTCATCAACTGTCAACATATTTTTTCTGATACTTCCTTAGGGAACTTACTGACATAATGTCTTTGTATATGAATTGAATTATACATACAATGAGGAGTACAATGATAACATATTTACTATTTGACACTGACCAGTCACTTTAATGTCACAGTTGTGGTCACAGTGGAAATACCATGTGGCTATGACATCACAAATGGTTTCAAGAAGAAAGCAGTGAAAAATCCACCTCAGCTCAGAATTTTAAAAGGCTTTTAATATTTTCATTCTTGTCAGATTGGCTTGATACCTACTGGAGGCTAAGCAGAAAAGTGTATATTATTTGCTGTGCATCACATCTCCAGCCCAGGTGGTGCAGGCTGTGCAGGATTTTGAATCTATAATTCCTTGGTTATATCCTTCCATGAAAATTCAATATTTAATATTTTCCTTCCTGGAAAGAGGAGTTTTCTGCACCTTGTAAAAGAGTAACAAGTGATGGTATTAAAAAATGTTTAGAAAAGTCGGTGATGAGAATAAAACCAAAGAAATCTGAATGAGATTTAGCAGTATTTTGAATCACATTGGCATAGTTTTCTTCATTAGAGTCGATGCAAATTGCTTAAACTGTTTTTAACAATTGTTAGTTGTGTTCAGTACTGTGAATTTCTGGGTACTGTCCTGAAACAATCCCATACATGAAGCAATATCCAGAAGCTTTAAGTTTGCATGTGATTACTTTTGATTCTTATTCTTTCCTTGTATTTGGACAATAATCTTTTTGTCCTCTCAAGTTAAAATGATCAAATAACATGAAGTAAGTCTTCTCTGTTAAAACAGAAACTCTAGTTTATTCAAAGGTAGAAATTTTCCTGATTAATAATGATTATATTTCCATCAAAGAACCAATGTATAACCAATATTCATTTGAAGTTAAAAGCAGTAGTTTCTCTCTGTGAATTTCTGAGAGTTTTTGTTTATATATCTTATTTTCATTCAATTAAAGGTAAAATTTAAGCATCAAAAGTGTGCTTTCTTTGTTAGGAGTGTGAGCAACCATTTTTGCCATAATGTTTGAAGTTTTGAAGGGCGTGCAGTATTATATAAACAGCATACACTTGTAGCATCATGGCTATTGATAATTGCAAGGTTATCTTTGGTCAGCCCAGGATTCTTGGTGGTTAATACCTGGGAATTAAAATTAATTGAAGCAACAGACACTTGAATAGGAACTCACTTGTCAGATAATTTTGTGAAGTGATATTTTTTAATAGCGGGATTCTTAAACTTTGAACACACATGGAACTTCTCTAAATACTTGAATAAATAAATTAGCAGAGATCTTGATTTAGTAATTGATTCTTTATAGTTTTATTGTATAGATGTTTTTATCATTTGAAGTACTAATAATATAGATCTGAGTTGAGGCATCTTCATTGAAAATTATCAATTATAATTGTTAGCTGGTGGTTACTTAAAATTTCAAGTTTTCCTATTTCTGTCTAATTTAATTACTGATTGCATGGCCTTTAAAATTGATAAAATTGTATAAAAAATCTAATAAAAGACAACAGAAAATCTCCTTTTCATTGTTTTACCTTAATGAATTTCAAAATGCTAGAAATCAAACACTTAAGTTATTTAATGCAATGTAAGGTACAAGTAACATCACATTTAACCATTGTTGTGGCTGTCAGTTGCCCTTCCTTCAGTTTCTAGATATACCTAGATCTCTGGGTCTGAGACTTTAATCTAGTACTTAGCACATATCCTTGCTAGTGGTTTAAAACTGCACTCCTTTATACAGAGGAAAGGCAAATGAATGACCATAGAAAATATTTCATAGCCAAACTTCTGAAATATAATATATATTATGTACATACATTTTCTAGCCTTTATACTAAAAGAACCTTGGTGGCTTAGCTTGTCTGACTGCAATTGTAACTTCAATCTGTAAACATGTCTGGACGTGGTAAAGGTGGAAAAACTAAGGGAAAGAGCCGATCCAGCCGTGCAGGACTTCAGTTCTCAGTAGGAAGAATTCACCGTCTCCTATGTAGGGAAACTACGCCGAAACTGTAGGTGCTGGTGCCCCAGTGTACCTCGCCAACGTTTTGGAATACTTGGCTGCTGAAGTACTCAAACTTGCAGGCAACACTGCCAGAGACAACAAGAAGACAAGAATCATCCCATGTCACTTGCAGTTGGCTATCCGCAACGACGAGGAATTGAACAAACTCCTCTCCGGTGTCACCATTGCTCAGGGTGGTGTTCTACCAAACATCCAGGCTGTACTTCTCCCAAAGAAGACCAAGGTCGCCAAGTAAATGGCTACAGCTACTGTACGCTAGTTGTACCACCTGGGTGCCACCCAGGAATGGAACCAAAAATGTCTGAATTTGCAGTCAGATATGTTAGCCATCAAGGTTCTTAAATGCTAGTGATATATCCAGTAGAAGCTGGCTCATTGACCCAAATATCAGACATAATTATATAGTGTACATTTTTATACCTACACTAATAGAATACTTACACAAATAGAATACCTACACAAATGGACTAATTATCACCTATAATGAGTCCTTGTTTTGTCTACTAGTGGTGCTTCTTGAAGACAAAGTAGTAAACAACTTCTTGGTACATCCATTTTTTGACAATTGTTAATCCCAAATGCTTATTTGAGAAATAATGTCAGCTATAGATTTTGATGTGATAATAGTAGAACTTTCTGAATAAAAAGTCATGTGATCACTATTAAATAAACTTGGCTACTCAATTTTGCCAACTTATTTTCGATTCATTCTATGTTTATTTCACTTTGAGACAGTTACTGACAATAAAATCTGATGTCATAATTATCAAATTTTAGATACACTGCAAATTGTTGTTACTCCAAGAAACAAGTTTGTTTAACTTAAATTTAGAGTGAAAATACCAGCAAACAGTACTATAAATTTATTATCATTACAGTCTATGTTATTGTTGGGCTTAAAGTACTATCCTTTGCATCTCTCAAAAGTTTCATGCGTTCACTTTCTCATTCACTGAGCTGCAAGGTCAGTGTGTAGGATTCTGGTTGCACGTGACAATCACTTAATTTTACGGCAACCATAAATACTGTTTGGACAACCAAAAATAATCAGGCAAGCTATAGTGCTTGCTACTGAAATGATCTGTTTGGACAACTACTTTCATATCCTAATTTCATAGACTGCTCTTGCCTATAATTTACGTTAATTGTTGGTGCTAATTATTACTGATTATTTTCATTAGCCTGTGTGTCGATATTGATATAAACCTTACTGGTAAATATTTGTCCGAGTGAGAATGTTTATAATAATAAATAGACTATTTCTTTAGATTACTTACCTGGGTATTGACCATCAAGATAATTATAACATAGTCAACAATGGTTTCACGTTGGTGTTGATCACATTAGTTAGTAATTAATTTAACACAATATTAACTCATGTTTGTCACTTCTACAAATAACCTATGATGTCATTGACTTTACCTTGTGTCTTTTGTTTATTAATTATGTAAGCGTTGACCTTAGTAGTGTCACACTTGTATGTTATTTTGTTGTATATTTTAGTTTACTTATCAATGAATGATGATGGTTATGGGGCATGATTTAAGTTATATAGATGGTGAAATTTGGTAATTATGGTGGGATACTTATTTTTGAATTAGATAGTCTGATTTCCAGAATTCACTTTCATATGACTTTCAGTTTGCTAGAAATGTTTTAGACTTGTTGCAATCATTGAATAAACTCTTTGTATTGTAAAGTTATCCATGAAAATGTGGTCCATAAAAATTATAGTGTCCATATTATTTCTTCAAAGGCTTCAGCGTCCAAGGTTTTGATGAAAATGGTTTCCTCAGGAAACTATAGTTAAGTTGTACTATAAGAATTGTCAAAATTTATTGTATTAACTGTTTTAAAACAGTCATAATACTGGGACTCTTTATCGTCTCAAATTAAGCATTTGGGACTTAAATATTTCTTGATTTTGCCATAACCTTTGGTAGTGTTTGAGCAGAACTAATATAGGTATTGGGACTGAAAAATACCCTTGCCATGTTAAAAAATGGACTCTTCAATACCAGCTTTTTGTTTTGATAAATTAAAATCATATTGATCATTCAAAGAATAAAAGGAATTTTGTAAATATTTAAGTCAAAAGGTTCATTGCTTTATGTCTTAAAAAGAAATAATCTCCACTATAATGCTTTAATATTATTTATTAAGTTCAAAGGCTGGATAACTCTCATAGTTCTAACTTTATTGTATGTAACAATGCTCTTGTTATAAGCTGATCTAAATACATATAGAATCAATCAGTCAGTGCAAAACTAGTTCAAATATATGTATCAGTAAATAAAAAAGAATGTAGACTTTAGTTTGCTTTGACCTACATTGAAATGTAAATGACCTAGAATCACTATTATCATTGATTATTTGATTTCTGTTCTGTTCCATTCTCAATGATATATAATAGGTTATAAGTGATGTCAAAATTATTTTAAGTAGACTCTTACTTGAAAACAAACATCATTCTGTGCTTTGATAATTTTCAATGAGACCACATAAGAACCCAAAGGCTTTAAATTTACCAAAAAGCTCACATTTTACCAGAACTCAAGTAGTTCTATACTATTTCTATAAAAAAACTCATGTTACAGAATGTATTGACTGTATCAGACAGTCTTGTATGATGCTACTAACTGTGTTGCAGACAATTCTTATAATTGGCTTGAAAACCAATTAACACTGTTACAAAATATAGTGCTCTCCAAAAGTTCTCAAAAAAAGAAACATTAAGAGTCAATCCAACAATCTCCAAAGTTACCATTATTACCGGTATTTAGCTTACAAACATAATTATGATTTTAACTATGTTACAAATGTATATGAATAAGCTTTAATAATTATAATGATAGTTGAATTACTTGCAGTGACTTGCATGACCTGCATGCTTTTCAAAATGTTTTTTTTCCAAGAACATTTGGAGGCACAGTGTATTTCCATATCTGGTCAAATAGAGAAATGTCAAGGAATAACTGTACACTTTTATTACTCTCACAGTTCTCCTTGTATATCAGAGTGGAATGTTTGTTACTGCTATATTTATTGGATACTGATGTTATGTGACAAGTATACAACAGTTTTTGTCCAATATATTTGTTCATAGTGAGATAGGATGAGAGGACAGTTTCTGCTGTTATAAACAGAAACACAAACTTAGTTTACACAAGTATAATACAGGATGTCTTCAATGAACAAATGCACGAATTGTCATCACCTCAAAATGCTTTAAAATATTAAACAATTTCATACAAGTTTTTTCAGTTCTTTTTATGATCTACTGTGAAATGAATTGTTATTGAATAAAAATATATACTTAAAAATATCATCAAAAACGAAAGAAAAATATGTAAAGTTATTCCTCAGTTATTCCTCAGTTTTGGAATAATGTTAGTGAATGCTCTTCTATAAGGAACACACCTATGTATGATAGCGAAGGCAGTGAGACATTAAACAATATACTTTATTTTTTGTTGTTGTTAGGTTTAACGCCATAGCAACACATTGTATAGGTCATATAATGTTGTCCAGCTCTCCTAACCTAGCTGACGTGGACCCTTGTCTGTAACCAGTACTCACCTACCCTTCCACAATGCTGGAAACTTCTCCATATACCTTATAAATGGAGGAAAATTGACATTATTGTCAAATTTTCATGGAAGGGCATAACCTCCTGGGTGAGATTCGAACCCGTACCTCCTTCAGGAAACTAGATTCGAAATCCCAGCATTCTACCAAGTGCGCTACTGACCCGGGTTATACAATATACTTACTGGTACATATATAATGTACAAACAAATGTACTGTCATGATAATCACTACTGACATTTACATCTATATGGATTATTACCTGTATATAATAAAAAGTATAATTATTCTCGCAGTATGAATTAAGAAGCTTGTACAAATAGGTACACTTTATTACAATACTTAATGCCAAGAAATATTGAACAATTTGCCAAGATACTTTTCTATGATATTTGTGTCATTGTTACATTTGTACACTAAACATTTACAGTAAAAACATTGGCTCATGTTTTTTGTGTCGATTTTTATGTGTTTACTAATAGTATTCACGTTGTGCAATTACTTCTGCATATCAGAGCATTATGCTTCTTGACGTCAATTTGGTATTTTTTTTACATGTTTACCTATATTTTACAAAATACAATAGCTTGGCTTCTAAACATGAATGCATCATACCTGATCATTATCTTCACATGTATCTGATATCCAGAGTCTGCATATAATAGTAATTTTAGTCCTCTATTAGAGGGGACTCTAGGTTAACTCTCTTGTCTGTCCATCTGTCTGTCTGTCCATTCAAATCTAGATTTAGAGATTTCTAAAAAAGTATGCAAGCAATTCATATGAAACTTGGTATGTAGATAGTTGGCAATGTGTAGATTATACACAGCACTGTGATTTCTTCTTCTGGCCAAGTTTGTAGTTGCTAAAACTTTGTATGTTTGAGTAAAAATTTGAGGTGTTTCAGTGTATCTAGTCTTTTTTCTGGGTGACCTTAATTTAAATGTTAAAGGCCAAGGTGGCAACCATGCATAAATTAAGTTAATCTTTGGCCATGAAATATGCAAGTCACTGTCTATGTTATAAACTGTACTGGTGCAGTGAGCATCATTCCATACAACTTATAATATCTGTTTCTGTTGATTTGATTTTCTGTCATACTTGCGTAAAACCATATAATTTCCTAAAAACGTTATGAATTTACAGAAAATTGGATCATAGCTTAATTACATTATCTGGAATTTTTGTTTAAGAGTTTTTAATGTATTTATAATATGTATTGTTTTATCTACAATTCTCTATGGTATCGAGAACTTTCATTCTGTGAGCCACTAGGTCTATGTCATGTTCACTTATAACTGTGACAAGAGGACAATTTTCACAGTTTAATAGAAACTCCCTGTGGAGGTTACTTCCCCTGATCAAAAAGGAGTAGCAAAGTGTGATGTAACAAGTGTGAAGAGTGAACTAAACCTTTTATTGTTTTCTTCTTGAAACCTTAGCATGTTTGATGTCATAGTCACATGGTATTGCCACCATGTGATAGGAAGAGGAATCTAATGATGACCTAACTGCTGTGAAGCAAATTGAAACTTGGCTGGAAATGTCATTGTATTGACTATTGTCACTGTCAGTACTAACTTCATCCACTCAAGAATTCAAACTTATTGGTTTTCCACCGATACAAACAAACATTCAATACTATTAGTGAATTTTATAATTGGTGTGTAGATTTAAAAAAAAAGAATAATCTACATGTCAAAAATAAGGATGGATAGATTATATTAAAAATATTTTTTTCATTTTCTATAAAAAACAATTGAGCAATATCTACACTCCAGTCTGAGCCACACACTACAATAAATACTTTGCTACACAATGGTGTGGACTCACATGTTATGCCATAAATGGACAAATCCAAATTAAAATGAAAATAAAACGGCATCTTTTGAAAACTGATTTATATCATTAAGAGTGCTTTTTCTGTTACAATGTAGAAAATCTATGTTTGTACCACATCAGTGCGAGTGGAAAACTGCAATATTTTGGTTTTATATAACATCTATAGTTAGAATAGGCCAGTGACCTTGGATAGGATAGTGAACCTTAGTTATTTGTTGATATATAGTGTCCAAATTATCACCAATATTGTTGTTGATACCTGGCAGATTGTATGATATAATTGTGATGTATTGTTTCTATTATATAACAATTATTATATTGACATCATACTGTGTGACTGTAATTGATGACATCAGCTAACTAACATCACATCTGATCTTCATTAAGGTACTTTCCTAAACTAACTCTTCTATGAAGGAGTACTGTAAAGACACTTAGCAAAACTAACTCTTCAATGGAGAAAAGCTGTAAAGGTATTTTGCAAACTTACTCTTTGATGGAAAAGAGCAGTAAAGGTACTTAGCAAACAAACTCTTCAATGGAGGGGACTGTAAAGGTAATTAGTAAACTAAATCTTCCATGGAGGAGAGCTGTAAAGGTGCCTTGTAAACTTACTCTTCAATGGAGGAGAGCTGTGAAGGTGCCTTGCAAAACTAACTCTTTAATGGAGGAGAGCTGTAAAGGTGCCTTGTACTTATACATTACAGGAGGCTTCAGGCTATGAAGTACATTTATAAAGTTATCTCCTATAATTGTTTAATAATATTATCAAATAAAGAAATGAACCGAAATGGACCAGTTTATTAGAGATGTCTAACTTATCTCATAATTTTATTTTGGTAGCACTGTATTTAGTTCCTTAACACTGAGATTTAAATATATTATGGCACAATTTTCTTCTTGTCGACAATTTGGTCCGTTATTGATACATTTACAATTTACATTATATACCATCCGTCAATTACTGACAATGATGGACGTTTACATTTACATAAATATATCCCAATTTTCTTAATGTTTAGTATTACTCATCTTAAAAAAGAATAATGTTCATATATAACTACAAAGTATAGAATTTATGATCTATTTTCATAACTCATTATTCCAGTCAGTTGATCTGTAAAATTTCTTTATGTTTATATCATCTCATATACATATCATACTAGTCTAGTTCTGTATTCATGCTAACAGAAATCTGTCTGTTGAAGTGAAAATTTCAAAAAAATTATCAGAAAGGAATAGAGACTAAATTTCTTCCAGAAAGTTTGATGTATTAGATTTAATGTAACAGGCTAAAATTTCAACTTGTTTAATATTTCAATTTGTTTAAAGCTCATATTTTGTCCGTATTTTGGACTTTTGTAAGAGAGGGTTGAGATTTCCTGCATTGTGTGGCAGTGGTGCTCTTTTATAGTAACAAATGTATATGGTTTGATTAGCAATGTTAAGAATTGTTAGATGATTCAAAAGAAAATAATTATCATAGCTGTTAAAGATTTACACTTCAATGAAGTTAGGCACCCATCTTCTAAAAATTTCATTTTTACTGAATTAGATTTTATATACTATAGGTAAAAGTTTTGCTATTACGATCACCTTGATTATTGCAAATCATGAGAATTTTTGACAAGGTCCGAATGTTTAATTTAAGAATAAAATGATCCCTATATTAAGACCATTTCACTATCAGGACCATCAAGTTTTGATTGTCCTAGAAGTGGTACTTTACTGTAACATCTAAATTCTCAGTGAAATATAATCCAGGATTTGGATTATACTAGAATTGTTTTGAACTGGCCATGAACTTGGGGATAGATTTACAATAGAAAGATTTAATTGATCAATATGATAACAATGCTGATTGATTTGTTTTTGTTTTTAATTGTTTCTGATGGAATTTGTTGAGGAAATCTGATAACTGTTCTTGTTGAAAGACATGAACAGGTTTCTTGATCAATTTATGTAGCAGAGGTATAATACAGCACTTGTTTTCCCTTGCCTTCAAGCTAGCTATTATGGCAATGTGTTTGAGTGTCCGCTTATGACCTGGAATGTTATGGGTTGGAATCTCAGTTCTGACTGGATTTTTATTAGGTTACATTTCGCGCCCAACATTAATAACCCACTAGGAATTGTGTGATTGCACCATAAGATAGTCCCACAGACAATCATGCTCAAAGAACTTGAAGACAAATTCTGTTAAGCAGGGAGAGTATGTAGCAGCGGTAAAATACAGCACTTGTACTTCCTTGCCTTCAAGCTTAGCTTTTATGGCAATGTGGTTGAGTGTCCACCTACATCTTGGAAGGTCATGGATTCAAATCTTAGTTTGGCCCGTGGATTTCTTATTGGGTTATATTTATGTTCATGAATGTTGATTAAGACACTGTTGCAGTACTTTCTATGAATTGTTCATAAATGGTTAGAATCATATTTCATGATTTCATGGACATCATTTCGCACATATATAATACCCGTGCTACCATCACAATGTGCAACTAATATTGTAATTAGTGACAGCTGTATTAGGTAAGTTTTTGTTAGACAATACTTTATGTACAATATCTAGACAGCAACAGTATCCGTCATATACTATAACACTACACTAACAATGGCAAAACATTCACAGACTTATGTTTTATATTGGAATCACAGCACTCTGCTATCAGAGTCTGATGTAAGTTCTGACATCAGCCTGTACTGTTTAGTTGTTGCACTGCTGCACTCTGCTGGGATGATGTATTGTTGTGCATCAACCAAAAAGTTTTTAGTATTGGAATGGCTGCATGCTACATGTATTATGAAACATTTATGTTAGATATCTACCATTGTGTGTAGGTGTTAGATATGCTACCAATGTACTTGTTACATCCTAAAATAATCATCATATTAGACAACTATATCTTCCTGTCAGTCACTGACATATGCAGATCTAGCGAGGAGGGGGGGGGGTCCGGGGGTCCAGACCCCCCCCCCCCTGATATTTCCAAAATAAATCCGTCCATGAGTGTTGTTTTTTACTGTAAGCCATTTTTAAGTAGCATGAAGCATTTTATCTCAGGCTCACTTTGCTCTCCTTTGTGCTTAACATAGATCCAATTTTTTTTGTTGCATTGTTCTGCAAACTGTGTATGGCGCCAACATCTTTTGTATGCACTAAATTATAAATTTATCAGTTGATTTCAAAAAGCAAAGCCTTAGCTGTAAGTGTATGCATAAATTTGTTAAATTGAATAATTTGTAATTGAGAAAGTGGCCACTGATAGAACTTTGGGAAAAACTACAAGTTTTGAGATAATATACCTTTTTGGTTCATTCAGTGCTTTTTACTGAGAATGTTGCCAGGTGTCTATGTATAGTCTACATCCTTTTTACTTGACATTTTAGTAAGACTAAATTTTGCACTGACCCATTATATATTTAATTACACTTCAAACTTCTTCCTCAGTCTATGTAGTTAATGATTCTATATTTATCTGCATACTTCAATTATGTAACTGATCTACTTTCATCTAATATGTCGGTGAAATTCCTGACAAATTAGTTCCTGAAGAGTTCTCTTATAGCTTAGAGGGATTCTATCAGGATAATTGGCCGAATGTTCTAGAAATATAAGAATATTAGAGTTGTCTCCCTTGGAATAAAATCTCAGTCATTTATAATTTTAGGCAATTATAAATGTATACATGTATTTTACTTTACATACTTATGTAGAACTATAAATTGTTTGAAACATATTGAAGAGATGTCGTTTATGGGAAACATGTAAATTTTAAATGTTTCTGAAATTTATTTTTATCTGCCTAACAATGTTGAGTATTTTTGGGGTAAATGAGATGGGTAGGTGGAGCTTTGTCTGTAAAGGTCAAACTGTGAGTGATTTTTACTGACATTTTATTCTTGGAATGAAAAACCTGTTTGTGCTATTTGTGAATTTTGTCAGGTTGCTTGGAATGAGAATCCATTATTAATTTACTATTGCCTAAATTGCCCTGTCCTAAGTAATTCAGTCAGTCCGCCAGGCTAGCTCAGTGGGTAGCAAACAGTCTCCTGATTGAGAGGTCATTGGTCAAATCCCAGGCTGGGCATACTTTTGTGGAGATTGGTTATGAAATAAATTCTATGGCCTTTCTCCCTCCTACCACTGATTCATAATCATGTATAACAGCTGTCAGTCTTTTACAGAAGTATGAGCCTAGTAACTGGCTTACAGCTAAATCAAGTGATTTAGCCTTTCCAGGAACAGTGAGTATATTAACTGACAGCCATGAAATGTCATAAACAATGCCTTGCTATGACGTTAAACCCAACCATAAAAAAGTAATCCAGACTGAATACTTATTTTTGAATCTTGTTCTCTTTGAACCATGATTGATGATAAAATATAAAGTATAATAATGATTGATCATAAACAATATTATGAAATATTGATATACTGGGTACATAGTTAATTATGTAATACAATGCAGTAAAATATTACAAACAATTTACATATTTCATAAGTTTTATTTCAAGTTTTACCTATCAAAGTAATGATGGGTGGTACTAGCTGCATAGTGGGCGGGACTAATTGTCTTTGAACTTCATATAACACTCTGTAGAATGTGATGTAAATGTACTTAATTCTATGGAAATTAATTGATATTATAAGGCTTTGAAGACAAATATGCTATTGCTAGCTGTGATAGTATTATTCTTCATTTGATGTAAAGAATATTTCTAAACATGCTATTTATGTTGGTCCTTATGATGGATTATAATAATAATATTATTCAATATGCATCTTATAATGATAAACCCAGCCTTAAAATTTATATAGCCTTGATTTATAGCTTTGAAGTGTAGAACAAAGAAATCAACTAGCCTGACTATATGAAATATGTAACTTTAAATGTCTGAATCTATTTTCACTAGTCTCTGGCTCAGTATGAAGAAACAAGACAGACTAACAGACAAACCCTGTAAAAATTATAGTCACCTCTGATTAAAATAAGCTTTATGTAATGTTGCATAGTATCACACGCCTGTGAAATAAACACAATGAACATAAAATGGCACAAATTCTTGAACAGTTCAGAAGAAATTTATTTCACGAACTATCCAAGGTTCTTAAACAGTTCATGAATCACAAATACAGAACAGTTCATGAACTATTCGCATGGGGAAACAATAAAATGTTCATGAACTGTTTGGTTCCTGTAAGATGATGAACTGTTCATGAACTTTTTCTCTGCATGAACTTTTCAAGAATCTTTTCCAGTGCAAATTCATTGTGCTATTTTATCTTCACGAACAGCGCAAGAAGAGTTCAAGTTCATGGACTTAAGTTCATGAACAGTTCTTAAACTGTTGACCCAGTCATTTTATCTTCATGAAAAGTGCTACATGATTGGAACATGTTCAGTCATGTTTGTTCTTGTTCTGAACCACTGTCAACATGACCAAATGATAACTGCAGGCCATTTCGATATTATTTTTGAAAAATAAGTAAAACTGTTTTTTTTTCTTCATACATGATCTCAATTACAAAATGCATTCTAAACTGATATATTGAGTAATGTGAGATGAATTGAGTTTCACTGGTATTCCACTTTGAATGGTATTTTGTCTAGTTTCAATGTAATTCTGATATTTCTGATATCAAGCTTTCTGCTCTTGATTGCAAGTAATGAAAATAAATAAGCTACCACTGTTACTATTGAAAATTTAAAAGACATACAGAGTCAAAGATTCCATCATAAGAACAGTTTATAAAAGCAATATGGTTATTCAAAAATTGTTATCCGAAAATATGTACACTTATACTTACTTGTTTTTATCAATTGTGTCATGCTGCAGATTTTTTTTAATTAAATAAAAGTTTTCCATATTGTCTTTGCATCTTTTATAAGTTGATGATGCCTAATAACAATTCAACTTTTAGTAAAAATCTTCTTTTTTTGAAATTGGCGGTAAAGCACTTTCGGCCATCTTTAAATTTAAAAGTTGATGTTAAAACCCAGTATATTCATAAAGTTAATATAAAGTAGTCTCCCCTGAATTTAGGAAAAATGAAACTTGAGGCCTCTAAGTAATATTTTTCAAGGATCATAACACTACTTGACAATGGATAGATTATCCTGCTGTTTTATTATTTTTTTGTTTGGATTAAAGCCATAGCAATATTCCACTATATGCTGGGAATTCAGTGTCAAAAAGTTGGACTGTTTTTGAATTGTTCAAGAACACATCATGAACTAATGATCTTCATTAAAAGTTCATAAATAATTCATGATCTTAGTTCATGAACTTTTTAAGAATTTGGGTTGTTATTGTTTTGCTCTTGAACAGTTCATGAACATGCTTTAAGAACAGTTCATGGACAAAAGTTCGTGAACTTTTGTTAAGAATGTTAATATACAGTTCATGAACTATTCATAAATGTCTTGAAAGGTTCATGATTTCATGAACAGCATTTCACAGGGGCAGAGCTCAACATAACAGGTCATCAGATTGCCCCTATATTTGGAATAGGGCAATTAGTTAATGCTAGTGTAAACATTTGGTTCAGGGCAAATAAAATATGTAGAGCTGCTTGTCTAATTGGGTAACTTACTTTAAAATTAATATTAAGTCGTGTATCAAAGAATAACATTAATCTTCCAAACCATAGGGCTAAGGTGGAGCTTAGCACTCACATTCAATAATAATCTGGAAAGTAAATTATTGTGACATAACAATATTTAGGAAATTAGACTTGATAAATGAAGGACTTGTATACTGCTAGGCTATCAGGTGGAGGGTTGATAAAAAAGAACAAAGCAGGGTAAAAATAAATATACAGATATCTGTGGGTTAGATAAAACCTGTTTTTAACTGATGACTGAGTGACTTACTAACTTAATTACTTGTATCAGTGTTAGATTGAGATGTTATAAATTGAATACAAACAGAATCATCATTGATATGTCTTATCTTATAACATCATCTCACACACTTAATCCCTCAGCTTGATGAAATATTGTAAATTAGAAAATACCAGACTTGATTGGAACACTCAGCTTCAGTTCTACAAAGTTCTGCTCAGTTCTGTTCAGTTACTCTTGGAATATTATTTTTTTCATTTTGAAGTGTTATAATCTCATCTGATCTGATTATCTTGTTTATTTGTGTTATATTGCTCCATTTATAAATGTAACAAGATAAACATAATGAACTTATTACATTTTTTCCAAATTTCCTGACATATTTTCCCTGCAGGTTTCTTTACAGTCAGATAACCCATATACTTGTACTTTAAGGATATTTGTTAATTTTTGTCTAAGAATAATTTTTGTTTCAGAATGAGCTCTAAAAATCTTATTTTCAAGCATGGTGCATCGCTCATTACCCACAGTTGATAAATGTAACTATACCCACACACTAGTGATGAGTCATTTTGTCTGTCCATACATCTGTCCGTCCCTCCTTCCATCCGTCCCAAATCTAGTTGGGCTAATAACTCCACCATGGGTTGATGAATTTTAGAATTACTTGGCACAAATGTTTACTGTGACTGGACAGTGTGGGTCAGAAAGCAAACTAAAAGTGACTAATTTTAGTTGCTAGACTTTTGTTCACAGTTCCTGGTGTTAACTAATTCATAGAAACTTAATTTACAGTGTTTATATTCACGACAATACATATCCTCATAGGACATGACAGTACAATATTATACAATTGTATTACTGTGTACATGGTGTTTGTTAAAAAAAACTTGAGTCAATCATCTTTCTACAAGTTATGATTTCATTCTATAACTTACAAGGTTTAAGGTACAAATATTGCTATATCAACTTACACTTATCCCTAACCGTAGACTTTGGTAAATTGTTTTTCTGGCTTATGTAAATTACTTACTGAATCACATTGTCAGGCTAGTTGATAATTTTGCCCTTTACTTTAATACAGCGGGCTAGTACCTGAGAAAATTTAAGAAAATGACTTGTTTTTAATGGAAAAAGACACATAATTTTAAATACTGAAATAAATATTTTATTCTATTGGTCAAATTAGTCATCAATAGACCCATAAGATCCAACAAAACATTTGAAATATAGTAATCTTCATCAGCAACAAACAAACGTCATCATTATCATTATCATCATCATCGTCATCATTATCATCATCACCATCACCATCATTGTCATCATCATCATCATAGTCCTCCTTTTCTTCATCATCATCATCACCATCAACATCATCATCACCATCGTCATACATTGTGTACATCCACATTATGTACAAGTTTATAAACAGTTTTATCACTAATGATCATCTTAACTATCATGTTACTACAAAATGCTACTACAGATAATAAACCTGTTCTATTTTTATATACAGTATACTGTTTTCTTCATTATTCTGTACTATTTTCTTGCTGTATGATAATGTTTCTACAGTAACAGTAAAGTTTCACTATTAGGACCATCAAACATTATACACTTATTTCATTGGTGTTTGGGGAACAGTCAAAACTATTTTTATTTACAATAAAGATAGTTTCAGAAGCGGATGGCATTACGTGTGCTTAGCAAGTCCCGATTCTCAGCAAAAGTTCGAGATCCCTCTCTTCAATGTCTTCAAACCGCGACATATCGTAGATATTTTCAACAGAATTTACTTTTTTCTACTTTTTCGTTTGGTAACTCTAAAGACGCTTGCAATCATCTCGCTCATTGGACGCTTGGAGTTTTTTTTAATGCGGTTACTTCCCTTGGGACTGCACTCTATGAAACAGTTCGCACGTAAGGGCATCAGTCCGCACGCGAGGGCAACAGTCAAAACTGTTTCATGCGCAGTGGCGTTGCGCAGTAAAACATAACAGGTTTAATCCCGTTTCACTCAGAATAGTTGAAAAACAGTTAAAAATAGCAAATTGACATTTATATAGAGCATTAGGTAATAATTATTGTTTTAATAGTAGATGGTCTAAATTATAGGTTCCTTTTTCTTTTATCAAATTATGCAATTGGGACTAAAAACTCTCCAAGAATTGAATGATTTTGAAGTATCTAAGGTAGTCTCTGTAGCAGAACTTTACTGTATATATCTGATGTACATTGTTTCCTTTCATACTTGAGAAATGATGTTTATTATCATAATTTAATGTATAAAACAATAACATGTAGACATCTACTGTTTTCTCAGATTGTATCTTGCATTTGTTGTTGATATATGATACGTTTTGTTATCACTTCTATAAAAGATTATGATTATGCATCCTCTGTTAATGAATTTCTTAGCAATATTTTCAAATAATTGCTTGAACATTATCATCACATCAGTTCTACTCAATGTAGTTGAACTGTTTGATAAAATTGCTAACCAAGGGAATAAACTCTAAGTCATATACACAGTTGATTTTTGTGAAGATTTGTCTCCCTTAGATTTAAAAAAATCTTAGAAACCAGGCTAGCGTATTATCATTAATTTAGCTTTACAATATAGTGTGGTTTACCATGAAAATCAGTCGTAAGACCTTAGATAATATGGGTCCCTGGGCAGCATATAATCCAAGATCTAATGATAATGTAACAAGAAAATATAGAAGGATTTAGGACTAAAATAAGGTGCAGAACTGTTGATAATATGAGCTTGTGGTATTTTGTGATGTCCAATTCAAATATTTTATCTTTATATTACAGATAGAGTTACTGACTCCAAAACAGAATGGTTCCGTGGAAGATGACCAGGAGAAAAAGAACCCATCCACAATACGTGGTATGTGGAAAAAAGCATTTAAAACTTTGAAAAGTTCATCGTCTGTCGAAAAACTTGTAAGTATTTACCCAGTGTCAACCTGAATTATTTGTATATTGTTTTGTGATCTCTAATCATGGCGTTTTTACAGCTGATACACAGCTATTTTTCATAAGATTTAAAAGAAAATTAAGTTGTTTATTTCTCTATGTTAGAATTTAAAAATACATGCAGTTTTCTATATTTTTGTAGACTGATACACTGTCATTTGTTTTGATAGGCTTTCCTTAATTTTTATTTTGGCATATTAAAGCTCATGTCTATGTTTTATTCTACAACACATTGGCGGATCCAGCGGGGGGGGGGGGGGTCAGGGGGGGGGAAATGTACATGTCTATTAGTGTATTTCTTGCTTGTAATTAATTTTTAAGTAGATTGAAGCAATTTTTCTCTGTGCTTAACATAGATTTAATGGTTATGTAGTTTTTATTATCAATATGTTGCATTTTTTTTCTGCAAAATGTGTATAATGTAGTTGTGGTTCGAGGTTCGGACCCCCCTCTAGAAAAGTTCGGACCCCCCCCCCCCCCCTGGAAAAAATATCTGGATCTGCCCCTGCACAGTATAGAAAACTGTATGTAAATTTTGTTAATTAAGTGTAGATACTCTAATATTTTCAGAATAAGGGACATTAGTCAGTTATTCCCCTTGTATACTATTCAAATAGGTAGATCCAATCAGTTTGAATACTCAGATTTTACCATTACTTTTCAATGTCAACTTGCCACAATTAGTTTTAAATAACTTTTTTGTAAATGACTTAATTTGTTTTAAAATCAAGCTATGTATTGTTAGCGTAAAGGACTATCTAAATTTCATCAATCCTGTTAATATCTGAAATAACAAGAAAGATATTTGATAAAACATTTTGTTATCCTTACATAGAAATTCAAAAATAAAGTCCAATGATTCAAACTAATAGGACCTACTTACCAATTGGATTGTTTCAGATTTTATCAAGGAAAGATAACTGACAAAAGTCCCTCATTATATAATGGGTATACACCCTCATGGGTGTGCAAATTTATTAACTTAAAGATATCTTTGACTTGACTTAGTTTAAAATAATTATTTGTACTAAGTATTAATATGCATGGACAAAAATCATTTAGCACAGACAGTGCATGTATTGAATGGCCAAAAACTTTTGTCATTTAATAAACACATGTATATTTCAACCATTTCCATACATACAATTAAGATAGTAAACCTTTTTAGTCTACAAGAACTATAATAGTATATGATATGTCTTGTATTTTATTCTTGGTTATAATTGACAATACTAATTGTGCATCAAAAGTAAGGGACATGCATGAGGTCAATCACCAGGCTTTTATCAGACTAGGTATTAATATAGAAAAATAGTAGTCTAACTACAAATAAATTTCTTTTAGTTTTATTGCCCAAGCTTTCGGCTAGTTGCCTTCATCAGGGTTTAAACATATTTAAAAGAAGTGATGTCGACGTCATGCGACGTCACTAGTAACGGCATGATATTTTGCATGACTAGACAGTAACAATTACTCGGTGGCAATACTAGTTGACCTTGACATCACAAATGCTACGGTTTCAAAGAGAAAAATGTAAAAATCCACCTCCCCTTAGGGTTTTGAAAAAATGATTATCCTATTCATAAAAGGGCAACAACATGTCACTGTAGCAGTCTGAAAAGGAGTAGTTTTTCAGAGTGTTAGCAAAAAATATTAAACTGACATTTGAGATGAGATGTGCAGCAAGTAGTATACACCATTTCTGCTTAGCCTCGAGTAGGTATCATTACAATCTGACAATAATTAAAAGATTTACAGCTCTTTAAAATGTAGTGTAAAGGCTGAATTTTTTACAGTTTTCTTCTTCAAACTGTAACATTTGTGATGTCTTAGTCACATGGCATTGCAACCGTGAATAAAACAATATAGATCAAGATATCAATACAGTCAACATCCTGTTAGCCATGTTATATATTAGGGTTTGTTGTCACATGATCTACAACATCAACTAATAAGGTAAACTCCCTCTTGTTTTAACCATTTAAAAACAAATTATACAATGACATCCAAAGGGACATTAACTAAGTCATAAAAATTCTCAATTGGTCGTGTAAATTTGTATAATTCCAAATCCTTTGCACAAAAACGGAGTCCAGTGTTTCGACAAGTGCAAGCACTTGAAGAAATTTGAGTGTTTGTATACCCTTTGAAGATTATGTGACTATAATCTCTGAATATGGAAATATACTGCACTGTTATACATGTATGCTTTTTCTGCTGATTCTTTTATGTTAACCAAAAACATAATAATTTTAGTTATTTATTTCTTTTAGTTTTGTTGATAGAATTTGTTTCTTCTGTTGCATATTCGCTGCAATATTCTAACACAATTTTCTATAACTATTACTGTTATTTATTGCTTTGTTTATTTTCCTTCATATGCATATATATATGCATATACATTGCTTTAAGAATGTCCTGCATATATTTACATGTAGTTAAGAGGTTTTCTGTATGTTTTGCTTTTAGCTTTTGTTTTTGTTCATTCAGAACCAAGATTGCAGCACTTTGATTTGTATTCATTTGCTCTGCATTTTACTTAGTGAAATAATTAGTAGCATTGTTGTAGTATCACGGTCATTTCTCTTCACCTTTACCTATCACTGTGTCCTTTAAGTCTTTATTGATTCACCAACAGTGTTTTATATGGATATACTTAAAGCATGTATTAATAGCAACAAAACATTATAAATCTGCATTGTTACTGGCTTAATAGAGGCATAAACTTGTGCTATTGAATTGACATGTACTATACATGTATGTCACGGTACTAACCTGTTCAAATTATGAGGTGAAGGATATGCATGGAAGCTAGATAACACATTAGGGAGAGCACTCGCCTTGTAAGTGAGGGGTCCTGTGTTTGAGTTCCAGTCAGGCTGCATATTTTTCTTACCCTGTGACATTTGGCGCCCAATGTGGAACTGTGACTTAAATACTTGATCATTGGAGAAACACTTTAAATGCTCTTAAAATGGCCTTGAGTTCTTAAATTATGAGATATTTTTTTGTTTGTGGTGGAGTATGCCACAGTACATACCTGTTCACAATATGGAGAGAAGGATATGTAAGGGGATAGATGGCTTAATCAGGAGAGCACTAGCCTTTTAAGTGAGGGGTCCTGGGTTCGAAACCCATATATATATAGTTTATTGCACTTCAATAGGTCATAGGCTTATGTAAATTACATTATATGATAACATACATTTTTTTTGTAATTACATTACATCAATATAAAGGCACAGAATTTTATATGGCCTATAAGACAGAAATACAAATATATATTATATATAAGATATTTTAACCCACATGTGTGTTTGTAATTTCATTATAGTTTCCTTGGTGATTTCTTGACATTTGCTTATCTCATTTAACATTTGTGATACTGTTAAAATTAATTCCATGTTCAACAGTTACTGCTGTTACAATAGTTGTACATGACATACCCAGTGCAATTATTCACAGTTTATTTCATTATGATCTATACTTTCCTAGAATTATTTTAATTGCACATGTTCTTGACCACCTTTATTGTTATACTAATTTGACCTGATTAAAACATCACTTGTGTAATTGTTCTCTGCATTAAGCTAGTGCCTTACTTAAAAGTGGCTTACATTTTTTCTACAAATTTACATGTATACATGGTGCTTTGTTACATGTGTACGAAGTTATTCTGGAGACTCATTTTGATTAACCAGTATCTTGTGTCAAAGCAAGAATTCAAACCACTAATTAACCCTTGACTTATTGGCAAATCAGCGGAAATTAACCATTTTCCATCTTGATGAGATTGGGCTATTTCAAGATATTTTTTAATATTTCATTATTGATCGACTATTTAAAAGAGATGTAACTTCTCCACATTATCAATTGGGCAATTGTCCTAGAAAAGTCTATTTGACCCAAATCCAACTTACCATGGCAGTGCTTAAATAGCCTGTCTTTACCTTACCTCCAGAGTCACGCAGTCATTTCTTTAACGCCATACATACAGTGTTGTACTTAACATCTGTACATATCAAATCAAACCTTTAACTACAGTGGTAAATACATGCACATAATCACAGACTTAAGCGACACTTCGAGCCAAGTGTATAATTAATCACCTTATTAGGTGTTGAATTGATTTATCCATATTAGGTGGTATGGTGATAAGTTGTAGCTGTGTGATATTTTCATCAGTATTGTGCACTCATGTTTATAAGTAAGTGAAGTATAGATTATATACTCGCCTGTCACAGCCTCACAGGTGGATGGTAGTGTTTCCTTCATCTGTCATTTACAGTATTTGTTATATGACTTACTCTAACTACAATATTGGAAAACATCAATTAACTATCATTGTTTTGATAGGAAACATGTGATCCAGACGTTGTTTCATTATGTTTCATTTCTGTTATTATTATGGCTATATTCAGCTACAGTTCGTGACTATGGAAATATTATGTGATTCTGTGAAATTTTCTGGATTATTTTAATATTTTTTTTTTTATATTTTTGAGTTTTGTTTTATTATTTTCTTTAAACTTAGAAGTTATTATTTTGTTTTTGTTTTGTAACAATACATAATCAAATGGAAAATATTTTGAAAAGCGTTTTTATCGTGTGACATTTTCTTACTTCAAAGTAAAGGTTGTAGCTGTCAAATACAAGCTTAAGAAATTATGCAGATTTCTTGATATGTCATTTTGTAAAGAGTGTCTGGATTAAAGCACTTTCAGAGAGTTGGATCGTAACAAATTTCTCTTTTACATATTAGTCAAATTCATTTTGTGAAAATTCAGAATTGTGTTTTTGATCATACATAGTATATTGATGGAAATACTGAAAAACATGAACGCAACAGGAAACAGCATGTTTTACCTACAAGAAAGTAATATACAAATAGAATTAAACTCGGAAAATCTTGAAACAAAATCTTCACGGTCAAATTCTGGATCTTACGAAAGGTATGAAGTAATTGATGATGTATTTTGTGATGTTCTAAGTGATGACAGTAATGCTGGTTGTCAAGGCGATGATGTATCTAACGAAGATGAGGAAAACTTTAGACTTTGTGTTCGTAAGAATACATTAAGCAGTGGATGTATTTATTCTAAACTTTCTCCAATATTTGAAAGAAAAATAGACCGAAGTAAAGATGACCATCAGAGTGAAAGTCCTTGCAACATGGCACAATACTCACCTTCTAATAATTCTGACCACATGTTTAACTTTGAACCAGAAAGTAAGACCACCATCAGTCCAAATATTGGTAAAATGATGAAATCTTTGTTTATAGAGTCTAAAACAGATGCCAGAGAGTTCCAAGCTATTGACCCCCTAGACATTGAGAGAAAAATATTACGTGGGCCTAAAACATTGCAAGGTAAAAATGTGTATAGAGTACAGTCATGGAATCAGTCTTTTTCTATGAAAAACTTCAGGAAAACCTTCGTTGGTAGAAGATCAAAAAGTGACAGTAATAGTCCAGATCATATCAATAAATCATCTGTGAAAATATGTAAAGGTAGTGATGATGAAAGTACTTTTGTTTTAAATACTAACGATTCATCTATGTCTCTAGAAAGTTACCAACGCGCCAAAACAAAAGAATACAGGAGAAATAGCTCACCGGAAGCTTTAGCAAAAAATATGAAAACTAGTCTTATGTCAGCTGCATTTGATTTGTTTAAAGACAAGAAAGACAAGGACAGACATCATGAAATAAGACATCTTGTTAGAGAACGCAGCTTACCTTCAGTTTTTCACCATAGAAAATCAGCATTTAGAACACCTGCCAGTTCATCTGAGGCATCTCCAACTTTAGCTTACGCTCCAAAACTCAGTAGAGAAAGTAGTTCACCATCAATTTCTGGTCGATGTTCACCTAATGACAGTGGTATTATATCTCCCCCTGGCTCAAAGAAAAACACACCATGGATGAGTAGAAACAGTAGTTTTGCTTCTGTGTTTGGTTCCAAGAGGGGAACACCTAAACTAAGTCGAGAAAACAGTTTAGCTTCCATGTCCTCTAAAAGAGGTACTCCTTTACTCAGCAGACAAAGTAGCGGAGCTTCATGTCCTTCACCAATTAGTTTGAAAACTCGTTCTATTTCTGCTTCTGCATTGACAAAGACAGGAAAACAAGTAACTTCACCTCTGACTTCAGCTCGCTTTGGTTCGCCTAAGTTAAACAACTCTATCTCACATATTACTGTTAGGAAAACTATGAGTGTGTCAAGATTGGAAGGTTACAATGTGAGGTCGAAAACCTGTTCCCCTAAATTAGAACGAACATGTACACAAAAGAGTAAATGTCAAAAATCAGTTAGACAAAAGCCAAAACTGCTGAAAAAAGAAAAAAGTGAACCATCATTTTACATTGAAGATAATATAGATAGTAGTCAAAGCATAACGAGAAAAAAGTCAAGAAAGAAAGATTGGTCGTCTAAGAGCATGAAACAAGACAGAAAAAAGTCCAAGAAAAATGAAAATAATTGTGAGCCAGGAAAAAGTACAAAACAACCTGAGAGAAAAGGAAATAGTGTGTCACTCAGACGGAGCAGACTTGATAAGCATCAACTATCATTGGACAATAAAATTGAACACTGGTTGGAAAACGTGCCTGTAGGTTCAAATTTAAAACTATATTGTTGTTTGTGTTTGAAACCTGTACAAAGTTATTGTCTTACGTAATGATAGCTAGACCAAATAGTTTGCCTTTTTTCTTATTGATTTTTTTTTCATTTTGAATTTGTATCATAAACACAAGCATCTTTAAACCCGAAAAGTTAATTTCCTGGGTAATGCGGTTAATGACTTGTCTATAATAATTGGTGAATATATATATTCTTATCTCATAGATGAGATTTGGGTTTGTAACACTTGAAAGATTTTACAGGCTTGAAACAAATGTCAATGTAAAATAGTGCATAGCATTTTATTAGTATTTTATAATTTATTGACGATGTTGCATGTTAGATTTATTTCTGTAATTTTCACTTATTCTCTCTCATCAACAACTCTAACTTGTTTAAAGAAGATGAACTGACATTTTCTTTTGATTCACGTATCCTTCCTTCTGTAGAATACTGTCTTGTTGCTTACAATACAAAATCGAAGATTAACTTGAGACATTAGTTAGTAAGTTTTATAAGAAAATGTGTGATTTGATATGACCGCTTCATGTTTCAATGTGTTACCCTAGGATGAGACAAAAGCAATCAATAAAGATAAAGAAACGAAACCAAGGGTTCATTTTAATCCATATGTGACTGTGGAAATTGATGACTTTTGCGTTGAAGGAAAAGATGTGATCAAAAAATGGCGAAGAATTTATCTTATGTGGACTGCTGTTAGCAGATTGAAAGTAATCAGTTCACAAGCACTTGCAGTTATTGCATAATGCACCAGTCTTGTAGCTATGGTGATGGAATATTGATACTTATGTCTTTGACATATTGTGTGACAAGTCATAAATGTCACACATTAGGTTCCATTACCGTGTATAAATCATTCTGCACTTAGTCCATTAGTGCCATACCTCATACCTTTTGTTCAGTATTTCCAGTTTTGTTCATTTATATATTAAAATGTATGTTTTATTCTCAACTGGCAAAGTTTGCATTGTATTATATTGACTAAATTCTTTCCTATATATTTAAACAAAGGAGACACTGGCTCTGCATTACACCACCAAAGTATGTGTCAGTTCTACCTAATCTAATAACATCGGAATATCTGCATTTTAGCCGACAAACATTTTAACATTATGATGTCACAATGAAATTATTCAAGTTCTGACATTTGAGAAAAAACAAACAGTAGAATTGCTTGATTGCATGAAGCATGTATAACAGCATTTGTTCAGTGTTTAAGTTAACATACAGCTGTTTCATTTATTTGTCCTATATCTTTGCATGCGACTCCTTCACTCACAATTTGTTCAATTCGACAAACATAACCATGCATTCATTGTGACTCTGCATGAATCAATATTGAACAGTTTCCTATAGCCACGGAGCTTTAACCAATTGTTTTGTTGCTCAGTTCAAGCGTTGAGTTTCATCTTGAAACCAATGCTAATTATTTGTTAGTCCAAATATAAGGCTGATCGACAGTGATAACTAAAAATAGTGAAGTTTTTTTAAGTATAACTTACAGTTAAGGAAAGGTCTATCCATTGATGTTGTAAACGTATCATCGTATTTTAAATTAGCGTCTTAATGTTTCTTCGCTAAATAATTGTATGTTCATCTACAAAGCAATCAGTCAAGTCTTATTCTGTAGAATACTGTTCACTCTATGTAATACTATAATTATTTTTTTCTTTTATACTAAGCTCAATTTGTTTGCTGTTTTTCACTCATACTAAATAGCATAAATAGACATGCATTCATGCGTGAATTTCAGTTTGTGCCAGACTCCACATTACTTTGTAAATCCTGATCCTAAATCTTAGTTTATTCAATTTTGATTATTTCATTCAATTTAGTCATGATACTCTTTAAGTCCAATGATTTAAACCTTCTGTTGGCCATCTTTGTTATTTTTAGTTAAATGTTAGGATAATAAATATATTCCAGTATGTTATGATGAGTTTGTTTCTTATAATAAGTAACATTTATTTCAAATATAAGAATCAAGTAACCCATTATTATAAAACCAAGGCAAACAAATTAAATTTTACAAAAAATCACTGATTATAATTCAGAGGTTCTTTCTGTTCTCTTATGTATGTATATAATGACAAATGAACTGTAATACCTATTGCAAGAAACAAGCTTAACCTATTTTTTCCTTAAGCGCTTATTTATTATACCAGTTTCAAAATTTAGAGTTTAAAAAACTGAAACTTTGAAAATGTATATTTTTGTGTTCTTACTTGTTGCCTTTTTCTCATTTTCAGTCAAAGAAAAGTAGTTTCAGTAAAAAGAAGCAAACTTCAAAAGACGCAGATGATGAAGTTGAACAAGTGAATAGTAAGTTAAAATTTTACTTTTTATAACCTTTAAGATTTACTGTAATTCCTCATGGGTATACAAATGCACCACTCTTCAATCTAATCTCATTTAAATACCAGGTAATGGATATTTTGTTGTATTGTCATTTTTGTCACACCCTTTTAGGAATTAAAGCTTCAATCACGATGTAATCATTGAAGAAAATTACATTTTTAGATGCAATTAAATTGTCTGGTTTGTTCGTAATGGTTTTTTGAAAAGATAATGATATTCAATTTTCTAACAAAAATCAAATAAGTTTCAAGTTGTCTGAGTGAATATTTCACTTGTATTAGAATTGCCAAAACTCATTAGAATTCAATAGAGATTTTTTTAATTAACTTGAATGACGACTTAAATCATAAAAGTTATAAATGCATCAATGTAAAAGGCAAAGGCATAGTATATAATGTGACTTTAATCCCTCCCATTTGCTTATCAAAATCCACCAGTACATTTACTTGGACTGACATATTATTAGGAGCAACATTTTACTGTATATACATCGCTGCTACATATAACATTTAGTTAGTGTCAGCTGTTTTCATTTTTGAAGATTTTGCATATTTCATATCGCAGATAGAAACTCAACGTAATTTTCTGTTTATTCTTATATTGACAAGAATTGTATGATATGTATCCCATAAATGGCAAGAACAAAATATTCATGAACACACTTGGTTTGTCAGACTGGGTGAAGAAATGTTCAGTGTGGTATTAGGAAGAAATGAATAGATAGAATAGTAATTATTGTAATGGTTATTCTATTGGTTACTTCTGATATTCTTACAATCTTGATTAATTTGTAATTCTGTTGATTGATATGATCAGACCAGAATTCTTTTTGTTTGAGTTCTTTTTAATCTAAAGACTGCCTTGGCTATTGCTCTTCTGCTCTACTGTCCTTCATTAATATTTTACTACGCATATATTGCAATGCTCAACGCAACTGCTTTATTTAAACTGCAGACATACTGATTCATTGCCATAAGTGCTAGGTGATAAAAAGCTTTATTGACTCTTAAATAGTTCTTATTGACCAATATTTGTAGCGACAGCCTCTTATTAAGAGTTTCATATGTGATAAATGTTATTTGTGTTATTTAAACTGTATATTAAAGATGTACTATGTACAAACCGTAAATAATATATATATATATACTGTTTTGATCTTAAACATTGCTCTTGTTTTTTTCTAAAGTATGACTCATTTTAAAACAACTCATTTTCATACGTCCATATTTATGGATCAAATATTTTTCAATGATTGGACATTGGGTTAAGATTAATGGATCAGCGCAAAGGTTACTTTCCTTTGTAAAAGACGCAAAAAGATTAGTTTTTTTAAAATTTGAACTCTTAGGAAAGATTTGGTTGTAATCCATTGTTTTATATTTCAGCTGGTCCGGTAGATCCAGTATACAGTTTACTAAAATGTGCTGCAGACTTGCCAAGATCTGGTGGAAAGTCTCCATGTTTAATTCATGCACATTGTAGTGGTCAACATACACCAGGTTATTCAAGATATCCTAGTGGTGGGGACAGTAGTGGTAACACATCTAAAACTTCTAGCCCTTCATCCTCTGGTAAGTGATTTAAAACATTCTTGATTGATCAGTATGTATACCTGAACAATGTTTCTGTTTCTTCTTCTTATAACTATAAGGACACCATGTCCTCTTCTAATTATTTTCATTCAGTAATGTGTAACCTTTTCCCTTCTGTATAAATTTTAACATTGAAATTACTTCTGCTATATAATTTTTAAGATCTTCCTTTTTCATTAGTACAGAAAATGTTGTCTCTTTACATATATCAAATTCGAAGCATTATGCCTCTTGTCTTTAATCATGACGGCCAACATTTATATGTTATTCCTGTATATGTTCCTTCCACATTCACAGCATAGGAAACGTATCAATTTAAAAAAATAAAAAGGGATTCTGTTACAATTTCCTACTGGTACAATTTTTTATATACTGGCCATAGTTATTTATCCTTTGTCATATATCCTTCGGTCAAATGCCGTTCAAGATAAGTACAGTGTAATGAACTTATTTTTGAGTCAAGGCTACTAATAATGTCATTATTTCTCTTTGTAAACAAATAAAGTAAGCTCATTATCCATGCCCTGCTTTGCATTATGGATTTCATCTGAGTCGACTTTTTTGCACTGTTTGGTCCATGCACTAGTTTTTAAACGAACTTGGTCTCTTGCGTTAAATAATTCATGTTATTGTTTTTTTTTGTCTGTTTACCATTTGCTTACTTATCCTCAGTGTGTTAACTAAGTTTCATATATATTCATGAATATGCAAATTCATAATTACATATCTCATAATGAAGATTAGGTAAACATGTTTTGAATGGTTGCCTTATTTTTCTTCATCTACAAAGCTGTTTGTTTTGTATGTTATGCCAGTTAATAGAATAATGTTACCAATTAAGGTGAAGATATTCATATTGATATTTGTAAACAATATTTAGTGTTATACCATTCTGTATAAATTTTGATATCTTCGCAGTGCTGATGTTCTTCTATTCATCACAACCTGGCCATTTTATTTAATTTGTTCCTAATATAATCATGCCTATGGGTTAAATTAAATCAATTTTGCTTCTTAGTTTACCCTTGTCATATGTTTTTAATTCATAGTCTATCTTTGACCCTTGACCTTGTTTCTTCATTTTTAACTGTAGTCTCTTTTCCTGTGTTAATAAATTATGCTTTTTCTCATTCAGTCCACAAAAATGGTATAAGCACATTTAATTAACCAACTCACTTCTTTTAATACCAATCTCACTGAAAATCTATCTCACAAATTATATAACACTTTAGTAATATTAACTGCATTGAAGTTTGGGAGAAAAGAGAATAGAAAAATGACACCCAGCAACCATCATGCAATCAATTCTATGACCAATTTATTGATTTCATATTCACAAAAATTATTTACTCATGTTAAAATTACTATTATTTCTATTAGTTTTATTGATAATTAAAATATTTTGTTGTCATTGTTGTTTAGATAACTTATTGTTTGATAGTCATTGTCTGTAATCTCCCTTTATTGTTGAGATGTTGTCAATTTCTTTCTTATTTGTATTTCAACTAAGTATATAAGTAAATAATTGTATGGCTGAGTACCCAATACCTTACTGTTCTAGAAATATATAGACATTTGCTTATCAACATTTTTTTATTCTGATTGCTAGATAGATATTAGAAATCAATGTTTAGATTTTCGTTGCACTAATTTTTTTAAAAACAGTAACTTTTATATAGTAGTGCACAAAATCATGTTATTTGTAGAGATTGTTTTGCAAATTTTCATTTTTCATTTCTAGACAAAGTTTCTTGTAGATTTCTTTGCAATAATTTTATTTCTCGAATTAAGATAGCCTTTCATTTTCAGCTGTATGCTCCAGTAATTTTTGTGGATCAACCAATGAAAATGTGCCTAGCTGTTCTAGTCCTACCTACTTGCCTTTAGACCACGCCTCATTGCCTGATGAGCTCCTCCCTGTGACCAATCAGACTGCAACAGGAGCATGTTGTCATTCTTTAAAAATTTGCAAGTGCTCCCATATTGAAATAGATATCAATAAAATGTACAGCAAAATACAGATAAAATCATCTCCAACATACTTAGAGGGCTCTGAAAATGGTGAAGTGCCCTCATTTAAAGGTTTTGTCAGAAGTGAATGTACTCTACCTCAAGAAGATAACGTTTAAAATTTCTTCATGTGTTTGGTGTCTTTGTTTCTTCATGTAAATATGTTAGGATGTGATATACTTAATTTTTGTTGTTAATTATGTCACTGATCTAGATGGAATATTGACCCATATTATACAGTATCATTTTATTCAGGTTTCTTTTCACTTTATCAAAACTTGCATTGTTATTTTCATAAACATTTGATTTGTTCTCTTTTTTGTCGAGAATGTGTTTTCAATCTTGCCATGTGTGTTTGACTTCCTGTACACAACAAGCTTTCACTTGTCAAATATAATCCCTTATAATATTTTAATAACAAACTTTTACTGGGTTGAGCCATGGGTTGGTTGTTTTTCGGCATGCCACACTGTGTTTCAGTGGGTTTTAAACTAAATCAATAATTCAAATAATTCACCAAACTGAATTTGTTCACGAGAATTAAGGTTTGCTTCATTTGTGACTCAATACACATATTTTGAAGAAAACATTCACCAATGTATTGTTATTTTTTATTGCCAACATGAATTGACCAATCACATTTCTGCTTTACCAGCCACGCCTTCCCTTTTACATTATCCCACATCCAATATCATAGTTTCTACATGACCTAGCAGCTCATGAGGCAAAGCTGTTTGTAAACCATCATTGAGGTTTACGTTATCACATTCCAAGCTTTTCTTCTTTGTTTTACCATGTTACTTTGATTGCATTTTGAATTTTAGATGTTGCAGCTAGCATGGAACCTGACAGTCTTGTATCTGACTTCAAGAACCTCTACAAATTAACAAGCCCAGCCAAGAAAAAAACTTCTGCATTTGACCCCATGTTACCTCTTTAACTAGGAACATCGCTTCTTTTGATTTGTTCTTAGGCCTTGTTGCCTTACAGCAAGTTATCATTGTTTCAAGTTTTGTATCATTTACTTTTTTCCTATTTCAATATGTTTTGTAATATAATTATTTGGAAATATGGTTGTGTTTTCCAATTTGTTATTTTTGTATATGATATTTTAGTAATGATTTAGCATGTATAAATGCATGAGTATTGTGTTATGACAGAGATTTACCTGGCAGCTAGTATTGGAAACTTGTTGCATGTCATCTGCTTTTTAACTGTCATTAATTTATTTGCTTTTATTTATTTTGTTGTTGTTGTATAAATTGCATGTATAAAAGTATAAAAGAAAAAGCTTTCAAGTAAATTAATAATTATGTGATTATGTTATACTTAAATTGAGCTTCCCACATGTTTTGATTCTTCATTCATATCCTATGTAAAAAATATTTTGTTCTTTGTTATTTTTGTTTATAACAATTATTAATGTATTCATACCATACATATTATTTTGGTCTTAATCCAAATACTGATATGAGCATCTTGACAGAGCGAGGTTTTTGCGTTTTTGCATTAATGTTAGTAAGCAATGTTCTTAAGAAAGTACCAAAAGTAATTTCCAAAAGTAATTTGACAGTTATTATCACAAAAAGTTATTTATATTTACCCATCAACTCCAATAAACTATGTTGTTTCTTTCCACTACAAAACCCGGGTCGGTGGCGCAGTTTGCAGTGCACCCGGATTTGGAATCTCATGTCCTGAAGGGGGTACGGGTTCGACCTACCGGGAAGGTTATACCCTTCCATAAAAAATTCGACAATAATGTCAATTTTTCTCCATTAATAAGATATATGGAGAAGTTTCTGACCTTGTGAAAGGGTAGGTGAATACTGGTTATAGACAATGGTTCTAGAAAGCTAGGTTAGGTGCACTGGACGCCGTTAAATGGCCTAAATTGTGTTTACATGGCGTTAAACCCATAATAATAAAAAGATGCACTACAAGTCCGTACGATGTTAAATCCTGAAAGCTCTTTTCTCTACAGTTTTAAGATCTAAACAAAAGGGTTTCAATTCTTATTAGTGCCCAAACACACTTATACAAAAAATATAAAATTTAGTCATTCACTGAAAAAGTGTTAGGTCTGTTATTTATCAAATATAACACTTTTTCACTAGTTAATCAGATCATTTATTTTAATAATCTATAAATAGCTATATTTAGCAATTACTAGTAACATAATTGAAATACCGATACTATTATTCTTTGGGTGGATACTTGCTAATTGTTTATACGATTACCGAAATGTGTGCACATGTATCTAGAGGCTTTGAGATAATGTCCGTTAACTGTTAATGATCGTAAAATGACTTACCTATTGGTATACTTTTCTCTCAACTGTCATAGCTTGAATAATTTCACGGTGATTGAATACAAACTTACACAATATCACACGTGTTAGACAAGAAACACGAAGTCACCGTGTAATTATTCATGTTTTGACAGTTGGGATAAAGAATAATATAATAACTTAAGATTTGTAAAGCAGATTTAGTTTATAGACAGTTGGCCGTACTTAAGGGTAATTTTAGGATTTCTTAGTTTCCACTTGGTTTAATGGCATATGTCATGGAGCAGTGGTTGTTACGCTTACAGTTTATTTCGAATAAGTATGGTGCATTAAAATAGCATTTATCCAAACGAAATTTGAAGATTCAAATGTGAAACTAGTTCTGTAGAAATGTTGTCTCTCAAATATATATTTTCAGCAATTTTCTACAGTCTCATTAGTTTTCCTAAAGCTTCATCTAAAAGGTTTGTGAACTAAATGTATGTAGGCGTTAAGATGCAATTGCAAAACAGATATTTTTAAACTTTCAGGAAAATCAATTATAATAGTTTTCGTTGAAAATTTGAGTTGCCATTCTTTGAATATTAATTGATGAATCGTTACCTGAAATTTGTAGTATAGGTTAACAATATTGTTACTTCAAGCATGTAATTTAAGACTCCTATAAATTTGTTTCTGAATATCACTGGTATAAAAATCTTACCAATAAATTATAGTTACCATAGTAATCTATTGATTTCATATCTTAAAGCAAACTAATGATTGTTTTTCTATTCTACAAAACACCTGAGATAAGTTAAAGACATTGGTTCCCTAGCTGATAGTCAAAGAAATAAGAAGTGTATGAGGTGTAATGAATGAATATCTCCACAATTCGCTTGCGTATAAACATTGACCCAAGTGTTCTGACATTTCCTAAACGCTTATTTTAATCTAACGTGACATCTACACGGGTTTTATTTTGTCTTCTCAATGCACACTGCAAACTTATTTGATCATCACTATATGAAGATAAATAGGATGTAACTTTCTCTTTAAATGCTAAAACTATGAGACAGGATTGAACTTTAAGGAAATGAGTTTCAGAATACTAGTTTAACATTCGTTATGAAAGAATAGTAATTTTTATTAGAATTGAACGGTTTTGTTCAGAATTGAAACATTTAATTTCCAACTAGTTTAATATTGTCAGCTTCCATTATTTTTTTCTGGATTTTCTTTTATTTAATCAGTCTGACTAAAAAACTTAATTTCCAACCATAGATATAAAACAGTCTGTCAAATTTCTATTTAGGGTATTTAGTCTCTTACCTTGAGAAAGTAAGCAAACTTGTCGTCAAACTCTTGAACAAGGAAAAAAGAGAAAATATTTTAAATGGCATTTTTCATGTCATAAAATATCTACATTAATCTGCGACGTGTACATGAGAACTGTTTGTCGTCTGCACAGATCCTGTTTGTACATGACATAGTTTACCTTTAAGACCAAGTATTAGATCAAATTTAACATAATTAATTTGTATATTTGATGGACAGAAAGGTATCACAAAATTTTTTTATGCACGATGTGATGCCATTTAAATATGTTGTCTGGACAAATAAATCGGCAAAATAAATTTTGTTTACCTCTGTCATAAGTTGGTCAGGTAGATCACGTAACTATAGACCGTTCTTATTAGATTCTAAACTAAAATGCTCTTTAAGCATCATTCAATCAACTATTTCATTTCCATAGGCGCTCTGTACGAAAATCATGACAAAGTTGACTTTTATTGTATCATAATTGCTTTAAAGCCTATTTCGTCACATCAATACTTGTGAAAGCAAGGTTCTGATTGGTCAAAAACTTTGATACTGATAACAAAGATAGATCTTACGTCCTTTGTCTGTCACACGTTGTGTATTACTTTACTGCAAATTGTTGAAGACACATAACTTTCAAAGATAAATTTTCATTCTACACATTTAGAGTTTAGACATATTGTAATCTGATTTTGTCAATTATCTAAGTATGACCGGTATTATTATTTTTCGTTACATGTTTATCTGTTTTCTGCATGTTACAAACGTTTTTTTTTTAACTTTTAATTCTCTGTTTGACTTATCACATGTTTTACAAGTTTATAAAACTGTTACAGTTGTTTTACATCACCTTTGCTGATAAACTGTCATTTGCAGCTCACACTCTGCACAGCTTAGATCTTGGCTGAAACATTTAACTACATTTATAACCCCTTTATCCACGAAACACATTCATTAAAAGTTTGCATTAAATGATTTTATTTGTCCAAATATACCCTGCATATTTTAATTTCTTTAGTTTATCACTTTGGATCTCTATTTATGTTGGCTTTATGATATCAACATTATGATGACATATACCTGGTAGTAATTGATATGAATTAAAGTTTGTCCCATGTGGTCTGTTATGGTCCATTGTTATAAGTCTGTCCTTTGTCTTACTTACTAGTCACTTGGTCTTTAGAGCATTTCTAGTTTAGGTTTGATAGATAGGGTCTAAATATAAAGACTTACCCTTAGTCAGGAGAACAATTTATTTCTTTTAGGGCCTGTCGTACATACGGAAGTCAAACCAGAGAAAGACTCGAAGAAATCCAAGACTAAGCCTAGCAAATAACAGAAACCATATAAAAGCTCATTATACTTAGTCTTCGTGACCTTGTCAATATTTTTTTGTGTTTTAAATGTGTTTGTATAAATTTTGGTGAATATGTTGATGTTATGTTTATGGAAACTCCATTTTGTTGTTTAATATTTTATATATATTAAATCACATAGGATATTGAAGTTTTTTATGTTTACTGGTACTATACGCCCCCTTAAATTAGTGTGATAATGAAGTGTTACTGATAGTTATTTTTTCAAGTCTTCAAACTGATGTAAGCATGCTTTATTGTTGTATTTGAAACTTAGTTGTCAGTATATTACACTAAATTGCTGTGTGCTACTTGATTGATGTATATTGTAAACTCATAACATTTATCAATGCCTCAATTATTGTCAAGTTCTTGACCTAAATTTCGCCTAATTAATGTTCCCTTTTTTTGCTTCTAATTCTTGGTCTAGATTGTGCCTATATTTTCCCCTAAACTTGCCTATTGATGTATCTTTATTTTAACCACTATAGCACCTGTACTCTTCTCAGTACTTGTCAAATTGGTTTATTTAAAAAAGTTTACTTGCAAGTCTGCTTGTTTCAAGTCTTTGTCACACTACAACCATTTTAATCTATATTTTTTCTTCTTTTCTTTGTGTTTAGTGATGAAATATTTTCAGAATTCAAAAGGGAAAATTTTAGGCTTACGAAGCAGCGGTCAGTGACAGGCAGGCGAGAATTAAGCTACTCTAAAGATATTGAATTCTAATAATATTGTTACATTTGAGAACATGATGCATTGTATTTTAATAACACCTTCCATATATTTTTGTTGTATTTGATGATAAGAATAATGTAACATTGAAAAATACTTTTTTTATTTTTGATGTCGGCCTAATTAGAACTCAGATAATTACTTTTTATGTATACCACATTCTAATGTATTAAGGAAGATGTATAATCTATTGTATATTTTTGCAGAATTGCGTTCAATTATAAAAACTTGATACATGTATACTATACAAATGAAGCACTCCTATTATATATGTTTGTTTGTGTATTGTGCATTTTATAAACAATTGATATATCGAAATCAGCATGAATTTTAACATAGAGATGTGTTTTAACTTGTAGATTAATTCAAACATATGTGGTATTGTTGTGAATTGAAACACTGTTCTTTGACTCCGGATATTATTCTATAATCTCGATTCTCTGGTATTAGTGTCAAGCCAAAACTATGGGTGCGTTGCTTAAGCATTTCGCTACGTATCGCTTCGTAGCGAAATCCTAGGAAACGGCTTGCTACAAGATATCGCTTCATTTCGCTACGTAGCGAAAGCTAGCGAAAAAATTCTTCGCTACCCCATTCGGAACTACCTCGGCTTTCACAAATCAAAATGGCTGCCTTCGCCGAAATGTAACTTCCTGTTTGCCGACAATTTATGTTTTTACGTGTGACTGACTAATCATGAATTGAAATCAATAAATATTTGTAATTGTTCATTTATTGTTCATTTATAGTGATTTTGTACTTGTTAAAGCCTTATTTAGTCTGAAATCGCCCCGAAAACATGCGATAGCAATGAGCGCAAAAGTTTTACTCGGCAAAGGCCACCATCTTGGTTTGTGACGTAAATAGACATTCGGAACCACCTGGGCGATGATCGCCGAGTTGTTCCAAATGGTAAATAGCAAGCCGTTTCCTAAGACGAATCGCTACAAGAAAGCGCTTTTTCAAAGCGAAACGTAGCGATTTTCGTTAGGCAACGCACCCATTATTTGATATTAAATATAGTATACAAAATACAAAACTTGCCATGTTCCTTATATGCAAGAGTGCTAAAATATCTTAATTATATGGCTGAATTATCCATGTATAAAAGACAAAAAATTGGTTATTTAACGCATTCATGCACAGTCTGTATAAAATGATTTTTGTCCATGCATGTTGTTTTTTTTAATCTAAGTTAAAGCCAGCCATTAATATCTTTAAGTTAATAGACTCGCACATTTTTGCGCTGTTTGTTTTGGCTTGATGGATATGTTTCTGTAAATATTTTAAGATCCAGATTATAAAATAAAATCCAAATTAAAATAAAAAAGTAGTTTGATGACTTGCTGAATCTCCCCTTATTAACTTTTTATGCAGTTTCTTATCTATATATAGTAATTGAAGTCATTATATATATATATATATATATGCATGAAGTCCTGTCTAATATTCTCTAGTATAATAATTGACACGATGCTGACCTATAACGCCTTGTCATACATAGATTCATTATTATTCAATTATCTGTGGATGGTAAATAATAATTTTAAAATTTGGGTAAACTACAATATGTAAACAATCACACAAACTTGAATGCATTTTACAGTATTTAAGTTCGATTGGACGGACATCGCTAATATAATAGAAACAATATGATTAATAAATATTATATTAATATTTAGTTAAGCCTCATATTAACGAGATATTTAGACAACAACTATTTGCACACATGTGTGGCCCATTTTCATTACATCACATCTAACTCGTTACAATATACCCAAGCGCAGGTGTACCTGTGATTTCAGCAGTTAAAGAAATCTTTAATATCACTTTGTTGTCACAATTTGTGCTAAACGGATTCCCTAGTTTTAAAAATATGGTACTGGTGTAACTTTTTATTGCTGCCGGAACTCCCAGCTTATTCTGATTTATACCATTAACAAGTATAGAAGCATTCTGGTAATATTGCATCGTTAATGTTTTATTATATACTGCTTCTAATGTAAATTTTAATAACATGTACAATGTAAATATAATGTAAATGTTGATAAAAAATTTAGATTAATTATTATCATTATTATTATATTATTATTATTATTATTATTATTATTATTATTATTATTATTATTATTATGCCAAATCACATGATCAGCATGCCCTAGAAAGGAATCAGCATATGCAAATCGAGCTGCCCTATCGATTTAAATATATTTAATTATATTTGTTTTCATGTTTCTGTCACTTGTTGAAAACATGTGATTAATTCCAGACTTAACGCACATAGTGCTTGATAAAAAAATTAGGTTAAACTATATCTCACATTAAACCCCCAGTTGTCTAGTTTTTAAATAATTCTCAAAAGCTGTCTGACTAATTGAGGTCTCTTATGTATTTATTTATCCCTAAGTGTTTCACGTGAATTACATTGTCTGAGAAGTGGATACAACTACATTGTAGTTTATTAGACCTTTTTAATCTGATACTGTTGTTACCATGACAATGTATTTCTTGATATTAATAATTTATCCTAGGAGATTTTGTAAAAATAATTAAACACATTGTTTTGTCTGGTGCCAATCCTTTTTTTGTATTTAATTGTATTTGTTATTTGTTTGCAGTTATGAAAATATAACTATTTATGTGTGTAAATGGACACGCTTGTCTGTAAGAGTACGATATACAGTTTTCAGTTACAGTTTATTTAAATGGCATATCAGTACATGTACTTAATACTTATGGGTAAACATATAATATGCAAATAGAAACATTATATACAGTGTCGAAAGCACACCAATATAGTAAGAATTACCTTTACTTTACTGAGCAAAATTACGAACTTGTGCAAACTTTGTCCATGCAGTCTGTTTGGGGAGCTGGTTTTTAAACTCGATGTCCCAGCAACTGGACAACTACCCAATTTCAGACTACAAATATAGACAAAAGATTTAGATTATGGCGTTTATTTAATAAAGTTTATTAAGATATTTAAGTTTTTTCTAAGCTATGATATAGCCTTTATATATCAGTATTAAATTTATTATCAAATTGACTTGAACACTTAATTGGCCTAGTTATAGCTTTTTCAAATCAAAGCACTGGAGTGCTGGAGGAACGATGCCCTGAACTTATTTATTGATTGAAGAACATATAATTATTTTAAAAATATAAATATTATCTATAAAATAATGTATTAAGTATCAATTAACAGAATTTAACAAGACAAGAGGACAGCACTAGACTTCTCAAGTGGTTTGCTCATGGCAAGGTTTATCTTACTTTATCAAACAAAATAAACCAGTCAAAGAATTATTAGGATTTAACAATTTTCATCAACACATTTTGGGGTCATGTACATCAGCAATCTCACCAAACTAAAGATTATTCTGGACTATTTTCTTTAACCACAAGGAGCTGACAACTTCTCATTTTGTGCAAGTAATTTGATATTAAAATCAAGTTTTCATACACTGATTTAACCTGCTATGACTGGAGATTGAACCAGGGATCTACAGATTTGTAATTCTAAGCTCTTACACTGCACCATGTGTTCAGTTAGGAATACACGTTTTTACTAAAATCCTGCCCACATTATTCTCAAAATAATAAACCATAAGCACTACATACAAAAGAGCCATTTTTTAAATTTTATTCCATTATAACTATATAAGCATCTTTCATTCAAGTACAGTTTATATAAAATGACTAACAACAAATATATTGGAATGTCAGAACATATCAATGAAATGTTTTTCAATTATATTAGATAAGATGTTATGGTATAATTGTAATCTACTTAAGAAAATCATGATTAAAGTTTGTCCTACATAGCAAGTATGAGGAACTGTAATGTTTTAATTACATAGACAATTTAAGTTGACTTTCACTATATATATATATTGTTTAATTTCTCACACACACACTTCTCAGATTTTATGGTTGTCATTCTGAAATAAAAAATTGAAGAGAAATTATACTTTACATACAATGAAGCTATTTTTTCATTTCAAATTTTATTCGATCAATAATGGATATGTAACTGAAATACTTTTTAACATATATTCCAGTACATCAAACTTAAGAATCTGTTCAAGATCTACTTAGGATAAGCTTTTCGTAACTTCTATTTAATGGTCACTCAGTGAGCTCTTTCTATTAAAAGATTACATAATTGTATATATAAAATTTAAATGGAAAATTGCCATATTGACCATACCTAAAATTGTTCTAAATGATGTATGGCAATGGTGTGTGTCTAAGGTTATGCCAATATCTTGAGACTACTTGACTACCCGGATCCAGGGAATTAGATACATCTACGTCTCTGCCGGATCATTATCCAATTAGAAAACCTAAAGCCTGGTGACTGCCTCTATCATACAATATTATCACATGATCATTTGTGCCCTATTCTTGCGTTGTTTGTTGGCTAACTATCTGAAAAAAATAATAAAAACATTAGTAGGGTTAAAATTGGTAAAAGACCAATCAATGAAATATAGAACTATGGATCTACAGTCTTTACAAGGGGAGGGGGCTGTAAAACATTATTTGTAAGGATCACAGGCAATAAACACTCTAAATTGTATTTTCTTTCTCGAAAGAAAAGGCTATCTAGATTATGTAGATTACATGCTCTCATTTTTTATTAGTTCAAAATGCATTGAAATAATATTTCAAGAGATAGTTAATTCGTCTCTGCACCTCGCTTGAAAATCTGGATCAGCCCCTGCAATTCAATCTGAACATTGTCAGCACAATTGATTTGCATTAAATTCTGGGCCAAGTATTTGCTAACCTTATGGATAACACTATAATTTTGTTCATACTTTTTCTAGTATTCTTCAACGAATAAAACATGGAGCATGTAGAATGAAATTTGAAAAGAAAAACTTTGTTTACGTTCTGTCCGTCGTCCTCGACCTTTACAAGTTTATTCATTCCTGACGGCAAATTTTGGTCATTAAAGAATTACAGTCATAAAATAAAACGACATACGTGAATTTTAATACCTACCTAATTAATAACAACCAGCATTCATATTTTAAAATGAGTGAGTTACCAAATATCAACTCGTAGTCCCTGATTAATGTCCAGTCACAAACAGGAAGCAAATTTACCAGACTGTATTGTGCTTTCAGTTTCACCAAACTTAAATAGTTTTAAAAACAGACTTGACAAATTCTGGGATAATCAGGAACTTAAATATAGTGACTTTAAAACAATTAACTTCGGAACCGGAAACACAGTCCAAACTGTAATAGAAGATAATATGGAGTCTGGCGAAGAGGATTAGTAAATCCTGAGTTGGAAAAAAGCCCTTAAGTAACCCTTAAGTTAAGTAGCAAATGGCGTACGACAATCTAAGGGAATTAATATACTTGGGAAGAAAATAGAGTGAATTCCCTTGTTTATAGGAAATGTTTAGTCATCGGACGAATATTTTTGCGGATTTTAATTGAAAATCGCCGAAATAACCTCCCTTTATAGAAATATAATAATTATTTCAACGTTGACTTCGTTTTTTAGATATGCTCAGAACGATGCGCACAAATCTACCAAAAATCGTCCTTAATGTATTGACATAAGTAACATAATATAATACGATCATTTAATATTGTTTATTAGAATGATGTAATTATGCTACGCCTATAACATGCATTGTCAAAAATATCGTAGGCCCTTTTTACTCCAACAAGTAATCATTGCAGTTGTCGCGGGTTGAGTTGTCTACGGGTTAAGTTGTCCCGTCTCCATTGCAAATACTTAAGGTTTGTATGTCCTGAGAGTAACCTCCCTTTTCCTGAAGAGTTTCAAGAACGATAACACAAGCCAGCGTTGTAATACATTATAATGAGATGTTAATGAGTTTCACGCTTGAACTACGCCTCTTTGTCTATGTTTAAAATTGTTGAAGCGTGAAAAGAGTAATCTTATACTTTCTTGTTACCATTGGAACGATGTTTAGACATCGTTCCAAAAATGCCAATCAATTACAAGTTTTATTTTATTCGAAGTTATAATATTTGCTCTATTTTATGAAGTCTTAAGGTTTGTTAATACTCAGCTAAATTATGTTAAATATTTATAAAGCTACTGTATTACCTTTTTGCCTGATAAAATAATTCAACAAGATGAAGGCTAGCAGCTTAATGCACATAACAAGTGGAAGCAATTTTGCAAATCTTTTCGGATTTTAATTTTGTTTTCAGCTGATAGCAATTTGTAGCTAGTACAAATATCTTAATTCGTTTAAATATTGTAGTTTACCCAACAACCTAATTTAAAAAAACAAGTTTACTCTTCATCTTTACAGCTGTATATTATTGGAATACTTTTCCTCATACAAGAGGATTAAACTTTTTCTCAATATTCTTAAATTTAGCTTTTGAATCGTCATTGTCTTGAGTGCCCTTGAATTATATGAGCCTTGTAATGTTATGCTTATTGTATATACATGTAGTATATCAAAATAGTGTGATTATAGATAATTTATTGTTGTTTTATGTTGTTGTAAAATTGATATACATTTATCATATTATGTTGTTTATATATAGTTACTGTGATAGATTGGAAAATAAAGAAGTGTTACTTGTTGGTTATAGGTACATTGTAAATCTTTGTTACATGCTTTTTCTTAGTTTATTTTAAGGACTTACGCACAATACAAATACAATTGAATGTTTCATGTGTTAGTCTTAAGTTCACTATGCAATCTATGAATTTAGATCTTTGCTTTTATTAAGTCCTATTTAAATCCATACTGACCTACTTGGACCTGCCTAAGTGGTTAAATGGGTGAAGAGCTAACTTTTAGCCTCAGTAACTCCTTACTGGTACAGGTTTACAGTTATAGGTTCGAGACCAACTATGAAACATTGCATATTAAGTGAGAAGAAAACCTATAATTAAAGCAAGACCTTAATGATAGTCTTGGACTGGTACGTTCCAAGAATGCTGTGATTTCTTCATTTGTCCCTAAAGGCTCTCAATTTTGAAAATCTGAAAAGGGACAAAAGCACAACTTTTTTCAGCAGCATTAAGTACCTTACTGTTATTAAAAAGATCTTTATATGGTCATGTAAAGGTTGTTTATGCATATTTTTTAAAATGAGGTCATATTTATGGGTTAATGTCCAGATAACATGTTTTGGGGTTTTTTTTAAAAAATACATGACTGTTCAATAAGACTTAAAATTTATTAAATGAACATTTCTGAAAAGTAAACTGTTTAAACATAAATATATAGCAATATTTAATGGTTAACATTTAACATACTTAAAAATAAATTTTCAGAGTGCAGAGCTTTAATATCACTATCAATTCATTGTATCTACATAGAGAAATGACTAATATAGGCTTATTAATAATTGATAATTCTTTTCTTATAGATTTGTAATACTATATTTCCCTTTGATATTCATAGTTTATATTAATTTTTGTCTCGTTTAGTTTTTGTTACTATAGTAACCGATAAATATAAAATGTATAAATATCTAACAGTCGCTTAATTCCTGTTTTATTATGAAAAATATATTTTTGTTAAACATAAACTGTAATGTGCAATGAAAAATAATACTGAACATTATAACTTGGTAAACCTTTTTTGCAAAATGAGTTTTTGTTGTTTTAATTCTAAATGTATATGATCTGTTAATTTGCTAAACTTTCAATATTTAAAATCTTTTAAAATTCTAGATTTTTGCTAATATCACTTAAGTAGTTAACAGTACTTAAATTTTGTTTGTTGTACCATGTGTCATTCGTTAGAGTTTGAATGTTGTTAAATGACCTTCCAACTGACTTGCATTGCTAATGTGAATTTTCGCAAACTCTTTCATTTTTATAGCCTGTGCGTTGAATATATATTAAAGTAATGACTTATACTTTAGGCATTAACCTATTATTCTGGAGATCCCTTTGCTCTAAATGCTTTGATAAGAACTTACGTAGTTTGCTCAGGTATTTCAGTATCCTTAGTGGCTGATTACTCAATTAAATACCTATTTTGTTTTAACTTCACACTTATCTTTAACATTAGTTTTCTCATGACTGTCTTCATATTAAAGTATGCTTGTATTTAAAATGTGAACTTCAGAAAATTGTTACTCATTTGTCTACGAGTTGGAATTGTTTGTTATAGTTATAAGTAATATATCAACACAGTAATCTTTGTTTCAAATTTTCATTTAATTATTATATTGTCATATTTATTCCAAGTTTAAATTTATTCTGTATATGAACATATTTTAAATGTTTTACATGTTAAACTGTTAAAACAGACAGGGTGTGGCAAATGCAAGTGTCTGCTGATATTATCAAATTATCAATTGCCATGAGAAAGTGCTCTACAAAATCTTTGATATTATTATCATAATAAACGTTATTATTAAGGATTTACGAGACCTTTTGACAAAGTTTGATTAGTTTATAATATGATACATAATATAATTATATCGCAAAACATTTAAAATTACATAATTTTATTGTTAGGTGCCAGACTCTAAATTCTTCAAATAAATATTTCTTCTGCATAAACATGGTGTTTAGATATTTAGCAAAAATTCATTCAATATTCCAGGAAGTACGTATGCTAAGGAATAGCTCGATCAGCTTTTCTTTGAAGATAAAGACATGTTTAATTTTGTCATGCCCTGACTAAGAGTCATCAAGAATCATGTTGTTTTCATTGTTGTTTAGATACACATTTGTATATTATCATGTTGTTATACCATATAGATACATTATGTCATAGTTTTATATATATTTTATAATAGATTATGAATATATATATATATATATATTTCATCACATATAGTTATATGATTTACCTGCTTTTAACTGAACGTCCACTTTCAACTTTACAATTGGCGTTCGTTATCTACATTACAAGTTAAGTTATTTTCAGCTGATGGTTTTTTTCCTGGCTTCCGTGACAAATGCTAAACCTGTATTTACTAACCATTTCCAGGAAACATACAATTTTCTCAGCATGTAGTAGAAAAAATATACATATTGCTTAATTTTACAAAATAGGCGTAACAACAACCAGTCTAGAATTTGCCAGATAAATTAACTCTAACTGTGGATGACTGGGGGCTTTGCTGTAAACAATTAGGTGCGCAGTCAAGTCCACAAAGTTTATAATTAATTTTACGAATTTCGCAAAAACGTGATTAAAGTCTAGTATTTAATATGGTTGAGTTTTTGTAATAACTTTGTATAAATCTATATTACGCGAAGCTTGATATACAACCAGATGAAACTACTTTGATGTAACTATGTAAATAATTGAAAGACTAAACTTTGGTTCTATTGTACTGTTCACTGATCTTCCAATGAGACAATTGGTACTTAATTTCTGATCAAGGCAGGTCATATGATTTCTTTAAAACTATGACAAAAGTTGATTTTTCAACACAAGTGGCAGTTTGATAAGTTCCATGGAAATGGTTATTTACGCAAAGTTAGATTAGGATCAAAGAAAACTGAAGTTTGATGATGCAGCTATAAATTGCTTATAAGAAAACTCAGTATCCAACTTAAACTATTTAAACGTCCGGATAAAAACATTTCAGTTCAATTCTGGATAAATCATAACTACATGTGATATGATACATGTATAATGTAATATCATGTTAAACGTATCTTCCCCAATTTATTCCTGATATTTGACATTGTGATACTCAGTTATTTTTATACCTTTAGATTACAGTTTTATGCTCATGTTTTATGATGTATGATTGTAATTCATTGATTGATTTCATTACATGTGTTCATGCATTTAGTTTTCATGTATGTTTTGTGATACTTTATATTTTGTTATTTGAAACCCCGCCCATTTTTATAGATGATCATGGCCAAGTAAGTTTCAGAAAAGAAATACATTTTTAACTGATTATTGTGTGCTAAATTAATAAATTTGATAACAAAAATACAATAGTCTCTAAAAGTTTCTAAGTAGCAAGTTATATGAGGGTCTTTTTATTTGGTAAAGGATGAAACAAAGTGCATTTGATTAACAATTGTCAAGCATTTACCACTTTATATAATCTTTTTCCAGTTATAGTCATGTTAAACACAATATTTGCAAAATATATTTAGTTAGGTCTGATTTTGCAGCAGTTTTAAATGAATAAGTGGCATTTAAACCCAGGGATGTCTGTTGATATTTTAAAAGAAATATTTTATAGTTTTTTTTATCCTTTTGCCTATTATTTACAAATATGGTGCAATAATAAAATGTGTGCAATAATGTCTATATGTTAAATTAACCATTCATCATTATGTTATTGTTGTTTTCAATAATAATATCATTATTATTAAATTCTCTAGAATTTGGTATTTATTTTATTGTTTACTCTGAAATGTTTATTATTCAAACATTTTTACTGTATTGTTAAACAGTTTTTACTTCCAATGTAAATTGTTCTCCTTTTTTACAATATTATCTCGTAAATTACTGTTTCAACTCTTTTAAGCTTTAAAACTATCCTCTCACCCTTCTGTATACATCATTTTAAAATACGTAACAAGAAACTATAGTTCGTACAAAAACAACCAACGGAACTCTGTTTATATAAACAATACAATGGACTAATCCATGACAGGGGATGTTCAGGATAACAATAAAATATATAATTAATGTGTTTTATAAATGTCTTGTTGGTGTAATAGTAAAGCGGTCTATCATTACAAGCATGATTGACTAAGGGTGGTGGTTCACCCATCTAATTTTGATAAAATGAAGTATACAGCTTTTATTTCAATACTGCTTACCTCTGAAATGGATTGTTTCATTTTTAATGTTAACACAAACACATTTTGTTCGAACTATACTATTGCTTGTTCACATTAATACCATATTTGCTTTGTTGTCAAAAGCTTCATTTTGTTTTTTTTCTTACCACCATGTCACTGCTGTACTTGATGTTCACTTTCACTCATGATGAAAACATTCATTTTATTTTACATCTTATTTGTATATTAGATATACTATTACTTTAAGCTCTATATAGTAATGTATTCTTTCCTCTTGCAACCGTAGTTTTCATTTTCTCTTCGATTCTATGTGTTCCCGTTTTGTGCCCAATTATGGTGAGTGCTTTAACTTAAAGGTTGTACCATATACCTTGCCAAGTTTTTATTTATTAATTATTATTTACACTTTTATTATTATTATTACATGTGTGCTTTGTCCTTTAAACATGAAAACTATCAATAAAATTTTAGAAATCAATGTATTATGTTGTTTTTTTCTTTTTGAGAGAGAATTTAATTTCCTTCTGGATATATATATAGAACTTCTGCCAATTCAAATACGATAATAATTCTTAACTTTAATATTAGCAGTTTCACAGGATGCATATAAATAATAGTTTTAATTGTCACTTCCATAAAAATAATTTACACACGATAAAAGTACATGTGTATATGAACCGCTATTGATCTACAATCTGAATTTGTTTGTATTTGGTCAATATTCGTAATTCTGAAGAAATATATTTATATGTTGCTGAGACATTCATACTATATGACTAAATTTGGTATATGGAGTTGAGTCCACCAATTTGGTAGTATGTACTCTGCATGACACAGTAGGTTCTATTTTGCAGTAAACACAAAAGTTCTCCATTAACATGCTCAATAATGTCATGATATAATGTTTTAGATTTTGCAAAAGTCAGCATTATTTGTGCGTTATAAAATCTATGTCATCAATGTAACAAAAGCACAATGAATTTTACAGAAATATATTACACGCGTACTTACTAGACTATTATATATGTGGTTACCATACACACGTATACAGTATCAGTATTTACAATCTGTTAGTGAATCATTATCTAAAATAATATATGTTACAACTTATTGGTTCCGTAAGAAATGAAACTATTACGTAGATTGTATCATGTTTAGAACGTTTTATTACGTAGTTCCAATCATCGTTAAAGTATAACGATAGCGTAACTAGTCGCAATCATGTGTAGAAAGTAAGCGATTATAATAACGTATTTGCTAAGAGTTACGCAATGTTCTATATTGGGAATAACGTCACCATGAAATATCATTTATACAGTGACGTCGGTTATATATGCACAAAAGCACATTTCTGTACTTTTAAGTATGGTATGAGAGAAAAAATAATGATTGCCATCACAATGTGACAAAACTACACTGTATTCGACACTTGTCTTGTGCCATTGTAACATACATACATATTCTTGATAAACGAACAACTTCTGATGTACGTGAATGACATATTCAATAATTAAAAGTAGTTGTCTATTCCGATAGTGTACTATCTCATTAGTTGTTGATGTGAAGGCTACACATAGCGATCGAAATTTATACGTAAGACCTTGTGATATTGATATTAGTTTTCTTATTTCTACTTAAACTTTGTAAGTGGTTTGCTTTAACCACTGAAGTTTCCTTTACTAAAGCATATTTCGTAGGAAAATTATCTTATGATTTTTAGACGAAATGCTTCATGAGTAGTTTAATAAACATTGAACGTGGTCAAAATCTAGCTATTGTATCGCTGTAATATCAATACACTGTCTTTTGCTACACTAGATCTGTATGTTAATTTTTTAACATTGTATGATGTGTATTTGCATGATTTTAATTTTTGCCCTTGAATCTGTGAAATAACACTCATGGTTTTTGATATTTTTGAATTGTGTTGACTGTGGTTTGTTTTAACAAATAGTTGTAGTTACATATGTTTACTTTACTTCAATAAAACTAGTACATCCCTTTTATCCCATTGAATTCACAAATACGTGATTTAAATGTTAAAAACAATATCAGGAACAGCAGCAGTCAGAAGCACAGGGGACCCACACAGACAAATAAAGGCGAAAAAGGGAGATGTCTTTAGATTATTAGGCAAAAAAGGAGATGTCTTTAGATTTCTAAACTTTCGTGATAAAATTTACGTCACAAACAAAGAACGAAATCAAGATCCACTTTGAGGCGGGCAGTGGCAAATATTAAACATGTTATGCTTTAATCCGTGAAATGAACATTTGCTTACGTTCAAGGTGAAAAATAATTTAAGCAACAGTTTGTTTCAGGAGACTTCTAATGGTTAATTGAACGACTATTAAAAGGAAAAATTATAAAATCAATTACATCAACTTCCCTTTTGATAACATTTAAAACTGACATTGATACACACATTACGTTAAATAACAAAACAAATATAGCAATTGGACGCTTGTCTTTTTTATGACATGGAATTCTAATTATAGCTAAAAAAAAATTTCATACCAATATTTCATTACATATATTTCTTTAACACCAAGTACAATTAAATGGTGATATCTTATTTAGTGTGTACAGAGATATTTAATATCTTCATTGTTAGTATTTACATGTCCAAACTATCCATGTATAACAATATAATAAATTGACCATGTGCTAAGTACATTATATTTCATGTGAAATAATTTATTCAAACTAAGTGAAGTTCATACTAGTAATTCAAAAGTCTGAATCTTTATACATGGAAAAGTATTTTTCTGATCCTGCCAATGTTTGGGCATCAAGATTTTAAAGTACAAATCTTAAATAAAAGAGAACAATATCCAGGTGTTCAAATGGCAACAATACAAGTACCACAAGCAAACATTCATTTGCATTTATACAATCTTGTTAACCAAGATGATGTTATTACTTAAAGATGTAAATATATAAATCCCGAGTAATTTTATGCTTTAACTCTGTATTCTTGTTGCTTATTTGCTTTTGTGCTTTTTTTCATAACTGTTGTTGCAAACGTGAGCTTATTATTTATATATGTGATAGTTATGTATTGTTTTTCTTGACTTGTGTATTGTTTCATTGCATATTTATTTATTTTGTCCTTAGAAATTATGACAATAACAATAAATCACATCTCACTTGTATGCTTCGTCTCTATGAACACAAGGCGTATACATTGGAACAAATTTAAATGATATATTTAATGTTTTTCGAACTTAAACTTTTCTGTTATCTTTCAAAAAATGCAAATCTCGATTTGTATTGTAAAATGTTTATTTATTTATTCTACATGTTGATTACAGTGAGGCATTTATTAAGTTGTCTTCTTACAGTTGTGTAGTTTTATCATTTTGTTCAGCAATGGTATCTGACTTTTATTTTATTTAACAGCATTTTGGAATAATGTTCATAACTCTTCTGTCTTTCTATTGACTTAAACTGTTACATATTGCATTTCTGATGTATTCAAAATGTTCTACTACTAAAGTTATTTTGGCAATACTTTCCACGATATGTTTAGTACAACTGTATTGCTGTATTCAAAATCCCACTTTTAACATTATGTGTATCATTTTACATTACACTGTGTTAGAACAATTTGATTGTTATTTCTGAAAGATATCACGACAATTTAGATTTTTACAATAACAATATTTTATTATGTAATCAAATGCTAATTGCAATTGTGTAATTCAGTTATTCTTAGTTGATCGATAATAACAGTTCAAATACTGTTGATTGAGTTATATATCAAGTAATAACCATTTATTTAATCATCTAATAGCTTCTGATTGAATTTCAGATTATATAATTTAGAGTTATTGATTTCCTGATATTCTGAGTAGCTCTTAGTGAAGTGTAGTGTAATGTTGTATAATTATTAGTAAATATATAACACAGTCCAGATTACGTTTGTGAATCCAGAAATGTTGCGAATTTACCTGGGGTTTTCCATCACTGGCTAGAGAATTCTCCAACTTTTATTTCATTTATAGTACACATAGCAAGAAGAAAATGAAAATATGACGTCATAATGATGTTCTAGACAATATTGGGGAGAAAAATATTGAAAAGGTTCATAAAATAAAAACACAAGTTTTGAGACTAGGAAAGTTCTTCCACGATATAAAATTAAAAGGGGATGGTATTCCCTTGGGGATTTTGACTTAACATAAACTTAAAAATATTTCTCGACTGTGTTATATTTTTGTACATGTAGGCTAGGTTATTGCTTGGTGTTTGGATTAGTGATTTCAGATTATTACTTTGTTTTATAATTGATAGTGATTTACGTGTGACAACAATAAGTAGACTGATATAGGTATCTGCAAGTCAGAAAACTTGGCTTTTGAAGTCAAATGTTGATAATAAGTTAGTTGGTGTTTGTAGAACTATCTATTGGTACACGTATTGGACTACAGATTGTTGTTACACTATGTTTGATCTATAATCTGTCAGAATTCAACTTGAATTGTTTTCATACAATAACTATATTTAATAGTTAAAGTAGTCAAGTTGAACCTGACCAGATCAAAAGTTTACGCATGTTGCATTTTTAAAGGTATTCGACATAACTAATTGCTAGGGTTTTTCTAATAACATGTACGTTTTGGATAAAGCAATAAAATCAATTGCACAAATACGCAAACCTTCAGCATTTTTATGTTAATCTTATGAAGCTGGTAAATTTCTATGAGGACAAAGAAAAACCCTGGATGTTGTTTTTTGTTTTAAATTTTAGAAATATTTGTATGTATTGGTTTTTGGTTTGCTTTGGATTGGTTTTGCGTATGATTTGAACTTTGGCATTTTGCTTTGTATCTATTTAAACAGTATCCCACAGTCCAAAGACAAGACGTAAGAAGTTGAATGCTCGTATGAAAAGTTTCTCATTAGATACGCCTGAACCACCGAAACAACTTCTTGGTATTGATGAAACAACTAAGAAGAAATCAAGTTCTTTTACTAACACTTGCTTTGGAGGTAACTTTGGCTTTAGCTTTCAGATATTTACTAACCGTTTTTATTTGGTTTATTTTTATGTTTATCTTATTAACAAGTTTAAGGAATTTGTTGAAGTGATGGGACTGTGTTATAGCTGCGCTATGCTTTGCTTTGCCAGTACTTAGATATGAGTGTGCAGGAATTTACTACTAACTAATATAGTACAGTGTTCATCAAATATGCTAATTTTTTTGTTTGACGGTTTTTGTATATTTTTCATTTCTTAATTAAATGTTCTTTAAACAAAGAACGCACAATTAGCATTCTAATGTAAATATTGTGCTCGTTTGGTGTCTGTTATGTAACAAAATAAAGTAAGAACCAGTCATATTTTCTAAACACTGACAAAGATATAAAAAAAAAACAAATAAACTGGTAAGCATTTTATGTCAAAAACCGTGTTTTACGAAGGTAAGTACGCATTTAATTAATCTTTCTTTTGGTAATTTAATAATAAGATAAACAAAACACTGGCATCCTATTTCTAAAATATTTAAGTTAATTAATTACTAAAAATCAACGATTGAACCAATGATTTCGAATCCATTAACCAGGTAATATGCACTTTCAAATTTCATTTCGGTTTCCATACACTGTGGAGGAAATGTTAGACCCACTATGGAAGTTTTGCAAAGGACCTACATTGTGTTAATACAAAAATGTATTGCATAACTGTTAAGTTGAGCAGCCGCCATATTAAAAATCTTACACGACATCTAAACAAACAACTATATACTATACGACAAGGGCATTTTTCAGATCGATTTGATTATTCATTTGAAACATTAAGTGATCCTGATATCACTTACAACTTGATGAAAGTGTATCGCTGATCGTATGGGTTGAATACACACCAAGTCCTCGCAGACCTGTCAGCTCGTATAGTGAAAGTGTGAATAAAACTGATATAATTAGAGAATTTTACACTTTCAAGCTGCGTAATGACAACCATAGCCATGGCATCACGGCACCAATCTAAATATAAAAAATCAGTTCAAACTTTGTGATCAGTCATCTTCAAATGTATGTAATTACATTACAGCTGGCCCACAAAGTCCTGAAGATAAAATGACGGTGTTGACTGCTTCCAGTCTAAGAAAAAAGTTTGCATTAAATCGTGCTAGCTCTCTAGAAATGGAAGAAAAAAAGAATCGAAGTTACTCACCATCTCCTAAAGGCTCACCGGTAACTATACTGTCGATTTAAACTATTTGATATTTGTTTAAATTAAGGTAATACTCATACTTATTTTAAGTGGTGATTTTAGTATAGCGGTTTTGTACCATCAACTGCTTTTAATGTTGTGTTTCTAAAATAGGTCCTAGATCTAGAAAATTTATTCATTTTCTCTGCTTTTAGTGCTTTAGTGAAATTACATACCATTGGTGTTTTAAAACAATATGATTGAAAAAACAGTTAATTTTTTTAAAATTTACTTTCTAGTCTGGTTGGTTTAATGTGAACAGAAATATCTTGTTGCCAATACTGTGTTATAACAACAAATTACAATTATCATTGTAACATATTACTAGGATCAAATTGTATATTACAGAAATCACAACGTAAAGATTTTAAGAATTTATATGTGGCATTGTATAATTTTAAGCCGAAAGAAAAAGATGATATAGATTTGAGGTATGTATTTAAATCACTATTAAAAATTATTACATCTTTTAGGTCATATAAGCAGCTTATTCATTTGACATTGTCTAGTTAAATTTATTCAAAGGTTTCATCTAAATTAATACTAATAAAACTTTGTCAGAGATTATCTTCAAAAAGTCCATATATAAAATTACGTATTGAACTATTTAAACTATTAAAGATTTTCATGGTATAAATAACAAGTACTGAGGTGCGTTCAACAATGCGAGCGCTCGGAGCGACACCGAGCGCATTCGTTCTGAACGCGGGCGCCTGCGCGAGTGCGCGCTCGCGATTCAGCTAGAGAGGTGTTTCGCTTAGATATCTAAGATGGCGGCTGAAGAAATTCAGTTTTTAATCTAAAAAAAATATCCCTGAAAAATGGGACACAAACGTATGTGTTACTTTTTCCACGTAACATATCCACACAACGCAAAGCATGGAAGTTCTTTGCTAGTGTAAATTGTATTATAATAATTCATTTATGATGACATATGTAAAAGATCTATTGTATCAGCAGAAATAATTGTCCCCCACCCGCTATTTTCTATAATGTGCTGTTTGACGCCATCTTGGATTTTACAGCGAGCGCTTGCAATCGTTCAATAGCCTAACAATTTGTGAAGTAGGCGCTCGATCGACCGCTGGCATTGTTGAACGCACCTCCGGTTTCAATACTGTAAATTTGCTTATTCACTTCATTTCATATAGTAAGATGATAAAACCAAATGACTCATCACGGTTGTTTATGATAAATTAATTTGTCTATGCCTCTAGTCACCATGTACTACCGAGGCATATAAACAATATATCTTGGCATCCGAGAGACTACTAAATATTGTATCACGTTTGTATGAACATTTTAGAAAAGGCAAGAGTTTTGATTGTTTGTTAAAGCTACCCGCTCGTGGTTAGTTTTTGATATTTAAAAAAAAGGCTGTCTGTGTTTGTAATTGTCTAAAGAAAATGAACTCTTATTATATTAAAACTAACTGACCTAAACATTTTGACGAATGTGAAATAAAAGTCACATAAATAGTACTAAAATTATATATATACATGTATACCATATTAACGTGCTAGGTGTTTGTAAATAAAATCACCATATTTTACTGCTGTGTGTCAATTTGCAATAAATTGTTATCATTAGAAACTGCTTTACAATTTTAATAGCTTTTGGAAAGCTGATATTCAAGTTAAAATCACAATCGGTGAAAGAATAACTTTAACCTTGATGTTGAGTTGTATTTAAAATCATTATGTACATTAACTATATTCTTTCTCTTCATCTTGCAGAGCTGGTTGGCGAGTTAATATATTGGATAGTTCAAAGAAAGACTGGTGGAAGGTATTTGTTTTCTTTAATTCAAACCATATCAAATTTACTGCTGTTGAATTGTTTGATATTGACATTTAATGAAGTGTTCGAGACTAACAATTATCTAACTTGAACAACATGTATGTAACCTCAATATCCGTGTTTGTTTAAATGTTGCTCAATTAGTAGATATTCACAAAATAAATACTTGCATGTATCACAAAACTATTACAACAAAATTGCCGAATTTCTGCTGATGAACATAACGTTTTTCGTTATGGTATTTTTTGAAGAGAAAAACTTGACATTGTAAATCAATTGGTACATAGGAACACATTTACACTTTCTCTGTATCTCTCTGACTTCTCTGACTTCAGGGTAGAAGCCATGGTAGAACAGGTTATTTTCCAGCAACATATGTGATACCTTTACAATATGATCAACGAGTATTTCAAGTACAACAACCATTAAATCTTTCTGATGGAAATTATTCTATCAAGTTTCACAAAGATCAGGTTTGTCTTCATGTAATGAATATCATGTTTCTTTTTATTTATGTCTATGTCTGGTCTGTGGTCTGTTCCAGACATTTATGAATTAATAACAAGACTTCTGGATACTAGATATAAGTGTTTACATATAAGTATTGGTGGCTTATGTTGCTCATGATTAAATGTCAAATGTAAATGACTTGCCGCCTGAAAACATTTGTTTTCTTGTTTGTATGTGTTATATTAGTGAATTTCTTTATTACACCTTTTTGGTTGTTTATGCTAAACATGGGAGTGAGTGTTTTAAGTCATTTTCTCTAATAATGGACAAATATATATTATGAGTTTTAAAGACAAAGGTGGTTGGTCTATTATGTAATTCAGTACAACCTGTCTTGAGCAACACCCACAGGAAGGGACTAAAAATTGTTGTTTTGCATAGGATTTGTTCTATAGAGGGCCGCTCTGCAGAGTTCATACTGTAAAAGTAAATTAACTGGTAAAAAAGGTCCGGGACACTTTTACTGTGTTAGGATGCTGCTATAAATAATTAAAAATGCTTATTAAAAGACTTTGTATACAAATAATTCTTAAAAAAAATCTCATTTGTCTCTTGAAGTATTGGTATATAAAATCTTTTAAAAAATCTGTTTTTATCGGTTTTCACATATCTATCAGGCTCTGGGTATTTGATTGTATTTGAAAATATTTTTATTTCCTTGAATGGCATAAGTCGTCTGCATGCTTGTAATTAAAGACCAGAAGTAGATTTCTCTGATATTTAAATCTGTCAAGAGTCTGGTGGTTGACAAATTTACATGCATATTTCCTTAATTTTCTTCGTAAATTGTGGGTCCTAGACACTGCCTGGTAATAAAATGAAAGGTCAATATAAGATCGATATATATTTCACAGTCGATATGTATTATTCTGTTTTCTTATACAATCAACTTTTATGTTTTGCACTTCACCAGTTTTGATTCATATAACATAGTTATTGACTAAAAAATCCTGTTTATCACTGTTTACATTTGTCAATAGTCATCGAAGCGTGTCTATTTTTATTACTATTCTTTTGTATGTTTAATTGTGATTACAGCCGTTTCTTGACTTGCGCCATGTGTCCAATCTCTGGATGACTATCGTTGTATGGTAGTGAATCAAATGGCCATAGCAACATTCATTTCTAGACACGAAGTACATCTAATTGAACCAGACTTTAATCTATTGGGTGTTCATAACCCTTGATCTACCAAAAATTATCTAAATGCAGTATAACTTTATTCGATGAGTTGTAATCTGGTTGTAGCAACTTGAGTTTCTGTTTTATCAGAATTTTATCATCAAGTTGAACTAATTGTTTTATTAAAATCAACAATTTAATACAATGTGCTAGTGATTTTGATATATTCATTCCTAGTTTTGGCATAGCCAAATTACTCGTAAGTAAACCATGAAATAGCTTTGCCATGCAATACACTAACATTGCCTGCCTAAGAATTATTTTGTCTATACATGGGAATAATATATACAATATTAGTACATGCATATAAAAATCATTGACAAATATTTAAGTTGATGATGCATAACTGTAAGAGCTTATAATTATGAAAGATTTAAGAAACAGATACATACTCATAAAGAGTATGATATCTTTTGCTGTAGCATTAATACGAATTTTGTTCAAAGAGTCCAGATTATGAAATCAAATCAAGAATTGAAAACATGGAGTTTAATATGTTCACTTGACAGTTAATTTGGTAATTATTAAGGCTACTGGCCCATAACGTAATACATACATTTGTAATTACCCATATTTCTGTTCTATATTATAGATTGTGTTACAAGTTGGCGAGGAAGTAGATGGTATGATACTTGTACGTGCTGCAAACAATCGTCAAGCTTTATGTCCTCTTGTGTATCTACAAGAATTGTGATATCATCTAACATTATAGTGCTTGTTATATGTTTTAGTATATCAAATATAATAGCATCAGTAACATGTTGCTGTGACAACAGATTTGTTCGAAGTTTAGAAGTTTGATGCATAAGACGATGGATATTTGGTGCCACTTCCATGGTGATCAGAGTTGGTTTACTTGTATTTGATAAAGATCTTATAATATAGAAGTTTCTATGAGACAGTTAGAATATTTGGTGACGTTTCCATGGTGTTCTGATTTGGTGTATATTGTTGAGGTGTAAATGACAGTTGAATATGAAAGCGTTTGATAGTTTTAGTATTGATTTAATAGTGATCTGATGAATAAGAACGAAGTCTTGTTTTTTCCTTGAAGGGGGAAAGTTAGAGCTGCGTTGTTAAAGTGAATTGTGATTCTTTGAATGGTGGTTGTGCCGTTACTTGATGAAATGTTGTTAGATAGATTTGAATGAAAACAGTGTGGTTGAAGATATTTTCCTCTCATATTTGGAGTGTTGAAGGACTAATATACATGTTGATTTAATTTCAATATAATTGCAATGTTATATGATTTTATAAACTTGTTTCACGTATTCTAGTGCACACTTATGTTATATAATAATTTAATTGTTTACATTTTACTTGTGTTAAATTGTTTGAAAGTGTAAGATTTCCACCACGACCAATCAAAATTGTTCTACTTTATATTTAATGTAATGTTTTATTAAAGCCCTAAGCTACGGCGTTTACCATTGGTTATCGCTTTTAATTGACCTGCCCTTTGTATTTATTGAATTAGACATTGATAAAATGCAAACTGTTACACAATGAATTTATATTCACATCATAAATTATAAATATGATATTTTTTATTTCTTTTGATGATTCCATAAATTTCATATTGTTTAAATTAATACTATTACTATTGTTTTCAAAGCTTTTAGTGCTTGCTGCAATTTTAGCATTACCTTTTTTTGATGGTTTTCTATGTTTTGCCAACTACGAGTTTGCGTTAGCAGTAACAACTTCAAATAGATTAAAAAAACTTGTTAATTTTTGTCAATTACTATGTCGAATGGATATACAATATACGATAATGAAGAATTTCTTTGTGATTTTGGACACCCAAATTAAATACAATAAACATATGTGTTGGTTTCGCGAAAATATCAACAGTATAAACTAGTTTTTTGAAACATTCTTAAATGAACTGTATAGGGAGTTTTGTTTTGCTGATCTTTTTAATCGAGCTGTTATATTTAAAATAAGAGTTATGCCTTTACCAACGTATTTAATAGCTTTCTTTCTAAATATAACAAAAAGGAATATTAAAGTATATCAGGAACACCAACAGTCACAAAAGAGACATCACATACAGCCAAAAAAACAGGATTAAATATTCTTCACACTATTTATAACGGTAACTTTGTCAGTGTGTTTATTCAGCTAATTTAGTCTCAGTAATGAGGTCGTATTCTCAGTAATTACATTCTGTATATAATTGTTGACAATCAGATTCATATTTTGAATACAATTTTCTTTCATTAATTCATAAGTTTCTAATTTCACAATTTTAAAGCACCACCCAAGCACAATTCAGCACTCATTAGAAATGTTGCCTTATATTGTTATCTTGTCCATCTGCCAAATATGAAACCATTTTGCCAAATAAGATCATCGTGTGACACCTTTGACTATGTTGTACGTACATTCAGTCGGTAGGGAATCAAAATTTTATATCTTAAGATTTGTTTCGTGGGTGATTTAATGTATTGAATCCAAACTGACGGTTTTTTCTTAACACATCTATCTTTATATCAAATTACATCATGGCTTAATCGCTTTTAATTAAAGGGTATGTGTCAATATGATTATTGTTCGATTGAAAGAGCTACTATGATACTTTATGGGTATTGTGTTAATATCAATCATACAAACCTATATTGTCACAGTAATTAAAAATTATGTGTACTACGTTTCGTACATGTAAGCAACTTTGTAAACACTTGTCGACCTATAAAGATGCGCGAACTAAAGTCAAATTCCTCTTCGGATATTAGATTAATTTTGGTTTGGTCAGCAGTTAATAAGGGTACAATGGACAACTGTTTTTACTAATTCACAAACATATATTTTTTACCATTTTCATTCGGATGCATGATAAATATTTATGATGACTTTTTTAAAAGTTATTTGACTTGATCTGTGTCTTATAGACTATACCATATACGAACACGTTGTTTGAAAATGAATTGTTTAATATTAAACGTGAAATATTATATACATAATAAAATATACTCACTAGGTTAACTCATTAGGTAGCGCGTTTGACCACGAACCCTAGAGTCGTCGAATTGAATCCTGGATGGAGACTTACTACATAATAAACATTTAAATGGCAATTCTTCCTCCAAACTTTTTAACATCTAAGCCAGGAGTCAGACACTGGCGAGGGTCTATTCTAAAACCAATTTTAAAAGCGTAATTCCAGAGAAGTAGGCCTACCAAGGGACTATGAGTAGGACTACTAACTGTTGCAATATAACTGAAAATGTAAATGTGGCGTCAAGCACTACACATTACGTTACATACCAGCAAAATGATGTAACAGAAGTTAACAGTTGTTTGAAGTCCGTTTATGTTCGTTGCTTAAATATAATCTTATGGTTAATCGATTGGTTATAAACAATTGCAAGATTTACATAAAATAAGTCCTACATAAACTTTTGAAAATGCATCGATTGACAATTAAATATTTACTGATAAGTATTCAGCTTTTGATCGAGAGTTTATTTCAATAACAAGAATTTGATTTTAATGTTAGCATTTAATGTTTGTATAAGCATCAGCATGATCATGAAATCTCAACTATAGTCCTAAAATATTAACCTGAGTTTGAACTGCCTAATTATAATAATGACATGCCTACGTACATTAGGTCAGAAATTTCCAATAAAATGCACTTGAACAGTAGTTCTTGTTTTAATGATAATTTAATTACATGTTTCATCGTGATTCAGTGTAAGTTACAGTAATTCACCATATGTTAACGAAATATAAAATAGTGAATTAAGTGTGCAATATAACCATGCATACAAGTCAATCTTGGGTAAATATTGGTGGACTATACTTATAAAACATAGTTTTAGTGCTTATAAATTTGAAATTATTATTTATATTTTTATTGTTATCTAATTTATTTACTACGCAAGTGTGATCTCATAATCTTTCTTACATTGTCATGTTTTAAACAATACAACATGTGTTCATGCGATCTAGTGTTGTTGTATTGCCGTATGAAAATATTAAATTTGTAATTGAAGTTCTTGTAGATGGCAATGAATTTAATGTTCTGAAGGCTAAGACTGATAGCTTCAAATTAGCTCTTTTCCTAAAACTAACTCAGTGTTAACCTCCAGCTGCGAAACTGTACAAAACTTTCAGTCATAAAATATATTCTACGATCATTTCTTCGCCTACCGCTGTACCAATTAGGGCAGTTATAAGGCAGTGGTGGGGGTTATTGCTTAGTACTAGATTTAAAAATTGGGTCCAGAAATCCACTCCAGTTCTGGCAACGTGAATAGGACTATTGAATGCCGCAATATGAGTGAATAATGTAAAAATGCGACAAAGAGCTTAATACACTACATAACGTTTTTGTCTACAGTTTATGACACTTACTATCCATAGCACAATGATGCCTAAATAAATATTTTGTCATAAATTCAAATTTGTATCAGTTTGAACATCTAGTCCTGAATTCAGTCTTTGGGAATAAAGTAAGGATTTTAGTACTATACCTCATTAAATTTATTAACTGTCTTAGCAAACATTTATAGAGTGATTTCAGAATTTGATTCTCAATGGTGTTACATTTTTTTCTATCCTGACACTGATTATGTACCGTTCCTTGATAGTTTTACGAATGATGTAAGAAACTGATAAAGACATTGTTTGTGATATCATGTTTTGTTTGATTCCTTTGTATTAGACAATTTTATTAAGTAGTTAGTTGTTACTATTTTAATAAAATATTTATTAATTTTGTAGTTATATAATGGTTTAAAGGAGACAATTATTTCATCACAAATGTTTTATCGTATATATTTTGATGCTGAAAATAAAAATAGCTGTTCTATCAAATTTACTATAGAAAGGTCTGACATGTCAACTTTAAATTATTTTGTGTTACACTTAAACTGTTTAAAGTGTGTTTGAACCTTTATCAGGTCACGTTACTTTACAAATTTAGTGTTATATAATTACCATTACACTGTAGTGAATACAATTTTATATATGATTCTTTGTTTACCAAATGTGAAAAATAAAGAATTTAAATAAATATATAGCATCTCCTAAATAATCTCTTGTTCAGAACCTAGATATAATAACTATTTTGATACGTTGATTTATCGTAAAAAAGTAACACCTAAATATCTGAACCAATACCACTTTTTCAAAAGGTAATTTTGAATGGTTTTGTATACATACCATGATAAGGACCATTTCCAAATTCTTAATCATGACAAATATAATATATAAATCAAAACACATATCGACCCTGATTTTACTACTTACAAAATATTAAAGAAAGAACATTCATATATGCTATACAGTTGACCTACATTTTGATGAGACAACTAATTCATAACTTAAATGGAAGAAGGGGAACAGTCTATGGGGAAACTTATGTTTTTGTACAAAATTAAAAGTCAAGTTTAAACACTATCATATACATGTAACTTCAAAATTAAGATTTATTGCAAAATGTACATTTATGTATTACATATTGTTAAGTTTTGTTTGTTTGTTTTTAAGTATATAAATAATAATAATATATAATAAATAATTGTGTAATAATAAATGCATATTGTTGAAATAAAAGTCTGCCTGGATCATGGTGAAATATATGATGAACTTGTTGTATAAATTTTTTTTAAATAATTATATTTTGCATTGAATTCACTTCATAATAAAGTTAATAAAATGCAAAATTTTAAATAATTAAAAAATAATTTCAAACTAAAAACAAATGTTTTACTTACTTACCTAATTAATTTGTGTTTTGTTTTCCTGAATTCACTTTGGCTAGTCATAGCCCACTTTGCTGAAAATGATAAGAAAATCACTTTATATGAATATTGTTTATTTTCGGCTCTTCATGTTTCAGTATATACGAGTATTTCCTACATTGCAATTTGATAATACTTTTATTGATGAAACTCGTATAATTTACAAATACGACATGTGTATATTTGTTCATTATCATACGCAGAGGTTACCAAGATTCTTTATTTAACCTGATAACCTCTTGGTAAGAGATAGATGTTAACTAAGATTTAGTAATATTATTGATTTGTTTTTACTCCTACATATACATTCCTTGTGTGCATATTCCATGAAAGTGTACTGTTATTATTTCTTGTTTATGATAACAAAATAATCTGCTATAAATCATGATGTATAAAAATTAAGAAAATTTTCATGAATCTAGATTTAAAAATATATTTTTGAAATGGTTAACGTTGAATTATACATTGCAAAAATAGCGTTACTTTATTGTGTGCAATCTGTAAAGTGGAAATAGCTCATTAATAAAGCTAAGAATCATAAATTTACCCTTCTAATACAAATAATCACATTTATTACATATATAAACAATTAAGCAAAAACCTGCTTTTCTGTTTTCAACTGGCAGCGACATCAATTCACACCATTGGTTGATAAAGGTCATTGTTTTTTTATTTGCATTATAATTACACACATGTCGCTAATAAACAAATTAGACTAATATTCTTAACCTTCTTTAGATTGCAGTGAAAATAATTATTTCAAGTTGGACATTGAGTAAATTCAATTGTACAAAAATGGTCATATTCTTCAGTAATGTTCCGTTATAAAAACCACCTTGCTTATTATCAAATTATGCAAATTATAACTTTTTAAATCTTTGATTCTTAATTTATCAGAAAAAGTCCTAATAATAAGACGATTTTGCTTTCAATACCATCTCTTTTAAGAATATCATCTGATAGTAAATTTTACAGTAATATAAATCATATGCTGTTTATACGTTTCTTGATGTTGTATGGGTAATGTTCTAGTTTTATAATGTCACCTCATTTTGTATTTAAGACAAAAAATAACGAATGTGGAATTTTATGTCCACAGAATGTCTTTCTTTGGCTCTGTTTGTTTGAGTCATTTACTGATATAGATATTTAGATGTAGTTATAGCACTTCATTATTGCCATCATCATTTTGATATTTCATATTTTTGTCATCGTTATTTCACTTTTACAACTGACACATGTTATTGTGACCAATTTTCACTGTGCCAATAAATTATGTTGTTCCTAGATATAGTATTTGTTGTTAGTAGCTCACTAGTTGTGACTTCGCTCCTCTTAGAGCTCAGTAACTATACTACATTCACCCGCTGCTTAATAATTGGGTGCCAATTTATGATATTGACCTTTACTATGAACCTTTTAACAACCAATAAAAGTTTACCGAATTAAAATTTCACTGAAAGAATTTATACGCATTTTTATTGGTCGAAACGATCACATCACTAAAAAATTATGTATAAATAGACGGGCAAACAACGCCATATTTGGTTTGATCATACTAATGACGAATGCAACCACGTATGACGTCATATATAGCGTGGCTTTGCTTTATACAACACTTCATTTCAGTCTATATTGCAAACATCGCCCATACCACTTGTCTAGTTAAGTTAACCTGTTGAACATATTTGTCAGCCCGCTCAAAGATACTTCTTACACGGACACAAAAATTAACTACCTGATTTATTATATCATAACATAGTGCTACACGACCATTGAGTATTCAAACAATGCCTTTGTGGTTATAAGAATCGCTAATGATCGCCGTTCTTAGACAGCGATATATACAATTGTCAAGATTTGAGCATTTTGTAGTCGACACTGGTTGTTCTAAGCCAATCCCAACGGTTCGTTCTGTGCGTGAATGGTTTCGTCTCCACCATGTTTTTGACGGGTTACCTGTTTGTATAACCGGAAAGTACCATTTTCAATATTTGAACGCAGTCGCAGTCGGACGAGTTTAATAATGAATATCAATCATATCCGGGACGGTCTATAACATTGACACTGTACCGACACCATGCATAAAGAAGGAAATTACTGACAGATCTACTAACATAAAAAACATATAATTACGTGGTCAGTTTTACATATTATTGATTACGGACAGGGCGCGCCAAAAATAAATTAATTATGTGGAGATTGGTTTATCGGAAAGCAGTATTATATTTTACTCAATGGAAAAGACGTAATATACGGCTAAATGGCAATTTCAAGCATTTTTGAAATGCTAATACTTGTGTTCTATATGGTCTTACAATTAAATGTATATTTGGGATATTTATAGATCTACGAGGGATGTCACTGCAAAACTATGTATCCTGGAGATGAAATAGTTTGCTGTACGTATAGTATCACCTTATGACTAGCTTCAAAGATTGTTTATTTTTAACAGAATGGAACATATCTTTTAGTACACCACGGATGACATGTGAACAAATCGAATATGAAAACAACATGGAAGTGCAATTATCAATAGTCAACTTTTAACCGTAAAATTTGCAATGATATAGCTGGCATTCCGTCGTAAGATTCTTGAAATATGGAAAAGAAATGGCACGGTCAGTTGAACATTTGTATAACTAAACATATGTAAGATACAATTTTAAAGCGATTATCATTGCAAACTTGACAGTAATTAAAATTTCTAACAAAAAATTTTTTGCCAAGTTACAGAGTCGAATAGTGTAGGAATGGTAGCGCAAAATCTCATGTTTCAAGTAAAAACCAAATACAAGTGTCCACGATTTGTGCGACGGTTTTAGCATGTCGTGTAATATGATCGATGTTTTGGAACGAGTGTTTTTAAGTAAGGCCATGCCGAAATGGAATTTTGTTAAGTGTCAACTCAAGTGTAACAAACCATGTTCATTCTACAAAAAAGGTCGTCCAAGTAAACATTGCGTATATAAACATTGCTGAATTCATTACCCATCAATATTTAGAAGTGACATATTTTTACAAATTTGTAGTTTAGTCAGTTTAGACTTATTTTGTAAACACATCATTATAAAATTTGTCATAAGCATATGCTCTATTTAATTAAATGTAAAATATCAAAGTGGTATGTTTAAATCATTAACATGCTGTTCATGCATCAGCGTATTTCCTATTTAGTGGGCAAGTCCATTGTTAAAAGTACAATAACACGCATGACATCGAATACGACATGTAGCTAGAATTCAACAATTGAGTACTTGGTAGTACATGAATGTCTATGACATCATTGTGAGTAATTCTAAAAAAATATAAGCAGGATACACATGTACATTTTCATTAATCAAATACACAGAAACAAGGAGCTATCAATAATTCCAGAGAAAAATCGGTTATCGAATCTCGGAGCAACAGAAATATTAAAGAAAATCAACATCGATTTTTTTATTGAGGACACTAAAGCCTACGCGCACGCTGAACAAAATTCCGGTATGGCATGGCCTTATTGTATTCACCTATTTTATTAACTGTTTAAATGCAGAGTACATCGTCTGTGGATCACGGGGTTTTCGTCCCTACTAGTGCAGTGACCTAAATTTTTATTGCTGTTGTGGATTTTATGCGAATGGTGAGGTAAGCTCGATTACTTATCAAATATGTTTTAATTAATTCATTGATTATTTCTTTTTATCATAAGAAATGTACATAGGAATTTATACAAAGAGTCAACCAATGATTTAAATATATTAGGTAAACTATAATCTGGTTCATCTACAAGGTAAATCAACCACGTGTAAAAAGTAATTTGTGTCCGGCGAATTGTTGCATAATTTTATTCACAAATGGACTTAGTTTTTAAGGACTTTTGCATTATCTGTTCTCATTATTTCACTAAATTTAATTACATTACATTTGGTCTTTTATAATATTCATATGGAAAATGTTTAGAATTTTTCCGCGCAGCTGTCTAAGCCAACTTTTGCCAATACAATTTGCTCTACCATATGTGTTTGTCCAATGAAATCTCTTTCGGTATAGAGAAACGGACAAAAGATATGGTACCGTTGATTATAGGGGCGTGGCACGGGCTGTAGTCGCTGACTATTTACTCTGTGTATAAAGAGTGACTAACTTTGCTAATTAATTATACATTCGTCGGGGGTACAATGTACGCTCCTGGTGATATGACAGAACAGCGATTATTACTTTTTATACATCAAACAAAATGAACCCAGCTAAGCGCCGATTATCTTTATAAAGATAGTTATTGTTAAAAAACAAATAAGAAGTAGAAAAAGACATGAATAAATATTAATTTTAAGTAAACACAAAGCGATATAAAAATTAAGTAAAATATTTTTAGTTAAAGAAAAAGGGACCCATATTATCAAGCATCTTGCGATTGTAGTCGTAAATTCTTCTATGTTGTTTTGTTAAATTATCAAAAGATTGTTGGATAATACGCTGCCAAGGTGTGGAAACAATGATAAATAGATATACATGTACCATGTTACAATCGACTACGTCAAGGATGACACAAAAATAAATTATTTTGTTTCCATTGTGGTCCTTTCATTATCTTGGCATATATCATCTGGATAATTAAGATATATTAATTTCATACATAAATGATTTATAGATGGCAGTAAACAATACTCGCACAAACTGTTGCACAAATTATTTATCACAGAAAGATACATTGCATAGTTGCATCAAATTTATCACGGCGACTGATACATACAATGTACAGGTTTCCAAAATATCTAACAGCATTATACAATAAAACTATGAAACTTAACCATGAACTAAGTATTTAATTCGGCACTTGAACAAAATTTCACCATTGTCTCTATAGCCAAGTGGTATAATAAACTTTGAATGTGAACTTTGTTCATGCTGAGTATTGACATGATTTAAAATCTGATACTTTTAATACGAATTAACTGTCTTTATGTTAATAAGTTTAGACCGTCTCATATCTATTTATAGAATGCCTGGAATTTAGCCGTAATTACCTGTCAGCGTGGCCTGTTGGCAGCGTATGATTCATTGTGCCTTTTAGGGCAAATAAAAATTGAATGAACAGGCGTTGTCGTGGACATTTTTCCAACTGTGCACGTAAATTTAGTCTTTTTTATGTATATTCGGTTACTAAGAAACTATAATAAATGTTTATAAACACAGAAGTATTCGATTCAAGAATATGTTCTGACCTAGTTCCGGACAGCAAGTCGAACGTTCAAAAATACTCGCCTTAAAGTAGGGAAGATTAGTAAGCATTTTTACAACAGGTAACCCAACAAAACATGGCGTCGACGAGTCCATTTACGCATCCCCAATTTGACTATTCAACGTCCATATTTTCATCATGTGACCTAAAATGTATCGCTTTGATTGGCTTAAGGCAACCGGTGTCGTCTACAAAATGCTCAAATTTTGATAATTGTATATATCGCCGTTCAAGAACGATATGTTTTATTATATTGTATCTGTTGGAGATGCACAGAAGCAAGGAAACATTCTCTTTGAGTGTTTTCACATTGGTCAGTAGATTCAAGTATAATTCTGATGATTTTGGTGAAACAAAAGAAACGGATAGATCTGATATGGAAAACAAAAATGTGACTTTAATGGACGCGACATCTGTTCCTGACTATGCAACAACATTTGTGTTGATCAACACTTAAATGAGATCTGGTTCAACCATATTTGGAAGTCTTTTAGGTCACCATGACAACGCGTTTTCTTTCTATGAACCTCTCCAACATGTACAAACGTATAAATTTATATATGGTTCCAAGTTATGTGAATACACAAGACTTGAATGTCACGATGGGTTAGTAAACATTTTTGTTTTGATGTTATATATTTAAATGTGTGTGGGGATCTTGCGACAGACGAAAATGTGTATTCCCTGCGTTTAATTTTCCTTGTCATGTGTAAGTGTCATTAATTATGCAGATTTCAACAAATTAAACAAACTTCTGGGTTTAAATAAAAACTTCGATTTAAATAAAAAATTAGTCTTATTTATCAAAGAAATGGTAAATATCTCGATTGCATATAGAAATATATTTAAAAAAAGCCAATGAAGAAAGTCAAATTGTTACAAACAGAAAAAAGTAAGTCCTCACGAAGGGACCTAAGTTTATCGAGTCTGCTGCCCGAATGTAACTCAAAGCGTTGCTTGTAGAACTTCAAAACAAATGAACTTAAAACACAAAAAATAACTTTTAAAGTCACTTTCCTCTCACACTGTCGTCTGAGACAAATAATTTTATTACTATCCCAAACTTTTCTTAAGAAAATAGCGCCTCGTATTTTTGCAAGAATTACACGGTCCAATATATTGGAAGCGCTATGAATTATTTACCAAGTTAAGAGTGATTCAAGGAAATTAGCATTGGGTTTAAATGTATGATAAACATTATGTATGAATGTATATAAAAAGTACAGATAATTATATTAGTAATGTATTCAAAATCAGTTTCGATTTCTCACTTATTTTTTCCATAAAGTTATGATTTTTAGCAAGACTGTTATCAACAGTCGAAGCTATTAGCGGCATTCCAGCACTGCGACAGTTTGTGGTCCATTTTACCGCTCGCCTACCTGCCTATACCTTTCTATTCAACATCTTTATTCAAAAAATCATAGTGACACCAAATATTGACAATTTTGTGAACAATGACAGACAAAAAAAATACACGACTGATTACCGCGGATGTATACATTGATTTCATTCAAGAAAAATTATGAATGAAAATAATTTACTCGTTTCCGTATCTAGCAATATAGTCATGTGATTCACGTTGGTAACATTTTGAACATTTTCCAAAAACATTTGGAATACTTTTTTGCAATGAGATATTGAACAATTTCTAAAGAGTTTTAGAACACTTTTTCCCAATGAGATATTGAACAATTTTAATGTGTTTTTGAACATTTTTTCCAAAAAGATATTGAACAATTTCTAAAGAGTTTTAGAACACTTTTACCCAAAGTGATTTTAAACATTTTTAAAAGAGTTTTGGAACATTTTATTCCCAATGAGATTTAGAACACTATTTCAAATGAGATTTGGAACAATTTCTAAAGAGTTTTGGAGCACTTTTTACCAATGAGATTTAGAACACTTTTTTTCAATGAGATTTGGAACACTTTCCAAAAAGTTTTGGAACACTTACTCACATACTTATGCAGAACGTTACGTCAACTGTGCATTGTTTTTACTAGAATATCTAAAAAATGTTTTATCCAATTATTTTTAGAACCTTTAAGGCTTATTGCCAATGTGTTTTGAACCGACTTTTGGTAGCATTCCTCCGTTGCGTTTGTCTTCAAGGTGATCAAAAATTAAACAATGTAAATATTGTGAATGTTTTTCTACAATACTTTTACAATAACTACCCGTATCGTATCGTAAATACAGATCTCGGATCGTGCAAGTTTCCGAAATTTGCGTGTATCGTGCGTGTATCATTCATACCGTGTGCGTGTATAATTCACCGTGTATTTCAATCGTGTAACGTGTAGACCGCTCATTGTGTAAATACACGGTAAAAATCGGTCCGAGATATTGTGATTTTGCGTTTTATTACCGTGTATCGTGTGCCCGAGTTATTGACAAATCTGTACGTATAAATGTATTAAATACTTATGCATTGTCGACTAATCATCATCCGTAAACAAAAAGAAAAACCGCGATTCATTAAGTTGAGTTTCGAATAAATGTTGACTTTGTTTAAACCGGAAATTCCTGTTTAAATGCCGTACGTCGATAAACTGCGGCTCATTCCGGACCAATCTGCGGTCAATTAAATTGCGGTCCAACCGAAATGTTGTTACTAAATTAAAATAATCGTTATAATATTATTATATTTAAAATGTAAACGCATGCTTTCATTTATCTTAATCATCAAACATTTTCTTTGTTTGTCAGTGGCTAAAGCGTATAGTAAACAAACTGTTATAATTGACATCTCACTTGGTCAAGAACTCGTTTATCACGACTCTATTAAAAAAGTCATCATTGTTTTAATTCTTAAAGTAAATTAAATTATTTAGTTTTTACAGTTTATTCGTATTATCCCCTCATATTTGCGTATTTATATGTAAAACTTTTTATTTAAATATCGATTTTGTAGTCGGCATAAAATAGAAAGTTAACACGAGGTGTGTGTACTGTCTTAATACCGCGTCTTTACGCAAGCACTGCATGTAAACGTTTATATCTAGTAGACATACTACTAAAAAGGCGACCATTATTCAAAACGACATGCTTATATTTTTTTAATCACGCGTAGAATGTGTTTTGAAAACATATACTAAATCAAAGTATTTTTCACCATGAATGGCTTGAAAATAAAAACAGAGAAAAAACTTGAAACGTGTATTTCTTTTTCTATCGTGTGGGTTTCGCCGGCTATCTTGTGTGTGGTTTTAAATCTGAATAAAGCCAACTTACAAAGAATGACATAAACAATTTTTGACAGTAATGTTATTCTTTATTCTGCGGTTTGTATTTTTGTTATACATCAAGTACTTACATAATTTGTTTGATAAATATATAAATATCAATCGTGTTCTTCTTTGTCTATCGTGTAATGACTGCTTGCCGATCGTGTACCTTTATTTCTACTAAAAATGTCGATATTCATTAAAATAATACTATATGACTTGCTTATATTTTTACAATCAAGCTAAGACTGTGTTTAACTTTTGAAACAGATACACATACAAATATGACATCTTTTCTCAATGAATGATTTGAAGAAAACAAAGGAAAAAAACTTTAAACGTGTATTTTTATCAATCGTGTGAGTTGATCGGCTTTTGGTGGTTTTTAATTCGATTAAAACAAACTTTCTAAGAATGACATTAAATTATTTTGACAGTAATAATATTCTTTATTATACAGTTAGTATTTTTGTTGTACACCGTGTACTAATTCAATTTTTATACAAAATATTATCAATCGTGTTCTTTTTTGTCTATCGTGTATTGACTGCCCGCCTATCGTGTACCTTAATTTCTACTAAAAATGTCGATATTCAATAAATTTATTGATACAATATTATATTTTACAATCAAGCTTAACTGTGTAATAAACCAATGTAACATATTTAAATTTTTATTTCTTTGTCTATCGTGTGATTTCGAAGTTGACAATCGTGTGCGTGAATTTAAATTCGATTTAAGCCAACTTGTAACATTTTGTTTTTAAGAATTTGAGCAGGTAAACTCGATTTTCAATAAATTTAACAAAACTTATATTGTTTAGTTACATATTTACGACGAAACAGAAGAACATTTTTTTTTTTTGTAATTCTTTTTATTTTCATATAGTTTACAAGTAAAAATACATGTATAATGATAGAATTTGATAATGAAAAACACAAGCATAATAGTACAATGATGATATAATAATATAAGCATGTTGATTTACTATGTTAACATTATCATGAGTTATTAGAATTTCATAAAAGAAAACAACTTTTAATCCAGTAATATTATTGTAAATAAGAACATATTATAGATTTATGGAGAATGTTTAACAAAAAAAATAGTTTCTTATTTGATACTGTTTGACTATTTTAGACATGTTAAAGAAAAAATTCCGTAGGGAGAAAAAACATTATGCATGGAAAAAAGACAGTCAACTTAACGAGTTTTAGTTTCATATGTATGAGACTTGTCAAAATGATACAAAACATCCATAAATGAACACATAAAAGTACCTTCTCAGGTTTTGTATTAGTATATTTGATTATCAATATAATGAATATTTTAACACATCCAAAAACAAGCATAACTACTTTTCTAAGTGTTAAATTTCTTAATAGAGACTAGATAAAATTTGTATTTGTTTGGTTTCTTAGGGTCAGCAGAATTGAAGCAAAAAAGGGAAAAAAATAAAATAAAGTAAATTCTCTACAGAATAATTACAGTATTTCATTTACCACTGGAGGTTACCGTTTAAGATTGTGACTAAACAAGGGAGATAAAAAAGGCATGAACTATACAAGAGTATTCTCCCTTGGATGATAAGTATAACATAATCACTTAATGAAGGTAAAAAAAATACCAAAAATCAACAGTAAACATAAATAATTTTAATATAATAAGAACCATATAATAGTTACGATAATTTGATTTTACACTTGTCCAAAAGTAATATGCACATAACATTCAGACTGAGTTAATATTATAGATATAATCAATAGTTTTCTTCTTTTACATGTATAAAATTATCTTTACACCCATACATATTCATGTAACAATTCACATATTAACATACATAATCAAACGTTTCTTTCTTGGAGATCCAATCTACAATGAATAAAAAATCAAACATTAAGTCAGGTAAATACATGTATTTACAAATAAACAATATAAACTGCACACAAAGTTTGTAATTTTTTGTGAATTCAGAGAGAATAAAGAAATAGAAGAAATATAGAAGTATAGAAAGAGGGATAAAAAATAAAAAAGGAAAAGCCATCCGGTGGATGGTTAGGATATAAACACATAGCTGCGGTAGGTGGAGGAACAAAGTGTTGGTGTATTGTTAGAAAATGCCCAGTTTATAATACATAACATCATAATCTTTGACAGCTGTTACTGCATTTGATATGTTGATACCAAAGTAATTAATGGAGACCACATCCTATCAAATGTATGAAGACTTGACGATATAATAGCATTGTATTGTTCGACTTTGTAGTATGAGACCAGCTGTCTCTGAAAATCTTGTAAATTAGGAATCATTGAATTCATTTTACATTTGAATATATGCTGCTTAGCTAGTATAAGGAATTTGTATAAAATATCTTGATGTCTGTCATTACCAAGCAAAATATCCTGTTTTGACCAATTAGTGCTAATGTTTGGACAGTTGTTTGCTATCCATAACTTAACGGCCTGCCAAAATGTCTTGACCACATCGCAGTCAAAAAATAAATGAGCTATAGATTCAATTGAAGAATTACAAAAAGTACAATTATCATCATTTTGTATGCCCATCTTTTTAAGTAAGGATTTTGTACCCAGAATTCTTTGGTTAATTCTATATTGAAACCATTGAAGTTTGCTTTCCTGTAAAACTTTAAAAGGCATTTTGTATATTTGTTTCCAGTTAATATAGTTTACATTGAGGTCATATTTCCATTTCATTTCAGAATTTCTGGTCACCGGATGTAAATTTAAAACATCGTAAAATATGCGACACCCTTTTTTAGATTGTGAAGTCAATTTGATAAATAATGGTTGAATAGGGTTGTAACTATTACATGATAACTGATGTAATCTAGCATTATTGAGGAATTTCTTTATTGAATGAACAATATTGTTATACTGTAAAAAATTAGTTGCACAAGAATATCTATCTTTAAATTCATCATAAGAATAAAAATTTCCCATATTGTTAACAAAGTCATTTACTGTAGAAATGCCCTTTATAGTATAATTTTTGTCACAGTAGGATTTGCCCGCAATCTTAAAATTTGAATTGTGCCACACTGGCATTGATAAGAAATCATACCAAGATTTAACTAAAGCCTTTTCATTGAAATCAATATATGCTTTCCACACATCTTTCCAGAAATCATTATGACAATTAGTAATGGTTTTCTTTACATAGTCTGATCCGTACCGGCTAAAATGTTGGAGCCACGGACAAATAGATTCGACAAGATTAAAATATTTTGTATTGCAGTTAATTAACCGTCTAACCCAGGTAAGTTTCATAGACTGGTCAAAGAATGATACATCTATCATTCTAATTCCACCATAACAATAATCTTGAGTGATAAGTTTTCTCTTAATTTTATCAGGATTGTTGCTCCAGAGAAATTTAAAAAACATGTTTTGAATTCTTTTAACAATTTCATCAGGGGGAGATGGTAGACTCATCATTAAATTTATCAATTTAGGTAGAGCTAAAGATTTAATAACTGTATTTCTTCCTATTGGAGTTAATATTCTTTTAGACCAGGTTGATAATAGGCATTTAATTTCTTCTATTTTAGGGTTAAAATTAGTATTTATTATATTATTGAGATTTAATGTAAAAGTTACACCTAACAATTTGAAAGATTCTTTTTCCCAGGTTAAACCTAGTTCTGGGCAAATCACATGATCAGTGTTCTTCATTGAACCTATCCATATAGCTTTTGTTTTATCTATATTAACATTAAGGCCGGATATTTTGGCATAGAATTTTAAAACATTGATTGAATTATACAGAGACTTTTCAGAACCATCAAGTAATAAGGATGTGTCATCAGCATATTGAGAAATTAAGTATTCCAGATCATTAATTTTGATTCCTTTTATATCATTATTTTGTTTTATCAGTAAAGATAGGATTTCAGCACATAAAATAAAAAGATAAGGTGAAAGAGGATCTCCTTGTCTGCATCCACGGTGAAGGCAGAACCAATCAGATAAATGGCCATTTACTAAAACGCATGATTGAATATTCTTATAAAAAACATGTATCCATTTTTTTATGTCTGTACCAAAGTTAAAAAAGTCTAAGACTTTTGACATAAATTCCCAACAGATTGAATCAAATGCTGTAGCAAAATCAATGAGAAGAACCATTCCAGGATAATTAAACTTTTCAGTATAAGACATAACGTCATACATTAATCTAATGTTTTCACCTAAGAAACGTCCTGGAATAAACCCAGTTTGGTCTTCACTTATTACAGTATTGAGAACTGACTTTATTCTGTTTGCTATGGCTGCAGACGCTATTTTGTACGAAATATTTAGTAAAGATATAGGACGCCAATTCTTTAGATATTGTTTGTCTTTGTTGCCTTTGGGTATACAAGTTATTACGCCAAGTTTTTGAGAAACTGAAAGTTCACCATTATCAAAAGCTGAATTGATTGACCTAACAAGAAAATGACCAATTTTTGACCAGAAAACTTTATAGAAAGCAGCTGTGAAACCAGAATTCCCTGGGGCAGAATAATTAGACATATTTTTCAAGCTTAACAACATTTCTTTATATGATAATTTCCCTTCTAAAGAAGTTTTCATTGATTCATTAAGTTTTTTTACAGAGTTATTTGGGAAAAGTGTATCTAAATTAACATTTTCACAGTCTCTATTTGAATATAAATTTTTGTAATGAGTTTCAGTTTCTTTAAGAATTTCATTTTGATCAAGTAAAAGGTTACCAGACTTTGAGTATAAAGAGTTCATTATTTTAGAGGTGAAATTACGGTTTTCTAAATTGCAGAAATATTTTGTGGGTTTTTCCCCCTCCAGTATCCATTTTGCTCTTGATCTTACTAGATTTCCTTCCAATTTATTTTTTCTTAAATCAATTAATTCTTTTTTCTTTGATTCTAGCATAGATATATCAAAATTGTTTGAGTTTTGTAAATTTTCAATTTCATTTTCAAGGTTTTTTTCTGCCAAGTTTTGATTTTTCTTTTTACTTGATGAATATGCAATAGTTTTCCCTCTTACTTCCATTAAAAGGGTTTCAAAGAATAACTGATCTGAAATAGTAAGTTTTAACTCTGCATCAGGAATTAAGTTTAAAGGAAGATTAGTGTTCTGAACTTGAGAGCTATACTTAAGTTTTATTTCTTCAATCATTTGATTAATTTCAGACACATATTGACAATCTTTTAATAGTGAATTATTCATCTTCCAATATGAAAAACCTTTTTTAAATTTTATCAAGTCTAAAGATAATACAACAAGAGAATGATCTGTCCTGTAACCAGGTAAAATATTTGTTTGTTCTACTTCTGTAAATAAATAGCTAGAAATTAAGAAGAAATCCAGGCGAGCCTTTTTTATCGGGTTATTTTTAAACCATGTATACCTTAATTTTTCAATATTTTATTCCCTCCAACAGTCAATGAGGTCATTTTCTATTAACATTTGCATAACTATTTCTCTAGATCTGGGGTTATTTATGTTTTTATAGTTAAAACAGTCTTTTTGTGGGTCTAAAACTAAATTAAAGTCACCTCCGACTATACAATAATGATTAATGTTACTAATTTTTGATTTAATATTGATATAAAAATCAGGACTGTCCCTATTTGGTCCGTATATACAGAACAAACTAAATGGTTTTGAGTAAATTTCACAATGTATGATCAACAGATTTCCATCATTGTCATTTTCTTCAGAAAGAAAGTGAAAGTCAAAATTGTTCTTAATCAAAATACAAACCCCCCTTGATTGACTGCCAAAATTACTGAAAAAACATTTAAAGCCCCATTGACTTCTTATATAATTTGTTTCTTTATTTGTAAAGTGAGTATCCTGCAGGAAGTATATGTTAAAATTTTTCTCATGAAGGAAGCCGAATACGTCTTTGCGTTTTGATTTATCATCTAGGCCTTGGACATTCATGGAAGCAAACGTTATTTTTTCAGTCATTTACATGAAAAAAGAAAATTAAACCTTATACTTGATATCTTCATATCAACATACACTGTCACAGAATACCAATTTTTTCTCAATTGGTTATATATGATATTGTTCTCCACACACCACAGACTATCTGCACATAACAAAAAATAAACATGATACATTTTATATTACAAGTAGGAAAAATGGATTATTGGATTAGAATAAACAATGTTCTAGAATACAATGACTTGAATTTCAATCTATGTTAAGAAAAGGATGACATAGATACAATGGGGGGAAATTTAATAGGTCATGAACTATGTTAATCTGTAGACCAGCATTTTTAGAATTTACATACAGGTCCGACATAATCTATCATATGGATACAGACATAAAGGTATGTTTCTATGGTTAATATAGAAAATAAGTCAAGTAATGAGGCATGAATTGCTATAGCCGGTACAAAACTAATAGAACCTGCATTTAACAGAGGTAGGATAATGGTCGACAGTTCTTACTTTAAACAGTAGAAGTATATCCTTTAATTGTGATTAATAAAAAACATAAACATAAAAACAAAGAATGTATACCCAAATTACAGCACCACACTATCTCTGTGATATTCTGTCACACACCATTTTTAACAATCTATTTAATTTAAATACAACCAACATCTTCTATGAAATCTAATCCATGAGATTTTATACCTGTAGTGAACCTGTTAGCTATATATAAAATAAAATAGACATGAGAGACAAAAACTATGAAAAGGTGATGGTAATGATCAAAATGATGTATGTCAACAAATGATAATAATATAAAATATACAAACATGAAAGAAAAATGTTATGAAAAAATGATGGTAATGTTTTACGTTAGCTTATGATTATAATATAAAATGGACAAACATGAAAGAAAAATGTAATAAAAAAATGATGTTAATGCTGTATGTCAGCTAATGATTATAATATAAAATAGACAAACATGAAAAAAGGAAAAAATGTTATGAAGAAGTGATGGTAAATTATGTATGTCAACTAATGATACTAATATAAGAAGAACATTTTTTGTTTTCAATCTACATTTGAGACGCATTAATCGTTTAACGTGTCGTCGTTGAAACGTTTTTCTCTGGGCGAAAAAAGCCGAGGATTTCGAAAAATCGTGTTAAACGTGTATCGAGACTCGGAATCGTGTATTTTACCGCAAATCAAGCTATCTATCGTGTTCGTGTATCGTGTAACGTGCAGTCCGTGTTCGTATAACGTGCGTGTACCGTCCGTACCGTGTGACAACTTGCACGTTCCGATATCTGTAACCACATCGTCTCTTTTCGTATCGATACGCATCGTATCGTGTGATGACTGTATCGTCTCATCCCTACGTAAGAATCAGTACAGTCGTGCTTCAGTGCTTTCAGCCCTTTGATTTCTGTTACGCCCTATATCCACAGGCTGCCGGCATAAAACAGTCCCTACAGAATTATTGTATACACTCACACACACACAATATATATATATAGTAAAAGTATGTAACTCATCACCTCAGAAACCTCGAAAAAATGACCTGTCTCATTCAACGGGCTCCTGTGTTTTTATTTCTGGGTCGTTTCAAAAACTTGGTCTTATTTATCCAAGAAATGGTACATCTATCTATTGCGTATAGAAGCTTATTTATGAAAAGCCAATTAAGAAAGTTGCGTGACGTTAAACAGAAAAAAATAATAGGTCGGAATAGATGTCACTTACCATAAAGCAGGTTCCTTCCGGAACGTAACTCATAGATGTGTACGTGGAATTCCAATAATAATGAACTAAAAACAGAGAAAATAATATTTAAAGTCAACAGCCTCTCTCACAGTCGTCTAACACAAATCATTTGATCACTATGATAAAAATTTCTTGACTTATCTTGAGTTTTTTTTCGTTTGCCTCCATTTTGAGAAAGAAGTCTAGGATAAAACCCAACTTATACCGTTTCACGGAGGGTACAACTCAACCCCGAGGAGAACTCAACCCGTCACAAATTAATACGTTAGTAAATTTAACATCTAAAATGAAATTAAGTGACAGTTAAACTAAAGATAAAGAATAATTATAAATTATCAGGAAACGGTTTTATTGTTATCATAACATTTTATGTATTTTTAATCTATAATACATAGAACTACAATATCTCTGAAACAATGTTACGCTATCTTCATTTTTATGCCTTTCTAATTGTAACATACTAGATCTGTAAAAATAGTAATCATTAATAACTTAATAAATATCTTAACTATATTATAAACTCACTTTCAAAATATATTCAGTTCTAAACGATGATGTTTTAACCCGAATAACTGTTTAAATGTAATATGCGTTTATGTGTCACGGGTTGAGTTGTCCTCGGGTTTAGTTGTACCATCCGTAAAAACGGTATAAGTTTATTTTTATATTTCTACCAACAGATCACCTCTTGATTAACTAGTGAGTTAAGCGGTTAACTTGTTACTGTAACTTGTTAACAACTAATTTTACATTCATTAGATTTCATGTCAATATTTGTCCCAGTCTGATTGTTCATATCATAATTATTGTTATGATAATTTGATGTTATGATGATTATATAACTTCATAAGTTTTAAAGATACTAAAATTTCTTCGTATATTTGTTTTATTCGTTTTGTTGTTTGGTTTAAAGCCGTAGCAACACATTGTATTGGTCATCATGTCGGTCTGTCAACCTACTCACCGTTCCCAGAAAGGCTAAATATCTGGATTTGGTTGTTAACCAGTTACTAGGCACATACTTCATTCAGTACTTGACAACTGCTCTACATTATTAAATGATTATGAATCAGTGGTAAGAGAGAGAATAGCCGTAGAAATCATTTTGTGACCAGAAAGGAATTGAACCCACAATCCCTTGATTAGTAGACTTGTGTGCTACCAACTGAGCTAGCTGAATGGCTTGTACCTAAGGTAGTGAGAAGATGAAATGAACCAAATGTAGACATCAACAGAATCGGTGAACATTGAGTTTAAGCCACGCCATTATTTGTTTATAATCAAACAAATTAAAAATATAAATCATAATACAAACGAATCAAAGCACTGGAGTGCTGGAGGAACGATGTCCTGAACTGATTTAATAAATAAAAATTATAATTATGTAAAAAATCAAACTTGTGCAGCAATATTATCTATAAAATAATGTATGAAGTATCAATTAATAGAATTTAACAAGAGCAGTCCAAGGATAGAACTAGACTGTTCGAGTAATTTGCTAATTGCAAAGAATAATAATCCAATTCATATAAATATAAAAGAGGCAGAACTGCTATAACATAAGTCCATAGTAACGTCCCTTCAAAGTTAAGAAGACGTACCATCAATGAATTAGCACATCTATTTTCGTGTTGATATCTTAATTGACTTAAAGTATGCACATGTTAACTAGACACTTTATGATTATGTCATTGCAACAATTGTTCCATTTTGAGAAAGAAGTCTAGGCTAAAACCGAACTCATGCCGTTTTACGGAAAAAAAACTCACGACAAGTCAAGAAAATTTATGATAATGATCAAATGATTTGTCTTAGACCACTGTGAGAGAGCCTAGTGACTTTAAGTATTATTTTCTCTGTTTTTAGTTCATTTTTATCGGAGTTCCACGTGCACATTTATGTGTTACGTTCATGAAGGAAACGGGTTTTTGGTAGATCAGATAGGGTACGATTAAACGTTTTTTCCTGTTTAACGTCAGATAACTTTCTTCATTTGCTTTCCATTAATAAGCTTTTATATGCAATCGACAAATTAAGCATTTGTTTGATTAGTAAGACCAAGTTTTTGAAAATCGACTCAGAAATAAAAACACAAGAGTCCGTTGAATAAGATCGGTCATTTTTTCTTGGTTTCTGAGTTGACCAGTTGCATACCTTTACTATAAATATGTGTGTGTGTATAAAAATGATTTTTTTGGGTGAGGGCTGTTTTGTGACGGCAGCCTGTGAATTGTATGCGAGAGAAGTTATCTTCTTAAATTAATCGGACACCTGCAGTCTGCATCGCGTACTCTTTGGAACTTTACTTTCGAATCTATCGTTTACATTATTTTGTAAACTAGTCAATCGCTGTGGTCGTTTACTACCATTCCATCGATTGGAAAACCATCGATTTTGAAATTATTGCATACATGTATGTACATTACTCGATGTCAAATGAACAACATTTTTGTCTTCAATATCTGTAACAGTCGCTCAAACAGTGTGAAATTTAATTATGTTTGTCTCTAATACGACTAGAACTATTTTTTCTTCTTTCTAGAACTATTTAACGAAATGGGTTTAAAGGGACGGACGGGCACAGAATAAACGAAAAGTCGTCAAAAACCTGATCGATTAGAGACACGAACATAAAGTCCCTGGTCTGTTATAGGCAAAAAGCCATATTTTCGTCGAGAGCGCCCGACGGGTCCAATAGACGTTTGACATTATGTCATTTGCGTACATAATGGTGCATTTGCGCAATGGTGCGCTTTAGATTGAACACTGGATTTATACAGTTAAATCTCAGATTCGCCAATGTCTGTTCCATTTCGTCCATTTGCGCAGAATTTTCCATTGCGTGTTAAGTCATATCCTGTTGTTTTATTGCTGATAATATATTAACGCCCGAAAAAGTTATTTAACAACTAAAACTTCATTTCGCCACTGACTGCTTTCGTCCATTTTGCCCCTAATTGTCTATTGCGTGTTTTGGTCTTACCCGCAGTAAACCGTATCATGTTGCTCTATTCGCTACTGACTGCATTTCGTCCATTTTGCCCCGAATTCTCTATTGCATGTTTTAGTCATACCAGCAGTAAACCGTATCATGTTGCTCTATTGCCTGATGAAAAATCAAATCAATGGAAATAAGTAGCAAGCGATTATCAGGATAATATGCTTACCGGAAACATCCGAATCAAATTTTGCAGTAATGATATGCGGAGTGGATCGGGTTTTTTGCTTAGATTCAATGCTTGGAGCCGAAATTACGGTTTGTTAACTCTGGAACGATGTTAAGACATCGTTCCAAAAATAAAACTTATATATTAATATCAATTTCATGCTTACATCAATATAGCCACATTCATAATCATTATAATACTGAAACAACGATAATAATCATCAATTACTTCCTTTTGTACACTCTGCAGTATAATTGAAGTGTAGAAAATATATTTCTATAAATATATATCATAAAAATGATTCTGATTCTGATAGTATCTCCATAACAGTCTTTGCACTTAAAGAAAAAGTAGTTTAAATAAAATTATGCTTAAAGTGTCGGAGAATTTTTTAGTAAGCATGATAGCTTTGAAATGAATCTACTCCTGGTATAGATAATAATTTTATCAAGAAGAATATTATCAGATAATTAATACTATACACTTAAAATGGTATAACACAGTAAAGTTCAACTACTTAGACCATTAAAGTCGATTATCTTAATACCAGTAGTGGATCAGTCTATTGAAGGGACCATTTTCCTCTCAAATTGATCATTTGGGACTTAAAAATCGTAAAAAATCTCATTATTTTGTAATAAGCAAAGTGGTCTTTAAAAAAGAACTTTACTGTACATGTAATTAACTGTCAGGAATTTTAAGTGATTCAAAAATGTCTCTTATCTCTGTAGAATATTGTCTATAAACTTGAGTATAGTAATTTGTTAAACTATCAAAATAAGAGGTAGTATCCTCTCTCAAATTATCAGCAGTAAGTGTCAATATATCTTGACCTCGCTGAAACAGTTCACTTAGATTTGTATAATTTTCTTCAAACTTTCGTTTAACATACACTCTAGCAGCATCTAACAATTGTTTAACAATGTAATGATTGGTGCCAGTTTTACTGTGCTTCAATCCTTCCTAGTGCTTCCTGCAATAATTCTCGTGATCGTTTATACGTTGTCACCGTCACTGTAGAAGCAATATCCTTCTTTTTTTGGTATGTCTTTAAAACTACATTTTTACCTGCTTCGTAAGACCGTATAACAGTAACACGAATCTTCTGGATATTTAGCGTGGCTTTACCTTTCGTCACAGTTTTGTTCCTAATATAGTCAAAGGTTTCCTTCCTGGGATGTAAGTATTATTTGATGTTAGATCTACTTCGTGTCTAATAATTGATAAACCTCGTGTTGTAGGCTGTGACGTTGACCTACCTTGTGTTGTAGGTCGTGACGTTGACAAACTTTGTGCTGTAGGGTCTGACGTTGGTGAACTGTGTGTTGTGTTTGACGTTGACAAAGTTTTTGTTGTCTTGCGTGACGTAAACAAAGATTGTTTGAAGGGCTTGACGTAGACAAATGTTGAGTTGTTAGGCTTGACGTTGACAAACGTTTGGTTGAAGGGCTTGACGTTGACAAACGTTTGGTTGAAGGGCTTGACGTTGACAAATGTAAGGTTGAAGGGCTTGACTTAGACAAATGTTTGGTTGAAGGGCTTGACGTTGACAAAGGTTGAGTTGTTAGGCTTGACGTTGACAAATGTTTGGTTGAAGGGCTTGACGTTGACAAATGTTTGGTTGAAGAGCTTGACGTTGACAAATGTTTGGTTGAAGGGCTTGACGTTGACAAATGTTTGGTTGAAGGGCTTGACGTTGACAAATGTTTGGTTGAAGGGCTTGACGTAGACAAATGTTGAGTTGTTAGGCTTGACGTTGACAAATGTTTGGTTGAAGTGCTTGACGTTGACAAATGTTTGGTTGAAGGATTTGACGTTGACAAACGTTTGGTTGAAGGGCTTGACGTTGACAAATGTTTGGTTAAAGGGCTTGACGTTGACAAACGTTTAGTTGAAGGGCTTGACGTAGACAAATGTTGAGTTGTTAGGCTTGACGTTGACAAACGTTTGGTTGAAGGGCTTGACGTAGACAAATGTTGTGTTGATACCATGTCAACAGACGATACCAAGTCACCGGATGATACCAAGTCACCAGACGATACCATGTCTACAGATGATACCATGTCACCAGATGATACCATGTCTCCAGAAGATAATAAGTCACCAGATGATACCATGTCACCAGATGATACCAAGTCACCAGATGATACCATGTTACCAGATGAAACCATGTCTTCAATGTCAGCGGATGATGGAATGTCTTCATGTGTTTTGTTGTTTTCATGGTATAGAGGTATCATCTGGTGACTTTTGTTGTTTTCATAGTAAAAAAATCATTAAAAGTCTTAGCAATAGTGGGCTTCTATTGGTATTATTAGTATCATCTGGTGACTTGGTATCATCCGGTGACTTGGTATCATCCGTTGACTTGGTATCATCCGGTGACTTGGTATCATCTGGAGACATATTATCATCTGGTGACTTGGTATCATCTGGTGACTTGGTATCATCCGGTGACTTGGTATCATCCGGTGACTTGGTATCATCCGGTGACTTGGTATCATCCGGTGACTTAGTATTATCCGGTGACTTGGTATCATCCGGTGACTTGGTATCATCTGGTGACTTAGTATCATCCGGTGACTTGGTATCATCCGGTGACTTGATATCATCCGGTGACTTGGTATCATCTGGTGACTTGGTATCATCCGGTGACTTGGTATCATCTGGTGACTTGGTATCATCCGGTGACTTAGTATCATCCGGTGACTTGGTATCATCCGGTGACATGGCATCTTCTGGTGACTTGGTATCATCTGGTGACATGGTATCATCTGGTGACTTGGTATCATCTGGTGACTTGGTATCTTCTGGTGACTTGGTATCATCTGGAGACATGGTATCTTCTGGTGACTTGGTATCATCTGGTGACTTGGTATCTTCTGGAGACATGGTATCATCTGGAGACATGGTATCATCTGGTGACATGGTATCATCTGGTGACTTTGTATCTTCTGGAGACATGGTATCATCTGGTGACATGGTATCATCTGGTGACATGGTATCATCTGGTGACTTGGTATCTTCTGGTGACTTGGTATCATCTGGTGACTTGGTATCATCTGGAGACATGGTATCATCTGGAGACATGGTATCATCTGGTGACATGGTATCTTCTGGTGACATGGTATCATCTGGTGACATGGTATCATCTGGTGACTTGGTATCTTCTGGTGACATGGTATCATCTGGTGACATGGTATCTTCTGGTGACATGGTATCTTCTGGTGACATGGTTTCATCTGGTGACATGGTATCTTCTGGTGACTTGATATCTTCTGGTGACATGGTATCTTCTGGTGACTTGATATCATCTGGTGACTTGGTATCTTCTGGTGACTTGGTATCATCTGGTGACATGGTATCATTTGGAGACATGGTATCTTCTGGTGACATGGTATCATCTGGAGACATGGTATCTTCTGGTGACATGGTATCTTCTGGTGACTTGTATCTTCTGGTGACAGGGTATCATCTGGTGACTTGATATCTTCTGGTGACTTGGTATCATCTGGTGACATGGTATCATCTGGTGACATGGTATCATCTGGTGACATGGTATCATCTGGTGACTTGGTATCTTCTGGTGACATGGTATCTTCTGGTGACTTGATATCTTCTGGTGACATGGTATCTTCTGGTGACTTGATATCATCTGGTGACTTGGTATCTTCTGGTCACTTGGTATCATCTGGTGACATGGTATCATTTGGAGACATGGCATCATCTGGTGACTTTGTATCTTCTGGTGACTTGGTATCTTCTGGTGACATGGTATCATCTGGAGACATGGTATCTTCTGGTGACATGGTATCATCTGGTGACTTGGTATCATCTGGTGACATGGTATCATCTGGTGACTTGATATCATCTGGTGACATGGTATCATCTGGAGACTTGGTATCTTCTGGTGACATGGTATCTTCTGGTGACTTGATATCTTCTGGTGACATGGTATCTTCTGGTGACTTGATATTCATCCTGAATAGTAAGATAGCATCAACAAAAATATTATAGAGGTGGTGATCATTGTATTGTTTCGGTTCTTTATTGACTATGATAAACAACTACCTAAAGATGCATTATTTTCAGACAATTATATCGCAGAAATCATTTAAAACATTTCTTCTAGTAATTCAACACGTAAAGAGTCGACATTGCATTCTTTTCATCAACATAAACATTTTCTTCATATACCTTTATTATGATGTGGAGACATTCATTCATGTCCAGGCCCTGTGACCTGTGAGCAAGGAGATTCCAACAACAACTTTAGCGCTTATAAAGTCTTTCAACAGCGTGGTTTGCACTTTCTTCACGTCAACGTCCAAAGTCTACTCCTAAAACTTCATGAGATTAAATCTTTATCTCAAATTTCAAAAGCAGCATGCATTTGTATTTCTGAAAGTTGGCTGGATGACTCGGTAACTGATGCAGAAATTTACATAGATCATTATTCTGTAGTGCGCAATGATCGAAATAGGCATGGTGGTGGAATGTGTTTATACATACGAAGTGACCTGTCATTCAACACTCGCAGCGACTTACTTCACAATGACCTTAAAGCTGTATGGGTTGACATTTTTCTTCCGAAGTGCAAACCCATTCTTTGTGGAGCTGTATACAGACCCCTCAACGCAACAGAACTTTTATTCTTTACTTAATGATGTTTGCTCTAGAAGCAGTGACATTTTATTACATGAGACTCTTTTACTAGGTGATTTTAATACAGATGTTACCTGTAAACATAAACTTCCTATTTTACAGAATTTTAAACCTTTTATCCAAATGTTTCATTTTAGTCAGCTTATATGTAATCCAACTGGAATTAGTGCTACATCTTCTACAACCATTGATTTAATACTTGTATCTGAGAAAGATAAGATTTCATACATACATCTTTCAGTGATCATTGTTTAATATTTTACACCAGGAAAAGTTGTAAAAGTTATTTTGGTTGTCACAATCATGTTAAATACTGATCTACTTAACATATAATAAAGAAGACTTTTAAAAGTACTATTAAGTGATGATGTAAACATTGCCTGGAATTGTTTTAAAAGTTTATTTTTATCAGTTTTGGATAGCATTGCTCCCGTCAGACACATAGGCTCAAACAAAGATCAGAACCATGGATAGGCGGAGAAGTTCTTCAAACTATTGAAGGCTGAGATAAAGCTTTTAAATTGTATGTAAAAGAAAAAACTGATGAGAATTTTAGTGCTTTTAAATTGCTAAGAAATAAAGTTCAATATCTTGTACACAATGCTAAAACTATTTTTTTTTCAAGCGTTATTGAAGAAAATAAAAATGATTCTAAATCTTTATGGCAGTGTTTAAAAACACTTGGCTTACCATTAAAGAAAAAAAACTATTATGTTTCTTCTTGTAATATAGCATCTGTTGATGGAGAGGTGTACTTTGAGAAGTTCACTATTGCTAAGACTTTTAATTATTTTTTTACTACCATTGCATGTAAACTTGTAAATAAACTTCCCAACAGTGTTGGTCAATATGGTGAATTTTTTGTGACTAACTTTTATTCTAAACTCGGTCCGATCAAACAGTTTTGCTTTCTCTCTAATGTCTGAAGCTAAAGTGTTAAAATATACCAACAGTTTAAGCCCAAATAAAGCCACTGGCCTTGACGGACTACCTTCTCGTTTTATCAGGAATGGGGTTCCAATTATTGTTGGCCCCTTAACCCATATTATACATTTGTCTCTTATACAAGGGAGAGTACCTGAAGAATTGAAAAATGCAAAAGTAGTTCCCCTCTTTAAGAAGAATAACCGTCTATCTGTAGGTAACTACAGACCGGTGTCTAATATTTTTTCGAAAATTCTTGAAAAAGTTGTTTATGATCAAAGTGATTCCTATTTTAAGGATAAACATTTAATTTACAATTTTCAGTCGGGTTTTAGGGGTGGTTTCTCCACAGATACATGTCTAATTCATTTAATAGATTACATCCGTCTTGAAAATGACAAAGGAAATGTTGTAGGCATGGTGTTGCTGGATCTGCAGAAAGCTTTTGACACCGTCATTCATACCATTCTTTTAACCAAACTTAAAGCATGTGGCTTGGGTAACGACATTTGTCGGTGGTTTGAGTCTTATCTGTCTGAATGGCTACAATTAGTAGATGTGTCAGGTACTTTTTCAAGTAATTCAACTGTTACATGTGAGGTTCCACAATGTTCGATCCTAGGCCCTTATTATATGCTGATGATTCTGCTATCCCTGTATTTGGAAATAACATTTCTTATGTTGAACAAGCTTTGTCTCATGATCTGTTTTCAGTTAGTCAGTGGGTAACTGATGATAAATTGTCTTTACATCTTGGTAAAACTGAAACAATACTTTTTGGTTTTGAACAAAAACTTAAATCACAAACAAACCTCAATATCTCATGTTATAGTACAATCATTAATGCTACAAGTTCTGTCAAATACCTCGGTGTAACCATTGATCAGTTTTTGTCTTTCCAATCAATGGCTGCGTCAGTTCTTAAAAGAAAGCCAATGCTCGACTTAAATTTTTGTATCGTAAAAAAGATTTTCTTAATTTTCATACAAGAAAACAACTTGTGACAGTTTTAGTTCACTGCCACTTTGATTACGCTTGCTCTGTGTGGTACAATGGCATAACGCAAAACTTGAAAAACAGGTTACAAACCACACAGAATAAACTAATTAGATTTATATTTAATATTGATTCCCAGGCGCACATCTGACCCGAACATTTCATTAAGCTACATTGGTCACCGGTACAGACTAGAGTTGAGCAAATTATGTTGTGCCATGTCCATAAAATTAACCATGGCATTGCACCAGAGTACCTGAAACAACATTTTTTATCTCAAACTTCTGTGCACTCTTACAGCACAAGATTAAGTACCAAGGGCGAATATTGTATCCCTAGAGTGAAAATTTCAGGAACTAACTCTTTCTGTTACATTGGCTCCAAGCTGTGGAATAACTTGCCTGCAGATATGTATAACTTAATAGAATATAAACCTTTTAAAGATTCTGTAAAAAACTTTTTGCTTCCTAAAGTATTCTAAATTATGTGTTCCTGTAAAATTCATTAAATATTTATATAATTTCACATCAGCCTACATAAGTAATGTGTTTTTATTTATTTTTCCTAGTCAGGTATTGGTCTATCAATTTTTAAGATCTCTGTCTTTGTACATTTGTGATTAACTTTACTATGTCGCATGCAACGCTTTATTAAATACTTTCAATTTTCTGTGATATGATATCTTAGGATTACTGTGAACATGATTTTATTGTAAACATTAATTTTGCCTCTCTGTGTCATACTACCACACGAGGGTCCACAATGGAAACAATAGTTCACTCTTTTTTGTGCTAACCCTGTGGCTGGTATTTATGACATGGCTTTAATATATATATGTATGTATATGTAACTTTTAATATTTATTTATTTATTACTATAGTATCATATTTTTATTGTTAAATTCCATATGTCATGTTGTATTTTGCCAATACCTGTTATATATTGACAATAGTATTCGTTAGTATTTTAGTCTTTACATCTGAGTCTGGTAGACGCTTATTGATAATTGCTTAATAATGCTTTTGTTTGATTAAGATGAGTTAATAAAAAACGTACAGGATACGATGGTGGTTTTGTCGTTATAACTATTACATGGTGTCAGAATCCAACGAATCCTTTAGCCAGAATGGATCAGATGACTTGCCAAACACCCATAATGAATTGGGAAGCTGCAGATTTGGACGCGGCATGGAGAAGATTCAGGATTCATGCAAATTTTGTGTTTGACGGACCATTGAAATCCAAAGATGAATCTGAAAAATGTGCTTACCTTATGATATGGGTAGGAGAGAAAGGCAGGACTATATTTGAAACTTGGAACTTAACAAATGAAGAAAAGGGTAAACTGAAGTCATATTATGATAATTTTGAACTGTATGTTAAACCAAAGACTAACATTGTGTATAATCGTTACAAGTTTCAAAGCAGAGTACAAAACGAAGGTGAACCATTTGAACAGTTTGTGACTGATCTTCAAACATTAGTGAAGGATTGTGCCCATGATAAACCAGAAGAAATGGTGAGGGACAGACTAGTGTTTGGTGTAAAGAGCAACAAAATTCGTGAGAAACTTATTAGTCATGGTTCAGAGCTTACCTTTGATAAAGCTGTTGACATCGCCAAATCCTATGAAATTGCTAAGCAACAGTTGCAGAACATGAGCTTAAATGCAACTAGTGACACTGTAGTACAAGTTGTTAAACAAAAGGACTTTAAGCAGTCAAGTAATAGACCAAAGTCTAAGTCCAGCATTGACAGTAATAAGACAGATGCATGCTCAAGATGTGGAAAATCTCATAACAAGGAATCATGCCCAGCTACTGGTCAAAAATGTAGAAAATGTGGTAAATTTGGTCACTTCGCAAGGAAATGTAGAACCAAAAGACAGTTGAATTCAAATAAGAAGGTACATCAAGTTGAAGCATGTACAGGAAACCAGTCGGATACTGAATCTGAAGATTTATACATTGGAATAATTGTAGAATTGCCTTTAAATTCATATAACATTCATCATGTTAATGATTCTTGGATAGTAAACACAGAAATTATGGGCCAGGCTGTGAAAATGCAAATAGATACTGGTGCCAAGTGTAATGTTATGTCTTTGAACACTTCGAAGTCACTAGACAAACAGAAACTGAAGAAATCACATTCTGTATTGAAATCATACAGTGGACATACTATGTAACCACTGGGAACTGTTGACTTTCCTGTGAAAATTAAGGAAAACAAGTACAATTTGACATTTCAAGTTGTAAGTGAATGTGTTGATACAATTCTAGGTGCAAATGCTTGCTCTAATATGAATTTGGTTCAAAGGATATACTCAGTACAAGGTAATGACATTCAAGATGATTTGATAAGTAAATTTCCACATATGTTTAGTGGTTTAGGTTGTTTTCCTGGTAAACATCACATTAACATTGACAAAAATGCAGATCCAGTTGTTCATCCGCCTCGGAAAGTTCCAGTTGCTTTGAGAGAAAAGGTAAAGCAAGAGCTGAAACGTATGAAAAAACAAGGTGTCATTATAAAACAAAATGATCCAACTAAATGGGTGAACTCAATGGTAACTGTTATTAAACCCAATGGGAAAATCAGAATCTGTATAGATCCGAAAGATTTAAACAAAGCTATTCAACGTGAACATCATCCGTTGAAAACTATTGAAGAAATACTGCCGCAAATGTCAGGTGCAACTGTATTCACTAAGTTAGATGCAATCTCAGGTTTTTGGCAATGTGCTCTTGATGAAGAAAGCCAAAAGTTTTTTACTTTCAATACTCCATATGGTCGGTATAGTTTTACAAGACTTCCTTATGGTATTAAATCTGCTCCTGAAGTGTATCAGAAAGTTGTATCTAAAATGCTTAATGACTTGGATGGATGTGAATCAATCATTGATGATGTTGTGATTTGGGGTTCTAATATGAAGGAACATGATGAAAGGCTAGAAAATGTATTAAGAAGAATAACAGAACACAATTTGAAATTGAACAAAGACGAATGTTTATTCAGAACAAACAAATTGACATATGTAGGTCATGAATTATCAGCAGATGGTCTTAAACCAGATCCTGAGAAGGTTAGAGCAGTGATGGATATGAGAAAGCCTGAAAATAAAAAAAGAGTTAACTTCATTTTTAGGTTTCATTAATTACTTGTCAAAGTTTATTCCAAATCTGTCTCAGATAAGTGAACCTTTAAGACAATTGCTTTGTAAAGATAATTCATGGTGCTGGGAAACTAGTCAAGACAGAGCTTTTGAAAAACTGAAACAATTAGTATGTGAAGCTCCAGTGTTGAAGTATTATGATCCAAATCGTCCGATTAAACTTTCAGTAGATGCTAGCAGTAAGGAAATTGGTGCTGTACTTCTTCAAGACGATCAACCAGTTCTTATGGTTCTAGAGCATTGACGGCTGCTCAACAATCTTATGCTCAAATTGAGAAAGAAGCTCTAGCTATATCATATGGCTGCACTAAGTTTCACCAGTATGTATTTGGTAGAAGTATATTAATAGAAACTGATCATAAACCATTGGAAGCTATATTCAAGAAACAGCTTCATCAAGCACCTCCTAGATTACAAAGAATTCTGTCAAGTCTTCGAAAGTATGATTTAAAAGTTTCATACAAACCTGGTAAAGAAATGTATACTGCTGATTGTTTGAGTAGAGCTTATCTAGATGAAAGTCTTGAACACTTGAATACTGAAGAATTATCTGTGAATATGATATCATACTTACCGGTTAGTGAAAATAAGCTGAAACAATTTCAGAAGAAAACTGAAAATGACTTTGAACTGTGTAAATTGAAGGAAACTGTAGAAAACGGATGGCCAAGATCCAAAAATGAATGCTTGACTGTAATTGAAAGTTATTGGAATTTAAGAGATGAAATTTCTGTTTGTGATGGTCTGCTAGTCAAGTCAAATAAACTGATAGTTCCCACTTCAATGAGACAGGAAATGTTAGATTTGATTCATGAAGCTCGTTTAGGAGTGGTAAAGTGTAAAAGTAGAGCCAAAGAAACCTTGTTTTGGTCGGGTATTGCTTCCGATGTTGAAAAGAAAGTGTCTAGTTGCAACATATGTGCAGAGTATGCGAACAGAAATCCTAAGGAACCTTTGATGAAAACAGAAATTCCCAACAGACCATGGGCTAATATAAGTGTTGATTTGTTTCAATTTAAAGGAGAAAATTACCTGCTGACAGTTGACAGATATAGTTGTTGGCCAGAAATTGCCAAGTTAGATGACTTGTCAAGTGAAAATACTATTATGTATCTTAAAAGTCAATTCTCTAGGTATGGTATTCCAGATCAAGTATATTCAGACAATGGACCGCAATTTTCATCATACAGTTTTGCTAACTTTAGTAATGAGTACGGTTTTGAACATGTCACCAGTTCTCCTATATATCCTCAATCGAATGGACTTGCGGAAAGAGGCGTACAAACTATCAAACACTTACTCTTGAAAGCCAAAGATCCATACAAATCTATAATGATCTACAGAGACACTATCATTCAAGGACTTGATAAATCTCCCGCGCAAATGTTTTTAGGTAGAAGTCTTAAAACTTCATTACCAACAACAACTCCTCTCCTTAAGAACAATGATAGTTCAATAATTGCTGACAAAAAGCAACATAATAAACAAAAATTTTACTATGACAGAAGAGGCACTAAGAATCAACCAATTTTAGTTCCTGGAGATAATGTAGTCATGAAACGTCAAGATCAATCTTATTGGGAACCAGCCACAATAATGGAAAAACATCAGTCTCCTAGATCTTATGTTGCTAGAAATGATAATGGTGAGTTGTATCGGAGAAATCGTAAATATCTGAAAGCTACAAGTGCTAAATTTAATCAAAAGTTTGATCCTGAACCACAACAAGTCTCAGATAATTTATCAAGTGCTAATTCTGAAGATAACGTGCCTAGTAATTTAATCCAAATTCTTCGATTCCAGGAAATCAAACAACTCGTTCAGGAAGAACAGTGACGTTACTATCAAAATTGAGTGATTTCATTGTTAATAAGTGATCATCATGATGTTTAAGTGGTTTGTGTCATGCTGTCTTACAGGGCATAATAATCCCTATAGCTGTCACAAGTGTTATTTTATAAATGCTATTTTGTTTTTAGTTTTACTTCTAGTTCCAGTGAAGTAACCGTGTTGAATTTTACATTATTTTCAGAAGATACTTTGAATTTGACAATAATTATTCTGTAATTTTTATGTCAAGAAAAACAACTCTGATTTGACAGTAATACTTCTTTTAATTTCTTGTCAAGAAAGACAACTCTTACAAATGAATGACTTTATCCTGAGTTACCTCCCTTGTTGAAGTCGACTTTAAAGCAATTCTAATCTTTAATCTTTTCAACATTGACAATTTGTATACTTAAAAAAAGATGTTATATATTGACAATAGTATTCGTTAGTGTTTTAGTCTTTACACCTGAGTCTGGTAGACGCTTATTGATAATTGCTTAATAATGCTTTTGTTTGATTAAGATGAGTTAATAAAAAACGTACATGATACGATGGTGGTTTTGTCGTTATAAATATTACAATACCTAAATAAATCTATATAAATCTATCAATCTATCTATGGACGTTGTTGTTGTGATCACCGGCGTTGTTGTTGTCATAGGCGGCGTTGTTGTTGTTGTTATGGACGGTTTTTCGTCATGGGCGATGTTGTTGTCATGGGCATTGTTGTTGTCATAGGCGTTGTTGTCGTCATGGTTGTTGTTGTCGTCGTGGGCGTTGTTGTCGTCGTGGGCATGGTTGTTGATGTCGTGGGCGCTGTTGTTGTCGTCGTGGGAGTTGTTGTTGTCGTCGTGGGCATGGTTGTTGTTGTCATGGGCGTTGTTGTTGTCGTCGTAGGCATTGTTGTCGTTGTCATGGGCGTTGTTGTCGTTGTCATGGGCTTGTTGTTGTCGTCATGGGCGTTGTTGTTGTTGTCGTGGGCGTTGTTGTCGTATAGGGCGTTGTTGTTATCGTCGTGGGCGTCGTTGTTGTCGTTGTGGACATTGTTGTTGTCGTCGTGGGTGTTGTTGTTGTCGTAGTGGGCGTTGTTGTTGTCGTTGTTGACATTATTGTTGTCGTCGTGGGTGTTGTTGTTGTCGTCGTGGGCGTTGTTGTTGTCGTCGTGGGCGTTGTTGTTGTCGTCGTGGGCGTTGTTGTTGTCGTCGTGGGCGTTGTTGTTGTCGTCGTGGGCGTTGTTGTTGTCGTTGTCATGGGCGTTGTTTATGTTGTCGTCGTGGGCGTTGTTGTTGTCGTCGTGGGTGTTGTTGTTGTCGTCGTGGGTGTTGTTGTTGTCGTCGTGGGCGTTGTTGTTGTCGTCGTGGGCGTTGTTGTCGTATAGGGCGTTGTTGTTATCGTCGTGGGCGTCATTGTTGTCGTTGTGGACATTGTTGTTGATGTCGTGGGTGTTGTTGTTGTCGTCGTGGGCGTTGTTGTTGTCGTCGTGGGCGTTGTTGTTGTCGTCGTGGGCGTTGTTGTTGTTGTTGTCATGGGCGTTGTTTATGTTGTCGTCGTGGGCGTTGTTGTTGTCGTCGTGGGTGTTGTTGTTGTCGTCTTGGGCGTTGTTGTTGTCGTCGTGGGCGTTGTTGTTGTTGTTGTCATGGGCGTTGTTTATGTTGTTGTCATGGGCGTTGTAGTTGTTGACGTTGACGAAATCAATTGATCGCACGTGCTGCCGGTAAATCCATTGTTACAAATACATATAAAACCACCGGGGATGTTTATGCAAAATCCTTTATTTAAACAAGGATCACTCTTACATTCGTCTATATCCATTTCACATCGATCACCACGGAAACCGGTCACCGTACATAAGCATTGATATTTTCCAATCTTGTCCACGCAAGTACCACCATTTAGACACGGATCATTAGCTTTTAAACATTCATTTGTTTCAATTTCACATCGTTTACCTTCATATCCCCTATCACAAAAACACAAAAAGTTCCCAGCTGTATTAAAGCATTGACCAAACTCTCCGCATACGTATGGAGATTGCCTCGCACCATTTCCCTTCGTATCCTGGTTTACACTGGCAATCAAAATCATTTAGCTTGTTAATACAAGTACCACCGTTAAAGCAAGTATTATAAAGACAGTTGTCGCGTTCCAATTTGTCACATAATTGTCCAGTATACCCTCGCTGACAAAGGCATCTGAATCCATTTACTACATAAAAACATACACCATTCTGACAGGGATTACTTTCGCATTCGTTTATGTTGTACTCGCAATTTTTGCCTGAAAATGGAAGAATTTCGGACAAATAAATACTTAATGTAACATAAAGCATGACGCTCAACAACTTACAGGTAATATATATACTAGTCTGGATTGCCTGTCCCTTACCACGATCGTTATCGGATCAGACAAAGTACAATAATGGCGGCAACCTCAGTTTATCTTCAGGTTCTTCATTTTGCATGAACATTTTCTGACGAAAATAAATTTGGTCGGAGTTTTGTACTTCTTAGGTTATTCGAAATCGACTTTTCTTTCTGCACTTTAATTTTGCGAACGGTTTACCAAAAACCATGTTTTCAAAGTGGACATAATTCGGACGTTTAATAGTCTCGTTAGAATTTCGGATACATTATTTTGCATAAATGTAACGGAATGACTAAACATAAGTTATTCACTGTAGTTCTTGTACTAAGTTCCTTTGATTTAAGCCTATGTTGTCAGAAATGTTCATTTGAAATCAGATTTATCCAATACCTTGTACAATACATCGGGCGCCGCCAATATTCTGCTTTGCCTGACGTACTTTTACTCGTAAAAAGTACGACTGTGACCCAGACACATACTTACATTCGGTGGCAATACCACATGACTATGACGCCACAAATATTATAGTTTCAAGAAGAAAACCGTAAAAATTCTGCATCGACTCGGAATATGAAAGACCTATAAGTATTTTAATTATCGTCAGATTTACATGATACCCACTCGAGGCTAAGCAGAAAAGTGTACACTTTTTACTGCGCTTCACATCACCCTTTTTTCCTGTTTTCTGATTGTGCAGTTTTAATGGTACAGAAACTAGTGTAGTGTATGGTGTTATCATTAGAATTAAGATTTTTGTGGGACTTTCAGAATAGAGGAAATTTTCCGTTTTGTTACCTATTTTCGCGACTTTCAAAACAAAGAAGGACAGGCCTTTTGGACAGAATTTTAATCATGTGTTTTTATTGTTTTAGTGAGAAACATATATTCTTTCTCATGTTGAAAATCAGGTTTCAGGTGTGTGATTTCAGACTAAAGTGTGAGTGAGCTTTTTATAGTGGGACCGTACAAGGTATTTTAGCCGAGAAATCTGTGTAGTGCCTTCTGAAGCGTACCTTCGTAGAAGATTGCCGTGATGTTTCGAATCCCCTAATATCTTACCTGTAAAGCCCGGTTTACATTCACATTGATAATCTCCTGGTAAGTCCACACATCGTACAGCACTAACACAAGGGTTAGATAAACATTCATCTTTATCTATCTCACAACGTTCACCTTCAAATCCATCTGTACAGCTACATGAATATCTTCCTAACATATCTGTACATTCACCCTACAAGTGTAACATTGTTTATAGTTTGCTTTCATTTACTTTATAGAGGATTTTACACAAGGCTAAGCCACTCATGAAAATATGTTTACTTTTGTTTTAGGATTTTACTCAAGGCCACACCACTCATGAAAATATGTTTACTTCTTTTGGAGGATTTTACACAAGGCTACACCACTCATGAAAATATGTTTACTTTTTGGTGGATTTTACACAGGGCCACACCACTCATGAAAATATGTTTACTTTTTGGAGGATTTTACACAAGGCTACACCACTCATGAATATATGTTTACTTTTTGGAGGATTTTACTCAAGGCTACGCCACTCATGAATATATGTTTACTTTTTTGGAGGATTTTACACAAGGCTACACCACTCATGAATATATGTTTACTTTTTTGGAGGATTTTACACAAGGCTACACCACTCATGAATATATGTTTACTTTTTGGAGGATTTTACTCAAGGCTACACCACTCATGAATATATGTTTACTTTTTGGAGGATATTACACAAGGCTACGACACTGAAAAATTATTTTCTAAACTCACTCTGTGAAATAAAATCCGATCTTATACCAAATGCGACTTATATGCTCTTATTTGATTTTTCAATTTTGGTTTATAGTTGCTGATTGTAACATTTTCATGAAAGAACAATCGGCTAAGCCAAGATAAATGGGACCTTTTGATTTTGCCAATGTTACATTGAAATATTCTGAAAATGTAAGTTTAAATTAAATGAAGAGTATTTTTTTCCAACATGTTATCTTGAGAGCTTTCTGATGATGTATAGTTTTACATATGTTCTATTATCATTTTTTGAATTATTTAGGATTATATTCCCTAAAAACCCTGTTTTTACACGGTTTTTGAGTCTCACTGAGGTTTTGTTCTTTTTTCATCAGTTGTTTTGAAAAGTTCTTGTTTGTTACAGTTACTTTGATGTGTTTTCTATCTCTGATAGACATTCAGGTATACGGTATTTTTTACGAAAGTTATATATAATCAATATTTAAGAAAATATTCATGAAAGAGTAAACATGTACCCTTGTAACGAAAGTAAGAATTTTACGTTACCATCTTTGACAGACTTTAAAACTATGTTACTGCTTTATTTCACTTGTATCCCCTTTTTACTATTACAGTTTATAATTATTTTTACTTAACGCAAATGAAGTTTTTTAGAGCATAGCATTTTCTTTTCGGAAAATACATACTGAACATAGTAAATTTTATGTAGAGTCCGTAGCCCCTGTTTTAAACTGTGTGCTGATTTTATATAAAGAAACATAGCTGCTGTTTTATTACGTTTTCTGTTTTTGGTTGTGCCATATAGGTAATGCAGGAAAGGAATTAAATCAGAAGAAGAACAAAAAAAATCTAAAGACAAATAATTGCTGTCCGTAGCCCTGTAGAGTCCGTAGCCCCTGCTATATTTATTTATTTTTTTCATACAGGACAATTATAAAACTTTTCTAATTGTCTTAGTTTCGTACCTGTGCTGACTAGCTATGCACCTAAATACTGTAGGTCTTGACAATCTTCATTCTGTTGAAAATAATGTTAAATTTGACGTAATTTATGGATTTTCTGATAGATTTCTTTAATGGTCAAACTGATACATTAGACATTTCAGAAGATACTTAAATATATATTTGTAGTGTTTGTAAGTTGAAGTTAATTGTTTTTTAAAGGATAATTACACTTAAAACCAAACAAACCTCTTTAAATATGTGATAGAAAAAGATACTGGTGTGGTGTAGAGTCCGTAGCCCCATGTTAATTTTCACATAATTTATTCTTTTGTATTTTTTACTCCCAAACTTATATATGTATAGAGATAATTTATTTGATAGATTTTGTGTTGAAATATACATAGAACAGGTTGAAAATTCTGGACTTTGTTTTGTTTCGACATTTTATGTTACTAAGAAACATACATTTTTCATGTTTTCTCAAGTAAAATAATGGAATTGTTTCTTCCTATGATTGCTCACTTTTTCAAAAGTCAGAAAATTAATACTGTATCAAAAGAATATCATTCCACAGGTCAATTTACATGTAACTACTTTGTTTAATCTACTAAATACCATCAAGACAGTATGTAGAGTCCGTAGCCCCTGATGTTCATTTTATGATTTTCTTCATTGGGCCACGAAACATATGATTATTCATATTACACTTGTTCTAAATGTGTTGTCTACATCTTTCAAATATAAAAACATCAGTTTTGTTTCTTTTTTTCTCATTTAAATGTAAATTGAAACTTAACATTCCTGTGTATTTTTGGGTATTTGCACTTTTAACCTTGGTAAATGTTGCAGACACTGAGTCACTGTAGATTCTCTTCTAAATTGATAAATACATATATATCAAACTTATTTATAATTCATTTATGAGAAATATACATTTTTCTAATTTTTCTAGTGGTGATATGAATTACCGTGTAGAGTCCGTAGCCCTGGTTTCCAATTACAAATGTATATAATTTTCATTTTAGGGTCAACAAAACCATATTATTCATATCAAACTTGTTCTAAATGTGTTGTCTTCATCTTCAAATACTTTCAAATATAAAAAATCAGTTTTGTTTGTTTTTTCTCATCTTTATGTAAATTGAAACTTAACATTCCCTGTGTATTTTGGGGTATTTGCACTTTTTACCTTGGTTAATGTTGCAGACAATGAGAGAGTGGGCGTAGATTTTCTTCCAAATTTTAAAGTACATGTTTATCAAACTAAATAACTAATTACTTACAAGAAATATACAGCTTTCTAATTTTTCGTGTGGTGATATGAATTACCATGTAGAGTCCGTAGGCCCCTAGGGTACATCTATTCAACCGTACTTAACTTTTTTGTTTTACATGTTCCATCCAAGATCTTTTGGAAATTAGTGCCTAATAGACATGTCTTTATATTACTATAAAAGATTCTGCGCTCTGATGGGGTCTGAAAATTGCCATATGTGAGACTGAAGAGGTACCCTTTATCTTGGCTTTGCCGAATACCATAGTTAGCATTTAATATGTTAGATCTACTTCGTATTGCAACTTGTACAGTTTTGCAACTCGTTTGAAAAGTTTTTGTTGGGTTTAACGGAACAAAATGTATAGGTCATATCACGGCTGTCATTCAACCTACTCACCGTTATTGTAAGGCTAAATCTCTGGATTTAGCTGTTAATAAGTTATTAGGCACACACTTCCTTCCGTAACTGACAACTGTCCTACATGATTGCTGTCATATGAGATCTTACGACATGGCAAAGTGGTAACGTTCAGATTACCTTTATGTGGACTATTCAATGCGTAGCTTTCATCTGGACGAAACACTATTTATATAGCATCGTAATTTCGATATTTTTTTAGTTTTGTGAGCTAATTTTACGGTTTGTGTTATTCACCGGCTTTGATTGGACAATTCTTTGCAAATTTCGCCACATAGATGATGTAAACAAGTCACAATGATTGCGTCATGAATATTATAAAAGCATAGGACAGCTTACCGTGACCCGTATTGTGAAGTTACAAGATCCAAAATGAGCGAGTAGCCGAGTGAATAATTTCATATCGGGTTCTAATCAGACTGGAATGAAAGCCTATCAGGCGTTTACTTGTTGCTTATTATTGCAACAAAATAAGAAAACATATTTTATATATTTACCCCATTAAGACATGGGCTAGACTGACATTCGTCTATCTCGAGTTCACATTGTATGCCAGTATAGCCCGGTGTGCACTCGCAAATATAACCGTTTAAAGCGTCTGTACATTTCCCGCCATTTTTACACGGAACACTGGCACATTCATTTATCTCTGCTTCACAAAGTCTTCCTGAAAAAAACAACAACCTCAAAATATTAGTCCTTTATTGACAGTAACATTTTCCTGTTTTGGACAGTGCTGTTTCAGAGTACTGGTCAGAGTTAGCAATCAGTAGTTTTAACAATTTCCATTTACGAACAAAACCGAGTCAGTCCAATTAAAAATATTACAAAATAACATGCGGAATACTTAGGCGATATCCTTGAAATAGCAGTCCGAGAGAGAGTATGCGCCCTCGGGTGGTTTTATTTCTAAAAATAGACTGAAGTAGACTACAAAACTATTATCAGCGGTTGACATTAAGGATATAAACATGTCGTACTTGTGTTTAGAAACGACTTTTTGATATTTCGAGGCAAACTGTTATGTACATCTTTTACAGTTGCATGTTTATTTGCTCTAAAATTGGCATGATCGTAACACTGCTCTACTTGTTCAGTCACTCAACGATTTGTACAAGAGATCATTTAGAAATAAATACAAGTATGTTTGAAATGCAGATCCAATTAAGACGGTGCATGTGCATTTATATGTAAAACTTGTTATTTATATATCGATATTTTAATCGGCATAAAATAGTAAGTTAACACACGGTGTGTGTACTGTCTAAATACCCCGTCTTCACGCAAGCACTACATGCGTCACATTCGGAACACCCTCGACCTTTCATGAATGAAAAATCTCGGGGGGGTCTTCACTGGATTTTGGAGATTTTACTACCTACGCGAGGCGAAGCACGTAACGGTTACACAAAATAGTTCTTGTAGTATACACACAGATCTTTGTCCAAACATATTTATTTGTTTTAAATTGAACTAAATATTGTTCATCGGTATCATTGAAATGTGTAATTTCAAATTTACGGACTAAAAACGAAACTTCTGGGCTGCGTTCAGTTAGCAGTTAGCGTTAGCCAAACACAGTTACCGTGATGAACGGTTAATTGAACGACCCGTTAAAGTGCGAACGTTTAAAGATGGCGGGCAAGACGGTCGTTACTTCTACATTGTATTTTATTAGAAGAATTCGGAGAGGAGGACTTGTTTTTCTTTTTTACTTGTTTTTTTTACATGTATTGATCTATTGATCTATATATTGAGCTACCAATTCAAATGTTGTGGGTTTTAGCCCCACAACCGCCTTCCCCCATCCATTTTATTATTAATTGTAATCAAAAAGGTAAGAACACGAGTTTCCCGATTGAATGCATTTGAATCGTGAGTTGTTATACATGCGGGCTGTGTATACTATAAACATGTCTTATTTTATCTTAAATTCGTAACGAGCCGAAGTCTAGAGTAGGCGTGGTATTGATTTTCGCCGGGACATGTGTAGATGATAATAAGATGCAAACATGAAAGGTTAGGTCGGGGTCAACTTGTACGCACTATATTTGTTTACTTCAACATCGGTTTTTCCAAAATGGCGCCTAAATATGTCCGAGGTTATACGAGTTCCGAATGCATGCGTCAATGCACAAACACAATACGTGCTGCAATAAATTGTATTGTAGTAGTACTAGTGGGCGTTGTTGTTGTCGTCGTGGGCGTTGTTGTCGTTGTGTGCGTTGTTGGTGTTGTTGTCATGGGCATTGTTGTTGTTGTCATGGGAGTTGTTGTTGTTGACGTTGACGAAATCAATTGATCGCACGTGCTGCCGGTAAATCCATTGTTATAATATCCAGGGAGATTGATAGATAGATAGATACCAGTAGCCCGATGACCAAGGATAATAGCTGTAAAGTCGATGAACGTGCGTAAGCATGAAACTCAGACTAATAAATGCCATTACAATACGTTACATTACATTTAACAATATTTCAGATGTAGATATTAAAGAACGAAAATGGGTTATCAGTTTTGGACTGGCATCATTCTGGTTGTCATAGCAACAGTATACCAGAGGCGACCTTTAGTGAATAAATACGATATATTAACAGATAAACTAAATGAAGAATATGACTATATCGTAGTGGGAGGTTGCTTCAAGACTAGCTGAAGATTCTGATAAAACTGTACTACTGCTAGAAGCTGGAGACCATTTTGCAGAAAAAGGAATGTTCTTCTGGCCATCCGGTTGGGGCGCGGTAATGGGCTCAGATTACGACTGGAAATATTATACAGAAAAACAAACTCATGCAGCTAAAGGTATGCGAGACAACAGGTTTTATTTTCCACGTGGTAAGGTGCTTGGAGGCAGCGGTAACATGAATGGTTTACAGTACACTAGAGGAAGCAAGTTTGATTATGATGGCTGGGCTGCAGATGGTTGTGAAGGATGGGCTTACAAAGACGTACTTCCATACTTCCTTAAATCTGAAGATTTAAAAATTGATGAACTTCATTCATCACCATATCACAGTACTGGAGGACCAATTGCTGTCTCGCATAATCCTCCATCTGGTTTAACTGATCTGTTTATAAAAGCGGGCAAAGAACTTGGATACAGTGAACAATATTACAATGGTGAAACTATGGAAGGATTTAGTGAAGTACAAAGTAACATTCGTGATAGTGCAAGAAGTAGTAGCTCAATAGAACATCTTGGTGCAAAGAGTAGAAGAAACAATCTTCATATATCAGTAAAAAGCTTTGTAACAAAAATAGACATACAGGATAAAACGGCTAAAGGTGTGTTCTTTATAAAAGATGGCAAGAAACACTATATTAAGGCAACTAAAGAGATTATTGTTTCAGCAGGTGCTATAAATTCTCCTCAGTTACTGATGTTGTCGGGGATTGGTCCAAAGAAAGAACTAAAGCAACATGGTATTGAAGTACTGCAAGATTTACCTGTAGGTCAGTATTTAAAGGATCACCAGCTTATTTTATTACCTATGCTTATAAACCATTCTATTAGTTCAAGATCAAGTGATTTAGCCAGCTCTTGGGCGAGCTGGCAATATTATTTATTTAAAACTGGACCACTAGCTACGACAACATTAGATGGTTCAGCATTCCTTCACTCAGACCAATCTAAACAAAAACCATCAGCTCCAGACCTTCAAGTTATATTTTTCAACTTTCTGCTGACGGCGAATATTATAGGTTGGGATGATAGCGTGGCTGAGGATATGGTAAACTTTGATTCAGAGTATGGTTTTACTAGTGATTTATGTCTCGCACATTCGTACAGTTATGGCACTTTAACACTTAGAAGCAATGATCCCTTTGATTATCCGAAAATAAACCCTAACTTCTACTCTGATGTTAGAGACATCAAAACAATGATTGCTGGAATTAGAATATTGGAAAAGTATGCTGAAACAGAAACAATGAAAGCACTAGGCGTTGATATGAATAAAGTAAACGTAACGGCGTGTAGTCAGCATGAATTTCGTTCTGATGACTACTGGGAATGCTACATTCGACACGTATCAAACACAGAGTATCATCATTGTTGTACCTGTAGAATGGGTGGGTACAATGACCCTAAAGCTGTAGTAGATCCTCAGCTTCGAGTTAAAGGTATAACTGGACTTCGTGTTATTGATGCATCAGTGTTACGTGAAGTTACTACAGGTAATATTAATGCACCAACCATGATGACAGCAGAGAAAGCAGCTGATATGATTAGAGGTAAAGATACGGTAGCTAAATTTAGAAACAGAATGTAGACACATTCATACACAAATTGTAAGTCGGATGAACATGTACAATTTGTCATGCAGACTTTAAACCGCACATTAACATTGTTTTTATTTTGGAAGCAGACTCTAAACTGCACTTCAACTTTTTAACTTAGATAGTCGATATTCGTCGACTTTGGTGTCAGATTGTTTTGTATTATATTATCCATTTTATCGAGTGAACTCAGTAAACATGTTTTCATGGGTGGTATAGTCACAAGTGCACCGGCCATTTACAACTTTAGGGTTAGTGTGTTTTATAAAACTACAGCACAACTCAAAATTTTATACGAATCAAGCTTAACAATAGAAACTATATGCTTCATAGTACTTAAAATACTCATCGGTCATTTTGTTTTTACTTTTGTACATGTGAGAGACTGTATGTTAATAAACAAGTCTTTTGTTATAACCAGTGTATATAGATATATTAAATTTTTCTACATAAAGAAATAAAATGTTTACATCCACGGCTATGTCAATTTACTGTAAAAATCTTACAGTACCTCTCACTTGATTAGCTATTGTTGTTTCAATAAACTATAGATAGGGGCTATTAGGGGGGGGGTGTTAATTTGACTTTTTATGGGACCCTGTTTAAAAAATGCTACATGTACTGACATGTAAGGAAAAGCATATCTTTTTAATTTCTGACCCCATTAACCCCCCTGTACATACCCTCTGAAGGTTGGCCACGCCCATTTTCACATAAATTACCAGTTTTTTACATTTAATTGCAATAAGTTGTATGGTATTGGACTGCAATATGTCATTTTACACGTTTATTAAGGTGCTGAGTTCAAATATGAAGTCAAAAACAAAATTAATCAAACCAATATGGCTGAAAATTCAAAATGGCCGCCAAAATAACCATAGTACAAGCATATTCGGGAGTTTATTTATCCTGGACATTTAATCATGTTGAATCATGCCTGCAATATGTCTAGCTATAGGTTTCTAAGGTGCTGAATTCAAATATGAAGTTAATTTAAGAAACCAAAATGGCCAGAAATTCAAAATGGCTGCCAATTTTTTTTATTTTTTTATATTTTTTTTTAGCATATTCGGGTAATTACTTATCCTGGCATTCAATGTGTTGAATCATGCTAACATAATGCCAATATAAGTTTGTCAGGGTAATTAGTTCAAATATGAAGTCAAAACTAATTTAAACAACCCAATATGACCAAAAATTCAAAATGGCTACCAAAATAACACATTTCCAATGTATACTGGTTATCAATGGTCAAATCTATATGTTGAATCATGGTTTGTTATCACTTAATGCAATTGTTTAGATTATTTGTAAAATAATAAAGCAAATAATCATATATTACATATAATAATCTGTTTTGCAAGAACTTGTATCTTAATATTTAATGAGGTATGTCAGTTCAACACGAAAGTCAGACCTGACATTGCTCAAATAAATTTTCAGATTGGTGGCCTACACTTTCAAAGGCTATCGTAAAGATCCATTAATTTACGTATTTTCCATAGTCCAATAGTGTAATGTTAAATTATACATCATCAGGCAACTGATATATACATATAAATATACCAGTAGTCAAAATATAAATAAACATAGAAACAGAGAAAGTAAATGAATTGCATCTAGAAATCTGATAAGCTATAAAGTCATTCTTTACCAAGAAATCATTGCTTTATTATATTTTCAGAATTTAACAACACAACACAGTCTTGTTAAAAAAAGTTGCAATCCATATTGTAGCTTAGATGCTTGATACACGATAGCATACAGCCATCACCCATGATGATCATTTAGTTACTAATATCTATAAAATTTCCTGGGAATTTTAACTCTACTTTGCAACCAAAGTGCCTAGACATTTCCTATGCACATACTCATCAACATCTTAATGAAGTAAAGCAATCAAAGACACATTCTTCAATCAAGACATCATATGTGCCGCTGGTGAGGTTGGAACGAATGACCTCTCAGACCTTAACCTCTAATCATACCTCTAGAGCTCTACCTCAGCTATATAATGAAAAAAATATATTTACACACTTATAATCAAGTGTCATAACTTTGGTCTTTTGTTAAGATTTCATTGACTAGAGTTAATTAATAAAATTGCGTAACATGTTTAAAGTGTGCCGTTTATAACTGAAATATGATTTACTTTGGCGGCCATTTTGAATTTTCTGCCATATATGTTTGTTAAATTTAGTTTTGGAGTTAATATTTGAACTCAGCACCATAAAACACATTTAGAGTGATATATTGCAGGCATGATTCAACATATTCAATGCCCAGTAAATATAATACCCAAATATGTCCAAAATTTGGGTCATTTTGGCAGCAATTTTGGATTTTCTGCCATATTAAGTTGTTTAATTTAGATTTTAACTTCATATTTGAACTCAGCAGCCTAACAAACCTACATATTGATATATTGAAAGCCTATAAGAATTGATTTATAACAGTTGGATATAAACAAGAAATGTCTTTAAAAAAGACAAACGGCGTCGATTTAAAAACAAGTGTGCTCACCTGAGGAAAAGGTCAAAGGTCACAGAAGAGCCATTTACAGAGGACCACTAATGTTAAAACATATTTTTTGACCCAGTGACCTACTTATCCAACCAATCAGACCTATTTGAACAATTTTGGTAGGGAACCACCCACGGACCATTCCTGTTGAGTTTGGGCAAATTATCAAAAGCGGTTCAAGAGAAGATGTTGTTTGAACTTTTCCTTATATAATTCAATGTAATATTGTGATTCATGGGGTGGGGTCAATTTTGACCCAGGGGCATAATTTGAACAACTGTGATGGAGGACCTCTAGATGATGTTATATACCAAATATGAAAGCTCTAGGCATTGTAGTTTCAGACAAGAAGATTTTTGAGAATTGCATTGTGAAAACCTATTCATTAATGCTACAAAACAAAAATTATGAATTTATTCTTAAGGTTCTGGAACTGTAATGGTGACCTTCCACAATTCTTATACTGATATTGTTTCTTGATCTGTACTATTAAAGACATTGAATGCTGAAATTCTAAAGAAATTTACCGTCTGTAACTTAAGTTATGTGCATTTTTATAACGTGACCCTTCATTTTTAGAAAGACCGTAAATTGTGCTGAGACAAAAAGTGAAAGAACTCTTTTTTTCAAATTCTGCTGTTTTATTTCCAAGTTTTAATCCATTTTCTTGTTATACAGTCATGTAATGACAAATCAGAGCAACCAGGTTACACTTTGGACAAATACATATAAAAATACAGAGATTTGCATACATGTACCCCCAAGCAAAAATCCGAGTTTTTGAGAATGTTAAAAAATTTACCCTATCTTTAAAAGCAAATATCTCAAGTTAGAAGTTAGTTAGACACATGCAACTAGTTTTAAAATTTTCTGCAGTATTAACTGCCCATATAATGAAAAATTTAAGAAATTTTACCGTTTCTAAAATTTTTTATAAGAATTTGTATTAGATTACTGTACTGAAACTGCAAGAGATTTTATAGAGAAAAATAACGTCAAAATGGTCAATTACAAATAATACTACTTTATACAAGTATATCATCTAAAATTGGTATTTGAGATGGAAAATGTATGTTAAACTCTGCATTATCATATAAAAACCTTCTCTCCATTGCTTTTTGGCAAGCTTGAGGGGACTATTTGGGGATTAAACTTGTACCAGCTATGTTTTCTGCTGTTGTCGTTTTTTGCACTAACAGTTGGACACTAGAGTTAGTAATGTTGGCATATTATGTGCCTTAGCTTTCAAATTATGCTGTTGATTGTATTGTTTTTTTTATAATTAGAATATGATGATATTAAAAACAGAAAATGTGCAACGATTTTGTCTTTATATGCTGACTTTGGTACGATTATTTGTGGGAATTCGGCAATAAATCAATATAAGTTAAACATTCTTTCCAGTTTATCGATATTTGTGTAGTTTTTTTTACCTTTGTTCATTTTCAGTACACAAAATAGATTAAACAATCAAAACCCCATTTTGCCCCAAATTCTCCATTTCGTCCATTTCGCCTCAAAATCTCCATTTCGTGTTTCAGTCATACCCAATTTACATCGCAAAAAAAGATGAAAAAAAATGTATTTTACACCTGTACAAACAGAATCAACGCAAAAGTTATGATCCACTACGGCTTTTCATTGTTTTTATGTCGATAAACCATTATTTTTACGATAACTAACTACGATCACGCTGTAGAACGTCTGGTTTCGCCATTTTCGGAAAATGCGTTACCCTATGACTTCTGGAAAATCCCACGTCACGTGGTGAAAATTTCTAAAAATAGCAATTACGAAACTTGACGAAGATAGGTATTTGGGAAAAAACCTACTTAATTATTGATTTGATAAAGGGAGATAACCGCTGCGGGGAGTTTGGTTTGACGTGTCTATTTTTAGTTTTATCTATTTTTAGACACAACCCCCCCCCCATTTTTTTGTTGATTTTTGGCAGTTTTTGCAAATATCAAGAGGCTTTGTCAAAAAAGAATTGTCAACTTGATATGCCGGTATATGTGTGCTCCAGCGACAAACAAAAGATTTATTTAAAGCTGCGCAGTTTCTTCCACAAAACAGGAAACTCACAAATTTAATAGTATAGATGTGGAGCTGTGACTCTCAAAGTGTAAACCCCGGAAACTGGACGTAGTGAGGCTTACTTAATAATTATTGGGTAATATGTCAGACTTTTTACTAGAAACCGGTTCACATCTGGAGACGTAATTCATTTTACCCATAAAATATTGTGTTTGACACGTAACTTTTTATTGTTACAATATAAAAAACACTTTGGAAAGCAATAGAAGTCTACCCAAAAAAATAAAATCTACGAACGAAGCAAAATTTCGTAAAACACTGCATTACAATAGTGTGGCCTTTATTTTTTCGCGCGTGTTAGGGCCATCCAATCGAAGAGGTGATTTTCTCTGTTTCCCCCGTACGTCATTTTCAGTGCTTATAAAATCATCCAATAGAACGGCGGATTTCCGAAATCCCCAGACAGACGTCATTATACAGAAATGTAGGTCAAAATCCAGCTTAGACAGCTACGCCGAAAAATTGTTATTTTTATGTAAAATGGGCGTGTCCTACTTTCAAGGGGTATGTACAGGGGGGTTAATGGGGGTCACACAATTTTTTTTATTGTTGATTCTATTATCATATTGATGGCACCATATTTTAAGCAGGGTCTCACATGGTTATCTTTAAAAATGAAATTAACAACCCCCCTACTATAGATTCAATTTAAGCACCGAACCTATATACCTCAATAAAGTTGGTAAATATCCGACTCTTTCTCTCCTTTATGTTACCATTGTAGTAAGATGTTTTCAACCTATGACAAAGGTGTTTGCTTAGTATAAATGTTATCTAATGGATTAAAAGGTCTGATCAGGAAATATAAGCTGATCTACATTGCTTTGTATTGTAACATACGTTAAAACATTAAAGTACAGCGTAACAGCACACTTGAAAAGAAACTGAGATAAAGTGCAGTCTGGTAATAAACTTAATACCCATTAAATTTTGAATATTATAGTGAACTAATAGCGTATACAATTGTTAAACATATTTTATAAGTTCTAGCTGAAAGTTTGCATCATTTTTATGGAAAAAGACGTTCTAAATAAAAGAAAGGTAACGTCGTTCTATGAAGAAAACTCAGTAACGTCCCTTGGCTTTTGTGACGTCATGACGTTGAACGTCGTATCGTAGTTACGCCGTCACATACGCTAACACATACACACGCTTTTTGCATTCTGCTATTTTTCAACTTTAAATTAAACACACTAAATTAGAAAAGTATGACTGAGGTAAGTTAATTACGTATAAAATACATATTTTTTCTAATTATTATTAATTACCAATTAATATCAACTTGTCGTTGAAATGAGAAATTATTGTGCATAAATACTTTAACTGGTTTTATCTGGGAAAATCAACAGCACTCTTAACCAGATTCAGATTCAGGGCGCAACACTATTTTATTTTCGTATTGTTACATACAAAATTTATGTATCTTGAAATAATTGTACCCACAGATGGCAGTACATATGTACCCGCTGATGGCAGTAAGCCTTCATTGTAAACCATTTGTGAGCGGGTCCAAAAATATTTAATTTTGTTTAAATATCATTCCAAAACTCAATCCACATTTAGAAAAGCAAACACCATTATGCTCAAAATTAGAGTTTTAGAGTTTGAATCAATTAGAGTTGACATTGCCGATTTGAACTTGGTCCTAGAATCTATATGACAAAAAAGAAAATAATCCAGTAACTTCTTGGTCATCAGTTTATAATTTGCTTTCTGTCTTTATTTCAGATTGATCATCCAACTTTACAATCTGTACTTTGTACAAAATATAATATCAACGAAAACTTATATGCTGAAGGAAGATTTGTCTCCCTTCTTGGAGATCATGGTATCAGCCTGGTATGTCTAGGAATTAGCATGAAATGTTTGGTGATTGCTAGAGTTCTACTCAATGATGATATCATGGATTTTGAGCTGTTATATATTATACCTCTTACAGTACTATCATTGTCATGTGACTTTATTACACATAAAATAATGGTAAATAGTTTAATAGTTTACTATATATTTACTTGCGTTTCTCAATAATAGATTGCCACTGTCTGTAGACGAGTCCATATAAATCATGTTTTTCTATAGGCGGACTTCTTGTATTGTCTCCTTCTTTACCGTTTGTTTATGTGCAAAACGATGCTAAGTTTTAGGCCATAGCAAGTCACTAAACTTTGACTTTGAAATGTAACATTAAAACACGTACAGTTTCATAAATTTATCTTTTTATAGTTTTTTCTTAACTTAAATATAGCATAACCGATCTAGCGTAGAGAATCCATAATAAATATGACTTTCCAGCAAATATATTAACTTAAAACGCAAAATAGTACTTGTTCAAAGTAGTTGTACTAAGTTACTTGTATTGATATGAGAAATTGACCACATCTTAATCATGTTCTTATGATATTTTTAATCTATTACAGGTAAGAAATCAATACAAACCAACCCAGATGTTTCAATTATGTAGTTCATCAAATCAATTAGACGTATGGAATAACTTCACCACCTTCATTGAAAATATAAATTACCAATTACAACCTGGAATTTGGCAACATCCAACATTAAAACCTGTATCTTCTAAACCATCTTACAAAGAAAACAACAACGATATTCACTTCATTCCAATTCAACAACCATCAATGTTAACATCAGAAATGTGTTCAGTCAACATTGGTATAGATTTAGTTGAGAAGATCAACAATGTTGATTGTTTAGATGTCCATTTTGATAGTTTTGTCAATGACAATGTTCCAGTTAACACAAAGTCAGACATTCCATTGGTTGTGGAAGATGACAAGGTACAGCAGGGTAATGACAAGATAACATCAGGTGGAAAAGTACATAAATTTTTATTTTCACGACGTGGATAAAATTTTTTTTTCACATATTTTTTTATTGTTTTTTTTTTACATTAAACATGCAAAATGTCATGAGTATTCTGTGTTTTCTTCTATACTGTATGTTTTTAAAGACTCTATGTTGGTCTTACATCACATCGACTTATCTAATTTTTTCTAGGAATAGGATTGAATGATAAACACTCGGTCATATAGTTTACATCACTAAACAATCTACAGAGTGCCCCCAATATCTTTATTGACAGAGGAGTTCGATAAATTGTAAAAATTATCGGATTTTCATTGATGATTATAAATGTACCCTGGCCGCAAACACACAAGTCCGTGGCGCAATTGGCTAAGCGCAGGGTTTTGAATCTAGTGTCCCGATATAGTAAAAGGTACAACCGCACCCGTGATGGTTTTACCCTACCTTGAAAATACGACAGTAATGTCAATTTACCTCCATTGAAGAGGTCTACGGAGAAATCTATGGTCTTGTAAATGGGAAGATATAGACAAAGGGGGACTGGCTGGAAGATTTAACTGTCCGCCGTAAAATGACCATAAATTGTGTTTACAAGGCGCTAAAACGAATAAAAACGACCGAAAATCTAACAGGGTCTTTTATATTTGAAATCAAACTAATACATACTATCATAATAATAATGGCGCATTTACTTATACTATTTGACATTTTTAATTTTCAAATCATCATATTACGTACTGTGGTTTTAGATATAGTCTTTTTTTTAGATATTTTCTTTATGGGTTATATAACTTTTAATTTATGCATTACCATGTGTATTTGAAATCAGTAAAAGATGAGTTTGCCCAGGAACAGGGAAATGGGATATTGAAATTTGACTATAGAATATTGAATATAAGCCAAATACGGAACCACACAGTAATTTGATACTAATGATATCTTGATCTTTCGGACTGCATAGTGATTTGATTTAATTAATACATTATTCTTTTTTACAAACTTAAAAAAGTACGGCTTATTGGCCACTAATTACAGCAATAAATTTATGTTTACTAAATATACTCGCATGTCTACATGTTTTAGTCTAAACCAGGGTTTAGAAGAGAAGATAATTACAATGTAGCAACTTCTTAGAGAAACTTCTTTTAAACATGGTATAAATGTTTTAAATAATAAATAAAAGTTATGTATATGAAAACACGCCAGATTTAACATCATGCATTTAGCGCTTCGTATACGATTAACCCGATCTAAATTTCTCAACTCGCGTACTTTCTTATTTACCACGAGTCTATAGCAAATCTGTTCACGGAGACGTGCGTGAAATATGTACGGTACGTGGTTGTTTTTAGCATACGCAAAAACTTATTATACTTGTTATTTTGAGAATAATTTAGTGATTAAACGTCTTTATTTAGAAAAAATATTAGTTAATACTTAAACAATTGCAATGTCGTAATATTAGTATCTAACCTTCTACGTATTAGAATCAAGAAAGTATTTCAGAGAATTTATTTTTCTTTTCGCAATCGTACGACCGTGTTCGTTATTTTTAGCCAAACGTTATCTATTAAAGTAACCATTGCGAACAAATATTACATAATAAGTTAAATAAATATTCATACAATGTTATATAAATATCCTAGGTTCATTGTATATGAATCAAGGGAGTATTTAAGAGAGAAAAGGTTGTCTTCTAAGCGAAAATATGACAGTGTACGCTATTTTGAAACAAGGATTAGCCATAAAAGTAAACTGCTCGAACAAAAAACACATTCTAAGTATCAATTAATATTATAACAAGTGTTTAAATTATATCTAAGTGTCATTGTATCAGAATTAAGCGAGTGTTAAGGAAAATTTGTAAGAATATGTTTTTCTTATACGAAAAAATACGACAGTGTGCGTTATTTTAGGCAAATTTCTTCCATTTTAATCACCTTTTCGAAGAAAATCTCATTCTGATTAGTTATTAATATTCTACCAAGTGTTTTTTAAGTATTTAAGTATCATTGTATTAGAATTATAATAGTGTGCGAGAGTATTTTCGATTTTAGCGCGAGTATGCGAAGTATGCGGTAAGTATTTGGAGTATGTGGTAAATCGTGCGGCCGGCAATGCGAAGTATGCTATAAGTATTTGGAGTATGCGGTAAATCGTGCGCCCGTCAATTTAGGGGAGCAGCTATTTTACAATGTCTTAAAATATAAATAAGGATAACATGTTCTTTATAAAAATGCCCCCCAAAAAACAGAATTTTTTATTGCAGTACTACAAAACTGAAAATATTACAATTAAGCACTGTCAACATTTGTAAATAAAAAAGCAGGACGCAAGTAAAAGAAGTCATGAACTGCTCCTACCACGGTCATCAGATTCTGACGATACCAATATACCACCGGCCTTCAGGCCGGCGGTAAATAACCTCGTAGTGTTTTGTATCGGTAAAATTAATATGTATACTTGCATTGTTGAACGCACCTCAGATTATAAGGTCCGACAATTAACTCGCTGGCAAGTTGTTCTATTATTTTGTCCAATGTAATTCCAAAGGGAATATAGAAATATTTTTTATAAAAAATAGCAAACTCTGTTTTCAATATTTCGGCCGAAGCCTTTATCAAGAAATTATTTCATGAATCACATTACATTTTGAACATAGACGCCATATTGTTTATTTAATAATGACATAACGTCGTCATTGACGTCGCGACGTCGTTTGGCGTTGTAACGTCATTTGGCGCCAAAATGTTTATTTAAACACTGTGGGTATGCATTTGAAGCTGTCTTTAACATTACAACCATATGGTTTTATTGTATGAAGTTTCCCTCCGCTAGTTGCCGTTCGGTTCTTCCGGCTGCATACATTTTCTGTAGAACACCCAATGCAACATCCTTCTCCGTATGTCCCAACAATCCAAAATGCGCATTTATTGGTCGATCTTTCTTAAGTCTTACGTCCCTTAGATGTTCCGTCATCCTCGTGCCTAACTCTCTTTCCGTTTCCCCGACATATACAGGAGATTGGCATCGTGTCCATACGATAACATATACTATATTTCTTACACGGCAAGTAATGTTATCAACCAGGTCAAATAGCACTGAACTTTTAGTGTCACATATCTTACTTTTGTATATCATGTCACATAATCTACAACCTTCTTTACAAAATGTTTGAGTAGCTCTACATAAAGAGTTTGTCTTTCCGTGGACCAATGAATCGTTCAAATTTCTGTCCCTTCTAAATGCAACTAGAGGCGGTTGTTTGAAAATATTTTTCAGTCTCGTGGAACGGTTAAGTACACCCATATGTTTTCTTGTTATTTCATGTACATTAGGAAGAAGTTTTGAATATGTCATTTCAAGCGGGACTCTATCCGAGTTGTTATTTACTTTAACTTTTTCTTTTAATAAGTCTGCCCTTCTTAGTTGATCTTCTTTTTGAAGTTGATTTTCAATTAGTTTACCACTATACCCCCGCTTTCTTAACTGAAATTTCAATTTCTTTCGTTCTCTCTCATAATCTGTTCTCTTTTCACATATTCTTTTGATTCTTATTCCTAGGCCATATGCTTTAACCTCTTTTCGTGTTAGGTGGATGGCAAGACAAATTGTTTAAATAAAACTGTTTATCTGTAGGTTTTATGTGAAGATCAGTATAAATATGTTCATTCTCTAATTTCACCATTGTGTCCTAAAACTCTATTTGTTTATTATGGAATCTAAGTTCAACTTTTATATTTTTGTGTATATTATTAGCAAAGTCTGCAAAGTCCATAAGTTCTTTTTCAGTACCAGTCCAAATACCAAAACCATCATCAATAAACCTTTTATAGAATAAAGGAGTATTTAGAGCTTCTGATAGGGCCTCATCCCACTTTCTCATGTAGGCGCATGCAAAGTTTTTCCCCAATCTTGAACCTATTGCTATGCCATCTTTCTGAATATAATTTTTACTTCCAAACCCAAAATTGTTGTTTTCTAACACAGTCTTGGTCATCTCCATGACTCCAGCCGAGCTGATGAGGGGCTTTGACCTATGTGCTAAGGCTTCCTCACATGCAACAAGACCTTCTTCACGCGGAACAGATGGATACAGTTTGGCGACATCAAAGCAAAATAACAGAGTACCATCAGGGAGTGGTTCTGGACTTCTTTTAATTTACGGATAAAATCAGTTGTATCACGAATAAAAGATGGTGATGACTCAACATACTCATTTAACTCGAACTCTGCAACCTCAGCAAGCTTCTCTGTCGGTGTACCAATACCACTGACTATAGTCCGATAAGGTGTATTTTTCTTGTGTAACTTTGGATTGCCCTTTAGTTTACCAGCCTGAACATATTTCGGCATGAGGTATTTTTTCATTTCATTTGAAATCATACCATCTTTTCTCATCTTATTTACTAATCTTTTAACTTTCTTACAAATATCCTCTGACAGATCTACACCAATCTCTTCATATGAGCTGGTACTTTCAATTTCATTCTGTATACCTTGCATATAGTCACTTTTATTTACAATTACTATGCCAGAACCTTTGTCTAATGATAATGTCCTTGTTGTGCAATAACTCATGAAATGCTATGTTTTCTTCTTTTGACATATGAAATATGAAACACAGTTGACTATGAATGATAAAGAGATAATGGTGGATATCAAAATAGTAACTTTGAACTCTTTAAATCGTTCAAAAATTCCTTCCAACAGTAATTTCAATTCTTTGATTTCTGAATGAATTCAAAAATATTGATCCGCGAACTATTTGCATAGATAATTAGTTACACTATGATTTGTCCGACATTATGCAGTTGTTCTGAACAATTGCTAGAAATTGGTTGCACTGTGATTGTTTTGAAGAAAGACATAAAGAGGAAAGATACAGGTATTGATATTTATCGAATAATGCGGACTATTATGAAACTATTTTTTTGCGAGTGAAATAGACCACCAACTTTCGTCTGAGACACAGAATGCCGCTTATAGCTTCGCCTATTTGATAAACGTAGACTACTAGCTAATAACTACCCGACTGTTTTCTCAATCGTTAGAGAGTAATATTTATGATTATATATAATACTAGTTAATTAAAGACGCAAATTAATTTGCCATGCTTTCAGCCTTTTGGCCTTCATCAGCGGCATTTATTTTCAAAATGACATTACATTGGAAATGACGTAGATGACGTTGATGTCGTTTCGGTGCGCGCTCCCACTAGTTATATATCATAGTGGTCTGGCACATAGGTCTTCTGAGCCAAAAAATGAACATGGACTATACATAGAGACATGGGATTTAACCTTATTTCTTGTTGTAGCAATGTTTGTAATTATACAGCGCAGTAAGTACCGTAACCGAAACAAATGATTGAGAAAACTACTATTGTACTATACTCGATACTTCCAATAATATGATAATTTTGATCAACAAAGATAAGCACAAAATATCATGCATGAAACGGTTATGTAAATGACAGTTAGTGTGAGTTTCTTGTAACAGCTGGTTTGTTGTCTGTTGTAAAATGTAACGTTCAACATAACATTACGTGTTCGCTTAAGCATTAAAATAAACCACTTCTTTCCAAAGTTTGCGTAGAATTAAAATAAAGGTTTTATACTTAATTAGAAAGGCGGATATCCCCTTTAATCAATCATGCTCGTAATGGTAAAACGCTTTACCATTGCAACAACAAGACGCTCGGCATAAAACCTATAAAAGTAATACTATATAACATTTAACTGTCATCCTGAGCATCCCCTGTCGTAGATAAGTTCATTGTACTGTTTACATAAACAGGGTTGCTCCTTTATTGTTCGAATTGTAGGTAAATGTGTAGTAAAGGTATGCTAGCACAAAGAATAACGTAGCGCTAACAAAACAGAGAAGCGTATTCCATGAGCTAATAAGTAACCAATGTGTGTGTGTGTCAATATATACCTACTTAACTTGGACACAACTTACCAGACATTATGAAAATACTGATACTTACCATGCAAATCGTTGATTCTGTTGGTGAGAGAACCGATAGATCTTTCCGTTGCCTTTGAAACTCCTCAAGGAAACTTGTCATAGACAAAATCTATAATTATTTCGTTTAAACGAGTTTTATTCTCACATTTTATAGCGAAATAATGTATCAATCTATCGACAAATACTTCGCTATATTTGAGTGTATCATAAGAACACAGGAAATGAATAGTTTCAATTAAATTCCTGTAGACTTGTGTTATTTTATATTTATTTTAACAAACTGTTAACTTTTGAAATATAATTACAATATAGTACACTAACTTACTATCTATTGTATTAATGCGGCTGTCTAGATTCCTGACTTTGGAAGCTACGTCATCTGAAATGTACAAATTCATTCAAAACGTAATCATAGGTCATGAATTGTTATGAAATAGTTTAGATTTCCTTAAAGATATGCTATTAGATTTTCTACTGTTTATCATTTAAACAAAAGTTACTATGCTCGATTTAAAGCAGTACTGCATGCTCTTCCAGGAAAAGGGACAAGTCTGGATCGAACCTTCTACGATTTTTTCAAAAACTTGATGTATAGATACATGTTTGTACATGTATATATATATAGCTTAAATCAACCGATTATACATGTAATAATTAAATTCAATGTCTTTTATATTTATTCACTAACATGCAATATCAAACTTAATTTAATAATTGTCCTAATTGTGTAGCGTCGTTACTAAAGTTCAGTACACGTGTGCAAAAATATCGAAATTAAACTTAGAGATAAATATTTTACCATGTTTGCTGTCCAATTTAACATTATCATTATCAATTTTATTGATTCTTTCAACGGCTGTCCTTAATTCTTTAGAGTTAGTGTTCAGAGTAGTATTCATTACTCCCAAAACTTTAATACTTTCGACGTATTAGACGTCTTATTTAGCAGCATCGATATCAATGACATTAATTCTTTCAACGGCAGTACTAAATCTTAAGTGTTAGTGTTTATTCTCTTTATATGTAACTCATCATTTTCCTCAATTTTCTCGTTCAAATGTTCAATTGATTTTTCCATTGTGCTATTCATATGTCCAAATACTTTAATACTTTTACCGTATTTGACGTCTAATTTAGCAACAACATTATCAATAACAATGATAGTTTCAACGACAGTACTTAAATCTTTATTGTAAGTGTTTATTCTTTCTATTTGTAACTCTGCATTTTCTTCAATTTTCTTGTTTAAATGTTCAATTGATTTTCCCATTGTGGTATTCACATCTCCCAAAACGCCTTTTACATCAGACTTAAAATCATTCCACTTATTTTCATAAGTATGCATAGTATTTGCTTTTCAACTGACATTGCTTTCATGAAATTCCGTTTAGTTTCTCTTAGAGTTAAACTAATCTCGGCTGTTTTAGGTCCAGTTTTGACTGTTTGGCCAATTTTGCTTACTTAACTTGGACACAACTTACCAGATATTATGAAAATACGGATACTTACCATGCAAATCGTTGATTCTGTTGGTGAGAGAACCGACAGATCTTTCCGTAGCCTTTGAAACTCCTGAAAAGAACCACAATGAAACTTATCATAGACAAAATCTAATTATTTCGTTTAAACGAGTTTTATTCTCACATTTTATAGCGAAATAATGTATCAATCTATCGACAAATACTTCGCTATATTTGAGTGTATCATAAGAACACAAGAAATAAATAGTTTGAATCCAACGCCCGAAGACTTGCCTGATTTTATACTTATTCTAACAAATTATTAACTTTTGAAATATAATTATAATATAGTACACCAACTTACTATCTATTGTATTAATGCGGCTGTCTAGATTCCTGACTTTGGAAGCTACGTCATCTGAAATGTACAAATTCATTCAAAATGTAATCATATAGGTCATGAATTGATATGAAATAGATTAGATTAGATTTCCTTCAAGATATGCTATTAGATTTTCTACTGTTTACCATTTAAACGAAAGTTACTATGCTCGATCTAAAGCAGTACTGCTCTTCCAGGAAAAGGTAAAAGTCTGGATCGACCCTGCCACGATTTTTTCAAAAACTTGATGTATAGTACATCTTTGTATATAGCTTAAATCAACCGATTATACATGTAATAATTAAATTCAATTTCAGTCATATTTATACACGTACATGCAATATAAAGTGGGTTAATTGTTTTGCGTCATTACTTCAATTCTGTGTGCAAAAATATCGAAATCAAACTTAGAGATAAATATCTTACCATGTTTGCTGTCCAATAGAGCAATATCATTATCAATGGTACATTGACGCAGACAAACATTGAATAATTTTTAGCTTCTGTTTTACGTTACTCGGTGTTTGTTAGCGCAACTTTACTATATACATTTACTGACGGTTCGTACAAAAAAAACCTTGTTTATTTAAACATTACATTAAACTTATCAACGACGGCCCGGGTGCTGAGCATGAGAATGAGCATGGTTGACTTAGGGGGATATCCGCCTTACTAATAATTTAATTAATTACATGTATACAACCTTAATTTTCAATGCAGTGTACTATGCTACTTTCAGAAAGGACTGATTTATTTTAATGTTTGCACAAACGCGTAATGTTGTTTTGTAAGAACTATATGTTACATTCAATAACAGACAAACAAACCTACTGTCCTAGTGTCATTTACGTAACCATTTCATATATGATATTTTAAGCTTATCTTTATTGGGCAAAAGAAAATACATTTGTATAGTTTTAGCCTATTAAATCACTGAAAGTATTGAGTACATTTTTAATAGCAATACTATTTTTCTCAAACATTTGTTTTTTTGTTCTTGTTGCATGTGCTGTAGAATTACAAACACTGCAACGACTAAAGACTAGACACTGATAATCACTCATAGAAATTTACAAACACATTTATTGAAGCAATTAAGCACAAATGTGCTTTTCTGCCGACAGTAGGCGGCGACAACAATACATGCATGCTAGTAAATTACAAATTACAATTTATAACTAGAACTCAGCGGGAATATGAAATAATATGTATGAACAGACATGTACGTATGAGTGGAATAAAATTTTATGTAATAATATATCGTTGAGTAGAATACGAGTACAGAATATAAGATATTAGAGAGTGCTTATTCTTGAAAAACAAATATTCCTTATAATACTGGAAAAGGAAACAAGAAAGCCGCACAAAGTTAAATACTAAACTTATGTGTTTTCTTGACTAAATAAAGATAAAATTGATGTCTAATCATGTAACCATTGACACCAGAGGTAAACAAATAACACAAACGTTTGCGACCCCTTTTCAGAGATAAGTATTTGAGATAAAATTAAATTTTTCCAGCCGCCATTTTTGATATCTAAGCGAAGCACCTCTCGAGCTGAATAGGGAGCGCTCGCAAACACGCAGAACGAGAACGTTCGATGTCGCCCCGAGCGCATGAATTGTTGAACGCACCTCCGAGTTACTAACTTTAGATCATTAGATATAAGATATGTCCCAGTGTACATGTACACGAACTTATATAAATATTATTTAAATTATTTTTATATAAAAGCATAATTACGACTCCTTAACGATTGACTGATTGAGTAAACTATTGGTGTTGTTTTTATTTGTTTTCGTTGACAAAGACAATGCATTAATATTAAAGCACATTTGTGCATTTTTTAATTTAAAGACTCGGGTGTCAGAGGTTGAAACCTGTGTTGGCATTTGTCAAGACGTAAAATGTAATTCATTCAATCACAATTAAGAATGATGTTTTTTTTCGTTTAAGGAATAAGACATGGGTTTTCGGTTTGGTTATCATCAAATAAGGAATACCAACGTAATGAAACTATCGTATTTGATGACACCTCTACTGGAAAATTTACAGTTCCGAAAACTGGAACGTATTTATTCAGTTTTTCAGTACATGGAACTAAATCACATTACGCGTATGCACAACTTGCTTTTGGGCAAGACTATGACTATGGTAATGGAGCAGCAGCAAGTTCAGAAAAGATGTGTATACAACCGCTAGTGATACGTGGATTGGAGAAATCACCAAAGGAACTAAAGTTTGGATACGATCGTTATATCAATCTGAATTCTATCAAATATATACAGCTTTTACCGGTGTTCTTCTAGATTGACAACACTTACTGATTGATCGGTATAATGCTTGCATATTGATTTCAGTCCCTTGTAAGATTGATACAAAAACGTAATTAATGCTAACGGTCGTAGTCTTTATGTGTAGCAGTCATGAGTAGATAAAGGATATCCGAATGCCACATTATTCAGTTGTAAAGAACAATTTGGAATGCACATGTATGTACCATTACTAAGTTAGAGCCTAGACTGTTGTCAACACTGACAATATTACAATATTGTACATAAATGTACATTTAACACCACCGAGTGGTCAATAATCGACTATCATGCACAGTCTTAGTGTTAAAATAAATCACTTTCTTAATGCATGGTCTACGCATTCATTTCAAACAAATCTTTTTAGCTCGATTGTGTAAAAAGTAATTTCAACTTATAATCATCACAAAGTACATTGTAGTTCATCCAATCAGTACTCGCACGAGTTATAAAAGACGGTTTCAAGAAACAAAAAGAATTTGAACCAACACTAAGTTCTGAGAAAAATATTCAAACGTTAGTCGTTGATTTTAACACAGTTACGAAGTTAAATTATCAGAAGAGGTCTTTTTAAACCATGTTTTCTGATCATATAAAGTGTTTGAAACAGGAAGCATATCAAATTGAAAATTAAGGTTTTTTTGTGGTTTTTTTTTTAAATTCTGCTCACAGATTAAGTATAAGTTCGCATTTTTGAAATTATTTCATGCGATCTTTGATTACTGTCTTTATTTTGGCTGCTAAAGAAATAGACGAAAATAAAGAGTTGGCTTATCTGTAAATAAATGCAGGCTAAATATTTCCCATGCGTCAATGTAGTTTTACATAAATGAGCACAACTTTTCAGATATAGTGAAAATACGAATACAAGTACTTACCAAGCTCATTCTCAAATTTTGGGCCGAAACGGAGTGGTGAAATTACAAATTTCAATCTTATATTTGGGTATAATTTTTATAATAATATGAAAATATAATATGTCTGCCTTTTTATTCGAAATATGGCCACACTGTATATGGTATATTTTTTCCTATTCATGTTGCTAATAATGACAGCTAAATTTCACTTTGAATTTTACGTGACAGTAATTCATTATATTTTTAAAGTGATAATGCTAATTAAAACAAAACAAGAGTAATAAAATTTGTGTTTACTGAACAGGAATTATACCCAGGCTTAAAATGTAACATCAAAAGAACATCTAACTAGGAACGAGAATAAACTGTTAACAAAGTAAGTCACTCACAAAGAATGAAAACGATTATAAACTTACATAAAAATAAATACAATATTTTCTTTTTCTCTTATATTGGTTTTTAAAAAAATATAGCATTTTCTATTGTGAGATTACAACAATCAGTATGTAGTTTAACGATAATAGTAGCATTGGTGATCAATAAAGAAAGTAATAAGCCATAATCAGTCTTAAATCAACTTTAAGTCACTGTCACGTAAAATTCACTCTTATCTTCTCATTCACAATGAGAACTTAAATTATGTCAAGAAATTAAAAACTATCCTCAAATGTAATGTTGAAAAACTCAGTTAGAGTTCAAATAAAAACTCGAGCCTTGTTCATGCCATTCTACATTTTAATATTGCATTAAATTCAGGATGTCACGTAAAATTCACCTTTATTAATCGAGGGTTTCAATTGCCTTAATTCTGTCATCATCTGACATCTCAAACCTTTAACTCATAGTTCATCGTTTAATCCCCTGTATGTGATTCTACAGGCGTCGCCTTTTGTCTTATCTAAAGTTTATGCTATCAAAACTATTTTACTAAATAAAATCATATTTTTTTTGAAAATTTTGTAGATCAATCAAAGAGATTGACACTAATTATTCAGACATAAAATGTCATTATTTCAATTCAGACTGATGATCTAAGATTTATACTGTTTTCACTGCAGCAGCTACAAACATCTTCGTTCATTGGCCTTACCTTTTATTTTGGGATATCAATATGTTCGGGATACAATTTACACCAATTAACAAAGATAATCAATTGCAAATTTGAAGAACATTTATGTAAAACATTTCCTACCAATTTAAATGATATATTTATGATGCATTTGATAACAGTATAATGTGTATATGCAGTCATATATAATAATTCAACTGTAATTACTGTTATAACTAATATTTATTAATAATAATTGTTTAAGTAATATTTGTTCTTTCTTAAATTTGATTACATCAATACTTATGAAAATAAATGCCTGTTAAAATATATAGGTGTCAAAACAGTAGCCATCATATAAACTTTTACACTCCCCTCGCAGCTCAGTGAATACATTAGATTCACCCGCTGCCTTAAAACTAGTCGATTTATGATATTGACCTTTACTATGAACCTTTGAACAACCAATGAAAGTTTACCAAATTCCAATTTAGCTGAAAAACTTCATACGCATTTTCATTGGTTGAACGGGTAAACAACGCCTTATTTGGTATGATCATACTAGTGACGAATGCAACCTCGTATGACGTCATATAGCGTGGCTACACTTTGTTTTTAGGTTTAATAAGTTGCTATATTTTTACAGTTAAAAGATAAGAGATACACGTTTAAAAAAATCAATGTTTACATTCATTTTTGTTAATTTTCCATTATCTAACTAATGCAAAACTGTCCAACATCTTTGCATTTCGACCTTTTGAAATTACAGGCATGAGAATGTTTTGCATTTATTTCAAAAAACCACGTGACAATTATGCGATTTAAATGTTTATGTGTCCATGTCTAAAAATAGAAATATCAGTTTGCACGTAGTATTTTAGCAGAGGTAGAAAGTGAACGAGTGAATATTTCGAATCTATGCATTGGAGAGTAATAAACTTTCTATGAAGATGAGGTACATTTTATCTCTGACTTGTATGAGCAACTGATAAGAATCTGGTAGACCCCTCTATGAGTTAAAAGGTTGAAATTGTTTCATGAACATTTATCACATTACAATTAAGTAGGCTCCGTCTATCAGATTAATGAGATATGTGCAAAAATAATGTTTAATATTCGCAATTACAACATAAATCAGTGTAATTCCATTAAACAATTATGTCTCTCGATGCTTAGGATAATATGATGTTAAAATATATATTTAAAATTGACTAATTAACAATCTTATAATGCAAACTTGCTCTTTAATCTGTTGAATTTTACGTGACATAAGAGTGAATTTTACGTGACATTTTGATCGCAGCATCGCATATCAACAGATACATATAACATTGAAAGCGTAATATCATGTTAAAACATAGGCTTTTCTGGGTAATACTGCAGAAATAAAACACTCCATCAATAAAAATTTAAAACACCAACTGAATTGAGGACAATAGGTAAAAAAAACAAGGAAAACATAACTTTAAATGCGATATATTGTTCCCCTATTCATGGCTATACTTAACTTAACACGACGTCATAGGATATGTCTAAAAGAAATCTACCAATTTTGCCTTTGTCGAATGAAGTTAAAGTAAATTTTCTTTTAAAGCGTCACGTAAGTATTAAGTCACGTAAACTTCAAATTGAGCTTTAAGGCAGAAAAAAATTAACAATTTTTTGTTTTGTTTCTATTTAAGTAGTGTGAGTGCAATAAGAACATTATGAGGTTAAATTATATACAGGAGTATGCATTGAAATGATACTGGAAATGAACTGACGGCCGTCACGTAAAGCTTCATGAAAAAATTCCCCATACCAGTTCAAAAGTGTTTGAACAGGAATGCTGAAATAAATACTTTTCTCATCTGATAACATGATTTTGACACGATTTCTATAACATTAAGCTAACAGTATAAATGTTTGAATGCAAGATTCTACACCTATTAACTATTCATAAAATACCTACAAACTTGGTGTCACGTAAACTTCCAACAGTCTGTGACAGGTACATTAATGCCCAAATTTTTTGTTTGCTCAGTTTGAAATTATTTTTATTATGGTTGCTACAGTTTATGATGTGTGCACATAAAGTCAAAATATTTCTTTCTTTCAAATATTACACTTTAACGCGATGGTGCAAAGCATTTGATATCGTAAAACGTTTGTGACACTGAATTTTGCTAGGGGTAATTACAAAAAACAAGCTGATGCCGACTATAATGAGTTGTGATCCTTATAAATTGGGTTTTATTTTACATTGATATGATGTACCAGTAACACAATATTCAAAGTTTTTAGATAATATAAGCAAATATGCTTTTATAACAGAAGTTGTACTTGTGACACTCTTTCGGCCCAAAATTTGAGAATGAGCGATAAATCTATCTACAAATACTTTGCTATAATTGGGTGTATCATAGGAACACAGGAAATAAATAGTTTGAATTCAATGCCCGAAGGCTTGTGTGATTTTTCATTTATTCTAATAAATTTTTAACTTTTGAAATATAATAACAATATAGTACACCAACTTACTATCTATTGTATTAATGCGGCTGTCTAGATTCCTGACTTTGGAAGCTACGTCATCTGAAATGTACAAATTCATTCAAAATGTAATCATATAGGTCATGAATTGATATGAAATAGATTAGATTTCCTTCAAGATATGTTTTTAGATTTTCTACTCTTTATCATTTGAATACAAGTTACTATGCTTGATATTAAAGTTGTACTGCTTTTCCAGGAAAAGGTAAAAGCCTGGATCGACCCTGTCATGATTTTTCAAAAACTTGATGTATATATACATGTTTGTATATAGCTCACATCAACCGATTATACATGTAGTAATTAAATTCAATTTCGTTCGTATTTATACACCAACATGCAATATAAAGAGCGTATAATTGTGTAGCTCATTACTTAAATTCTGTGTTCAAAATTATCGAAATCAAACTTAGACATAAATTCCTTACCATGTTTGATGTCCAACAGAGCAATATCATTATCAATGGTATTAATTCTTTCAACGACTGTACTTAATGCTTTAGAGTTAGTGTTCAGTGTAGTATTCATTATTCCCATAACTTTAATACTTTCACTGTATTTGACGTCTAATTTAGCAACATAGTTATCAATGACATTAATTCTTTCAACGGCAGTACTTAAATCTTTAGTGTTAGTGTCAATTCTCTTTATTTGTAAATCAGCATTTTCCTCAATTTTCTCGTTTAAATGTTCAATTGATTTTTCCATTGTGGTATTCATATCTCCCAAAACACCTTTCACATCAGACTTAAAATCATTCCACTTATTTTCATAATTATGCATAGAATCTCTAAGTATTTGCTTTTCAACTGACATTGCTTTGATAAAATTCCGTTTAGTTTCTCTTAGGGTTAAACTAATATCGGCTGTTTTAGGTTCAGTTTTGACTGTTTGGCCATTTTTGTCTGAATTAGATCCATCCATTCCGACCATATTTTCCAGTCGCGTTATCCGGTTATTCATTTCGTAGATAGCATTATCCATCCTCTCAAGTGCATCAGTCATTCCTTTGATTAACATCTCTTCCAAATTAAACAACGAATTAGCACGAATCCCATCAATACTGATGACCACTACAAAAATTAAAACTAGAAATTTTGCTAATCCAAACGATTTCATTTTAAACATAAAAATTAATCCTTGTTAATAATACTGGAGAAAATGTAAAAATGAAACTTCACAGTTGAAGTTCCAGATAGATATAATTTATATACTCACGTATTCGTTTTTATCACATTCGAGCATATGTTTCCACTTACATTACATTAAATATGTCCTTGGAAATTGGTTTCGTTTCTTAAGCGCAGGTTACACATTCTGTCAAAACTTGTAGAGTCTGCTTTACTTTTGCATGGTTAGGAATTTTAGGATAGATTTGTCAGAAAGAATATTTTTTATATTTTCCACTAAAAATTTGATTAACACTATGTAGTTACTATTTACATATGAATGTGAAGCATGTAATGCGACCTATTTGTACGCGAATAAAACACAAAACCTCTCGAACAGTAGACTTGTGTTCTACCGACAGAGCTAGCCTTCTTCAGCTGACTGATTTTGATCACATGACCGGTGAAGGGTCACGTGATACGAGGACCCTTCATGTGACCCTTCACCGGTCATGTGATCAAAATCAGTCAGCTGAAGAAGGTGACGTGATGTCACCGAAAATTTCAAGGTAGATAAATATTCGCTCTGAGTTGAAGAAAATAGCATCCATATTTATTTTCACTTTAAACATCGACAATTCGTCTGATAACCAAAACAGAAAATGGTTAGAGCGTTTCTTTTTTTAAAAATCAACTTAGTATTTAACAAGAGCTCCGCTGGGCGGGGCATTATACGCCCGTGTGCAGTCCATGCTGTGTTCTATCTCATATGAAGTCCCTGTGACCTTGATAAATGACCCCTGGATATCAGAATAGGTCCCATCCTTAACTGGAGGGCTATCAAAAGCAAAGATTTTGAGAACCTAGGTACAGCCATGGTTGAGTTATCACCGGCACAAAGTTTTCCCATACAAACTTCCAGTGACCTTGCCCTGGGGCCTCAGAACCAAAAGTTCTCACCCTTGACCCAAAGAGTATTGATACATAAAATTTGGTGATCTTAGATAAAGTTGGTTGTTGGACAAGGTTTTTCCTCATGATTTCCTTGTGACTTTGACCTTTGATCCAGGGGCCTAAAACCAAAGGGGCATATGCTAGACATTTAGGCTACCCTTAAATAAAATTCGGTGAACCTAGGTACAATCATTATTGAGTTATTGTCCGGAAAATGTTTCAATATAAATTAAGTCCCAGTGACTTTGACTTTAGACCCTAGGGTCTCCAAATCAAAAGGGAACATCCTCAACCAAAGAGCTATCAACACATTACTCCTTGACAAATGGGCTGATCCACATAAAATTTTGGTTAACCTAGGTACAAGCATTGTTTAGTTATTGTCCTGACAAGGTTTTTCCATATGATGCCCCTGTGACTTTGACCTTTGACCCAGGGACCTCAAAACCAATAGGGAACATCCTTGACACATGGGCTACCCTCACATAAAATTTGGTGAACTTATTTCATGTTACTTATTAAATATAGCATTATTTCCATTGTTTGCCATTTTGACTTTATTAACATATTGATTGAACATTTGATATCTTCTGGTTGATGGTTTAAACTTGACCCAGGGGCCCCAAAACCAATAGGGAACATCCTTGACACATGGGCAACTCTCACATGAAATTTGGTGAACCTAGGTGCAGTCATTGTTGAGTTATTACCCGGACAATGTTTTTCAATATGATGCCCCAGCGACCTTGACCTTTGACCCAGGGGCCCCAAATCTAATAGGGCAAATCCTTGACACATGGGCTACTCTCACATAAAATTTGGTGAACCTAGGTACATTGGTGGTTCAGGTATTGTCTGGACAAAGTTTTTCCATATGATGCCTCTGTGACCTTGACCTTTGAACCTGGGGCCCAAAAACCTACAGGGCACATCCTTGACACAAGGGCTACCTTCACATAAAATTTTGTGAACCTAGGTACAGTCGTTGTTGAGTTATTGGCCGAACAAGGTTTTTCAATATGATGCCCCTGTGACCTTGACCTTTGACCCAGGGGCCCCAAAACCAATAGGGCATACGCTTGACACATGGGCTACTCGCATATAAAATTTGGTGAACCTAGGTACATTGGTGGTTCAGTTATTGTCTGGACAAAGTTTTCCGATATGATGCCTCTGTGACCTTGACCTTTGAACCTGGGGCCCCAAAACCTATAGGGAACATTCTTGACACAAAGGCTACCTTCACATAACATTTTGTGAACCTAGGTACAGTCGTTGAGGAGTTATTGTCCGGACAAGGTTTTTCAATATGATGCCCCTGTGACCTTGACCTTTAACCCAGGAGCCCCAAAACCAATAGGGCATACGCTTGACACAAGGGCTACCCTCACATAGAATTTGGTGAACCTAGGTACATTGGTGGTTCAGTTATTGTCCGGACAAGTTTTTCATTGCTTGCCATTTTGACTTTATTAACATATTGCATATATAGTGATATATGAAAGGGGAAGTAATTCAAAGTCGAATGAAAAAAATTGAATTATCTCCACTTTACGCACAACTAGGCATCAATGTTTATCATCAGAGGGAGTTTAAAGAAAATTGGCCAAGAAATGAGGGAGGAGTTGTCCACACAAGGAAGACGGACGGACAGACGGACGGACAGACAGACGGACGGACGGACGGACGGACGGACGGACGGACGGACGGACGGACGGACGGACGGACGGACGGACGGACAGACGGACGGACGGACAGACAGACAGACAGACAGACAGACGGACAGACGGACAGACGGACGGACGAGCGGCGCCATAACATAATACGACCCTTCGGGCGTATAAAAAGCCTTCATTCCAACAGCCTAAGATGAAATAAACAGAAACCAATAAAAGTTTTTGTTTAAACTAAACACATGCCTGTGTTGAATTCGTGGTAGATTCTAATCATTACTTATCTTGTTATCAAACTGGTGCCAAAATAATAATATAAAGGTACTAGTTCACAAATCTGGTAAAGTTTTTTCTATACATTTGTTTTTTCATACATTTGTAATACCGTTTAGTGTCTGTAATTGCTTCAAACATTTTTATTCTTGATATTTTAAGACAAACTGACATATAGGTTGCAAGAAAAATACATTACAAGTCACAAAAAATGCAGTAAAATTGTCTATACCGTTACATATGGGGTAGATATTAACTTTATGAAACACCATCATTTGAAGTCGTGTGCCTAATTGCACTAAACTTGTGATTATCAAAACTACGTTCCAGTTCCAAAAAATTTCCATACAATTTTGATAATTTTAGAAAAATGCTGATATCAAAATTATAATATGTGAATGAGTACCTATAACCGCTTGCTAGCGTTGTACCGATTGTGGTTGAGGTGATTTTTACATGGGGTTTCCCCATGTTTAGTATTGGACTGTGGCAAACTCACATTTAACTTTGTCGCGGACGATTACATTCGCTTGTGCGCGCGCAAATAAAGGGATAATTACCACTGCAATTAATATAGTCCGCATTACGCGTTAACAAGCAGACGATAAGAAGTACGTGGATATCTTATCTAGTTTATGTAAGGTAAAGGTCCCTTGTATCGCTTCCATGAGTTGCATACAACCATATACTCTACCAAAACCCCATGTCTGACAGCGCTATCGGCGCTTTGATTAACAGGATGTTTACATCGTCAGTCAATATACAGGCTTATCTACAGAGCGTTTGAAATTCTCAGAAATAAAAAAAAAACGGGTTATGCATCTGGCAATAGTTTTGGAAACTGTTCAAGGACGTCGTGTTACATATATTTGCGTGGAAAATATTTAGCCTGCATTTATTTACAGATAAGCCAACTCTTTATTTTCGTCTATTTCTTTAGCAGCCAAGATAAAGACAGTAATCAAAGATCGCATGAAATAATTTCAAAAATGCGAACTTATACATAATCTGTGAATTGTTACTCTCTGAATCTTATACACAAAACTCTGCTAATGACATGTGGCGCTTTTTTACAAAACTTTTTACAATAAAGATCATAGTAATTCAAAAGCAAGAAACATTAAAAATCCATTTAATTAAATAATTCTATCTTAAAACAAGATGTAACTAGTAACTTCAGCAGTACAACAGTAATTTCAGCAGTACAACAGTAACTTAAGTAATACAACAGTAACTTTAGCAGTACAACAGTAATTTCAGCAGTACAACAGTAACTTTAGTAATACAACAGCAACTTTAGCAGTACAACAGTAACTTTAGCAGTACAACAGTAATTTCAGCAGTACAACAGTAATTTCAGCAGTACAACAGTAATTTTAACAGTACAGCAGTAACTTTAGTAATACAACAGTAATTTCAGCAATACAACAGTAATTTCAGCAGTACAACAGTAATTTCAGCAGTACAACAGTAACTTTAGCAGTACAACAGTTATTTCAGCATTACAACAGTAATTTCAGCAGTACAACAGTAACTTTAGCAGTACGACAGTAATTTCAGCAGTACAACAGTAACTTTAGCAGTACAACAGTAATTTCAGTAGTATCAACATTTACACCATCCTTTCATAAACGTTGATTTATATGATGATGTGTTAAATATTTCTACTTGACTATATTATCATTGTCGTCATAACCAGTATCGATTATATTGAAAGTTGGATAAATATAACCACCGTTTTCAAATTCTATTGCTATATTGCTGAAATATTGAAAGGCAAAGTTTTACTGCTGCACAGTGCACTGCTGAAGTTACTGTTGTACTGCTGATGTTACTTCATATACACATACATAATAACCGGATTTCAAATTATTTCACATTGATCTTCACCAATTTAGTACGATACTTTTGCAAGACCACTTATTTGTCATTGATCAACGGGATTTTAGATTACACAGTTTTCCGTGGCATTTTTGTCAAATGATTTTATAGAAGCCTGTTTCTATAATCTGATGCAACTGTGAACGACGGCTTTGAAATAAATGTAGCACCGATATCTTGTTTTAAAACCATCAAACGCCGTTTAGCAAATCAATTCCTTTCATTTCTTGCAAACCTGGAGCGCTAGTTGATATACATCTGATAAAAAATATGTTTTAGCGTATTTCTAAATCGATGGCTGAATGAATTACTATTGTAATTCCTTTGATTTTCAAATGGAGATACAAAAGTGTTTCGTTCAGCCCTCGATATATGTAATCATATTATAGTTCGATCAAATGCAGATTAATTGAGGCAATTTGTTTATGTGTCAATCAAGCAAGCCTGCGCTGTCCTGATGCCCATGCCTATGATTTTCAAGTGTAATCTTAGATCATCTTGAATTGAGCAGAATTTCCCCAATAAATAACTTAATTTTCGATTTGATATGCTTTTGTTTCTATCACTTGATATGATCAGAAAACCAGCTTTAAAAAGACCTCTTATGATAATTTTACTTCGTAACTGTGTTTAAGTCAACGACTAACGTTTGGATATTTTTCTTAGAACTTAGTGTTGGTTAAAATTCTTTTTGTTTCTTGAAACCGTCTTTTATAACTCGAGCGAGTACTGGTGGATCAATGAATGAACTACAATGTTGTTTGTGATGAATAAAAGTTGAAATTACTTTTTACACAATAGAGCTAAAAACGATTTGTTTGAAATGAATGCGTAGACCATGATGCATTAAGAAAGTGATTTATTTTAACACTAAGACTGCGATAGTCCGTTATTGACTGTGGTTTTAACTACATTTATGTACATGTAATGTACTTAATACTGTCAGTGTTGACCACAGTGTAGGCACTAACTTATAATGGTATACATACACGTGCATTCCACATTGTTCTTTTACAACATATATATATATAATAATGCTGCATTCAGATTTCCTTTATCTACTGGCGACTGCTACACATAAAACATATAACGTCCCTTTTTGTTACAATCTTATAATGAACTCAACATGCATGTACTACATCAAACAAACAATAAGTGTTATCAATCTAATAGTAAACCGGTAAAAGCTGTATATATTCTATAGAATTCAGATTGAAATAAAGATTGCATCCAAACTTTAGTTCCTTTGGAGAGTTGTCTAATCCATGTAGCACTAGCGGTTGTAGTAATAAACCCTTTTGCTGATATTGCTGCTGCTCCATGTTTATAGTCATTGTCTTGTCCAAAAGCAATTTGCCCATACGCGTAATGTGATTTAGTTCCATGTACTGAAAAACTGAAGAAATACGTTCCAGTTTTCGGAACTGTAAATTTTCCAGTAGATATATTGTAATTTCCACCAGAATTATGCAGAATGGAATCAAATACGATAGTGTCTTCATGCGTGTACTTCTTTTTTGATAATAAGCCAACCGAAAACGCATGTCTCACTCCTAAAACGAGAAAATACTATTCTTAATTTAGATAGAATGCATTTCAGTTAACGTATTGATAAATGAACACAAGTTACAACCACAGGTGCCTTTGTTCTTAAATTCGTAAAAATACGCACTAACATAATTTGATAGTAATGTATTGTCAACGAACAAATAATCAAAGCGCTGAAAGCACTGAAGCAAGACTATACTGATTCTTACGTTTGGATGAGACGATGCAGTCATCATACGATACGGTAATATGATTATTTACGATACGATACGGGTAGTTATTTTAAAAATATTTTAAAAACATTCACAATATTTACATTCTTAAATGTATGATCATCTTGGAGATAAACACAACGAAGGAATGCTTCCAAAAGTCGGTTCATAACACATTAGCAATAAGCCTTAAAGATTCACAAAAGGATTGGATAAAACATTTATTTTTGTGAAGTTCTTGTAAAAACAAAACACAGTTAAAGTAACGTTCTGTATAAGTATGTGATGATAATGGTAATTGTTTAAGAAGTCATTCTCTTTAATATTTTCTGTTTTTACATGTATGGTATGACGATTTCTTGGAATGTAATTATCTTATTTACAAATATCGTCCATACGCAAGAAAATTATTATTTTAACTCAATTAGTTTATAATATATGATACGGAATGAGTTGTCCAAACTTGGCGTTGAGATTAGGCATAAGACGATATGCCAATATATCGATACGTATCAATACGTCAGTGTCACGATACGTATCTATGCCTAGCACGATATATCGCGATACGACCCTGACATCCGTAATCAGGGGAAGTCACTGCACTGTCACTGTATTTTCAGTGTCCGACAGGTTTGTCGGCAGGAAATATAATTTCGGTGATAGGTTGTAAAATAGGTATGGTACAACTAAACCGTGGACATCTCTATCTCGGTAAACTAATACATGTACCGTCTCATCCCTAGTTGAGATGTCCACGGTATCTGATTAAATGGGTAAAATACAGAAGTTTACTTCGTACGTTGTTAATGGTTGATCACGAGAGTAAAGATCTTTAATACAATCTTCATCCATATATTTTATCAATGAATTCAAAAATATTGATCCGCGAACTACTTGTATAGATAATTAGTCACACTATAATTTGTCCGTCATTATGCAGTTGTTCTGAACAATTGCTAGAAATTGGTTGCACTGTGATTGTTTTGAAGAAAGACATAAAAGGAAAAGATACAGGTATTGATATTTATCGAATAATGCGGACTATTATAAAACTATTTTCTTGCGATTGAAATGGACCACCAACTTTCGTCTGAGACACATAATGCCGCTTATAGCTTCGTTCATTTGATAAATAGTCTTGCTAATAACTACCCGGCTGTTTTCTCAATCGTTAAAGAGTCATATTTATGATTATATATAATACTAGTTTTATATCATAGTGGTCTGGCACATAGGTCTTCTGAGCCAGAAAATGAACATAGACTATACATAGAGACAAGGGATTTAATCTTATTTCTTTTGTAACAATGTTTGTAATTATACAGTGCAGTAAGTGCCGTTACCGAAACCAATGATTGAGAAAATTACTATTGTACTTATACTATACTCAATACTTCCAATAATATGATAATTTTGATCAACAAAGATAAGCACAAAATATCATGCATGAAACGGTTATGTAAATGACAGTTAGTGCGCGTTTCTTGTAACAGCTGGTTTGTTGTCTGTTGTAAAATGTAACGTTCAACAGAACATCACGCGTTCGTTTAAGCATTAAAATATACCACTTCTTTCCAAAGTTTGCATAGTATTAAAATAAAGGTTTCTATACTTAATTAGAAAGGCGGATATCCCCTTTAATCAATCATGCTCGTAATGGTAAAACGCTTTACCATTGCAACAACAAAACAACATAACATTTAATTGTCATCCTGAGCATCCCCTGTCGTAGTTAAATTCATTGTAATGTTTACATAAACAGGGTTGTTCTTTTTTGTTCGAATTGAAGGTAACTGTGTAGTAAAGGTATGCTAGCAAAAAGAATAACGTAGCGCTAACGAAACAAAGAAACGTATTCCATGAGCCAAAAAGTAACCATTGTGTGTGTGTGTCAATATATACCTACTTAACTTGGACACAACTTACCAGATATTATAAAAATACTGATACTTACCATGCAAATCGTTGATTCTGTTGGTGAGAGAACCGATAGATATTTCCGTAGCTTTTAAAACACCTGAAAAGAACCACATTAAATTTTATCATAGACAAAATCTATATATATTTCGTTTAAACGAGTTTTATTCTCTCATTTTATAGCGAAATAAATTTATCAATCTATCGACAAATACGTTGCTATCTATTGGTATATCATAAGGACACAGGAAATGAATAGTTTCAATTAAATGCCTGAAGACTTGCGTTATTTTAAATTTATTCTAACAAGTTGTTAACTTTTGAAATAGAATTACAATATAGTATACCAACTTACTATCTATTTCATTCGTGCGGCTGTCTAGATTTCTGACTTTGGAAGCTACGTCATCTGAAATGTACAAATTCATTCAAAATGTAATCATAGGTCCTGAATTGTTACGAAATAGATTAGATTAGATTCCTTTAAGATATGCTATTAGAATTTCTACTGTTTATCATTTAAACGAAAGTTACTATGCTCGATCTAAAGCAGTACTGTTCTTCCAGGAAACGGTAAAAGTCTGGATCGACCCTGCCGATCCTTTTTAAAAACCTTGATGTATATATACATGTTTGTATATAGCTCACATCAACCGATTATACATGTAATAATTAAATTCAATTTTGTTCATATTTATACACCAACATGCAATATAAAGTGCGTATAATTGTGTAGCTCATTACTTAAATTCTGTGTGCAAAAATATCGAAATCAAACTTAGACATACATTTCTTACCATGTTTGATGTCCAAAAGAGCAATATCATTATCAATGGTACTTATTCTTTCAACGACTTTACTTAATGCTTTAGAGTTAGTGTTCAGTGTAGTATTCATTACTCCCATAACTTTAATACTTTCACTGTATTTGACGTCTAATTTAGCAACATCGACATCAATGACATTAATTCTTTCAACGGCAGTACTTAAATCTTTAGTGTTAGTGTCAATTCTCTTTATTTGTAAATCAGCATTTTCCTCAATTTTCTCGTTTAAATGTTCAATTGATTTTTCCATTGTGGTATTCATATCTCCCAAAACACCTTTCACATCAGACTTAAAATCATTCCATTTATTTTCATAATTATGCATAGAATCTCTAAGTATTTGCTTTTCAACTGACATTGCTTTGATGAAATTCCGTTTAGTTTCTCTTAGGGTTAAACTAATATCGGCTGTTTTAGGTTCAGTTTTGACTGTTTGGCCATTTTTGTCTGAATTAGATCCATCCATTCCGACCATATTTTCCAGTCGCGTTATCCGGTTATTCATTTCGTAGATAGCATTATCCATCCTCTCAAGTGCATCAGTCATTCCTTTGATTAACATCTCTTCCAAATTAAACAACGAATTAGCACGAATCCCATCAATACTGATGACCACTACAAAAATTAAAACTAGAAATTTTGCTAATCCAAACGATTTCATTTTAAACATAAAATATCCTTGTTAATAATACTGGAGAAAATGTAAAAATGAAACTTCACAGTTGAAGTTCCAGATAGATATAATTTATATACTCACGTATTCGTTTTTATCACATTCGAGCATATGTTTCCACTTACATTAAATTATGTCATTGGAAATAAGTTTCGCTTCTTAAGCGCAGGTTACACATTCTGTCAAAACTAATAGAATCTGCTTTACTTTTGCATGGTTAGGAATTTTAGGATAGATTTGTCAGAAAGGATATTTTTTATATTTTCCATTAAAAATTTGATAAACACTATGTGGTTACTATTTACATATGAATGTGAAGCATGTAATGCGACCTATTTGTACGCGAATACAACACAAAACCTCTCGAACAGTAGACTTGTGTTCTACCGACAGAGCTAGCCTTCTTTAGCTGACATGACCGGTGAAGGGTCACGTGATACGAGGACCCTTCACGTGACCCTTCACCGGTCATGTGATCAAAATCAGTCAGCTGAAGAAGGTGACGTGATGTCACCGAAAATTTCAAGGTAGATAAATATTCGCTCTGAGTTGAAGAAAATAACCTCCATATTTATTTTCACTTTAAACATCGACAATTCATCTGATAACAAAAACAGAAAATGGTTTGTGCGTTTCTTTTTTTAATATCAACTTCAAATATAAAGCCATCATTCCTACAGACTAAGATAAAATAAACAAAACTAATAAAAGTCTTTGTTTAAACTGAATACATGTCTGTGTTTAACTCATGGTAGATTCTAATCATTAATTATCTTGTTATCCAACTGGTGCCGAATAATATTATAAAGGAACTAGTTCACAGATCTGGTAAAGTTTTTGTATATTTCCAAAATACCATTTAGTGTCTGTAATTGCTTCAAAAAAATTCATTCTTGATATTTTAGACAAACTGACATATAGATTGCAAGAACAATACATTACAAGTCACAGAAAATGCAGTAAAATTGTCTGTTCCGTTACATATGGGGTAGATATTAATTACATGAAACACCATCATTTAAAGTCGTGTGCCTAATTGTACTAAACTTGTTAAAATCACATCAAAATTTGTCGCGGACGATTACATTCGGTTGTGCGCGCGCAAATAAAGGGACTGCAATTAATAAAGTCCGCATAACACGTTAACAAGTAGACGATAAGAAGCACGTGTATATCTTATCTGGTTTATGTAAGGTATTAAAGGTCCCTTGTATCGCTTCCATGAGTAGCATGCAACCATATACTCTACCAAAACCCCATGTCTGACAGCGCTATCGGTGCTTTGATTACTAGGATGTTTACATCGTCAGTCAATATACAGGCTTATCTACAGAGCGTTTGAAATTCTCAGAAATAAAATCAAATCTTGCAGAGCGCTGACATAGAAAGGAATTGTTTGAAAACAATTCTTTCCAAAAAACGGAATATGCATCTGGCAATAGTTTTAGAAACTGCTCAAGTACGTGGTGTAACGTATATTTTCGTGGGAAATATTTAGCATGCATTTACTTACAGATAGGCCACTCTTTATTTTCGTCTATTTCTTCAGCAGCCAAAATAAAGACAGTAATCAAAGATCGCATGAAATAATTTCAAAAAAAACCGAACTTATACTTAATCTGTGAATTGTTACTCTCTGAATCTTATACACAAAACTCTGCTAATGACATGTGGCGCTTTTCACAAAAGTTCTTACAATAACAAGCATAGTAAGTAAAAAGCAAGAAACATTCATAATCTCATTTAATTAAATAATTTGAATTTAAAGCATTGAAGAATTATATTAGATTTCAAAAACAAATTAAAAATAAATTTGGAATAATAACATAAATTTTAACATTAATTTAAGTTGCCTTTGTAAATTAAAGAAGTCACCTTTTCAACTAAATTGATACGCTCCCTCCGCAGCTCAGTGAATAGTGAATCTTTCGAATCGATGTATTGGAGAGTACCAAAATGATTTATTGAGGCAAATTGAATTACAGTCCAACTTGTGCTAACGGCCACCTCCGAATAGCGGGCACCTGCCGACAGCGGCCATTTCGATTTCCCCCGACCGAAAACGCTCTTAAAAAGGCCGTGAATAACGGCCACCTGTCGACTGCGACCAGCGGCCAGTCAAAACCATCCCCGCGGCCAGTTTAGAACTGTGAATAACGGCCAGACGATTGTTTGAAGACAGTATTTCGTATAAAGGCGATTTCGAAAGCAGGCCGCCATTTTTGTTAAAGTTAAGCTAAAAACCCGTAATCCGACTTTTTCCGGATTTTTCGTATACAAACCATCTCGAGTACGATTTTATTAGTTATAATCAAGCTGTAGACAATTTTCTCGTCACCTTATTATAAAAATATGCTAATGTATCCTTTTATTGTTAAATTTATTTGTAAATCGGGAGTAAATTACGTCATGTGATGACACTTTGTTAATTAGTTTTGAATGTTTGGAGACTCTACTAGGTTTGTTTTTCACACGTCCGGCAGTTAGATAAATGTTTGTGACACGCTGTTCCTAAATTCGTTCAACTGTGACCGTTGTATACAGGTAATTTGACAACTGGGATAAGATAGAAAGACTATACAAAAGGTCAGAGTAGTGAGAATTTGTAGAGTACATTTGTTAATGTTGAGGGCATAGCATGAAATGTAGCTGCAAACAAAAAATCACTGTTTTCTTTGTTTTAGTCATTCTTTTTTCAAAGTTTTGTTTTATTCATTTATAGTCACAACTTCAATAATGATAATGTGAATAATGAATTAAGGTTGAAAATAAAAACAATTTTAATTATTAATTCATGCTAAATTCGTTCAACTGTGACCGCTGTATACAGTTAATTTGACAACTGGGATAAGATAGAAATACTATAAAAAAGGTCAGAGAAGTGAGAATTTGTGGAGTGCATTTGTTAATGTTGAAGGCATAGCATGAAATGTAGCTGCAAACAAAAAATCACTGATTTCTTTGTTTTAGTCATTCTTTGTTCAAAGTTTTGTTTTATTCATTTATAGTCACAACTTCAATAATGATAATGTGAATAATGAATTAAGGTTGAAAATAAAAACAATTTTAATTATTAATTCATGCTAAATTCGTTCAACTGTGTCCGCTGTATACAGTTAATTTGACAACTGGGATAAGATAGAAATACTATAAAAAAGGTCAGAGTAGTAAGAATTTGTAGAGTGCATTTGTTAATGTTGAGGGCATAGCATGAAATGTAGCTGCAAACAAAAAATCACTGATTTCTTTGTTTTAGTCATTCTTTGTTCAAAGTTTTGTTTTATTCATTTATAGTCACAACTTCAATAATGATAATGTGAATAATGAATTAAGGTTGAAAATAAAAACAATTTTAATTATTAATTCATGTTAATTATGAACTCTGTCTCTCAAGTCTGACGAAACATTGCCCGTTTGTTCCTCCCTCCGAACAAAGGCCACCTGTGAACAAAGGCCACTTTTCTATTTTCCCTTGGCCGGCCGTTGTTCACAGGTTGGACATGTATAATATAATGCTGAATTAAAAGTAAATTTAAAAGGGTGTTTTATTTGATATAAGCTATATTAATATCGATGAGACCATGCAATCTTATATTTATTTATTTATTTATTTATTGGAGTTAACGCCGTATCAACACAATTGAGGTCATTTCACGGCGTCCAGCGCACCTAACCTAGCTTTCCTGGACCATTGTCTATAACCAGTACTCAACTACCCTTCCACAAGGCCGGAAACTTCTCCATATTATCTAACCAATGGAGGAAAATCGACATTATTGTCAAATTTTCATGGAAGGGTATAACCTCCCCGGTTGGGATTCGAACCCGCACCCCCTCGGGCACGAGTATCCAAATCCCGGCGCGCTACCAACTGCGCTATCGACCCGGGTTTACAATCTTATATACACCATCTTGAAAATTGAACGCGGGTTCGAGCCCGGTCGCGGTAGGTCATACCCTACACGTGAGTTGTCGGTCTCGTGGTAGGGTAAGTTAGTACTGGTGAAAGAAAAGTGTCCAGGAAACCTGGAAGAGCTGGTCATCGTATATATAACCTTAATATGTGTTGAATACGACGTTAAAACCCAATTAAAAAAGAAAAAGATTGAAAAGTGACGTCACAGATGCAGCGAAACTGACTCCATAAATGTAACTTAAGAAATATGTATGTTTGTAGTCAACTCAATATGCTACGATTCTGATAATATTTTCACGAAAATCATCGAGAATACACCCTTGGCTTCTGGGGGGTGGTGGCTTCCTTTACCAGGGGCAAATGTCCTTCGGAATCCTTTCTGACTCTAGCCACCCTTGAAAGGTCTGGTCTTGTATTGTCGGAAAACAACTCTAGCTAGTGTTAAATATGTTTGATTATAACCAGAGACATATGGCCATATTTTAAGTGTTCTCTTATTTGTAGATAGAAACCCAAATGACAGCAATGAAAGAAAGGCATGCCGTATTGAGTGTATGTTTTATAAATTGATAAAAGAAACTGTCCTGGTGAAAAGAGTAGAAAGGAAAGCCATATTTTGAGTGTAATCTTAATTGAAGACAGAAACCTACTGGGGAATAATGGCAGAATTGCATGTCATAATGTTAGAATAGTTCTTAATTGAAGACAGCTACTTACCTGACAAAAATGAATGACATGCCATAGTATGTGTATGGTATCTTGATTAAAACAGAAATCTACATGATAATATTAATAGAATGACATGCAATATAATGTGTGTTATGTTATTTGAAAATAGATAATTAAATGGGGGGGGGGGTATTAAAAAAATGCATGCCACATTTGAGTATGTTATTTGAATTGAAGACAGAAACTTACAGAAGAATAATGATAGAATGGCATGCCATATTTTGAGTGTTATCCTAATTAAAGACAGAAACCTACATGAGAATATCGATAGAAAGGCATGCCATATTATGTGTATATTTTCTTAGTTGAAACAGATACTTAACTAAGAGTAATCATAGAATGGCATGTCGTATTATGTGTAAGTTTATTTCAATTGAAGAAAGATACTTACCTGAGAGTCATGATATAATGACATGCCATAAGTGCGTGTAATCTTAATTGAAGACAGAAACCTACAGGAAAATGATAGAATGACACGCTTTATTGTGTGTTATCTTATTTGAAGAGAGAAACCTTAATGGGAATATTGATAGAAAGGCATGTGATATTGTGTGTATTTTTTGAAATTGAAGAAATATTTCATTTACTGAAATGATAGAATGGGATGCATGGTTATGTGTATTATCTTGATTGAAGAAGATAAAAACATCTAAGGGAATAATGCTAGAATGACATGCCATATTGTGTGTAATCTGAATTTAAGATAGAAACCTACAGGAGAAAATTGATTGAAAGGCATGCGATATTGTATTGTCTCAATTAAAGACAGAATCCTACAGGAGAATAATGATGGCATGCCTTAATGTGTGTGTTATCTTATTTTAAGACAGAAACCTCAATGGGAAGATTAATAGAAAGGCATGCCATATTGTGTGTAATCTGAATTTAAGATAGAAACCTACAGGAGAAAGTTGAATGAAAGGCATGCGACATTGTATTATCTCAATGAAAGACAGAATCCTACAGGAGAATAATGATATCTAGAATGATTTGCCATATCGTGAGTATTCTTAATTGAAGAAAGATACTTACCTGAAAATAATGATAGAATGACATGATATATTCTGTGTTATCTTTATTGAAGACAGAAATCTATATGAGAATAACAATAGAATGTGATGCCTTTTGTTTTTGTTATATTGTTTGAAAATTGAAACCTTTAAGAAAATATTGATAGAAAGACATGCCATATTGTAAGTAAGTTTTCACAATTTAAGAAAGATACTTTCCTGAGAAAAATAGTAGAAAGGCATGCGATAGTGTGTGTTTGTTATCTTAATTGAAGACAGAAACGTACATGAGAATAATGATAGAATGATATGTCATATTATGTGTTTGTTATATTAAATGAAGACAGATCCCCCTATATGCATGCGCATATTGATAGAATGACCTGCCAGTGTGTTTTTGTTATCTTAATTGAACCTACATAAGAATAATAACTGAATGACATGCCATATTATGTGTGTTATGTAATTGGAAAATATATAGTTAAATGGGAATATTGAAAGAAAAACAAATTGTGTAGGTTTTCTTTATTAAAGAAAGATACTTACCTGAGAAAATTGATAGAATGACATGTCATATTGTGCGTATGTTTTCCTGAGAAACATTATATGAAAGGCCTGCGATGTTGTGAGTGTTATCTTATTTTAAGATAGAAGCCACTATGAGAATATTGATGGAAAGACGTGTCATATTGTGGGTATGTTTCTTACTTGAAAAAAGATACTTACCTCAGAATAATGATAGAATGGCATGCCATATTGAAGACAGAAACCTACGTGAAAATATTGATAGATTGGAATGCCATTCTGTTTACCTTATCTTAATAGAAGATAGAAACCTACAAGAGAATAATGATAAAATGGCATGCCATGTTATGTGTGTAATTTTAATTAAAGAAATATACTCAACTAAGGATTAGGACTGAATGACAAGTTACACTGTGTGTATTTTATTTTTATAAGAGACAGAAACCTACATGAGAATGTAGATAGAATTACATGCTATACAGCGCATCTCTTATTTTGGCACAATAAACTTTTTAGGTAGTATTATTGACACCTCTATTTTTACGATGTAACTTCAGTACCAGCAATTCCTTAAATGTTTAGACCTCAAACGCAAACACGTATTTATTTATCTCCATTTAATGATTAGTAATACAATTAAAACATTGCTATCACCTTCAAACGCACAACTTTTAGCTGAATTATTTGTTATTATTTCAGAAAAAAACATGTATTCAAAATATTTAGAGATTTCTTACCTTAAAAGTTTTACGAAAAAAAACTGTACTTATAATAAACAAACACAAATAAAGTTCAAGGACAGGACATTGTAGGAATTTATGCGGTGTATTGTACGATTATATTGAACTGTCCGATTGCATAATTACACGGTTATCGCACACTGTATATATTATTTTCCGTGTTCTTTATATAGAATTTTGCAATAGAAAATACAATGTGTAGGTTAAATTAGTGACATTATCTCGTCTGACTGAATAGTCGTACGGTTAAAGTGAAATGGTTCAGAACATCTATTTTTAAAAGGAGTGCGAGTTCGAACTCTAAAGGTGCCATTTTTTACTCTTTGTATTGTTAGCATTTTTATTTTCTGAATATTTTTTGTTTTATTTTATTCAGCATCATTTTTTGAAATATAAATAAAACGCTACAAAACAAACAATCTCAAATATAATTCAGTTTCACAAGCTGTGTCGTTTGCGCTACTGGATGTTCTTATTTTATAGTGTCGAATTTAGCGGTAAAAAATAACAAAGACAATCATAATTTCTATGATGCATGAAGACGTTGTATTTTACGAAAATAAGAGATAAAATATGTTTCTATCGGGATTTGAACCCACGACTAAAGGTTGGCAGTCCCACCGCCTTACCACTCGGCCACACAAACTTCGATACTCATTGCTAATAATATGTAATACATCACTGTTATCTGCTAACGATACATTCCACGTGAACTACCGAAATTTATCCGAGGATTAAATATTCCGTGTTATGTGACGTTTTAATTTATGCAATCGGACAGTTCAATATAATCGTACAATACAAGATCAATAACAGTACATAAATAAATTAAATATTTCAGTATTTCTTATAAAATACAATCTGCTTAATAATTATTTTGATAAAATAATTAACATTTAAGAAGATTCATTAATTAATATTTTACTAAAAGAGAAACTGATGGTCACAAACTCATTCTAAAGAAACCCCACCCCCTTGGGAACCCCTGTCAGCGTCACTATTTTTAAGTAGCTATTTTTACTATTCCCTACGTATGCCAAATTCGGCCTCTAAACTCGCCATGTTAAATTTAATAATCATCTTTAATTTTTAATTAGCTTCAAATATCTTGCGACATTTCTTCAGTAGATTTTCACCTATGAAGCCCCAACCCTATTCCCTCATTGCCATAGAAAAAAACAACGCACAAACCCTTTCAATTCTGAAGTTAAATCCAAACTTCCCAATCATTTACTAAAATAAAACCCCAAACCCTCTTCTAATTACCCTACTCAAAACCCACAAAACATCCCCGTTCCCTAAACATGTATGCCTAAACTAGATAAAGCTACTATGAAATTCTATAAGCCAACAAGAATACGAATAATAGTGACCAAAGCGTTCCGAGCCGTGATGCTGGGGGTTATGAAGCCAATGACTCTTAAAAACCCCAACAGACCGAGCCCTCACCATGGGGGGATGGGACAAATAGGATGGGCAAGCATGCGGGGACCTGAGATATCGGTGCAAACCTCAGGCCAGACACGGACATACTAAAGACCAAAACAAAACAAAAACAATCTAATAATCAAAAAATAATACAATGTAAGTAGTAGAAATAATTTCATGATCAAGCTCCGCGAAAGTATGCCCCGCCCAGGAATCGAACCCACGACCCCTCGATCAGTAGACTTGCGTACTACCGACTGAGCTGGCGGGCGGCTCATTGGATAATGAATAAGTCAATTCAAGCACAGACACCAAGGGAGATTGAATTATTCAATATCCAATGTATGTGCTATGTATGGCGAACAGATACTTCAGGTTATAAACAAATGACATAACTAGAATATAAAAGTAAATTAAACTTACCAATTCTTTACTTTTCTGTCACTGTCTAAATGTCTTCCACCATGTTGAATCTTAACCGATGTGTTTAGTATTAACGCTTGAAATCTTAAGGAAATCGTACAAAGATAGATCTTTAATATCTAAGCTTTAATATATACTTAACTTAAAACATCAATGCACCAACAACCATTATCTGAAAATGAAAAACGAAACAGTTGGTCAGTAAATTACGTAAGAAAAGCATAGGCGGATCCAGCGGGGAGTCAGGGGGTCCGGACCCCCTAGAATTTCCAAAATGTACTTGTATATTAGTGTATTTCTTGACTGTACGTCATTTTTAAGTAGCATGAAGCAATTTTTCTCGGTGCTTAACATAGATTTAATGATTATTTAGTTTGTATTATAATTACAATGTATTTTGCATTATTCTGCAAAATGTGTATAATGTGGTTGTAGTGCGAAAGTTTGGCCCCCCTAGTAAAAGTTTGAACCCCCCTAGAAAAAGTTCGGACCCCCCCCCTGAAAAAATCCTGGATCCGCCCCTGTAAAGTACCAAAGTTTCCAAGTACAAATGAAAGTAAAATGATTTCCCTAACACTACTTGGCTGTAGATTTGTCCAAATACAAAACTATGTTTATGGCCACAGAAAATGTTTCAGAAAACTAGTATGTAATTAAACTCTGTATTTCTGATGTTTTCGACTCATCATCAATAAACATTATTGTAGCTATATAGCCTGGATTACCTGCCCCTTACCACTATCGTTATCGTGCCAGGCAAACGGGAATCATGGCGGCCTCCATAGTTATTATACAGGTATAACGTTTTCTTAATTTTGCATGATCATTTGCTGACGATATTTACTTTAAATAGTTGGAGTTCGGTACTGTATAGGACATTCGATTTCGATTTTTCAGATTCCACGTACATTAGAGCGACGACTAACAAAAACTTGTCTCAAGTGAACACACTTCGGACGTGGATAAGTCTCGTTAGAATTTCGGATCCTTTACTTTGCATAAATTAATGTAACCAAACAACTTAAAAAAGTATCCACTGCAATTCTTGTACAATGATCCTTTGATTTAAGCCTGTGTAGTGAGAAATGCTCATTTAAAAACATAATTATCCAATATCTAATTCATTACATAGGGCGCGGCTATGATCATGCTTTTACCTGCCAAAGTACGACTTGGAACTAGACAAGTAGCTATACAGAAGAAAGACATATAATAAATGATAGCAACGTACATTTTATATAAAACACCATTGTTCCTAAACAGGCATAGGTCTCTGGACCTAAGTTTTTACTAATACGTATGTATTAAGCACACATCTTTGTCAGTGCCTGTTAACTGCCCTGCAACAGTTCGGAAAAATGTCCGTTGAAAACTAAATTTCATAAAAAATACTTACGAAGTGTTTAAGCAGCCAGAGATTCGACTCAAAGAAGTCTATATCCGAAGTAAGAATCGCTACAAATTGAGCAAACGGAGCAGGTCTCAAATTATATTGTATATTTCAAATCGTCGCTTATAGATAGTTTTACTAATTACAAGTAAGGAATAGTATATTCTGCTTTCACCATTATTTATCATCTGCATATTTTACTAGGTAAGGAACCAGTAATGTATCACATACAGGAAGAAGTCCAAAGATAGAACGTTTTATTGAAAGGTCTTGGTGCGAATCCCACAGGGACATTACGTAAAACAATCTGCGAGTAACTCCCTCACTTCAGATGTAAATAAGTACTTTGAAGGTCATCAGCATAATGGTGAATTTGATCGTTAGGAAATTATTGTAAAAGATTTCAAAGTCGACTAAATGTTTATAAAATATAAGCAGATTTAAACAAAATGCTACTAAAATTTGAAGGTAATATTGTTTGAAAATATACTTCCTTGATTAAAGTAGTTGATCATTGTCATCAAACCCATCTAGACACAAACAGTAAATTATATCACTGCAATACTTCCATGTTATAGATCCACTCCATAAACTCATAAAATCTGAAAGAATACGTCAATATAAATGCATAAAAGCATAATAAAATACATGAAGGGGCAGTAACACAGTAAAGTTCCCATATGAAGCCAATATTGATTAATGCAAAATCATACGATTTTGGACATGATTAAAGTCCTAAATTCTTAATCTGAATAAAAAAAGTCCATCATTCCGCTAGTAGGACCATATGCTTTGACGAAAAAACGAAAAAAAAAAACAACATGTTTTTAGATCGAGAGGTCCCTGGTTTGAACCCTTATCAGAGGCACATTTTTCCTATCCAAGGAAATTAATCTATGATTGCTTCATTTAACACAGTGGTAATACGTTACTTATAACGGCAGCATAGTTTCAACATTGTACACTCATGTCGGATATATAGTGCCCACCAAAAGTTTGGAGAAATGTTCCTTTTGTATGCCTACTAAATATTGTTTATGTTGCGATGCTTTTAAAGTTTTGCTTATTTTTGGTTATCATTATAATTATAGTAAATGAGCCAACAATATTAGCATAAATCCATGTCATGGAAAAAATACAATAAACAGGGTTTTTGAGACTTTAGGATGTCAGATGCAGAATCTAATAAATATATTACTTTCAAGAAAATTGTTTTCATTTAATCACAAATCATACTTTAATATATCAAAAATGATGATTCAACAAAAGTAATCTTCAAAGTTCAAGAACTGTGGTCAATGTGTTTTGTCTCCAAACTTTTGGTGGGTACTGTATATACTTTAAGACAAATGCCAACCTTATTCACAAAATATTTTCTCTTAGAGAAGCATATTTTTACATTTTATTCAACTGTTAGAGATGCATACATTAACCCTGCTGATTCAAATACTTGAAATTTAATCGATAATCACCGTACAAATTATGTTTATATATATTATCGATCGTGAGCACATAAGAGGCTGTAGTGAGTATTTAAATCAGTGGTGTTAATGTATGCGCCACTGAGTGATGACTAAATTTCAATATTATAAATAGTGTGCAAAAATTTGACTTGAGACATATTATGGCTCGTTTAGGATAACTTGAGACAAACGACTCAGTATGTTTACATATTTATGACTCGGGTATTACATAAAACAGGGAGGTCAGCTAATTTTAAGTAATAAAAGTATTAAACATGTCTTAATGAGTGGAACATGTGTTCTCGTACTAAATTTAATACATCAAAAACACACTGATAATAGTCAATAATTACGTGTACTAAACTTAAATCCGCCTGTGTATAAAGATGGTATCGTTGTATAGTGCGTACACATGGACCCCGACCTGATCTTTATGCAAGAATATTCATTACATTGAATACGAATGTAGTATTAATGCTCGATAACAATCGGATTTTATCGACAATGCTCGAATAACACAGGGATTAATTTTAAAGTACATTTAAAGCGTACAATGAGTGTCTATTACACATAGGCCGGACCAGAGGATTATACGATGAGGCTAGCTACCAATTCAAAGGTTGTTGGTTTTAGCCCCACAATCACCATCCCCACACCCATTTTATTATTAATTGTTGTCAAAAAGGTAAGAACACGAGTTTCCCGATTGAATGCATTTGAATCGTGAGTTGTTATACATGCGGGCTGTGTATACTCTATACATGTCTAATTTTACTTTAAATACGTAACAAGTCGAAGTGTAGAGTAGGCGTGGTATTGATTTTCACCGGGATATGTGTAGGTGATAATTAGATGCAAATGTGAAAGGTAAGGTCGGGGTCAAATTGTACGCACTATATTTTGTCTCAAGTTATCCTAAACGAGCTATAATAATTATATTACACACTGTGGTCATTGCACTACGGCTAACTGATATAATGCATATATTTATTTATTCAATCATATGTACATCATATGTTTTATATACATTTAAATTCTAATTCAATTCTTGTTTTTTTTAGGATTTTTTTCATTATATCCATAGCTTTTATATTTTCAAAAATCAATAGAATAAATTTTGTAACTCATGTGTTGAAAAAAAAGTTGTATTGTCAGTGTGAATGGAAAAAACTTGAGTTCGAGATAACATATATATGTATTAGCACTCGCCCAAGTCTATAAAGGACGCCTATCCACAATGGACACTTTTGGATTTTCCCGTGACTGTCCTTTGTTTACAGGTTAGGCTGTATATTAATGATACATTAATTGAAGTCTCAGGTCATTTTTCACAAGATAGAATATTAATTAGAACTTACTTTGCATCCAAGGTGAATGTTAACCATTGAACATCAGTAGTAAACAGCAACAATAATCTTAGTGTTCCATCAAACATATACACCAGAACTGACTTCAGAATGTGTGTTTGGTAAACTGTAAAAGATTAAACATGGATATAAAATAATGAGAAGTAAATATTACATAATTAGGAAAGAAAAAGATATGTATACATAAAAATGGTACATTGTATATTGTTCCTTATACAACGGTCGAAAATTTGGTAGGAAGGAATTTCCATGAAGCCCTGAGTGAAATATTACAATCACGAAAACGGCCGATCGTGGTTTAGTCATAATGACCAGTTAACAACCGTATGTCCGGTCTTAACATAAGCATAAAAAACAATAATAAATGAACCTGACAAGTATGACACTATTTCAATTTCTGTTGAATAATAACAAAGATACTACGATAAATTTTGTTGTTTATATTTAAAAGCATGTAAGAATAAATAAAGACACTTGTTCCTGTCACTGGCTTATTTATTCTAGATACACACACAAATCTTATACACTTTTGTTAGAAAAACACGAGGACGAAATTAATCCGTTTGATTACACATATTTGTGTTGCTACAGGCGAAACTTTTTTATACCTGCATAAATAGACAAACTTTAATTCGAAAAGGTATATTTCTTAGATTAGGTTTAACACCGTGTTCAAACAAATTATGGTCATTTTACAAAGGCTAGTTCACATAACTTATGTTTCCCTGGCCCTAATGCCGACAACTTCTCCGTATAAGATATTAATTGAGAAAATTCGACATAATTGTCAAATGTCCATTTATGTTATAACCAGTCTGAATGGGGTTCTAACCAACGACTCCCGCGGGACACTATTTTCGAAATACCTCGCATGGCTTATGGGGCCAAGGAATCGAGAAGAGGTTAATCAGTAAAATATGTTTAATAAAGCATTTCAATTGTAATAGACAATTTCACTTTTGATTGAATTGCAAAAAATAAAATAAAAACATGCAATTCTCATCATGGCACTGGTATGCTTAATATGGCTTTATAAGATCATTGTCCAGCTGTAGAGCACGTGCATAGAAATCGAAAAATTATTGGTTCGAGCCCGTCATAGACCCTGCTAGTTTCACTTAGCCATAGACTTGTCAAAACGCAGTGTAAATACAAACACTACAAAAATACAACAGATGCAAACACAACTGAATACACTGACCAATGCCAAAGACTTGAAACCAGAACTGGACAATCTACGACAGTTGATAGCAGACATACAGAAACAACAGACCACAGACATAACGACAAAACTAGAAGCTATAGACTCGAACTTTAAACGAATAAACACACAAATATCCAACATCAAAAAGAACTTTTCGGGACATATGACAGACTACCAGGACCTGAAAGACAAAATAGACGAGCTCGAAGACAATTTAGAAGACGTGAAAGACGATCAAGGAGACAGTATATGGACACAATTCACAAACTTAACGAGCAATGTATCATCTGCACTGAGCATAGCAAACACTGCCAGAAGTTTAATCGAAGACCAGACATCCAAATTGACGGACGTAGCCAAAGCGGCAAAGGACGCAACGGACATAGCCAAAAATGTGTCAGAAACAGTACACCATATAACAAACACTGTTCACACGATAGCCAATACGACAGCGGCCATACAACAAATAGCACAAAATGCAAACTCTACATCAGTGTCCGTGCAGTTAGACTTGAATAGTCTAAAAGACGATCTAACAAAAGGGGTCATACAAAATGGTTTAACATTTTTAAGTAATGGTGACATTTTATAATTTCAGATGTATTGCTTGGTGATATCAAACTTACCCAGCCATATAAATGCTGACTATATAGTACCACAGATCGTCGATCTATCTGAGGGAGAACCAATTACCATGTCGGACGGTCACCTGAAGACCATTAAATATGATTTTAACAGACATGCACCCCTACAGAAGCAACTGATCGCAAAGTGGACAACTCCTAAAAACCTCTACCAGAGTATGAGTAACAAGGATAGAACAGTCATTAATGCCTTAAAAACGTACATTAGCACGAACCAAGTGGGAATTATCACGACGGAAACAGTGACAGCAATTGTGAATTCCATAATAATCATTTTCATCTGATCGTCAAGTGCAACAATCCAACAGCTTCTCACATCTCCAACACCTACCCATACAAGAAACATCATGTTGAGTAACAACGTAGAAGTTAAAAGTCAGAAGATCGTGTCACCCACTGGTTTTGGCAACTACATGAGCTTAAACCCAAGGATATATCTGGGATCCAACGATGAACAAATTCAAAAGCTCATACCACCACAACACGACGGTGAGAAGAGAAAACACACAGACGGACAAGCCAACAATAAACCCAACCAGCTCTACAATCATATCCAGCAGTTACTACAGCTGATGACCAAATACCACTGCCAGGACAAAGATGAGCTCTTCAGACTCACAGCCTCCACCAAAGATCATGACGTCTTCAAGTCCTTATTCAGGTCACATATGTGGAGCAGGATTTACTCCAGTGCAAAGGAGGAGTACGTATTAAATAACCAACTAGAGTCAAACCTACTACGAATGGCTGATGGACTTCAAGCCGGAATTATACGCCTCTGATATCAACTTCATGACCTGGGATGACACTCGCCAATTCCTGTACTATTGGTGCATGGAGCAACATGTCAATCCGAACGAGCTCCTCTACGACATGTACAGAGTCCTGAAACAAGTCGATAACAAGAAGAATACACTGTACCTGCAGGGGGCATCGAATGCTGGCAAGACTTTCTTGACTAAGTTGTTGATCCCGCTCGACTCAATCGCCGGGTATCACACAACGAGCAAAGAGTTTCCCTTCGGGGACGCTGTTTATGCAAGCATCATTCTCATCAACGAACTGACGATAGAGAGCGCCGCCAAGTCAGAGTTGTACAAAAACGTCCTTGGTGGAGAGCCGACGCAGATAAATAAAAAGAACAGACCGTCACAGATTATGAACAGGAAGCCAGTTATACTTACAACGAACAACAACATTTGGAAATACGTTTCAAATGACAGGGATGCCTTCTGTAATCGTTGTTACATGTACAGGAATTTGAAGGAGAGCAGAGTCGCCAAGAACTTCAGCAAGAAGGGTATTCCAAATCCAACATTCATCCAAGACGTTTTCCGCCAGATGGAGACTGACGAGTTTGAGAGTATTATGTTAGTGGAAAGACGACAACTAGACCAGCAACAACCAGAAGAACCTCAGCAAGACGTTGAACCCATGGACTTCGACCGGGCAACGCAGACAGATGTACAAGAGTTCGCAGTCTCAACGACACAGACAGAATCCAAGACCAGAGACATGTCAACACAGACAGATATAGAAATGTGTGAGATGGAAACACAGACAAGTCCAGTCAACGAGTTACCCAAGTTTACTACCTGCATCGGGTGCGCCACAGACCACCCTTCGCAACTTCACCACATGCACAAGGGTGGCTGTTTGGCTACTATTACAGAGTCTCCTAAAGAATGGGCTACTGCACCAAAGTCAGAGAGCATACTAAACAGCACGGATTGTGAGTCTTCAAACAACAGGAAGCACTTCTACATCCCAGTATCACCAATATCTCCAGTACAAGAACTATACCAGCCCAAAGTTTCTCCAGTGACTCCAACTGACATATACCAACCGATCGTTTCACCGATTAGTTCAGAAGAACCCATGCAAGATGATCACATGTCGCCACCGTTCACGGCCACCCTACAAGTTCAGCCAGAAACACCAAGAAAGACACCTCGTCTCAACTTATACAAGTCCTACTTATCTATGGAAAGGAAACGACTATTCGAGACAGATGAAGAAGATGATGACGTCACACCTCCAAAGAAGCAGAAGATAGAAGATGACTATATTATTATTAGTTCAGATAGTGAATGTGAAATGACTCATTTATAAACTTTGATATTTGTCACATACATACATACATTACATGTTTATTGTTTATATTATTAATTAAATATGTCTATTGATTAATAAATGTCTGTATATATGTAAATAAAATTGTATATATGTTATGTTAATAAATTAAAGCGGTAGATGTACATATTTACATATTTCTAATAAAGATTATTGAACAGGACATTCTACCGCATATAATAATTATTCTAAAAATAAAGTATCTAACCTTATACCCTACAGGTAAAACCTAGCCACAAAACACATGTCCCAATAAGGGTCCCTAATAGGTCATATACAAGCACATCAAATTAGAATAACAAATCTACAACAATAGAAATTTCACAGGGTACTAAGAAAAATATGCAACCTGACCGGGACCCGAGCCCAGGGCTCTCGATTACAAGGCGAGTGCTCCCCCGACTGAGCTATCCGGCCGCTTACATATCCTTCTTCCCATAATGTGAACAAGTAATTTCCGTGACAGAAAAATAGTAGACACTCACCACTTCTTGATATTCACATATTAATTCCACGACCACGTGTTCATGCTACAACATTTATCAACCTGTCCTCACGTGCACTATTTAACATCAGCATTGTCTTTAATTTGATCCACTTCCATTTGGCAACATACGCAACAGAATGAAATTAATAAATAAATTAATTAATTAAGACTATTCCAGGGCAAGTAACTAATAAGAGCCAAAAGAGAACAGTCCAAAAAGTCTAATTCCCCCTTCACTTAATTTAGTACACATTTCAATAACACGGCGTGGTAGAAAATAATCCCTATCATTAATTTCACGATTTTAAAACCGGTTTTAGACTCGCATCAAAACTCGTTTCATTTTAACTCTGGCGTGTTTGTTTACGACCGATATCTTCTCCATTTGGATTAACACAAATATATTAATATGATTTGATTGAGTTTAAAGCCGTGTCAACAAAAGTTAAATAAATATGGTCATTTTACAGAAGTCAATTCACCCGATCTAGCTTCCCTAAACGTATACCAAGTATTTCCTATACAACTAGACAGACGACTTATCAGCATTATTGTTGGATTTCATAAGAATGTTCAACCAGCCTAGCAACCAGTATACTGATTGCAAAACAAACAGACCAACAAAAAAGTATAATCCTTTTTGATTATGTACAATATCTCAGCTAGATTTCGGGAAAAAAAGTCATTTAAAATCTGTATACAAAGTCGACACAATTCTGGTTATTCAAGCCCACCAGAGCACCTAACCTAGCTTTCTTCGGCACTTGTCTTTAGCAAGTTCGAATCTACCCTTCCACGGCCGGCACTTTCTCCATGTATACCTTATTAACGGCGGAAAATAGACGTTATTGTCAAATTTTCATGGAAGCAGTAAACACCTTCATTACGGGATATTAAAACATAATGCATGGATTAATAAAATTATTATCTATCCCTTAATGGATATAATACAAGTAAAAAATTATTATTATTTTAAGATCCCATCCCGGGAGGTTATACCCTCGAATATTTTACAATAATGTCAATTTTTACAATAATGCCAATTTTCCTCCAATGAAAAGATATATAGAGAAGTTTCCGGTCTTGTTGAAAGGTTGGTGAGTACTGGTTACAGGCAACAGGAATGCTAGGTTAGGTGCGCTGGACGCCGTGAAATAACCTAAAAAATTGTGTTGACACGTAAAGGTGGAATGGTACTTTTGACTTTTTTTTTAGATTTGCGTATACGTTTTGGTACTGTTGTAAACTTGAAGATATTTCCTATTCAGATCTACACTTTATTTGACGTCATGATTGCTAATAACGTTACCAAAACGTCGTAAACATGACGACCGCGTGCACTTTTTACGGCAGTCGACAACGGTAAAAACACGTCTATAATGTATTGCTAAATCTTTATTTTCCGCGTGGCAACAACAAATTATGTATCATTCTGAAGCTGATATAATTTTCTACCACCTGAATAGTGTAAATATACATTTAATCTAAAAACTTTTGAAAGAGACAAAAACTTCTAAATAGGCAACATCAGAAAAAATCAAGAAAAATTGACTTCCAGTCTGTTTGATGAAAAATCTGCCCGATAAATTTTTGTTAAATTTTGATATGATATGAGGCATTGTATAGACTTTTATACAGCAAAATATGAGAAAAGTTGTCTGTACGATTTTTTCCGCTGTATACGTGCAAGTATTATCGGTACGACGTCAAAAACGTTATTCTCAAGTCAAGATAAATGATTGGTTTTTTTGCCAAAACCATAATTTCTTAGTTAAATTTTTACGATTTGAATAAGAATGAATAAATAAGTCACACAGTACTGTGACGCAGTAAGCTACGTGCTGAATTACGACCCTAGTATCCTGAAGGTGTTGCTGATTCAAGCCCAACTTAGATTGATTGAAAATATGACAATGTCTAATTAGTGTAGGGTAGTGAGTACTTGTTATAGACAATGGTCCAGGAAAGCTAGGTCTTATTACTTTCATTTATAATACCGAAAGTGCTTGGTTATTTATTATTAAGTCTAGTCTAAAAATTTACTGCGTGTTATACCTCAGATGAAAAAGACCGTGGAAAAAAATTAGTAGTGTGAAAAGGTCATTGTCTCTTTTATTTAGATGTTCATTGTTTTTTACTAAGAGCTCAATTAAATTCTGAATATTTTTATGTCACTAACTTTAGGCGAATTTCCTAAGCATATCAATAGCAAGCGCTTTGCCCCTTTGGTACCCTTTATTTGATATCCCACACATATGTATTCCTTTTGGAATAAGAAGGGTACTAGGACACAAAGCGCTAGCTAGAGATAGGCTCAGGAAACTCGCCTATTGTGAGTTTAAAATATTCATGTCTAGCCAGCCTGCGTATGGTCGACCGTCGAGTGACATTTTAGATTTAAAAAGAAACTCAACCCGTGTTTATATTTTGTCTTAGAGTAAATCGAATTGAAGTCTATTATTAAGTGTCTTTGTGTGCGTCCAAGCCTCAGGCCCTAAGAGATTTAATATGGTGTTGAACTTTAGATGTCTGTCATTCCCTTTATTTCTCCAGTTAGTCCTTAGTTTTTGTTTTAAGTTGACTCTAATCACCAATTTTGGCCTAATAATTGTGTAACAGCGTGTTGGTTTTTTCTCCGATATTCTGTATACAGATTTTCCTCATCAAAATACAAAATCCACCATACATACGACGCTGAAATGCACTTTACTTATTGCATACAATAATTTACATATTATCTTAACCCGGCTCGGTAGCGCAGTTGGTAGCTCACCGGGATTTCGAATCTAGTGTACCGAGGGGGTACAGGTTCGATGCCCACCCGGGAGGTTATACCCCTCCATGAATAATTGACAATAATGTCAACTTTCCCCAATCAATAAGGTTAATGGAGAAGTTTCTGGCCTTGTGAAAGAGTTGGTGAGTACTGGTTATAAACAAGGGTCCAGGAAAGCTAGGTTAGGTGCGCTGGACGTCGTAAAATAACCAAAATGTGTTGACACGGCGTTTTACCCAGTATAAATGAATAAACATATTGTCTTATACATTGACATTGGGCACAGACCGTCGATTTGATTAAAATAAAGGTATGTGAAGTTGGCTTGGAGATTGCACATTGTAATTCAATATGTAGTTCGCGAATTACTAGCTAGCTAGTAGTTGGGTATTCAACTTGTAGTTCGCGAATTACGCGCTAGCTAGTGGTTGGGTATTCAACTTGTAGTTCGGCCCAGATATACAACCATAGGTATTTTTGAACTACTAGCTGGTAGATGGGTATTCAACTTGTAGTTCAAGTTTCTTTTCAAGTTTTGATTATTTTATAACGGGCCAATGGATCCTTATTAAATTTTGCATAGGTGATTTTTGTGTCATTTTCTAACGATTTGTGGGATTAAAATAATTTGATACGGTCCGATGCACTCGATCGGCACACAGGGTTTGATTTACACATTTTGACACGAAATGTTCGTGCAAAGAGTGGTGAGTATTAAATTTCACTTTGCATGAATCCTTGTTAACTTTATAAGTGAAAAAACATAAAACATTGGACGAATGTCGATGCAGGATCGTGTCGTAGCCAATGGAATGTTGAATGCTGGAGCCTCTATCAAACAGGTGAGTGGCTGTTCATGGAAACATCTTTAAAAAATATCGATAAAGTATTGTTAAAATAGAAAATTGCTATAATTTTATTATTCTCAATGTGTTCATCACTATTGCAAGTTGCATGACACTTTAATCGGGTCTTTTCGACGATCGCGACTTTGGACGATGTAGCAAGGGACCGGAATCGTTTCTAACTGACGCCAAAGACCAAGAACAATGGTTACAACTCGCCGACAGACTCGACATTCGTGCAATGTTTTATGTTTTTTCATTTATAAAGTTAACAAGGATTCATGCAAAGTGAAATTTATTACTCGTCACTCTCTACACGAACATTTCGTGTCAAAATGTGTAAACCACACCCTGTGTGCCGATTGAGTGCATCAGACCGTATCAAATTATTTTTATGACTTGCTTATATTTTTACAATCAAGCTTAGACTGTGTTTTGAAACATATACACATACAATTTATAACATCCTCTCTCAATGAATGGCTTGAAGAAAACAATGGAAAAAACTTTAAACGTGTATTTTTCATCAATCGTGTGAGTTGATCGGCTTTGCGTGGTTTTTAATCCGATTAAAACCAACTTACTAAGAATGACATTAAATTATTTTGACAGTAATGTTATTCTTTATTATACAGTTTGTATTTTTGTTGTACACCATGTACTAATATAATTAATATAATTTTTATACAAAATATTATCAATCGTGTTCTTTTTTGTCTATCGTGTATTGACTGTCCGCCTATCGTGTACCTTAATTTCTACTTAAAATGTCGAAATGCAATAAGTTTATTGATATTATATTATTTTTTACAATCACGCTAAACTGTGTAATAAACCAGGTACAAATTAATGATCTTTTCTCCGTGAACGGGTTGAAAAAAAAATATGTAACATATTTAAATTTTTATTTCTTTATCTATCATGTGATTTCGAAGTTGACAATCGTGTGCGTGAATTTAAATTCGATTTAAGCCAACTTTTAAAATTTAGTTTTAAAGAATTTGAGCAGGTAAACTCGATTTTTAATAAATTTAACAAAACTTATATTGTTTAGTTACATATTTACGACGAAATAGAAGAATATTTTTTGTTTTCAATCTACACTTGAGACGCATTAATTGTTTAACCTGTCGTCGTTGAAACGTTTTTTCTTTGGGCGAAAAAAGCCGAGGATTCCGAACAATCGTGTTAAACGTGTATCGAGACACGGAATCGTGTATTTTACCGCAAATCAAGCTATCTAACGTGTTCGTGTATCGTGTAACGTGCAATCCGTGTTCGTGTAACGTGCGTGTACCGTACGTACCGTGTGACAACTTGCTCTTTCCGATATCTGTATATATTTTGATGCTGAAAATGAAAAAAGTTGTTTTATCAAACTCACTAGAAAGGTCTGACATGTCAACTTTAAACTATTTTGTGTTACACTTAAACTGTTTAAAGTGTGCTTGAAGCTTTATCAGGTCACGTTACTTGACAAAATTTAGTGTCATCTATAATTACCATTACACTGCAGTAAATACATTTTTATATATGATTCTTTGTTTACCAAATGTGAAAAATAAAGAATTTAAATAAATATATAGCATCTCCTAAATAATCTCTTGTTCAGAACCTAGATATAATAACTATTTTGATACGTTGATTTATCGTAAAAAAGTAACACCTAAATATCTGAACCAATACCGCTTTTTCAAAAGCATAAAGGTAATTTTGAATGGCTTTGTATACATACCATGATAAAGACCATTTCCAAATTCTCAATCATGACAAATATAAATATATATAAATCAAAATACATATCGACCCTGATTTTACTACTTACAAAATATCAAAGAAAGAACATTCATATATGCTATACAGTTGATCTACATTTTGATGAGACAACTAATTCATAACTTAAATGGAAGAAGGGGAACAGTCTATGGGGAAACTTGTTTTTATAAATAATTAAAAGTCAAGTTTAAACACTATAATATAACTTCAAAATTAAGATTTATTGCATAATGTACATTTATGTATTACATATTGTTAAGTTTTGATTGTTTGTTTTTAGTTAGGTGTATAATAATAAATGCGTATTGTTGAAATAAAATTCTGTCTGGATCATGGTGAAATATATGATGAACTTGTTGTAGTAAAGATTTTTAAATAATTATATTTTGCATTGAATTCACTTCATAATAAAATACTGTGTAATTATTAAAACAATAATTTCAAACTAAAACAAATGTTTTACTTACTTACTTACTTACTTACTTACTTACTTTCTTACCTAATTATTTTGTGTTTTCTTTTCCTGAATTCACTTTGGCTAGTCATAGCCCACTTTGCTGAAAATGATAAGAAAACCACTTTTATATGAATATTGTTTATTTTCGGGACAGCAACAGACACTATAGAGACATCACACACAGCCAAAACAACAAAGAGGATTAAATTAACTTCACACTAATAATAACGGTAACTTTGTCAGTGTGTTTATTCAGCTAATTTTGTCTCAGTGATGAGGTCGTAATTACCATAATTACATTCTGCATATAATTGTTGACAATTCGATTCATCTTTTGAATACAATTTTCTTTTATTAATTCATAAGTTTCTAATTTCACAATTTTAAAGCACCACCCAAGCAAAATTCAGCACTCATTAGAAATGTTGCCTTATATTGTTATCTTGTCCATCTGCCAAATATGAAACCATTTTGCCAAATAAAATCATCGTGTGAAACCTTTAACTATGTTGTACGTGCATTCAGTCGGTAGGGAATCAAAATTTTATATCTTAAGATTTGTTTCGTGGGTGATTTAATATTTTGAATCCAAACTGACGGTTTTTTCTTAACACATCTATCTTTATATCAAATTACATCATGGCTTAATCGCTTTTAATTAAAGGGTATGTGTCAATATGATTATTGTTCGATTGAAAGAGCTACTATGATACTTTATGGGTATTGTGTTAATATCGATCATACAAACCTATATTGTCACAGTAATTAAAAATTATGTGAACTACGTATCGTACATATGTATATGTAAGCAACTTTGTAAACACTTGTCGACCTATAAAGATGCGCGAACTAAAGTCAAATTCCTCTTCGGATATTAGAGTAATTTTTTGTTTGGTCAGCAGTTAATAAGGGTACAATGTACAACTGTTTTTAAACTAATGCACAAACATGTATTTTTTTACCATTTTCATTCGGATGCATGTTAAATATCTATGATAACTTTATTAAAAATTTATTTGACTTGATCTGTGTCTTATAGACTATACCATATAAGAACACGTTGTTTAAAAATGACTTGTTTAGTATCATACGTGAAATATTATATACATAATAAAAAATACTCACTAGGTTAACTCATAAGGTAGCGCGTTTGACCACGAACCCTAGAGTCGTCGAATTGAATCCTGGACGGAGACTTAGTACATAATAAACATTTTCAATGGTAATTCTTCTTCCAAACTTTTTAACATCTAAGTCAGGAGTCAATCATTGGCGAGGGTCTATTCTAAGTCCAACTTTAAAAGCGTGATTCCAGAGAAGTAGGCCTACCAAGGGACTATGAGTAGGACTACTAAATGTTGCAATATAACTGAAAATGTAAATGTGGCGTCAAGCACTACACATTACGTTACATGCCAGCAAAATGATTTACCTTATACACTTTGCTTAATGTGTAAAATACTAAGCACATGCACCTACTACAATAAAAAATCATATATGAGGCTGAAACATATATATTTACATGGTGACAAAAGAGAAAGAATTTGGAGAAAGTTAGTGTGTCTGCTTAAGTAGAAAATTGTTAAATATCAACAATTACTAAAAACAATTTACCATGTAGTCTTTAGGTACAGGAAATGCTAAGTGTTTATTCCTTAAGAGAATTGACTTACTTTATACGTAAATACGTGTTTATAAAGACCTAGAGTATATATATCTATAGTACTAGACCAATGAATGTTACTATTTGAAAGTGAATGCCTTCAAAGGGTTTGAATATATTTATTTAATACAAAATGGTTATGTTACAAGAACTATATTTAAGGTGGTTTGCATGCATTTAACAGGATGTTGCTTAAACGTGAACAAATTATACTCCATATTGTTTTTTATTTACAAAAACGTATAATTGACAAAAAATATTCTGTTGATAAGTATTGCACTAGCGGTGAATCACTTTCCATTTGAAGTTGTAACAGAAGTTAACAGTTGTTTGAAGTCCGTTCATGTTCGTTGTATAAATTTAATGGCTAATCGATTGGTTATAAACATTTGCACGATTTACATAAAATAAGTCCTACGTAAACTTCTGAAAATGCATTGATTGACAATTAAATATTTACCGACAAGTATTCAACTTTTGATCGAGAGTTTATTTCAATAACAAGAATTTGATTTTAATGTAAGCATTTTAATGTTTGTATAAGCATCAGCATGATCATGAAATCTCAACTATAGTCCAATAATATTAACCTGAGTTTGAACTGACTAATTATTATAACGACATGCCTACGTACGTTAAGTCAGAATAATCCGATAAAATGCACTTGAACAGTAGTTCTTGTTTTGATGATAATTTAACCACATGTTTCATCGTGATTCAGTGTAAGTTACAGTAATTCACCATATGTTAAGGAAATATAAAATAGTGAATTAAGTGTGCAATATAACCATGCATACAAGTCAATCTTGGGTAAATATTGGTGGACTATACTTATAAAACATAGTTTTAGTGCTTATAAATTTGAAATTATTATTTATATTTTTATTGTTATCTAAGTTATTTACTACGCAAGTGTGATCTCATAAGCTTTCTTACATTGTCATGTTATAAACAATACAACATGTGTTCACGCGATCTAGTGTTGTTGTATTGCCTTATGAAAATATTAAATTTGTAATTGAAGTTCTTGTAGATGGCAACGAATTTAATGTTCTGAAGGCTAAGACTGATAGCTTCAAATTAGCTCTTTTCCTAAAACTAACTCAGTGTTAACCTCCAGCTGCAAAACTGTACCAAACTTAGTGATTTTCAGTCATAAAATATATTCTACGATCATTTCTTCGCCTACCGTTGTATCAATTAGGGCAGTTATAAGGCAGTGGTGGGGGTTTTTGCTTAGTACTAGATTTAAAAATTGGGTCCAGAAATCCACTCCAGTTATGGCAACGTGCATAGGAATATTGAATGCCGCAATATGAGTGAATAATGTAAAAATGCGACAAAAAGCACATTACACTACATAACGTTTTTGTCTACAGTTTATGACACTTATTGACCATAGCACAATGATGACTGAATAAATATTTTGTCACAAATTCAAATTTGTATCCGTTTGAACATATAGTCCTGACTTAAGTCTTTGGGAATAAAGTAAGGATTTTAGTACTATAATTTTAGCTCATCACACTTATTAACTGTCTTAGCAAACATTTGATTGAGTGATTTCAGAATTTGATTAACAATGGTGTTACATTTTTTCTCCCCTGACACTGATTATGTACCGTTCCTAGATAGTTTTACGAATGATGTAAGAAATGATAAAGGCATTGTTTGTGATATCATGTTTTGTTTGATTACTCGTGTTATTAGACAATTTTATCAAGTAGTTAATTGTTACTATTTTAATGTAATATTTATTAATTTTGAAGTTATATAATGGTTTAAAGGAGACAATTATTTCATCACAAATGTTTTATCGTATATTTTGATGCTGAAAATGAAAATTGTTGTTTTATCAAATTTACAACAAAGGTCTGACATGTCAACTTTAAATTATTTTGTGTTACAGTTAAACTGTTTAAAGTGTGTTTAAAGCTTAATCAGGTCACGTTATAGACAAAATTCAGTGTCATAAATATTTACCATTACACTGTAGTAAATGCATTTTTATATATGATTTAAATAAATATATAGCAACTCCTAATAAGGCATTATACTCTCTTGTTCAGAACCTAAATACATGTGTAATATTTATTTTGATACGTTGATTTATCATAATCAAGTAACACTTAAATAATTGAACCAATACCGTTTTTTCAAAAGCGCGAAGGTAATTTTAGATGGCTTTGTTTACATAGAATGATAAGGACCATTTCCAAAGTCTTAATCATGACAGATATAAATCAAAACACATATTGATATAGGGGAACAATCTATGGGGAAACTTGTTTTTATACAATATTAAAAGTCAAGTTTAAACACTATCATATAACTTCAAAATTATTAAGATTTAATGCAAAATGTACATTTATGTATTACATATTGTTAAGTTTTGTTGTTTGTTTTTTAAGTTAGGTGTATAATAAAAAATGCATATTGTTGAAATAAAATTCTACCTGGATCATGGAGAAATATATGATAAACTTGTTGTGTGTGGATTTTCATACAATTATGTATTGCATCAAATTCACTTTATAATAAAGTAAATAAAATGCAAAACTTTAAATAATTTAAAAAATAATTTCAACTAAAACAAATGCTTTACTTACTTACTTAATTTGTATTTTCTTTTCCTGAATTCATTTTGGCTACTCATATCTTACTTTGCTGAAAATGATAAGAAAACCACTTTATATAAATATTGTTTATTTTCGGCTCCTTCATGTTTCAGTATATACGAGTATTTCCTACATTGCAAGTTGATAATACTTTCATTGATGAAACTCGTATAATTTACAAATACGACATGTATATTTTTGTTCATTATCATACGCAGGGGTTACCAAGATTCTTTATTTAACCTGATAACCTCTTGGTACGAGATAGATGTTAACTAAGATTTAGTAATATTGTTGATTTGTTTTTACTCCTACATATACATTCCTTATTTGTACATATTCCATGAAAATGTATTGTTATTATTTCATGTATATGATGACAAAATAATCTGCTATAAATCATGATGTATAGAAATTAAGAAAATTAAAATAAATCCAGAATTAAACATATCTTTTTGAAATGGTTAAAGTTGAATTATATATATAATTTACAAAAATTAGCGTTATTTTATTGTGTGTAATCTGTAAAATGGAAATAGCTCATTAATAGAGCTAAGAATCATAAATTTACCCTTTCTTCTAATACAAATAATCATATTTATTACAACTGGCAGCGACATCAATACATAAATTATAATAATTCATTATCAGAAATATAATTGTATATAGTGGTAACAAGCATTTTTAAACGGAACAATGTTGAACAATTTTAAATATAACATTGATAAGAGTATGAATACACGACAATAATACAATATATGAAAATCAAATATTGTAGGAATATAAAATGTAGATAAAACTGGAAGATTAATGGTAAATTCACATGTTTGCATTGGTTAATAAAGATATTGTCTTTATTTGCCATATAGTTACATACATGTCGCTAACAAACAAATTAGACTAATATTCTTAGACCTTCTCTAGACTGCAGTAAGAATGAAAAAAATACATTTTATTTTAATCAAGTTGGACATTGAGTAAATTCAATTGTACAAAAATGGTCATATGTTCAGTAATGTTCCGCTATAAAAACCACTTTACTTATTATTAAATTATGCAAATTATAACTTTTTAAATCTTTAATTCGTAATTTATCAGAAAAAGTGCTTATAATTATAAGTTATAATACGACTATTTTGCTTTCAAGACCATCTTTTTTAAGAATATCATCTGATAGTAAATTTTACAGTAATATAAAATAATATGCTGTTTATATGTTTCTTGATGTTGTATGGGTAATGTTCTAGTTTTATAATGTAACCTCATTTTGTATTTAAGACAAAAAATAACGAATGTGGAATTTTATGTCCACAGAATGTCTTTCTTTGGCTCTGTTTGTTTGAGTCATTTACTGATATAGATATTTAGATGTAGTTATAGCACTTCATTATTGCCATCATCATTTTGATATTTCATATTTTTGTCATCGTTATTTCACTTTTACAACTGACACATGTTATTGTGACCAATTTTCACTGTGCCAATAAATTATGTTGTTCCTAGATATAGTATTTGTTGTTAGTAGCTTACTACTTGTGACTTCGCTCTTCTTGCAGTTCAGTAACTATACTACTTTCACCCGCTGCTTAATAATTGGGTGCCAATTTATGATATTGACCTTTACTTTGAACCTTTGAACAACCAATAAAAGTTTACTGAATTCCAATTTCACCGAAAAAAATTATCATGCCGGCTCAATGATAATTCTTGCACGGACACAAACAAACTACCTGATTAGTTTGCTGTATGTATAGCATCACCTTATGAATAGCTTCAAAGATTGTTAGATTGTTTATTTTTAACAGAACGGAACATATTTTTTTATTACATCACATATGACAAAGTAAAGACATGTTAACAAATCGAATATGAATACAACATGGCAGTGCTATCATCAATTGTCAACTTTTAACTATAAAATATGCAATGATATAGCTGGCATTCACTATTATAAGTTTCATGAAATATTGAAAAGAAATGGCACGGTCAGTTGTACAGTTGTATAACTAAACATATATATAAAATACTAGCGTCCACGATTTTGACAAAACTAGGTACAGGTCGTATTCTAGGTCATGCGTATTTTTGTACTTTAAATAATGGACTTGTCCCTTAAATAGTTGAATAAGCTAATGCATAAACAGCATTTTACTGATTTAAACAGGTCATTTTATGTGTAACATTTATTTTAAATAGTGTGTATGCACATTGTAAATTTTATATAATGATACGTTTATAAAATAAGTGTAAATTAATTAAACTATAAAATTGTAAAAATAATTCACCCCTAAATATTGGTGTGTAATGAAACTGGCTATGTTTATATACGCAATGTTTACGTGGACGATCTGTACCTATTCACAAAAACACACAAATCGAAAACTAACACACACGTTCATTCTAGCTAGTATTCAACAAATGGGTACTTGGTAGTACATTAATGTTTATGACATTAATGTGAGATTAAAGTAATTCTATAAAAAAAGTATAAACGACATACACATGTACATTTTCATTAATCAAATACACAGAAACAAGAAACTATCAATATTTCTTGAGAAAAATCAATTTTCGAATCCCGGAGCAACAGAAGTATTTAAGAAGATCAACAACGATTTTGTTTTTGTTTTTTTTTTAATTGAGGACTCTAAAACCTACGCACACGCGGACGCTAAACAAAATTCCGGTATGGCATGGCCTTATTGTATTCACCTATTTTATAAACTGTTTAAATGCAGAGTACATCGTCTGTGGATCACGGGGTTTTCGTCCCTACTAGTGCAGTGACCTAAATTTTAGTTGCAGTTGTGGATTTTATGCGAATGGTGAGGTAAGCTTGATTACTTATAAAATATGTTTTAATTAATTCATTAATTATTTCTTTTATCATAAGAAATGTACATGGGGAAATTATACAAGGATTCATGCAATGATTTAAATATATTATGTATAAACTGGTTCATCTACAAGGTAAATCAACCACGTGTAAAAAGTAATTTGTGTCTGGCGAATTGTTGCATAATTTTATTCACAAATGGACTTAGTTTTTAAGGACTTTTTCATTATCTGTTCTCATTATTTCACTAAATTTAATTACATTAATTTTGGTCTTTTATAATATTCATATGGAATATGTTTATTTCTTAGTTTACAGAATTTTTCCGCGCAGCTGTCTAAGCCAACTTTTGTCAATACAATTTGCTCTACCATATTTGTTTGTCCAATGAAATCTCTTTCGGAATAGAGAAACAGCCAAAAGATATGGTACCGTTGATTATAGGGGCGTAGCACGGGCAGTAGTCGTTGACTATTTACTCTGTGTATAAAAAGTGACTAACTTTGCTAATTAATTATACATTCGTCGGGGGTACAATGTACACTCCTGGTGATATGACAGAACAGCGATTATTATTTTTATACATCAAACAAAATGAACCCGATTATCTTTATAAAGATGGTAATTGTTCAAAAACAAATGAGAAATAGATAAAAGAATGAGTAAATATTAATTAGGTAAACACAAAGCGATATAAATAAATTAAGTAAAATATTTTTTAGTTAAAGAAAGAGGGACCCATTTTATCAAGCATCTTGCGACCAATTGTAGTAGTAAATTCTTCTATGCTGTTTTGTTAAATTATCATAAGATTGTTGGATAATACGCTGCCAAGGTGTGGAAACAATGATAAATAGAGATACATGTACCATATTACATGTAAATTCTTTAGTTTCCATTGTGGTCCCTTCATTATCTTGGCACATATCATCTGGATAATTAAAATACATGTATATTAATTACATTCATAAATGAGTAATAGCTGGCAGGAATCAATAATATTACAAACTGTTGCACAAATTATAAAACAAAGAAAGATGCATTGCATAGTTGCATCAAATTTATCTCTGTGACAGATGCATACATGTTGTCAGATCATCTAACAACATTATTTAAAACTATGAAACTTAACCATAAACTAAGTACTTAAAGCCACTAAACGAAGACAAAATCTTTATCATCAATCTAAAAACAAGTAATACTATCTAAAAGACTATAGAATATAACCGCCTTGGGATTATAATAACTGTCTCAAATGTCTCTAACTGTCTCAAGCGAGTTCCCTTGTACGGGCCAAGTTTTTCAAAATATCAGTTTCTTATGAAAGTGGGGTACTTTTATAACATGCAAATTAGACTACGGAGATACTCTCTCAGCCAATCAAATTGATTGAAAAGTGTTTGATAAAACTTACACGACAATGTTAAGTGTTGGATATATCATATCGTTTTCCAGTGATTTCCTCGAGAAACCAGTGCGTGCAGGTTTTGAGTTTGCAAGTACATGTATCTAAACTGATGCTAAAAAGAAACGTCTCATTTCAACTAGGTACACAATTTTCATAATCAGAATAACAAAAGAAAACATTAATGTTGTTAGCCTGTAAGAAGTCTTTGGTGACGTGTGCAACGTAAGGTCTGTCGTTTTTATGCTGATAGAAAAAGTATTGACGTTGCCAGAATATAGCGACACTGGTCAATGTGATGTGTTCACGAGATTACCTCAGCAAACAACGAGTTGTGACTGAAACTCGTTTTAAGACACTTATAAGTATAAGGGTGTTACATAAGTTGAAACACGACTCATTACTGAACTCCCAACACCATGGCCGCGATGATACAAGGGTAGAGATAGACGTCGGTGACGGTGGCATAACTTTTGAATTTGTCCGCGGTACGGTTTACACCAAAGAAGTAGTTTCCCTCATTGTTTGTCGACTTATTTGGCGTACACGATCACCCTTTCACTACTATACGTGACGTAGATACTGCCGTGAAAATCTATTACGCGAATGACGTTGGTGTTAACATAAATTATGTAGTTGTCTCGTCTTACCCACGTTACATCCGTTCTATCTAAACGTGGCCTATCAGCAAACGTTTCTGTATATTTAAAGACCTAATTGATGCGTTTCTTTTTCTCGTCAGTATATGTTCATGTATAATTTTACAAAACTATTTACATGAGTTTCGTGAATTTTAATTAGCTTTCGCACGAAATTCACCATACAAAACGTGTATTTATCAGAGCAGAAAATTTGTTTACTTCCGAATTGAAGTTGTGGTTATTTTTAGCCACTACGGGATATTCCGACCTTGTTCGTCGAGTTCTGTGATTTTCCGTTGAATCGTTACTTTCGGTTTTAATCGCGAATTTCAAAATAGAATTAGTATATATTCTGGAGAAAATACTTAAGATGTTTTTGCCTGGTATGCGTTTTATATATTAGTTAAGTGTTTGCATAAGTTTTAAGCAAAAGCATGATACTTGACAATTATCAGCGTTCAATTTAGTAATGAGGCTTTAATTCGGCACATGAACAAAATTTCACCATTGTCTCTATAGCCAAGTGGTATAATAAACTATGAACGTGAACTTTGTCCATGCTGAGTATTGACATGATTTAAAATCTGATACTTTTTATACGAATTAACTGTCTGTATGTTATTATGTTGAAAAAGATGTCAGTGGAGAACACATTAATTCCGCTGATTTAAATATATTTTCATCGATCGCAATAACAGAAATACTGTAGTGAATATTTGATTAAAGAACAAGTTCTGTCCTAATTCCGGACAGCCAGCCGAACGTTCACCAATATGTATAAATAGACTCGCCCGAAAGTAGGGAAGATAAGTTAGCTTTTTATAAAAATTGCTAGTTTAAAAAAATGTTACAATTAGTTAAGTTTTTTTCTTGCTCTTATATTGCAATTTTCTTGAAACTGGTACTTATTTATATATTGATAAAGGTATTTTCTGTTAATACAAACAGGTTACCCGACAAAACATGGCGTCGATGAGTCCATTTACACAGCCCTATTTTGACTATTCGACGTCCATTTTTTCATCATGTTACCGCAAATGCATCGTTTTGATTGGCTTAAGGCAACCGGTGTCGACTACAAAATGCTCAAATCTTGATAATTGTTCATATCGCCGTTTAGGAACGGCGATAATCAATCGAACTATAACACTGTACATTACCGAGTACTGACTACTTTTAATTAACCATGTAAAATGTATGATTCGATTAATCGTAAACAGATTAGTTAATAGATATGAAGCATGTTGCATACTGTAGAAAGTAGTATATCATCGTCATTCATTCATTGCTACATGTAATAAATACTGTTCTACCTTAACCGTTTGTTTCATATGCCTTTTTGTGATAGGCCTATACTCCTTGGAGAAAAGAAATCATTTTTATTTTTAAATCGGCGGAGACGCGATAAGAAGGATTTTTACGGAATGTCTTTTCTAATACAAGTTAAAAGAATATGTTCCGTTAGGTGTGCGAGAATGAAAATAAAGAGTTATTTTCTAGTAACGATATGTTTAATTATATTGTATCTGTTGGAGATGCACAGAAGCAAGGAAACATTCTCTTTGAGTGTTTTCACATTGGTCAGTAGATTCAAGTATAATTCTGATGATTTTGGTGAAACAAAAGAAACGGATAGATCTGATATGGAAAACAAAAATGTGATTTTAATGGACACGACATCTGTTCCTGACTATGCAACAAAATTTGTGTTGATCAACACATATATGAGATCAGGTTCAACCATATTTGGAAGTCTTTTAGGTCACCATGACAACGCGTTTTATTTCTATGAACCTCTCCAACATGTACAAACGTATAGATTTATAAATGGTTCCAAGTTATGTGAATACACAAGACCTGAATGTCACGATGGGTTAGTAAACATTTTTTGTTTATATTGTATAGTCCGATTTTATCTGGTGAGCTATGACCGCACTTTTGTATTTTAGACTTTGGAGCATTCCTACGAAAAGGTAACACAGCTTATTAATCCAACCTGTCGATTACTGCTTTATCACAATAGACCAAGTCTACATTACATGACTTGAATTGAGAAGCAATACTTTTTTTATTTTTTCCAACTATACCATGTATATTTACTTGACATACGATAGTTAGTGCTGAATTCTACAGTAGTATTTACTTGTTAAAATACCTATCGTCGAGGTTATGATTAGACTCTTTCAACCTGTCCCTTAATACCGAATAAAATCGGACTAGAGTTAAATTTGTGGGGGGGGGGATCTTGCGACAGACGAAAATGTGACGTTGCGTCCAATACTGGTGTCAATTTGCGTAACGTCAAAAGTAACGTTTTATAAAAATATTTTGTATTAATACGCCATAGTCAGCGTTCAATATCATAGTAATACCTTTAATAAATATCAATGTAAATTAAGGTGTCCTCCTACCTTCATGCTAGTTTTCGTGTTTGGCAATATTTTAATTGCATTTTTTATTTGTTTTAGTCTTTGTTTGCCTTTTCATTTGCCATCTTATCTTTTGCCGATTTGAACTGCACATATTTATGCATTATTTTTAAGTTATATAATCCAAACAGAAAAAATAGTCAAACAACATTGACGTTAAAAGCGTCTAAAATAGGCAGCGTTACATTATGGCTAGAAATTTTAAATTGTTAATTATTCTAAGTTATTTCACCAATATCATATTGATATTGTATTATGTTATATGTTTTAGTTTGAACTTTTTGGTGATTGATATGAAATTTCACTATTTTGTTTAATTCTTTGAACAATGATCTTTAAAATATCTGAGTCGAGTCTATTTTCGGCATTTTGTGGATGCGTTACATCGTGGCTAGACATTTTTAAACCTGGCTAACGCCGCTTTCCATTTGCTTAATTATTTTCATTTTAAAATATATCTACGAGAAAAGAAATGAATTTTAAAAAAATACTAAAAAAAATCATTATGTCAATTTAATTATTGTACCAAATATATCGCAGTTGTAAACGAGATAATTTGTAAAATTAAAATCTTACCTTTTCAACAAACATAATATTATATTTTCTGATAATTTTGCGTATAGCTATGTTTATATTTTGATAAAACTTTATTTATGTATAAGGTAGTTCATTAACACAAACTTTGTAAGCTTTTCTGGTAAAAATGTTTCTTCATACGGCAGACATCTGGGTTTTTATAACGAAATTTACTTGTTTCTGTTACATCTTACCGGCATATTTTCCGACGTTCAGTCGGGTTTACACTCGAATATTTTGACATATGTATGTAAAATATACTACATAATATAATTTTCTAAAGTATGAATTGTTTAAATTGACTGTAAGATTTATCGAAATGCGATAAAAATTGTAAAAGTAGTTGAATAGTTTGAGTCCTAGGGCTTGGTATTTTCAGCATTTAACGCCAGTATTGAGCGCAACGTCTGTGTATATCATGCGTTTAATTTTTCTTGTCATGTGTAAGTGTCTATGATTATGCAGATTTCAACAAATTAAACAAACTTCAGGGTCGATTTTAAAAACAAAAACTTCGTCTTATTTATCAAAGAAATGGTAAATATCTCGTTTCCATATAGAAATATATTTATTAAAAGCCAATGAAGAAAGTCAAATTGTTACAAACAGAAAAAAGGTAAGTCATCACGAAGGGACCTAAGTTTATCGAGTCTGCTGCCCGAATGTAACTCATACAGTTGCTTGTAGAACTGCAAAACAAAAGAACTTAAAACACAAAAAATAACTTTTAAACAATAGAAGAAATGATAGCTTTATATAAAGTAAAAACACAAATTCATAAACAAAAATGGAGAATTCTAAATCCAAACAACAATTAGAGCAACAGAGAACCCTTTTTCATCTTTTTGTCATTTTTTAAGAAATAAAAACTTTCCCCATTTTTAGATTTCTATATAACAAAAAATATCTATTTCAATCTTGCCATAAATATGTGTATGTATATATGTTTTTACAAGGATTACACGGTCTAATATATTGGAAGCTCTATGAATTATTTACCAAGTTAAAGGTGATTCAAGGAAATTAGCATTGGATTTAAATGTATAATAAACATCAAGTATGGATGTGCATAAAAAGTATAGATAATTATATTAATAATGTATTCAAAATCAGTTTCGATTTCTCACTTATTTTTTTATCCTCATGGTTCATACATATGTGTATTATGCGCTAAAAGTTTAGTGAATTTTATGTCTCACTTTTAACATACAAAATTTGTTATTTTCATATGAATTACATATATTTTAAGTAAGGATTTCATTATCATTTAAATGTATTGTTTAAAGTATTATCATATTTATTTTGCACATAATTTTACATTTTCTCCTTATCTTGATTTTCATCACATATTTTATGTCGCTGTTTTATACAAGATCAGGTTGGAGAATCAAAACCAGTTCGTATCACTCAAAACGTAAACAAACGGACGCCATTTTGGAAAATTTCAGGTAATTTTTCTAATTTACTCTTTTATTCGTCCACTAATGAAAAAACGAAAATTACTATAACACGCTACTCATTTTTCCGCTTCTAGTGATGTATATTACCTACAGATTCAATTAGGATTTCAACAAGTTATCCCGGACATTGGAATCGAAGTGAGCAAAAATTGGATCGCATTTGACGGATGCGAACTGGTTCAAATTCATACTTTAGCCTAGTTTATCACAAAAAAGCGTTTAGATTGCTATGTATAACCCACGGAACACGTTTGAGTCTTGTAGTAAAGTATCAACTCCTCCTGATATAGTTTGGACATAAAAATAGAATTATTGAAGAATGATGCGAACCGGTTCAGATTAATACAATGATACGAACCGGTTCAGATTTATGATATTTTACTTTTATACTTCATTTGCATACGTTCTTTGTCGATGTCTGTTTCACGGCATTAATATTAAAAACAAATCGTCAGTCTGCACACAAACGGTCTGACTGACCTTTGTACGGAGACGCCGAGCATCATGGGTAAAACTGTTTATTTACCTAAAAACACATGGCAATGTTTACATTCTAGTAATTTCCCCCAACAAGTATACTCAACAAATAAGAGTATGTATTTTGTGTCTACTCAATAAAATTTTACTATCCAACCAGCTTTCCTCATTAAATGAAACTTTTTAACCAGTAATTAAATCTCCGTCGTAACTTGTTTACATCTGTCATTCTTTACACAGACATTTGAAATCGAAAGTAGAATACACAGTTTAACTATGCATCTGTACCTTTCGATGTTTAAATGTACTTTGAATACATGGATTTATATTCCTGTAGCTATAATTGATAATTTATTTTAAATTTTAACAATGATTTTGTCAAAACCGAAAAAATCCAAAGATTTTGTCTTCATGCGCCGCACTATATTCTGTTGCGTACTAAAACGCCGAAATTTGGGAAGGTTGTGCGGGTTACATGTAGTATACGGGTGATATCTTCACCATCTATTTATAGAATGCAATGTCGTTCATTTAAATGTCGAACAGTATTGTACCATAATTATTTTTGGACCAAAATTAAAAATACACGTTTTCCCTTTCTCGACCGACGACCAAAAAACCCGCCCACTCAAAAGTTTTTATTGCCGAAATCAGGATTTTTTTCAATCCAATCTGGATGTAGGACTTTTAACAACGACTTTTTTCCGACCCGGCGTTCAAGCAGTGATTCATTTTGCCGTGCGCCCTGCGTTAGAGACGCAAACTTTGAACCGCGGACATGCGTCGATTGATAAATGATAACGTGTTGGCAGTTAATTTATACATAAAAGGTTAGGTGATAATTAGCACCGAGTAATGACTGTTTTAGTAAAATTTGCCGTGATTTTGACATTTTTTTTATTTATGAATATCCATAAAATATCGTAATATTTACGGGCATATAATTTTTTTATCCGAGTAAGAACAAAGCTCTAATAATAACGTCATTAAAACCAATTTAATGTGAGTCGGCTCTGTTTCCCTTCGAACTTATTGTTAATGTATATCAACTTCTTTGATGATAACCGCTGACCTTAATTATGCATGTATAATGATGGACGATGTCTTTTTTATTGATTTGAGAGCTGTGTGGTCGGTTGTAAGTGAATGAATTCATATTTATTGATAATTGATAGTATGATTATGGGCCGTTGCACCGTAACTTTAAGCCTGTTTCACCTGTAATGTAGTGACATTACAAAGTTAAAATCAAATCTTGATTTTAACCTCTAATATCAACATTGTATATAAATCGTAAATATTTCATAGTCATAGTAATTGTTTGTTTTGACTGTTGTTAGTGTTCGCACCAATTCCAGCTGTCTAGTCTAGTTAATTACTAGATTACATCATTTCTTTCATTACAATGTATAATAAGCTATTTTGTTGTGACATGGTCATCACTTTTATGTAAGTTTGCCCCATTTTATCATAATTAAATCAAATACCCAATATCTGTACAATAGACTAATTTGTATACATGACAAATATACAATAAAACATTGTGTTAAAACGGTCTAGATGTCAATACAGTCTAGACGCCTTATGTAAGCCTTTTCGATAAAAAGTATTGTATGGTACCTGGACAGTAAAGTTAGGTTTTTGGTCTCGGAGAGGTGCGGACACTAATATTGAACTGTTATAACTTTGTAAACTTATTTTGGAACTTTGTAACTTTGAACACTTATTTGTAACTTTAAAACAAAACTTATATTTAGAAAACTGAGTGTTTGTTGTTAATACGCCACAAGGCTTTTCATGGTGCCGTGACAAAAAAGGACTCTGAAGTTGTCGTGGACATAAAGGAAGACTACATTATACTGATCACGATAGAAACAAAAGACACCAATCATGTGTCTTGTTATTTTGTTATGTCTGCTTGGTTTTGTTAATTCTTTAGAAGTATATCAGAATGTAATTTTTGAAAAAGTAAATGAGGTCACCACCACTAAATCTCAGTGGAAAATCGCTTTAGTTATGGATGTTTCCTTGTTTAGAACAGCCCTTAATAAGCTAGAATCCGATATTCATACTGCTGAAAATATATCAAATAATATGCTTCAGGTCTATAATGTACCCGACAACGCACAGTCTAGCCATCCTCAGAAACATGACAGCACAAATGTAATATTTAGAGACTCACTGAGGCATTTAAAGAATGAAATACAATATTTAAAGGCCACTCATCAACAGATATTAGAAAGCTATCTTGGATATTCACCATTACACATAAAACAAAAACGATCCTTGTTACCTCTGGCTGGGTTCTTTAAATTTGTATTTGGAACAGCCTCGGACTCTGATGTTTCAGCGTTACAACATAGTGTCACAAAGTTAGCAAACACGCAAAAATCAATACTTCATGTTTTAGAATCAAATTTATCGATTCTAAATGTCACACGTCACGATATCTCGCAAAATCGCCAGGCTATAAATAGCATAATTACCGCCTTGGGCGACGTTAATGTTAAACTTAATCACATGGTCGGAAAAATTGACCGTCGCATTGACGATTTACAACAATACACACTCATGTACAATAATTTACAATTAATTGTTGATGAAATCACGGGTCTTACACGACATGCACAATTTTATTTAGAACACTTTGAGCGTCAGCTAAACATGCTTTCATTATCTAAATTATCACCAAGCTTGATTACCCCTACAAATTTACAATCTCTTTTGACCGAAATTTTAAATCAGGTGCCAGCTACATACACTCTCCCAGCCGATATCAAGACGGAACTTTGGTCGTTTTACAAAATTTTACACTGTGATGTTTATATGTATAATCACGAGATTGCTATTTTGATTCATATACCCCTTTTAGATTTAAATGGAAAGCTTGATGTTCTAAAAATCCATAATTTGGACGTTCCTTATTCAAATTCAAGTATAATGTCGGACAAACCAAAATTTACAATGACCGCAAAATATGATATTGATACTTCCGCAATCATGGTTAATACTGAACGAACTAAATTTGCCGTCTTGTCGCCGGAGGAACTGCAAGAATGTAGTAAACCTCAGCAAAAATTTTGCGAAATTAAGTCTCCCATGTACCAGGTTTCCTTATCTCAGCGTTGCTCTATAGCTTTATATTTAAAAAATGATGATAAAATAGCTTCATACTGTCATACCATGGTAACACCCTCTCCCAAACTACCCTTAGCTCAATATTTATACAAAGGCCATTGGGTTGTCACCACTTACTCGCCTATTCGTTTTGTTGTTCTCTGTTACCATACTGATCAACAAAAATCTCAAGTCATAATTAAACCACCTATTGGTTTTATCAAACTTGAAATGAACTGTCGGGCTTATAATGAATACCTAACCCTAACTGCATGGTTCTCAAAATCATCATCTAAGACCATGAATGATAGTAATGACCTATCCATGTTTCCGAACCTTACTAAAACGACCTTGTGGAAACCCCTCCATGAATCAATGGGCTCGCAAAACCTTGTTAAGCTCCCGCAAAAATTAGAAAATGTCAAACAAATACCTATGTCACAATTAATCGATCAAATTGCATACCTAAAGTCAATAAACATGTCTGATACTTCGTCTAACTGGCCAGTTTGGTATTACATATTAATTGCGTTAGGAATCCTCGCTGTACTTATAGTGGTGGTTTTTTTCATTAAATTTAAGTTTTTTAGTAACAATGCTTCTGTCATAAAAAACAAGCAGGCAACAAATATCAAGGCGCTTCCTTTGCTTCAAGAAGTCAGAATGTCTGATATTGATGAAAACGTGAAGAATTTCAAAGTTGAACTTTTGCCAAACAACGAATCAACCAAGGATACTGCTTCGGTGATGGACAGACTTTATCCTTCCCTCACCCTCAATATGGAAAATACAGTCTAAGATTAGATAATTAGAAATATTTGAAATATAAAAACAACGACGAAGAACTGTACCTCTATTATCGAAAGAATGACGTCATCAATATAATAGCAGAACAGTACATTATTCAATCAACATTACATTATTCAATCAACGATAAATTGGACACCTCTCATTGATACTATGAAGTAACAATATGTCATCAATATTAGACTTAATGTCATTATAATTACAATACAAGTCTACAAAACAACCACGATATGTACGTGTAATATCAACAACGTGACGTATTTATTACCAGAAGTGCCGGCCGTGAAGAAGAAATATTATTCAAATATATAGATGCTGAACTAATTGTGAGAAAGAAAATATAGTTATATAGTAACATTAATATATTGTTGCACTTTGTGATGAAAATGTATTCGACGAGTTAAATAATTATTAACACTGTTCTATATTATTACTTATTCACTGACCGTCAAAAGTTAAATTACGGATGACAACAATGGTGTATCATCGACAAATTAAGAGACAGAACTCAAAAGAAAGTGTTTATATGTCATATTTTTTCCTAAATATTTTTTCCTAAATCTAAATGGTCCGTGTATACACATTCATGATAAAATTTTATCAATTTCTTACCTTATTAATACTTATTATGTTTATCTTTATATTATTGTCTTTATACTGGTGTTGCTTGACTTGAATGTATCTATGTCGTATTTCTTACTGTATATATATGTTTTGTGAGACGTGTCAACTTTCTCTTTCGATACGTTAATTGACAGACTTTACTATTAATTAAATCCGCATTCCACAAAATTGTTTTCACACCTAATAATTTATATATTAATTATCACGGATGTAAAATTTGGAATATTGTTAAGTTATTAATAAAGACAGACGAAAATTCTATAAGTCATTATTGAGTAATGAGAAACAATTAAATCATGACATATGACAATTTAGACATGTTTTTATGTTTGAACATTTTTCAATTAATGATATGCAATAATAGACATTGTTTATGAGTTTTGTTTACTTTTTTATAAAGAATAGGAAGGAAGGAGTTGTAATGTAGTGACATTACAAAGTTAAAATCAAATCTTGATTTTAACCTCTAATATCAACATTGTATATAAATCGTAAATATTTCATAGTCATAGTAATTGTTTGTTTTGACTGTTGTTAGTGTTCGCACCAATTCCAGCTGTCTAGTCTAGTTAATTACTAGATTACATCATTTCTTTCATTACAATGTATAATAAGCTATTTTGTTGTGACATGGTCATCACTTTTATGTAAGTTTGCCCCATTTTATCATAATTAAATCAAATACCCAATATCTGTACAATAGACTAATTTGTATACATGACAAATATACAATAAAACATTGTGTTAAAACGGTCTAGATGTCAATACAGTCTAGACGCCTTATGTAAGCTTTTTCGATAAAAAGTATTGTATGGTACCTGGACAGTAAAGTTAGGTTTTTGGTCTCGGAGAGGTGCGGACACTAATATTGAACTGTTATAACTTTGTAAACTTATTTTGGAACTTTGTAACTTTGAACACTTATTTGTAACTTTAAAACAAAACTTATATTTAGAAAACTGAGTGTTTGTTGTTAATACGCCACACACCACAAAGAGTGAAATTATGCGATCCTAACAAATTCGATTTCGCCGTGAAAAAAAACCGGCCGATCATCTCGATTTCGCCGGATAAATCGGCTGATTTTTTTCAGATTTTGCTCAGATTTTTTTAATGCGCGTTATTACCGTAAATTAAAGTAAACCTCAGCTGAAAACTACGTCCAAGCGATACAGCGTTCTGCAGTATGACATGAAAGGTTACTATCGAATATTACGAATTTTACAGAACATGTACATGTATATTATAAATGTTTGTGGCTAATATTTTAATAGAAATTTAAACCCACATCATTTTATGATGATTTAGTAATATGTATATAATTGATCAAACCATTTACTTGACTATAAAAAGTAAATGGCATCGTGAAATTTAACTTATGTCCATAATAATTTTGTATACGTGGCCGATCGTAATAATTTGTACTTTGGTGTGTGTAAAACAATTCCAAATTAATCCAAGTTAATTAATGTATATAGAAATAAAAAATTGTAATCATTTAGAAATAAGCAAGCTAAATTGATAAATACTTCACAATGACAGATAATGACTCAGTCTGCAATTTATCATGAAATTATGTTTTAACATTACAAATGATTCACAAAACTTATTTACTAATGAAAATGAATGTGATAATATTAATATAAAATACACCAAGTCATTGAGACTACACAATAATATTGAATGAAAAATGATTGTTTAAAAATTATGCATTATCTGAAGGACATGCTTTAGCGACCAAAATCTCCAGATTCGTTTTTTTTTGGGTGGGACTCATTGTTTCAAAATATGTCCCATGGACTAATGTTTTCCAGCTTCAAAATGAATCACTGCGCAAGTAAAAATGTGCTGTTGGTCAGTGTTTTTCACGTCGGATATTTTGAGTTTTACAAAATGAATACAGACAGACAGTCTTAAGTAAAATTAACCCAGTGATAAACCAGATTTTGTGTTTGTGTAAGTGTAACCACTGTCTCCAGTCCCCAAACGTCGAAATTGATATATTTTCCAAAAAAGCCGACATACCTACCTACATATATGTTTTATTAGTCATTTTTAGAAAAGAGGAAACATAAATATTTTTATTGTGAAATTAAAATTTCGTCAGCTTGTCATGCACTTTTCGATTCGTGCTTGAATCTAATAAGGAGTAATTTTAGTATGTATTTATAAGGTTTCAATGTGTACGAAAGTCTTTCAATACTTTGAATAGCGAATTGTGATCGTCATTTTGTCTCAATTTAACAACTTTCGCAAACGATTTGACTAATTCGGGATTTTTAGCTGAAAATTACTTAATACTTAACCGAACACCATCTCTATTTTTGATGATAAAATTGTCAACGTTCCATTCGCATTTACTTTTCTCCACCTGACCATGCATATGTCCACAGTCATGTCTTCATAAACGTAACCGATGAGTTATATGGTAATATATGAATTCATTTTCAGCTAAAACTCCCGAAAAAATCAGATTGTTGTTAAAAGTTTTGAAATCGAGACGAAAACGAAATAAAATTGTGTAAGTTTGGAAAAATAATGCCGTGAAACTCACATCGACAAAGAACGTATGCAAATAAAAATAAAATTGCAAAATACCATAAATCTGAACCGGTTCGTATCATTGTATAAACCTGAACCGGTTCGCATCATTCTCAAAAAATTCTATTTTTATGTCAAAACTAAGTCAGGAAGAGTTAATACTTTTCTACAAGACTACACACTTGCTCCGTGGGTTATACATGGCAAATTTAACGAGAAAAAATGCTTTTTTGTGATAAACTAGGCAAAAGCATGAATTTGATCCAGTTCGCATCCGTCAAAAATGACCTAATTCTTGCTCACTTCGATTCCAATGTCCGGGATAACTTGTTGAAATTCTAATTGAATCTGTATGTTATATACATCATTAGAAGCGGAAAAATGAGTAGCGTGTTATGGTAATTTTTGTTTTTTTATTGGTGGACGATTAAAAGAGTAAATTAGAAAAAATACCTGAAATTTTCCAAAATGGCGTCTGCTTGTTTACATTTTATATGATACGAACTGGTTTTGATTCTCCACCCTGAAGATGCATTGTTAATCTTTATCATAATTATTGTTTCCTTCTTATGTTTTCGCATTTTAGCCATGTGGCAGTTGATAATCTTTCCTGTGACAAGTGCCACATTTGCATTAATTACATATCTTTAATATATTTCCTAGTCTGGTCACAGTTAAAGGTGTCGACTAAAGAGATCAAGACGCTTGATTACATAATATTTGTAGTTTTGAATATATATACTAATTAATGCCAACATCTGTTAATTTCCTACTATGATTAGGGACTGCTTATATATAGCAAACTATTTTCATGTATAACGATCATATAATAAACAATATAAACATGTAATTATGAAGAAGAACTTGTAAGATACTTTGTGAAATCTACACCTTGTGATATTTACTATTTAACTGTTATAATTATTTTATGGACTTGGTGACATTTAGATATTTTTAATCATTAACTCTGTAACAACTTTGTGGACTTGTATAATTTGGAAATTTTGTGCAATTAATAAATTATTATTGACCTTACAAATCTTTGTGATTTGTTTAATTAGAGAGTGACTCTCCTCACATCGGATACTCTACGATACGTCTAAAGTTATTTCTTCTCTGGCGTATTATGTGTACGACGACCTATTCTGCTTGTAACAGCGTCATAAACATAAAACTAAACTAGTTATTCATGGTTACTCGTGATACATGTTGTTTCATGTATTTACCAATCAATTGAGACTGATGTTTCAAAATTTCAATTGGTGTTGGACAGTAATACATAATATCATAATTCATTAAAGCGCCTATACTATTGTACACTTAAAAGATATACAGGATGATCCCTGTGCCAGTATTATCCACAGGTGACTCTAACAAATGTAATCTCGCTCCTGTCTTATTATAAACAAAATGTCTTGTACTGATACCTTTACTATCGCCGTTCCTGAACGACGATATACACAATTATCAAGATTTGAGCATTTTGTACTCATCGAAGTTTGCATCAAGAAGATGCATTTGAGGTCACATGATGAACAAATGGACGTCGAATAGTCAAATTAGGGGTGCGTGAATAGACTCGTCGACGCAATGTGTTGTCGAGTAACCTGGTTGTATTACCAGGAAATACCATTATCAATATATGAACGAGTACCAGTTTCAAAAAAGTTGCAATATAAGACCAGAAAAATGCAAAACAAATTACAAAATGTTTATTCTTTGTCAAACTCGCATTTGTTGAAAAAATGCAAATTTATTTTCCCTACTTTCGAGCAAGTCTATATACAAAAAAATGTCATATCGGTGAACGTTCGATTAGCTGCCGGAATTAGGACAGAACATGTTCTCGATCTTTTTGGTTTTCTTATAAATTAAATATAGTTCCTATGTAACCAAATATACATGGAAACTTCTAAATTCTACAATAAAATGCTATTTTATGTGCACATTTGGAAAATGTCCAGAAAAGCGCCTGTACATTCGATGTATTTTATCTGCCCGGAAGGTTCTGCACATTAAATCAAACGCACCGAAATATTCAACATATCACTTACAGTGCACGCCAAAAGGTGATTATGGCTTAATTCCAAGCGTTCTATAAATAGACATGGGACAATCTAAAACGCTGACACATCATGTATTGCTTGAATTTTTTACTAAAGGAGAAGATGTCATACGACGATTTCAAGCATTTTTGGAAATGCTAATACTTGTTTCTTAATGGAGCATTTTCGGCTTAAATATAACTAACAAAACACACATGACGTTGTAATAACCAAGGCCATCGTGGTTTTTCTTTGTAATAACCAAGGCCATCGTGGTTTTTAAATCTAGACTCAAAAGTCATTTGCAACATAAAGGCATTGTTTAAATTCATTGATTAGATATTTTAATTTTGGCATGAATTTTAACTACTATCGTTTAAATTGTCTTTAAAATTTGACAGTGATATCGTTTATTATGTTTCATGTTTTTCATAAGTCTTGTTGTTATGTATTCTTATTTAGGTCAACAATGCAATATTAAGAGAATTTTATTCTCTTTTTAGTGTCATTCTAATTTTATTATCCATGTTTGTCTTATAACATGTATATTAGCTTTATGTTAACTTTGTATCATCTATTCAGAAATAAAGCTATCGTGGTTCTTACATGTATAACGAAACTTGTTATTTCTACGTTATTCAAAATTGGCTCATATATAGTTAGTTTATCAATAATTGATATGGATCGGTTGCTCAATGGTTAAAAAGAAGTTATCATTCAAGTTGTGACAGGTTAATAAAACAGAACTATATTATTTAATAAGATTGGAGCGCAGTAAGTTTTGTTGTAGTCACCGGAGATTTTACTAATTGTTTACGACCTTTATCAGTCGTAAATCCTTTTTTACTGTTTTGTCAGCTGAAGACAGCTCTGAATGGTACAGCAAGTTTCTAACAGTAGCTATTTACAAGGCAATAAAACCTGAATAGACAATAATACTATAAATTCAAGATTCAATCAATTTTATGTTACATAATACATGTAAATACAAGTACAATTTTATCTTTAGATATACTCGGCAAAATAAGAAACTTTACATTATGTTAATTTGAAGTTTAGTGCGTACTCGTCATGCGTGATAAACAAGTCCTTCTCATTTTATTTGCCTGTCGATAATCTCGCGCTGTTGTATCATACACGAGCGACTTAAACGCCGATTTCCAGTTTTTTTACACAGACCACGCCTCAAATAATCTCGAATTATCATGAGTAATTCTTCTCACACTGAAACATTTGCTCTAACTTTTCGAAAAAAAAACATTATTGTTAAATCTTAAGACTTTTAGCAGCCATGCCACGGCTCTCTGAAAATGTAATCAGGCTATTGAGATGCTGCAAGCGGGTGCTAGAATTATGGACGCTGCACAGCATTTTGGCTGATCTAGGCAAACAATTTGTAATATTAATACTATACATGATACCTTCGATCAAAACTATACAAATGCTACCTGTGACCTTCAAGATCAAGGTCATATAGGATCAAGGTCACCATTTTTATATTTCAAACTTTAGGGTTTAATCCTGTGGTCATTTTGTCCAAGTATGAACAAATTCTGAGCATTAATAAAAGAGTTATGAACATCTTTACATTATAATTGTATAGTTATTGTTTTCATGGCGGCCATTTTGAAATCCAAGATGGCCGCCAAAATTATGACATGAGAATTTGAGGTTGATACTTATTTCTAACTTAAAGGTACTTAGATCAAATTAGAACCATTTCAAAAAAGTCTAGTATTTCAACCCATGTTTTAACCATTGGAAACAGACTACTAAGCCAACCTTTGACCTGTACTTTTAACCAATACAATTTGCTCTACCATTCCTGTTTGTCCAATGAAAATCTACGCGGTATAGATAAATTGATAAAATATATGATACCATTGGTTATTTGTGATAAACAGGTGCGTAGCACGGACAGTAGTTGCTGGCTATTTTCTCTGAGCATAATGGGCGACTTACTATGCTAATTGATTATACATTCGCCAGTGTACTCTCCTGGCGATATGGCTGAGTTGCGATTATGACTACATATTTACACTTCAAACTAAATGAACCCTGCCTAGCGCTGAATAACCCTATAAAGATATTTCTTGTTTAGATTTTCTTTGAATTTTAAATGATGGTTATAATAATGTATATGTTACAGTCAATTTGTGAATTTGGGCATTTTGTTAATTGCATGGCTATTTTAGGCATTTTGTAAAATGACTAAAATTTCTAGACAATTTACAAAATGTCTAAAAAAATAGCTTAATATTTTACTCATTGCCTAAATGTAATTTATGGTCATGGGGTTTGAGGATTAAATTCCTTCTTATCAGAAACGTATTTGATTAGGATCATTTCTTCCTATGCCTACATTAAAAGAGTGTCTGAATCACTTTCAGCAGCCAATGGAAAAGATATCCAAAGGATAATATGTGTAAATCATCAAATAAGAATATTAACGTGCAAAATACTGTATTTATGTGTTCACAGCACAATGTAGCTCCATCCCATTCATAAGTGTAGACTTGACATAATGTTTTGCGATTTTGTAGCATTTTAAATGTGTATTGTGTCTACTGTAGTTCCAAGAAATAGTTATATTATCAATATACCATATACGATTCATAATAGTCAACAGTAACAGTCCTAGGTCGGACTGAAAGCTTCTGTGCCAACATCAGGTCTAGATAAATCAGGTTCTGATGAAAACAGTCTCATATGCTAAATAAGACTACTCTTTCTTTGAAGTTATACAATTTCATAAGAAAAAATGGTTGATGATAAATTCTGTTTTTTGCATTAAAACCGAACAATGCATTATATAGTACATTCCGCCTACAGTCCCGTTCAAGAAATTAAGGATCACACAGTTTACCAGGCACAAGATCAATATCAATATCTTGTCACGTGACAATATGGCGAGTTAGGCGCGTTTGTTTTTTCTCTCCGGACATTTGTGTTATTTACGTCATTTAAAGGATTGAAATGACTTTTTTTGTTAATGGAATTTGGATATAAGTGTTTGCTGGATATTTTAACAACAAGAACATTTTGTGAAACTAGGTAAATGTTGCATTTTAGCCATTCTTCACTTCAACCTAACATGTGTTAAACAGCTGACAGCAAATATCCGTGATTCACGTGACTCTTTGTGTGTCGTAGTAAACATAGTAAACAATAAGCCGGTGTATACTACTCTACATTTTTGTGTCGACATTTGTTATTATATCAAACATGTCAAGTATTACTAGCACACCTAGTACAAAATCATCTAAACGAGCATTGTCTAACAGTAGTACACCTAGTCCAAGTACCAAAGTGACTCAGTCTACAAAAAAAGTCAAACTACCCGAGATTTCGCACAACCAGCCTATCAGCAATTTAGACAATCAAGAAATTTCAATCGAAGATGTCGTCAGGTCAGTTGTATCTGAAGTTACTGACCAGCTCAAAACTACGCTCTCAGAACATGTTAACACCAGTGTTGCAGCAATGGCTCAATCTGTTGCTGAAATAGTCTCATCTGCCATTAACAATAAAATTGCATCCATTGAATCGGAAAATAAGATCTTACATGAAAAAATTGATCTACTGACAAAAAGAGTAAACGAACTAGAAAGTAAAAATCAGAACACTATCACTAGTATTGACAAATCTGAACAATACTCCAGGAGGTCATGCCTGCGTATTTCTGGTGTTGCAGAGACTCAGGATGAATCTACAGATGATATTGTCATTCAAATAGCACGCAGTTGTGGTGTCAGCATGTCCATTAGTGATATAGAAAGATCTCATCGGATACCAGTCAGATCAACATCTAGAGGATCAAACCACAAACCAGCTGATATTATTGCCAAATTTGTGTCATATCGTACCCGTGCAGCCTTATATAGTGGGAAATCGCGACTGAAAAACTGTGATCCATACAAAAAAGTGTACATTAACGAAGATCTTACCCATCATCGCGCATCCCTGTTGCATTCTGCCAGACTTTTTGTAAAAAGTGGCAAAGCCACCAGTGCATGGTCTATGGATGGTCGTATATTCATCAAGACAAACGATGGATCTCGTAAAATGATAAAAATAGACTCTGACTTGAAGTAAACAACTTATTCAAACTTAAAATTTCTGTCACAATCGTATGCTAGAGGACACATAATTGCAAATTCCTGCTTTATGTCAATATCTTAGTATCATCCATCAGTTATTTCAGTACTTTGATTTCTTAATATCTGTCATTGTATGATATTGAAAATTCATGTATCAGTTTCAAGCCGTGTTATCTTTGTCCATAAGTATAACTATTGTTGCCAGTCTATAATTATTACATGCCACAATGTATGACATTTGAGTAATGTTACTCAAACTTATACACACTGTATTATACACAATATTACTGTTTGAACTAATAAACCATGTGACTTATAAAGACATCACTTGACATAAGGACACGTGTTTTATACACGTCATGCAGAGTCGTCTGCTTTTGTTTGTTTGTTTTTTCTCAACTGTCAATGCGTGAATGGCTTCATGATAAATGCGTTTATAAAACTATTGTTATAATGCTTCCATGGGCTCCAGAGTGTATATGTTGTTGTCTAGTGAGTCTGTTTATGCCGTACGTTGTGGCCTGGTCAAGATAATTTAATAACAAATATTGGACTCCTGGTGCCGGAGCAATGCGTTCTGTCACCGTGCTTTGTTCAGGCTTTGACAGTTGAGAGAGACGGACAATACTTTGATTATTTTTGTCTGAGTAATGTGTACAGTTCCTGATTGATTTGATGTCGATACCTTTACTATCATAATCTAGATTTGATAGATACTTGTGGGAGAGTTAACTTCCTTACTTTCTGAAAAATATGTTGCATTATAGTATTCATTGTTATTGTTTGTATTGAGTGTACAAGAACTTGAATTATATTACGCTCCTTTCATATTTCTGTTTATCTTTTACAACAATCATTAACAAAAACTTGATATAATAGAGTTAACTCCCTTACCTTCTGAATGATATGTTGCATTATAGTAATTATTGTTATTGTTTGTATTGAGTGTACAAGAACTTGAGTTATATTTCACTCCTTTCCATATTTCATTTTATTTTTTACAACAATCAATTATAAATACTTGATATAAGAGAGTTAACTCCCTTACTTTCTGAATAATATGTTGCATTATAGAGATCATTGTAATTGTTTGTAATGAGTGTACAAAAACTTGAGTTATATTTCACTCCTTTCCATATTTCTGTTGCATTATAATAATTATTGTTATTGTTTGAATTGAGTGTACAAGAACTTGAGTTATATTTCACTCCTTTCCATATTTCTGTTTATCTATAACAACAATCATTTATATATACTTGATATAAGAGAGTTAACTCCCTTACTTTCTGAATCATATGTTGCATTATAGAGATCATTGTTATTGGTTGTATTGAAATTGTATTGTCTACAAAAACTTGAGTTATATTTCACTCCTTTCCATATTTATTTTATCTCTTACAACAATCATTTATAAATACTTGATATAAGACAGTTAACTCCCTTACTTTCTGAATGATATGTTGCATTATTATAATTATTGCTATTGTTTGTATTGAGTGTACAAGAACTTGAGTAATATAACGCTCCTTTCATATTTCTGTTTATTTTTACGGCTATCACTAACAATTACTTGATATAAGGCAGTTAACTCCCTTACTTTCTGAATGATATGTTGCATTATAGAGATCATTGTAATTGTTTGTATTGAGTGTACAAGAATTTGAGTTGTATTATAGTCCTTTCCATATTTCTGTAAATCTTTTACAACCATCATTTATAAATACTTGATATAAGAGAGTTAACCTTACTTTCTGAATGGTATGTTGCATTATAATAATTATTGCTATTGTTTGTATTGAGTGTACAAGAACTTGAGTTATATTTTGCTCCTTTCATACTTCTGTTTATTTGTACGGCAATAATTCAAAATACTTGATATAAGAGAGTTAACTCCCTTACTTTCTGAATCATATGTTGCATTATAGAGATCAATGTTATTGTTTGTATTGAGTGTACAAGAACTTGAGTTATATTTTGCTCCTTATATATTTCTGTTTTTTTTACGGCAATCAACAACAAAAACTTGATATAAGAGAGTAAACTCTCTTACTTTCTGAATGATATGTTGCATTATAGAGATAATTTTTATTGTTTGTATTGAGTGTACAAGAACTTGCGTTATATTAAACTCCTTTCCGTATTTCTGTTTATCTTTTACAACAATTATTTATATATACTTGATATAAGAGAGTTAACTCCCTTACTTTCTGAATGATATGTTGCATTATAATAATCATTGTTATTGTTTGTATTGTGTGTACAAAAACTTGAGTTATATTTTGCTCCTTTCATATTTCTGTTTGATTTTAAAACAACCATTAACAAATACTTGATATAAGAGAGTTAACTCCCTTAATCTCTGAATGATAGTTTGCTTCTTTGTTTTTGTTTATATTGGTTGTGTAAAAACTTGAGTTACATTTCACTCCTTTCTTCATTAATAATTATTTTTTTACATTTAATCATTTACAAATATTTTGTAAATATTCATGAGAGTTCACCCCCTTTCCATCTAGATGAGATGGTGCATGTTAATAATCTTCATTATTAATTATATTGCGAGTGCAAAGATATGATTTGATTTCTATTCTTCTTTATTTTTTTTGTTTATTTTTTACTCACTCTAGACAATATCTATCGAAGGATAATGAATTTCCTTACTATATAGTCGAGATATTGCACAATGATTACTATTACTGTTTGTACTGCGTGTGCATGAATATGAATTATATTTCACTCATTTTATACTTTTGATTTTGTCTACATTAATTCATGAACATATACTAACTGTAGGAGAGTTAACTCCCTTACTTTACTTTCTAGATTAGATGTCGCATAATGCTTACTATTATTGTTCATACTGTGCGTGCAAGAACTTGAGTATATTATAATCATTATCATTATGCAGCATTGCGTCTGTAAAATATGAGTCTCAACCCTTCACTTATTCAAAGTTATTATACTTTTCTCCTTTTTACACTCAATCGTAACAAGGCATACTATATTTAAGCTTACCCTCTCTTTGATGTTTAATTTACAATAAGGGTTATTGTTTATATTGCGTGTGCAAGAATATGAGCTATATGTTTCTACTCTCATATATCTGCCTTTCTCATTCAAATAAAAAATAATCTACTATAAGAGGGTTAACTCCCCTACCATCTAGATGTAATGTTGCACAATGCCTATTGATATTGTTTGTAATTGTATGTGCAAAAACATGAATTATTATCTCACTCCTTTAATCAACTATAGAAAATTTTGATATCGGTCCGCTGGAGAAAAACTATCATTCCAAAATGATCTTTATTTATATCTATCTATTTTCACTTGTTCTACTGTATCCTCTCTTCTTTCATTCCTCTGATCTTTCCGTGGGATTTTGTTGGGAATTCTTCCTGGTCATCGTATTAAATCAATTGAGCAGTCCGGCAGCGATGCGTGCCTGCTTACTTGTTGTGTTTATATTACCCACTGGGTAATGATTTAATTTGCTGGCGCGCCGCGATCGGATTGTTTTATTGCAAAACTAGATGTTCATGGAAACGCTTATTCTGTCGTTTTCATCTCTTTTCTGATGCTTACAATGTATCGCGTGAGGTGTATTTACATTACACAACAAATTGCATTATATTTGTCTTCTTATCACTATGTGGTTTAGCAAATATTCACTATTTAAAGCTTCTGTTATTTATTATTCTACTCTCCGGTGATATCGAGTCTAACCCTGGACCTGGTTCAGTTCTCAGTGATGTCAATCCAGGGGCGGTCAGTGTATTGCATTTAAACACTAGAAGTATTCGTCACAAATTGAATTATATCTTTGAACATTTTAATGATTTTGATATCTTGTGTTTTACAGAAACCCATTTAGATAACAAAATTGACTTTCTACTGACCGAATGTTCAAACCATTCTTTGTACAGAAAAGATAAGTCATCACATTCGGGTGGTATTGCTGTTTATGTTGATAATACCATTCTCTCTAAACGTAGACTAGACTTAGAATTAGTAACTATCCAAAGTATATGGTTAGAAATTATTTACAAGTCCACTACATTCTTACTGTGTACAATTTATAGACCACCGAATTCACCGGTATCGTTCTGGGATGAGCTTAACTTAAACATTGAAATGGCCCTTGGTATCAACCAGAACATAGTTCTGCTTGGAGATTTAAATGAAAACCTTTTAGATAACCGACTTTCAAATTTGAAAAATATCATTGTTACTAATGATTTGATAAATGTCATTACGGAACCAACACGTGTTACTCTAAATTCTTCAACACTGCTGGATCCGATTTTAGTGTCACAAGACTTAAGTATTTATAATGCAGGCTGTTTGGACGTAGAAGATACAGTTAGCGATCACAAAGCTACATATATATATTTGAAATCAGAATACATTCATATACCTAGTACCAAAAAACACGTTTATCTCTATAGAAGAGGTAATTATACCATTTTAAATGAATTAATTTTATCTGAAAATTGGAACTTTATAGATACATTACCTATGGAGGAGGCTTGTGAAACATTTACTTCAACTCTTTTACGTCTAATGTCAGAATGTATTCCGTCAAAAGATATAATAATTCGACACAATGATAAACCTTGGTATGATTCAGAAATTAGAAGATTTACTAAGTATAGAAATCGACAAAGAAACACCGCTTTAAAACATAATACTCACAGTAGTTGGCACAAATTCAAAACTTTGCGAAATAAAGTTAATAACCTCAAAATATACGCCAAAAAACATTTTTTTGAAAATATTGAAAACAATATTGAAAATGAAAGAATTTCTGATAAGAGAAAGTACTGGAATTCGTTGAAAAATTTAATGAAGAATTATAAATCAATAGACTCCGTTCCAATTTTAAAACACACTGTTAACGACAATTATGAAATTTACATCTCTGATGAAGAGAAAGCCAACTGTTTGAACGATTAATTCACGTCTGTCTCTACTCTTGATGACTCTAGTTCCGAACTCCCTCCGCTTACATTGAAAACTTTATCTGTTTTTGAAAATTTCACCATGCTAAAGTCCGATATTGAAAATTTAATAGGAATATTAGATACAAATAAAGCAGTTGGCCCCGATTTAATATCCCACGCCGTCCTTAAAAACACGCGTTTTTCTTTGTCAGAACCACTGTGTCGCTTGTTTAATAAATCTTTACGTGAAGGTGTATTTCCTTCAAAATGGAAAACTGCATCAGTAATACCAATATTTAAAAAAGGTGAAGCATCTTCTCCCAGTAATTATCGTCCCATTTCCTTACTAAGCTGTGTAGGCAAGCTCATGGAACGTTGTGTTTATAAATACTTATATAATTATATAATAGATAACAACTTACTATACTCCAAGCAAGCTGGTTTCCTGTCCGGTCATTCGACAGTATATCAATTAATTGACTTGTATCATCAAATTGTCCAGTCATATGATCAGAAAAACCATACATGTATTGTTTTTTGTGATATTTCTAAAGCTTTTGACCGAGTATGGCATAAAGGTTTACTTTTTAAAATGCAGCAACTATGTATTCAAGGACCCTTTTCAAATTGGTTGGCAAATTACTTAAATAATCGTCAACAACAAGTCTGTATCGGTCAAACTAAGTCTACTCTAAAATATGTTAAAGCCGGTGTTCCTCAGGGTTCCGTCCTTGGACCGCTGTTATTTCTTGTATATGTAAATGACATCACTGAGAATCTAGCTAGTGTCAGTAGGTTGTTTGCAGACGATACGTCATTATCAAGTACTACCTCATCCGTCAATGAATTAGAATATATTCTAAATCAAGATCTGAATCGAATTACACAATGGTCTAAGCAGTGGTTAGTATCATTTAACCCTGCAAAGACTGAAGTCTTATATTACGGAAACGGTGAACCACCAAATCTTATTTTTGATGATACAGAACTTATTCCAGTAGAAACACATAAACATTTAGGAGTTACACTTGATTCAAATCGTAAATGGTCGACTCATATTAACAATATCATATCGTCTTCTTCTAAAATTCTTGGAGTTTTGCGCAAAATTAAATATACTGTAAGTCGAAAAGCTCTGAACCAAATCTATCTCTCATTTTTAAGACCTCAGTTAGAATATGCTTGTGTCGTTTGGGATAATTGTAACCAATTCGAAAAGGACAAATTAGAAAAAATACAAATAGAAGCTGCACGAATAGTCACTGGACTCACTCGATCAGTAAGTCTGCGAAATATAAACAACGAAACAGGCTGGTTAACTTTAGCAGATAGACGATCATATCAAAAACTTGTACTAATGTATAAAATCAAAAATTTTTTGGTACCAAATGATTTATTATCATTGTTCCAGAGAACTGAAGAAAATCCCCTAAACTATAACCTAAGATCAAGGAATGATTTTGTAATTCCCCAACAACGAACAGCGCTCTTCTCAAATTCTTGTATTCCTTCTGCCATTAATTCCTGGAATTCATTACCAGAAGAAGTAAGAAATAGTCAAACAATTAGTCAATTTAAACGAGATCTACTAAATTTATCATTCAAAACTAGTGAAGTACCTGCACATTATTTTATCGGATCTAGACGTACCTCTGTGATTCATACACGTCTCAGAAACAATTGTAGCGATCTTAAAAGTGATCTTCACAGAAATCACATTACTGATTCTGACAAATGTATTAATTGTAATGAAAGTGAAACTGCAGAACACTTTTTCTTTAAATGCAATCTATATGTTAACTAACGAATTCAATTGTTTACCGATACTCGGCCATTTCATCCATTAAATGTTAACACCTTACTATGTGGTGATACTTCGCTTTCTCAAGAAGAAAATGAAACTAATGTGTATGCAGTACACAAATATATAAAAAATACAAAGCGTTTTGACTAGGATGTTCTCAACAGACCCCATTGGAAAATCTACACATCCCTTCTTCCACTTATTTCTTCTCTTTTATACTTCTTCTTATAGTTATCACAACCAATTTGTTATCTCGTTTAAATATTGTCAAATTACGATCTATTATTCACAACGTGTTAACATTTATAGTTACTATTACCACATTGTTATCTCGTCTATATATTGTCAAATATATTGTTAAATATGATCTATTACTCAGGACATGTTAATGGGGAGGACCGTAACTAAGTTAGAGAACTTGTGGTCCAACCCAATTACCTTCATTATCGTAATTTATGTGTACATTGTATTATGTAAATAGAGGTAATAAAATATGTTTCATCAAATATCAGGCTATCTACAGGCCAATTGTTTTAGCTGCAATATGGTATGCTTGTTCGCTCCAATTAAAATGTAACACTTGATCAGATTGTGAAAGTTTCCAACACTAGCTAAATTATATTATTTGGATGAAAATAATGTTCAACTGTTATTGGAACGATGCCTAAGACATCGTTCCAATGGTAACAAGAAAGTATAAGATTACTCTTTTCACGCTTCAACAATTTTCAACATAGACAAAGAGGCGTAGTTCAAGCGTGAAACTCATTAACATCTCATTTAAATGTAATACAACGCTGGCTTGTGTTGTCGTTCTTGAAACTCTTCAGGAAAAGGGAGGTTACTCTCAGGACATACAAATTTTGCAATGGAGACGGGATAACTCAACCCGTAGACAACTCAGACCGTGACAACTGCAAAGTTTACTTGTTGGAGTATAAAGGGCCTACGACGTTTTTGACAATGCCTGTTAAATGCGTAGCATAATTAAATCATTCGATAGTTATAAACAATACTAAATGATCGTATTATATTATGATACTTATGTCAATACATTAAGGACGATTTTGGTAGTTTTTGTGCGCACCGTTCTGTGCATATCTAAAACACGGCGTCAACGTTACAAATAAGGCAGTGGCTAGAGTTACGGTACCGTAACTCTAGGCCCAGGTTCTAGAGTTACGGAAGTTCCGTAACTGTAGACAACCCTGCCAGGGTTGGCTAGAGTTACGGAAGTCAAATAACATGCGTATGTTTCAACTTTAAAACGTCGAAAAACTTGTTTAAATTCATTATTACTCGAAATAAACAAATATTTACCGACGTGACTTATCCAATTGTTATTACACCCGCCATTTTGGATATGACTAATACTCTTACCGGCGACATGACGTTGTCGTCTTCAAAGTGTCACATTTAAAGTTTACTTGAGCGATTTTAAGTTATAGAGTTTGATTATAATTTGGAATGAATATGTATAATTTTGTACGGAATTTTAAGCAAATATTTATAGGAAATAGACAATTCTTAGAGTTATTTTTATTGTGAATAAATTGCAAGTGCAAAACGTTAATTTGACTTAAATATCGTGAACAAAAATGGGAATGTAGCTTGATGCAAAAGAACTTAGTGCTTGAGGGAAAACCTTAAGTGAATTGTTAGAAAGTCGATGTTTTTGTGAAAAAAATGCAGCTTGTCATTCCACACCAAATCTTCAAAATTTTTACGAAAATATTAACGATCTCGTTAAAAAATACCCATTAATAACCAAAAATGAGAAGTTGTCAGCTCCTTGTGGTTAAAGAAAATAGTCCAGAATAATCTTTGGTTTGGTGAGATGGCTGCTGTACATGACCCTAAAATGTGATGAAAATTAATTCTTTGACTGGTTTATTTTGTTTGATAAAGTAAGATAATTCTTGCCATGAGCAAACCACTTGAGAAGTCTAGTGCTATGCTTTTGTTAAATTCTGTTAATTGATACTTAATACATTATTTTATAGATGATATACATAATTATATATTCTTTAATCAAAAAAAAAAGTTCAGGACATCGTTCCTCCAGCACTCCAGTGCTTTGATTATGCATTAAGATTTATATTTGTAAAAAAATCCCTTGAAATTTCAGTCAATTTGTAAATTACAAAATGCCTGACTCATTTTGGCAATTTTACAAAATGCCTGACTCATTTAGGCAATTAACAAAATGCCTGAATTTTAGGCATTTTACAAATTGCCTAAATTTACAAATTGCCTGTAACATATATAAGAGAGACATCAATATTAAGGCGAATGATTTTAAAATAGATGTATTTAATTTTAATATTTCAGAAATGGCGTTAAAGAGATAAGCCTCAATTATATATCAGATATATTCAACTGTAAACTAAGACAACATGCAAACAAATATTATCCTCAGATACACTTCAGAGGTGACCATGTAGGTAAGTGTTGATACATGATAGTTTTCTTCTTACACTCAATAAATCCTCATGTAATAGTGATTATCCACAATTCCAATCCATGAATGACCGTCTGTCAAATTTGAACCGAGAGAAGTGTAACACATTTGAGTAAATCGCCGTTAGTACGGCACTTACTGAGTAATAAATACGATTGTGAGATAGAATATATGCATAAAATTATACTTTAAAATTGTTCTAAAGTTCTAATTTATTTTTTATGTCAATACATGCCTTTCGGTTTAATCTTAGCAACGATGGAGATATTAGCCCCGGTGAAGATTTCCGTAAGAAATGATTCGGTGCTGCCATAAAAAGTTGACACGGTGTATACATTTGCGTGAAAGTACTAACGGAGATTTACTAAAATGTGTTACACTTCTCTCGGTTCAAATTTGACAGACGGTCATTCGTCAACTTTGGTGGCTTAAATTCACATAAATCCTTAGTGACATGTCAGGTGAGTGTACCTGTCCTATAGTTTATATGTTTATGGATCAAATGCAACTATTTAACGCGTTTGGAACCGAATATTTCTAAAAATATGCAAAAACCCGACACGTACCTTTTTGATGGTTGATTGTCCGCCATCTTGTTGTGACTACATTGTACACCGTGACACGGAAAATCTACACCATTTCACGATCTAGACAGTGATTCTGACCATCGTAAGAAATGTTCATGTAAAAAAAGAGAAAATAAAAGATTAAGTTTGTAACCTGAAGATGTCCTGTGAGCGCCGCCATTATTGCGCTTTGCCTGACCTGATAACGATGGTTGTACGGCGCAGGTAATCCAGACTATTACTTCTGATGTACAGGGCATGTCTTTGTAGAAGATCGCCGTGGGGTTCCAATTGAGTGAATATTTACCTAAAGTTGTTTTTCCTATAATTAGATCTATGATCGTGACCTAATCAAACACTACATAATATATAGAAATAGATATGTAGGTGACAGCTTAAAAACTTTTTGTAAAACAAACCGTATTTAATTAGAGTCAGGTATACATGCATAATGTACATAAAACATGGGTTGATTCAGTAATCTCCTTTACTCTTTTCGGAGATTAAAATAAAAATAGCAGCGTAAGCCACTTTCTAGCTAAACCTCAGCAGCTTTTGTAAACATGTATTTTTTTCCGTCTCCATAAAAAGGGAAAGGTTATGTGTTTAGGAACGACCAATGCTTTGCTATATGCATGCCATTTAAATCCACTCCAAAATAAAAACTATAACATCTGTTACCTACGGTGGCATAGAGGTGACATGGAGATATATTTAATTTTTTACGTGGCCACGTAATAGCTTTACGTGGCCACGCAATAGCTTTACGTGCGCATGTAATAATTGACCAATGAGAGTTGTCGAAAATGGCCGCCAATTGCAATTGGTATCCATTACTTAAGTTTGCAGATGGTTTGAGAATGATTTATACTGATACATAAATATTATTACAAAAAAATTACTAAATTAATTACTTAAGTCTAAAATATTTACGAGTTACATGATGTTTGTTACAATAATTTTATTTACTATGTATGTAGATTCGGAACTCCTCGGCCATTTACTAGGTATAACCTAGGAGATATTTAGACGCCATTTTGAAACTTTCTAGCATCACATGCCAAAACATAAAACTTCATCCGGTGTTGAAGTAAACAAATCCACGATCGTTCAGACAGTGATAAATGTCTCGTTTTAATCCATAAAAAAAGAATTAATGCACGATTAAATGATATCCGCTAGACAATATATAGTCACGTGTAAAGTAAAGTAATGTATTTACAATGCCTTATGTGTTTACGACAAGAACTATTTTACATAATCGTTACGTGCTCCGCCCGTGCTTATGCTAGGTTTACATCTGGCCACGATTACCACGATGTGCCCGATTCCAGAGCATCGTGGCGAACGTAACAGAACGTGGAGTCGAATCGGGGTGATCGTGGGGGAGCGCAACGGTACGTGGTTTAATTGGGGATATCGTGGGCATCGGGACAGATTTTAAATCAAACTTAAATTTCACCACGATTGCCCCGATTCATTTTTAATCGTGACAGAGCGTGGCCTTCGTAACAAAACGTAACGGAACGTACCAAAGCGTAACAGAACGTAACAGAACGTGGAGTACAATCGCAACAGATCGGGACCAGCGTGGACACATTTTCATCCCGCGTCGCTGGGAAAGAATTATTTCTTGTTTAAATATCAAATCGTGACGTAAAACGTGGACATTTGTCTCAAATCGTAGGTCAAATCGCAGGAGATCGCAACAGAGCGGCTTTGTCGTGGGAGATCTTAACAGGACGTAACGGAACGTGGTGGAGCGTGGAAGCCAATCGTGTTGATCGCAACAAAGCGTAACAGAACGTGATGCAAATCGTGGGCTCGATCGTAGCAAAGCGCAGTAGAGCGCAACAAAACGTGCTGATTTCGTAAGGAAGCGTACAGAACGTGGAGTATACCATTTTCATCGTAGAGCTTCCCGATTTTTTAGCCTCTGGCTAATCGGTAAGATCGTGGCCAGATGTAAACCTAGCATTAGCCTCGCGTATGTAGTAAAAAGCCTAGAATATTGATGGACCCCTGACGAATCCTTTCGAGATTATTTATTTAATAGATAGTCGAGGTGTTACGAATGTATGTATGTATAAAACTTAAAATATAATATCCGAAAGGTGTCACTGGTTCAAATTCCAACAGGGCGGGGCATTTTAACTACATGTACCATAGCATTTGTTACATTGCAAATTTGTATTATTACAGGACCAAAATGGAATGCATTTCAAGATTGCATATCTACGAATCAATCCAGTACAGACACATGTTTAGATTTTATGGATAAAGTATGTAACAGTTCAACCTATCGTGTCATCAAGAGTCTAAGATTAAGTCTAATGGACACAGCTTACTTTCTGGAGAAGTACCCTAACCTTTATGTATTTCAACTTGTCCGGGATCCACGTTCCATAATGAACAGCCATATATTTACATCATGGTATCCTGTTAAAATACAGAATAATCAGAGCATAATGGATGATGTTAAAACCCAATGTGGCCGGCTTCGAGATGACATAAAAACCAGTAAACCGTTACTAGAACGTTATCCAAGGAGGTTACGTATTATACAGTACGAAGACTTAGCCACAGATGTTTGGAAAATTAAAACTTTATATAAACTCATTGGTTTGGACAAGTTACCAAATATGGACGACTATGTAAATAAAACAATACACCGTAGGTTTGACAGTAGTAAAGTTACTAAACAAAAACCAAACTTTCCACGATATTTTGGATATAGGGACTCACTACCTTACCATATTGTTAAAATCATTCAAGACCATTGCGCTGACGTAATTCAACAGTTAGGATTTAATATATTCGAAACAGAAGAAGAATTAAGAAATCCTAACATATCATCAATACATTCTAGGCTACCATTTGAATTATAAAACGTGTGAATTTAAGTAGACAGATGTAAATTGTAAGTGCCATATGGAATAGAGGTACTTGGATATATAAATCAATATCGGTCAATGAAGAGTCAAATTTGATAGAAAATGCATCATCTAGCTAAGAATGTTCATAAGCGAGGTCAGATAACCATCATTAATTATAATTAAATTTAGTGAACATGAATTATAAAACACGAGTATTCATGGTGACAGACGCCATACGTTGGCATTTTGAATTCTCAAATGCAAAAGGCAGACAATGGAAACTAAACTATATTCTTGTCCTGCGAAGTAGACTGTTATGTGTTAAATGGATTAATGGACAAAATTTTCAGTTCCAATTTTTCTGCATTATATTTTTATAATTGTGATTGATACAGACAAAATGATATATTACTTGGCAAAATATTTAGTATATTTTCTCTTTATATTTGGGGTGTTTCCTAACTAGACCCACGTGGGTCAGGTAAGCTAAAATAGATTAGTGTTAAAATATGCATTTACTGAGTAGAAGATACTAAAGCTTGTAATTGTAAAACATTAGTATAATTTTATTAAAAAGATATGCTAACCGCCAAAGAATGTAGAAAGGACAAGAATTGACCAATGAAAATGTTTAATTTCAGCAAGTACGACGTATGACAAACCTATAAATAGCTTGGTGATTCCCTCAGTATCCTACTTTCATTTTCAACAATGTGTATGCCACATGTTGTAATTCGTTCAGTTGAGTGTTATAAGTGACAAACATTACTAGTAAGTGATTTCTTACGTTCTTAAAACTATTTTAAAGACTAAACTGTGTTCTATACGTTTGGCACATTCATTTGCCTGTATATCCCTTTAAATGGTAATAACATCGAGTTCAAGTAGGACACTCCACCAAAATTAATCCTGTTCTGTTGCTGATACTTTAGACTGATATGTGTAAAATTGAGGTCATAATTAGTCAACATTAGGTGATATTACTCATTTATCATGTGTACTGTTAACAGCCTCATAATCAAAAGTAACACTGTTTTTGGACTACATTTATTTATTTCAAACACCTCTAAAGAGCAAGATTTTTAATTAAATGTAAATATTACTTAAACTTGTTTATGGAATCTATTGCGTTTCAAAGTGGAAGTAGATCGAAACCGAAATAAGATTTTGGTTGTCAATACTTGAAACAATAGTTTTGATATCAGTATTTTAAAGATGAAGTCTCATTATAGAAAACAATGCTCCAAATTACATAATTAAGCTCTATAACAAATTTTCGATCAAGAATATTGAACATAGGCGTATCAATGAATATAGTCACTGTCTAGATCGTGAAACGGTGGCGATTTTCCGTGTCACGGCGTAGCCACATCAAGATGGCGGAAAAACAACCATCCAAAAGGTACGTGTCGTTGTTTGCATGATATTTTGAGAAATATTCGGGCCCAAACGCGTTATATAGTTTCATTTAATCCGTAAATATATGAACTAAAGGGCGGGTGTACTCACCTGACATGTCACAAAGGATTTATGTGAATATAAGCCACCAAAGTTGACGAATGACCTTCTGTCAAATTTGTACTGAGAGAGTGCATTACTTTTGATAAAATCGCCGTTAGTACGGCACTTACCGTGTAGTAAATACGATTGTGAGACAGTGTACATGCATGAAATTATACCTTAAAATTGTACAAGTTCTAATTTATTTTGTTATGTCAAATCATGCCTACTTTTGGTTTTGTTTAAGCAACGGTTGAGATATTAGCCCCGGTGAAGATTTTCCGTAAGAAATGACTCGGTGTTGCCATAAAAAGTGGACACGGTGTATACATTTGCGTGAAAGAGAACACGGTTAGGACACCCATTCAAACGCTTGAAATGCGACCAGACTATTTGGAATGCGGTCGAAATGTAGGCAAGGCAAAACGTAGCAGTATTTGTTAAAAACAGATACGGGTTTGGTCAAATCGTAGACAAATGTAAATCTTCTAACTGTTCATAATGTTCCACGTACATGGAAGTAACGTTTGCTGAGAGGGACCTGCTAAGATACACTGCCGAGTGCTTTTATTGGTTTTGACGTTTTGTACGTTTTTCACATCTGGACTGGGAAGTAATTGAATCAATATCAACAGAAATATCTTGTTTAGATTCTTGTATACTTTCTAGGTCTTTAACATCAGGACACTTATTAATTTCTAGAAAGGATGTACATATATGTTGATTCACTTTGAAATACTTCCCATTTTGCAGTTCTAAATTTGGTATTAGTCTGTAGTCTTTCGTCAGAAGGCCATATCAGCCGGTTGATACTTTTTAAACCATCTCATCCGTCATTTAGCTGCAATTTAGCATTTTCTACTGAATGATTAATGCATGCTAGGAGATCAGATTTCGAAAACTTGCAGTAGTATCTAGCATTTATAGCATTTTTTCATTTTGACTCCGGGAAAAATAATGAAATATATAAGTTTAGTCTTATCACAAAAGGGCCTTAATAAGTATCAGTTTCGTATTTCTATACTACATTATTTCTTACGTATCAATACGAAAGATGACGATCTGGAATAGAGGGAATCAAATAATACTAACTGATTCATAATTAGGCGTTGCTTCTGCAAAGATTTACGTATTGAACACATTGGGCTCTTATGTATAGCAAAATACGAAGGATAATGCCAATGTGATTTACTTCAAATGATATGGTTGCGTTTAACGTTTGAATGGGTGTCCGAACCGTGTTCAGTTTCACGCAAATGTATACACCGAGTCCACTTTTTATGGCAACACCGAGTCATTTCTTACGGAAAATCTTCACCGGAGCTAATATCTCAACCGTTGCTTAGGCTAAACCGAAAGTAGGCATGTTTTGACAAAACAAAATATATTAGAACTTGTACAATTTTAAGGTATAATTGCATGCATATGCATTATCCTACAATCATATTTATAACACGGTAAGTGCCGTACTAACGGCGATTTTATCAAAAGTAATGCACTCTCTCAGTACAAATTTGACAGATGGTCATTCGTCAACTTTGGTGGCTTATATTCACATAAATCCTTTGTGACATGTCAGGTGAGTACACCCGCCCTTTAGTTAATACATTTACGGATCAAATGAAACTATTTAACGCGTTTGGGTCCGAATATTTCTCAAAATATCATGCAAAAAACGACACGTACCTTTAGGATGGTTGTTTTTCCGCCATCTTGATGTGGCTACGCCGTGACACGGAAAATCGCCACCGTTTCACGATCTAGACAGTGATAGTGTGCTCTCATAAAAATACCCCACTTTTTAAGAAATGGACACTTTGTCAAAGCAGAATATTTTGTGTCAGGTCAAAAGTCAAACCATCTTAAAGGAAATAAACAACTTGTAAATTTTGTGTGCAACAAGACTACCTTACTTACTGTAGGTGGGTTGTTAATTTCATTTTTTAAAGATAGCCATGTGAGACCCTGCGTAAAATATGGTGCCATCAATTTGATAATAGTATTAACAGCAAAAAAACTGTGTGACTCCATTAACCCTCCTGTACATACCCAGTTGAAAGTCGGACACGCCCATTTTGCACAAAAATAACATTTTTTTACATCCAGCTGTTATAAATCAATTCTTATAGGCTTTCAATATATCAATATGTAGGTTTGTTAGGCTGCTGAGTTCAAATATGATGTAAAAATCTAAATTAAACAACTTAATATGGCGAAAAATTCAAAATGGCTGCCAAAATGACCCAAATTTTGGACATATTTGGGTATTATATTTACTGGGCATTGAATATGTTGAATCATGCCTGCAATATATCAATCTAAAGGTGTTTTATGGTGCTGAGTTCAAATATTAACTCCAAAACTAAATTAAACAAACAAATATGGCAGAAAATTCAAAATGGCCGCCAAAATAAATCATACTTCAGTTATAAACGGCACACTTTAAACATGGTACTGAAACGAACCGGCATTGTCGTTTTGTTCAGCGACTTTGTTGAGAGCATTTTCTCTTTGTATGCAAGATCGCCTTTGAACAATTACTTTGTTTACTAGTTTTGACAAATTATCTCCCTTTATTAAAATTGAATGTTTTGGTGAATTTTCTTCTTCCTCTGTCATGTTTAGAATTATGATACGTTCTGATAATCTAAAACTGTATAGTATTAAACCTTTTTAACTATTTATTTGGAACTTTAAGGGAAATCTATACCTTTGTTTTATCAATTTAAAACTACTTATAGCATAGAGTTAGGTTAGCTAGGAAAAATGTGTAAATTACCTCCCTTTTTGAAAATTAACTTGTTTTACCTTCCGGTTTGGAAATGGACTGTTCTGTAAAATAGACTCGTCCACTAGTATATAAATACGTGTTGACTGCATTTGGCAGCAGAAAGTTGGTAACTGCTCGTGGAGGTGGTTGGACTGAAAGATAGTCGCGGGTCTACTGTTTATTTGCCGATGCTTTTCGATCAAGGTGTGTTCTATCCACTGTACTGACTACAGAACATCATTGCGATTTGTATGTTGTTAATGTGGAAGCACCTTCTTGCTCGTTGACGTTGGTGGCAGAACCGGGTTTTCTGGTTATTTTCCGACGCTTGGCTGGTGGGGTATGAGCTATCTGCTGTACTGGCATTCGAACATCATTGCGATTTGTAGTTTGTCTCTAAGGTAGAAGCGCTTTCCTGCATGTCAACGTTGGTGGCAGAACCTTCGGGGTAAAGCGTGATTATCCTGGGCTATCCCTTGTATCGTACCCGAGATTATTTTAGTAGACAGACTGATTTTGTTCCAACGTTTGAGGTTTTGTTTCTGCTCCGGGCCGTCCTTGTGATATAGGAGTGTTTGGACTGTTGGTTCCAAGCAGTAGTCTATGACCCGAGAGAGTGTTTCGAGGTTTTGGTTTTGGTTTAGTGTTGGCTCCGAGCTGTTCCTGAGACATTGGCTTGTCCGGGCTCGGAGTCTGTAGGTTTCAACATACGTTTTAAAACCCGAGGTTGTGTTCGGAGTTTTAGTTTTGGTTTTGCTTTAGTTCCGAGTTGTCCCTGAGACATTGGCTTGTCTTGACTCGGGATCTGTTGGTTTCAACATACGTTTTATAACCCGAGGTTTTGTTCGCAGTTTTAGTTTTAGTTTTGGTTTTGCTTTAGTTCCGAGTTGTTCCTGAGACATTGGCTTGTCTGGACTCGGAGTCTGTTGGTTTCAACATACGTTTTATAACCCGAGGTTGTGTTCGGAGTTTTAGTTTTAGTTTTGGTTTTGCTTTAGTTCCGAGTTGTTCCTGAGACATTGGCTTGTCCGGACTCGGGATCTGTTGGTTTTAACATACGTTTTATAACCCGAGGCTGTGTTCGGAGTTTTAGTTTTAGTTTTGGTTTTGCTTTAATTCCGAGTTGTTCCTGAGACATTGGCTTGTCCGGACTCGGGATCTGTTGGTTTCAACATACGTTTTATAACCCGAGGTTGTGTTCGGAGTTTTAGTTTTTGTTAACGCTTTGTCTCTGCTCCAGACTGTGTCTGGAACATTAAGTTTGTACATATTGTTTTATACTGTAGTTTTATTCTATCGTGTCTATAACTTTTGTTGTTTCTTTTGGTTTTCATTCTGAGGTATTGTCTCAGGAGTGTGTTTTTGTTTTATGCTTTGTGCCTGTACATATTACTATACGCTTTTATTTTAGTTGTTTTCTAATCATATAAGCAAATAGCTTGAGGAAAATCTTACTATATATATAGACATAGTATCGTTGTTACGCCCAGAACACGAGTCGGTGTCCTGGGATTGTCTCGTCTCCGTCTCTGCAGCTAGCTCGGACGCCTAGTCAGTCGGTGCTAAGACAAGCACCGACTTAAAACACGTACGCGAGCGCCGGCTTGACGGTCGAGCGCCCAGCGGATACGTTACACTACGCAATTTGTAAATTAACTCTAGTTAATGAAATCTTAACAGAAGACCAGAGTTGTGACACTTGATTATATGTGTGTAAATATATTTTATTCATTATATAGCTGAGGTAGAGCTCTAGAGGTATGATTAGAGGTTTAGGTCTGAGAAGTCATTCGTTCCAACCTCACCAGCGGCACATATGATGTCTTAATTGAACACAGTGTCTTTGATTGCTTTACTTCATTAAGATGTTGATGAGTATTTGCATAGAAAAATTCTCGGCCATTTGGTTGCAAAGTAGATATAAAATTCCCAGGAAATTCTATAGATATCAGTAACTAAATGATCATGATGGGTGTTGGCTGTATGCATCTAAGCTACAATATAGATTGCAACTTTTTTTAACAAGACTGTGTTGTGTTGTGTTGTTAAATTCTGAAAATATAATAAAGCAATAATTTCTTGGTAAAGAATGACTTTATATCTTATCAGATTTCTAGATGCAGTTCATTTACTTTCTCTGTTTCTATTTTTATTAAGTTTGGCTTATTTATATATCAAAATCTTCACAAGAAGTAAATGGCCCAACAATTGCTTTCAGAGATTCAAAGAATTGTATTCTCCAATTTTCCAATATTACAATAGCAATTGTGTTATTCCCTTTAATTCTTATTTGCAATTTTGGTTATATCTCTATTAATTTGTTTATACTTACTTGTATTTTTTAACTAGCCCTTAAAACTAATGATTGAGAATCATGATGTTCAATTATTTGGCCAACAGTGGACGGTTGAAACAAATGCAAGACATTCCATGATTAGAAAATGAGATTGCTTATGTGACAACCGAGAAAAAGAAAAGTTAAAAAAACAATAATTGAAATAGGCAATTACACATGTACTTTTTTCTAGTTGATACAATCAAAGCCAAACCAAACAAAATGCAATGTGTTACTTTATTAAACCTTTGAATCTATCATGAATGCTAAAACATACAGGAAACCTTTTAGCTCACATTTCATACACTTTGTAACTAATGAGAATTCATATATAAAGCAATAAACTTATAAATACAAACAGGTATAGAATGATTTCTCCATAACTGAGGATGAGCAGAAAACATTTGGTACTATATGTATTATTAGTTACACAGTCAGTTACTGACCGGATACGGTGTGATACCGGGTCAGTAAATTAATATTGGGTGAGAGCGTAGATATGTACCATTGATTTTATTTGGGTTTTATTTAGCAGCCATTGTGAATTTCTCGCCATAGTGGTTTCTTAAATTAAGTTTTTTACTTCTTGTTTGAATTCAACACCTTAAAAAACCTATTGCTAGACATATTGCTGGCATGATTCAACACATTGAATGTCCAGGATATTTAAACTCCGATTATGATTATTTTGGCGGCCATTTTGAATTTTCAGCCATATTGGTTTGATTAGGTTTGTTTTGGCTTCATATTTGAACTCAGCACCTTAATAAACCTACAAATTGACATATTGCAGTCCAATACCATACAACTTATTCCAATTAAATGCAAAAAAATGGTAATTTATGTGAAAAATGGGCGTGGCCAACATTCAGAGGGTATGTACAGGGGGGTTAAAGGGGTCAGAAATTAACAAGATATGATTTTCCTAACATGTTAGTACATGTACCATGTTTTAAACAGGGTCTCATAAAAAGTCAAATTAACAACCCCCTACTTACTGTTCAATTTGACACAATCTGCTATGTCAGTTTTGTTTGACCTGAGGTGCTCTTTAAGATGCGCTGTACTGTGCTGCCATTTCTGTGCAATAGTGTACTTTACTGTGGTGTGGAGTGCTGTACTGGGCTATGCTGTGCTTTAGTGTGCTATATTGTACTATACTGTGCTATGTTGTACTATACTGTGCTATGTTGTACTGTACTGTGCTATGTTGTACTGTACTGTGCTATGTTGTACTATACTGTGCTATGTTGTACTGTACTGTGCTATGTTGTACTGTACTGTGCTATGTTGTACTGTACTGTGCTATGTTGTACTGGACTGTACTATGTTGTACTATACTGTGCTATGTTGTACTATACTGTGCTATGTTGTACTGTACTGTGCTATGTTGTACTATACTGTACTATGTTGTACTGTACTGTACTATGTTGTACTGTACTGTGCTATGTTGTACTGTACTGTGCTATGTTGTACTGTACTGTGCTATGTTGTACTGTACTGTACTATGTTGTACTGTGCTGTGCTATGTTGTACTGTGCTGTGCTATGTTGTACTGTGCTGTACTATGTTGTACTATACTGTGCTATGTTGTACTGTGCTGTGCTATAGTGTGCTTAACTGTGCTATGCTGTACTGTACTGTACTATGTTGTACTGTGCTGTACTATATTGTACTGTACTGTACTATGTTGTACTATACTGTGCTATGTTGTACTGTGCTGTGCTATAGTGTGCTTTACTGTGCTATGTTGAACTGTACTGTACTATGTTGTACTGTACTGTGCTATTTTGTACTGTACTGTGCATTGTTATACTATACTGTGCTGTACTATGTTGTTCTATACTGGGCTATGTTGTATTGTACTGTGCTATGTTGTACTGTACTGTGCTATATTGTACTATACTGTGCTATATAGTACTATACTGTGCTATGTTGTACTATACTGTACTATGTTGTACTGTACTGTGCTATATTGTACTGTACTGTACTATGTTGTACTATACTGGGCTATGTTGTACTGTAATGTGCTATGTTGTACTGTACTGTACTATGTTGTACTGTACTGTACTATGTTGTACTGTACTGTGCTTTGTTATACTATACTGTGCTGTACTATGTTGTTCTATACTGGGCTATGTTGTACTGTACTGTGCTATGTTGTACTATACTGTATTATGTTGTACTGTACTGTGCTATGTTGTACTATACTGTGCTATGTTGTACTGTACTGTACTATGTTGTACTGTACTGTACTATGTTGTACTGTAATGTACTATATTGTACTATACTGTGCTATGTTGTACTGTACTGTGCTATGTTTTACTCTACTGTGCTATGTTGTACTGTAATGTACTATGTTGTACTATACTGTGCTATGTTGTACTGTACTGTGCTATGTTGTACTATACTGTACTATGTTGTACTGTACTGTGCTATGTTGTACTGTACTGTGCTATGTTGTACTGAACTGTGCTATGTTGTACTGTACTGTGCTATGTTGTACTGCACTGTGCTATGTTGTACTGTACTGTACTATGTTGTACTGCACTGTACTATGTTGTACTGTACTGTGCTATGTTGTACTGCACTGTACTATGTTGTACTGAACTGTGCTATGTTGTACTGTACTGTGCTATGTTGTACTGCACTGTGCTATGTTGTACTGTACTGTACTATGTTGTACTGTACTGTACTATGTTGTACTGCACTGTACTATGTTGTACTATACTGTACTATGTTGTACTGTACTGTGCTATGTTGTACTGCACTGTACTATGTTGTACTATACTGTACTATGTTGTACTGTACTGTGCTATGTTGTACTGCACTGTACTATGTTGTACTATTCTGTGCTATGTTGTACTGTACTGTACTATGTTGTACTGTACTGTACTATGTTGTACTGTACTGTACAATGTTGAACTATACTGTACTATGTTGTACTATGCTGTGCTATATTGTACTGTACTGTACTATTTTGTACTGTACTGTATTATGTTGTACTGTACTGTACTATGTTGTACTGTACTGTGCTATGTTGTACTGTACTGTACTATGTTGTACTATACTGTGCTATGTTGTACTATACTGTACTATGTTGTACTGTACTGTACTATATTGTACTGTACTGTACTATGTTGTACTGTACTGTATTATGTTGTACTGTACTGTACTATGTTGTACTGTACTGTGCTATGTTGTACTATACTGTACTATGTTGTACTGTACTGTGCTATGTTGTACTGTACTGTACTATGTTGTACTGTACTGTACTATATTGTACTGTACTGTACTATGTTGTACTGTACTGTATTATGTTGTACTGTACTGTACTATGTTGTACTGTACTGTGCTATGTTGTACTATACTGTACTATGTTGTACTGTACTGTACTATGTTGTACTATACTGTGCTATGTTGTACTGTACTGTGCTATGTTGTACTGTACTGTGCTATGTTGTACTGTACTGTGCTATGTTGTACTGTACTGTGCTATGTTGTACTATACTGAGCTTTGTTGTACTATAGTGTGCTATGTTGTACTGTAATGTACTATATTGTACTATACTGTGCTATGTTGTACTGTACTGTGCTATGTTGTACTGTACTGTGCTATGTTGTACTGTACTGTGCTATGTTGTACTGTACTGTGCTATGTTGTACTGTACTGTGCTATGTTGTACTATACTGAGCTTTGTTGTACTATAGTGTGCTATGTTGTACTGTAATGTACTATATTGTACTATACTGTGCTATGTTGTACTGTACTGTACTATGTTGTACTGTACTGTACTATGTTGTACTGTACTGTACTATGTTGTACTGTACTGTACTATGTTGTACTATACTGGGCTTTTTGTTCTGTACCGTGCTTTGTTGTACTGTACTGTGCTTTGCTGTACTGTACAGTGTTTTGTTTTACTTAACTGTGCTATAGTGTGTTTTATTGTGCTCTGTTGTGCTTTACTGTGCTATGTTGAGTGGCACAGTGTTATGATATGCTGAACTGTGCTACGTTGTGCTTTACTGTGCAAAGTTGTGCTTTACTGTGCAAAGTTGTGCTTTACTGTGCAAAGATGTGCTTTACTGTGCTATGCTACTGTGCTATGTTATGTCATTTATTTTTTACGTTTAGTTTTATATTGATTTAAAGAGTACAAAGAAGAACTATCTTTACAAACAAACTCACTTTAGTATAAACAAGTAAAAAATTGCTGCGAAATGCAGCAAAGGGATAGTCACGGCAAACAAAAAAGAATTATTAAGTATAATCTAAAGGTAACTCAAAAAGCATTATATTGAATTGTCATGTTAAGGTTTTTTTAGTAATAAAAAGGTAACTTGTTATAAAACATTTTCCTGTTCAAATCTAACATTCTCGTTCCCAGAGCCGATATTAGTTAGATCGAGAATCTTGATAACGTTGGAGTACGAGAATGATCTTGATCTAGACACCATCTTTATGCTGGCAGGATGTTTGGTTCCACTTGGATTTATTTCCAGTAATACATATTTGCATGACGCTTAAAAAGATCGGCAAAAGGGAAAACATATAGTCTTTCAGAACAGAAGCTATTTGCATGACTTATCGCTTCTGTTCAGTCAAGTTCTCCTTACATTGCGGATCTGTTCTTACAAATCCGTGTGACTATTGGTTCCCAAAAGTGATCTGTATAATAAGGGGCGATCGTTGGTCTCCAGTCAAAATGAAAATCAAAGTACATAAAAAGAGGCCTTTTTACCGCAACAGCTACTTCCAAAAAACAAAACAATACGTAACCGGTAAGACGTAATGATGTATCATAATAATCATTAGAATGTTCGTCCACTGATTAGCCCATACCGAACTGTCCAGAAGCAGTAGGATGTTGATTTGCTATACAAAATATTTGATCTCTTTATACTACCAATCCCTCTCTCGAGTGTTACAGCCAGGATTAAGTGCATATCGAAAAGTGATAAATAAAGAAAAAGTTAAAAAAATCCTGACAAATATTTTTGGCAACAACAGTGAGTAACAGATATCAACTGATTTTCAGGCCAGGATTTTGAATAATACAAAAGCATAACTGTCATTGATCGATATAGTGTTCGATACGGAAACGATCGATCCGATATATCTATCGAACCTACAATACCAGTATTCGATATATATCGTACGCTTGAATAAGGCCCTTGTACTAGGTAATTCCTTACGCTCCCCTCGCAGCTCAGTGAACACATTACATTCATTCTCTGCTTTAAAACGTGTTGAAGCATTTCCAAAAATGCTTGAACCACCGTTTAGCCGTGTATACTACATAGATTAAAAACATTCAAGCAATATGGGCTAGAGTCTTATACCGTCCCAAGTATATTTATTTTAGAATACAATAATTAGCGTCCCCAGCAGCGTGTTCAGTTATTTTGAACATTCCGTAACGGTAGAATCGGAAAAACTTAACAAATTGACAGCTCAACCCGAGACAACTCAATATCATACTAACGGATTGAGTTGTCCCAACTTAGTGTTGAGTATTGCACAGGTTGAGTTGGCATCGGGTTGAGTTCTCCCGTATCCTTAACGTTAGCTAACAGTAGTTACTGAACACGGGGCTGGTAAAGATATGTAAAAACCAGTGAGTCTATTTATAGAATACCAGGAATTAGCGCGCCCTATGTAAAACCATTGATTTAGATTCGCCCGAAGTAGGGAAGTTAAGTTTGCAATTTTTCAACAAATGCGAGTTTTAGAAAGAACAAAACATGTTACATATAGTTAAGCATTTTTTCTTGGTCTTATATTGCAACTGTCAATAAACTGGCACACGTTTATATATTAATATAGGTATTTTCGGTAAATAATTCAAGCAAGTAACTCAACAAAACATGGCTTCGACGAGCTCATTTACGCACCCCTAATTTGACTTTTCGACGTCCATTTTTTCATAATGTGACCTCAAATGCAACGTTTTGATTGGCTTTAGGCAACCGGTGTTGACTATAAATTGCTCAAATCTTGACAATTGTCTATAATAATAATAATTTGACCTTTACTATGAACCTTTAAAAGGCCAATAAAAGTTTACCAAATTCCAATATAGCTGGAAACTTTATACGCATTTGTATTGGTTGAGCGTGTAAACAACGCCTTATATGATATTATCATACTAGTGACGAATGCAACCTCGTTTTACGTCATATATCGTGGCTACACTTTGTATTCAAGTTCAATAAGTTACTCTATGTTTATAGGTGAAAGATCAGAGATGCACGTTTTAAAAAAATCAATGGTTACTTTCTTTTTTTAATTTTCCGTAATCTAACTTATGCTAAACTGTCCAAAATCTTTGAATGTCGGCATTTTGATATTACAGGCGTAAACATTTGTTGCATTTATTTTTTTTAAACTCACGAGACAGTCATGCAATTTAAATGTTGGTGTCTCTGCCTAAAAAAGAAATATCAGTTTGCACGTAGTATTTTAGCAGAGGAGGAAAGTCAACGAGTGAATCTTTCGAACCGGTGCATTGGAGAGTAGCCATACCTTTACTTATTACGGAAGAATTTTTTTGCCGGATACACGAAAGGATTTAACATGTATCTCAATTCCGAAAAGATGCGCCTAAATACAACAGGCAAGCTATTTTGAACAGAAATCATATTTAAAAAAATAACATGCCCGCAAATACAGAAAATTAGAAATATATGGTTCAAAGGACATTTTCACTCGTGAAAAAATTTACTCGGACACGAGAAAACATAATCCATTCGAACAAATTAAAAACTGGCGAGCTTTTCACCTAGGTGTAATTGTCCGTCATTTTTACTCACTGATGTAAAATAACCTGGTCCGCTGCAGTGATACCTCAGGTCAATAGTCCGTCAATATAGTACGAAACTCTTCATAATTAAAATGTTTGTTTGTTTGGGTTTTACGGCGCACCAACACAAAAAGGTCATATCGCGCCTCATAATTAAAAAGTCCGCAAAAAATCTTACAACTGCTTGATCTATAACCTGGTCCGTAACTCTTATGCTCTTAAAATTAACTGGTCCGCCACACTTAATCATAGTTTGAAAAGATCGTCAATAGAACTCAGTAAAAGTAAGAACTAAAAGTCAATGTTACGCGATTTGGCTTCTTTATTTATACAGTCCGCTAAAAAAGGACAAAAAGCTATATTATAAAAATATTACATTTGAATCCTATCATTTTTTTTTTCAAATGACAAAAGCTCAAACAGTTGAAATATATAGTAGTTACAACAATATGTAATGAAGCAATCGACGATTTTTTTATAGTAAAAATCTGCAAACTTATTTCTAAAAAATAATTTCGATATTGGCATTTATATATTTATATTTGAGTAATCTCCAAAATTCTATCAATCTTATCTTTTCAAATAAAATATTCGCAAATCTCAATTATATATCTACTATACACACATTATGATACGCATATTTGTTTAACTGTATCCGTTTACTAAACTGGTCCGCTGGTCCGGTTGGTCCGCAAATTATACCTACCCCTTTTCATGTAAGTCGAAAGGATTTGCGGAAATGTGTTGATGTAAAACGCTGATTTTTCGTGTGTTGCATTGTTGGTAGAAATATTGTTTATATGGTTCTCCTCAAAAATGTCTTTTCTATGTAACTTCTAACGGAAATAGGCTGTACTACTGTATGACTGCATTAAAAACAATTAATTTGTCGGCATTGGAAATCGAAAGGATTTATGTCACGTGATTTTTGCCCATTGCGATCAAAATCTACCCACCACAATATCACGGCGTTGAGACGCCGTGAAATAACTGTTTTGTTGTCTTAAGTACTTAATGCTGTTATTCACGTATGAATATTGTGTTTTGAATTGAAAGTCAATACACAATTTAAACATTCGTTGGTTTCTGTTGTATCTGAATACCACAAACACGATCACTGTCTATTTGTAACGAAACTAGTTTATTGCCCCAACGTTTATTTAGTATACATGTAGCAACTCCCCCTTTATCTATAGATCTTTGAACAGACTAAAGTACATCTTTCTCATAGTTAACAGTATAACAATAATCAGTGTTTAAAGAGTCAAGAAAATGTACATTACGCGGGGTCAAATAGTGTTCGGAAATATCGCACACATCAATTTCATAATTCCTCATAGCATCACATAGATATGATGAACTGGACATGATTCCAGTAACATTCCATAACAAACGTTAAAAGACATCAGCATGATCAACCCAAAATACAAGTACATAATTCTCACAGAGTGGACAGACATTAATTTTAATCAACACCTAAGTCTCTAGAATTATTCACTGAAAGGTCATAGTCATGGTTCAGTGAATTTCTATTTCTTGTATTTCTCAAAGTCTTATTGTTCCTATTGAACTGTTTATATCTTGGATGTATGTCATCATGTGATGACTTTCTGTTGTGATGTCTATGTTTAAGTCGTGTCCGTGATGACCATGGCTGCAAAACGTCCCTTCAGGCCATATATCATTAAACAATAGACTGTTACTATAATCGTCGTCGACAACACACAGTCGTATTACAACACCACGTGGTATCTTTTTGGAAGGATATATATCTACGTGCCGTAAAACAGCACCTTGTCGATTTGCTATGAATTTAATATCACCAGGGCCCGGTTTCACGAACGCTCTCATAACTTAAATTAATTCAAGATAGTCTTAAATATTTTGGCAATAGGTTTCACATTCAATGCTTGCCTAGACAGTGTGTTTAAAATGTATTGCATATCTTGCACGAGTATGGTGGTTAGAAACGTTTAGATTATCTATGTTAACAATGGTTCGACTTTCATTACTTGCATCTGAAAATATTGAACTTTTTATATTAAAAAGTTTTTGTTAAAATCTACAAGCTATGATTCTTAAATGAGGGCATATCGAATAAATTAAGCATACTTAAAGATTCATGCCTCGTAAACAAAAATGCTGAATATAGGTGTAAATATTTACGCGAAAAAAGCAACGAAGTCCCATTTATTGTTGTTTTCATGTATTTAGATTTAGGGGATAATGAAGAAATTGAATAAAGGTATGATTGCAATGTAATATAATACGATAATAATAATAATGATAAAATAACTTCGAATAACGGTGCAACTTGGTGACGAATGTGTATTAAAATTAGAATTAACGGAATTGATAAAACTAATTAATCAATTTTCTGTTGGAATGATTGTCATCTCTAAAATCTTAACAGACTCACGATCGATCAAGGTATTAATAAATTTATTCGTTTTAATCTGCTTGTAATGATACAGAAACTCAACTCCGCCAACACTTGAGTCTTGAAGTAGTGCAGAAACTGTCATACTCCATCTTATACGTGAGGAGACGAATAAGTTCAACGATGAAATAAATCGTAGCAGGTGAAAATCTGTAACTCTGATATATTCTATCTTCCGACATACTTCCTCAACCATACTAAGTGTCCCTTCGTCGGAATTCATGTCGTTAAGAGACTCTATAGCCAGTCAAACATAAATTTAGACGCACGTTAACCATTTGTTTATATTTAAGTAATGTTTACATTCGGTTTAATCTACCCGATCACTCGATTAAATTTTTACTCATAACTTAGACTATTAAAGAACGGATTAAATTGTAAAATGTTTGTGAAACGCACTTAAACTTAAAAATGCTAAAAATAGAAGGTTAATCTAGAAATTTAAGATAGGAATGCGTGCGTGAAACCGGGCCCAGGTGTCACTTTGTTATCAAATCCACCAACATATAAACGTCGTAATTTTCTACGATTTACTTGTATAAATTCTTCCTCCGTTGGTTTCTCACCACGATATGTGACACGAACTGGAATCGTTTTTGATTCCACATGATGTACGTTACTATCACTGTCATTACAAGTATAGTTATGATCATTATTCATAAATGGTTCTATGTAAGGATCATTTGTAACTTGCTGCATCATACAACTATCAATATTGTGGATATCGGGTTTAATGTTTGAGCGTTTGGTCGTAGACCTTGATTCTTTCTATCATAGAATTTTTGGCCTATGTTTTCAACAACTAACATATTTGAGTTGTCAAGAAAAGATTCTAATAGGGACAGTCTTTGTTCTGTAGATTTCACTGCATGTTGTATGTCATTCAAACAAGAATTGTCTTTATTGGTCAATGTATTGAAACTTTTGTGCTATGTAACTGTGCTATGTTATGTCATTTATTTTTTACGTTTAGTTATATACTCGGTGTCAATAAAAACTTTCCACCCTACCAACACTCGCTTTATGATAATTGTATTGAAGTGTAGTAAAAGCTTTACACAGACACATTTACGGCATACACGTGATATTACTGCTGCCAAAAAAATTCAAATCGATTTAAGATGTTCGAGTCCCGGACTGCACGTGCAAAACGAGATTTTTTTAGTAAAGACGACATGTATCCAGTAGTTTGTGTAAATGATTTGTCTCTAACGAGAGTTAGTCGACAGGCTAAGATAAAACTGTCGTACTTGGATCTATTGCTATTCAAATGCCACGTTTATGAGACTCCCAACGTCACCAACCTCTCGGCATGGCTGACGCCGGGCTCTCATTTCGTGAGATTGTTCGTCGCATGGGCTGCTCACATCAGACAATCATGAATCTAGTGAGACATGAACAGACAGGCTCAGTGAGAGATAGACCACGCACAGGTCGTGAAAAGGTGACGTCAGGACGTATCGGTCGTCAAATTCTCCTCTCACATCTCCGTGATAGATTCAGATCGGCTACAAAAACGGCCATGGAGACTTTGGGAATCTTTAACAACAGAAAAAGTGCGTCAACAGTTCGTTGGCGTTTAAAAACTTTTAATCTGAGATCACGTAGAGCATATTGGGGTAACGTTTTGACGCCGCAACGACGACAAATGCGCATCGATTGGTGTACTCGACATCGACGATGGATATAGAGGCAATGACAGAGTGTTGTATTCACGGATGAGTCTATATTTTGTCTGGGCATATTTGACAGGCGAAAAGGTATGGAGACGTGGTGGAGAGCGTTATACGGATTGTTGCGTTCGGCAGGCTGTGCGCTGGGGTGGTGGTAGTGTCATGGTGTGGGGAGGCATTTCTTGAGGCACAAGACCCCACTTATTGTATTGCTTGGAACATGTACTGCTCAGCGTTACATTGATAATGTACAGTGACCAGTAGTTCTTCCTCTTATTCAGACCCACGCTGACGTCAACATTCTCCAGCAAGACAACACACGGTCCCACTCTGCTCCTCGCATTACACAAGATTTCCTGCTTGAAAATAATGTCAACACACTGCCTTGGCAAGCATTCAGTCCCGACTTAAACCCTATAGAGCATCTTTGAGACCTACCTGGCCGAAGGGTTTATGAAGGCAGACGTCACGTCAATAATCTGCAGCAAATTATACAAGCACTAACCGACGAGTGGGATGCAATATCGCAGTACAGAATCAAGCGTTTAATACGGAGTATGAGACGTAGATGTCAATCTATGCTGGATGCAGAGGGAGGACATACCCGCTACTAAGGTCCGTAACTTTCATTTTCGAGGTGGTCGTCTGGTTTTGAGGTATTGGTCCGTTTATGTTTAAGTTCTGTACTTGCAAAGAAAATTCCTGTTTCCAAATACAATATTTTATATCATGTAAAATTTCATAGTTGAAAGTGTTTTCATTTTTAAAGAAATTAGGTTTATGTAAGTGGTAAGTTTTCATTGACGCCTAGTATATTGATTTTAAGAGTACAAAGAAGAACTATATTTACAGACTAACTCACTTTGGTATGAATAAATGTTTTGTTGTCTTAAATAGATAATGCTGTTATTCACACATGAATATTGTGTTTTAAATTGAAAGTCAATACACAATTTAAACATTCGTTGGTTCCTGTTCGTTACATTCTTTTGTACATTTAAATAAACATGAATTATTGATGAGCTTATTAATTGACTTCATCAATCTTAAAGCTGCGTGTTCAAAGATATTAACTTAAATGTCAACTTTACTAAAACTCACGAAATTGCATAAAAACATAAGCCGCCCGGCTAGCTTAGTTGGTAGCACGCAAGTCTACTGATCGAGGGATCGAAGATTCGAACAGGGGGGGGCATACTTTCGTGTAGCTTGGTCATGAAATTATCATTTCTCCTTCATACCAATGATTCTTACTTATATATGACAGCTGTCAGTCGCTGACGAAAGTATGTGCTTAGTAGTTGGTTAACAGCTAAATCCAGAGTTTTAGCCTCTCCAGAAACAGTGAGTAGGTAGACTGATCGCCGTTATATGACATATACAATGTGTTAATACGGTGTTAAACCTAACCAAAAAACAAAACAAACAGCATAGAAACATATTGGAAGCAGTAGAGCAGTGTTCTGATAATGACAAATTAGTGGGCATTAACATGCTAATGCAAAAGATGCTGTTTTAAATCATTTAGATGATTTTGTGCATGTTCTTTGACATTTTCTTTATATTTCCCACAATACATTTGTGATTTTGAGAATTCATTTTCATAAGTTAACTCAATTACAGACCACTTATAGGTAAGATTTAAATATCAGAACAAAAATATCAAATGTGTGTCAAAAAGCCTTATTGTACATGTACATTGTTACAAGCATATAACGGAATGTATTATATTTTGTAAAATTTAAATTGATTAAATGATATTAAAGGAAGCAAGGGTGAAATTGGCCAAGCATGTAACCACAAACAATGCGACTGACTACGCATCTAAGGGCCATAAGCAGGACCCTAGTGGAGTTGGGCTTTCTTCAGTCATTTTCCTTCCTACCTCTGTATCAGGTAAGGCAGCTGCCAACACTGGGATGCGCTAAGAAAATGTTAAAAGCTGGGGTCCAGTGACCAAGGGGAATGACTGAACGATTATTTATGACTAAAGTGTTGAAATGCGTTGTATATGATTGAATTATTACAAATATTTTGTAACGTTATGGTCATGACAGCATTTAAGCGTCACCATGATAGGATACCTCTCTTGTTATCAAGGCGACATTTGTAAACGGGTAACGGCAGACGCTCATTCAAAGACAATGTAGGCGCTTGCAAATGTACTTCCCGTCCAAAGAGCATCAAATGTATTTATGGACCAATCAGATTTTACATTACTCATTATGAGGATGAAGGTATTAACTTTTGATTTAGAAGCTTTATAAATCCACCATTTCAACATAAAGATTTTCAAATAATAGTTATTTATGTTAAAAAATCACAGAAATACAAATTGTGAGAATTCTTAATGAGCATTTAAAAGTTTTAAATAATCAGTTCTACTGAATATAACATGCCCACAACAATTTGGTCATATTACTCTTTGCAGATACATGGATAGTTATCAATATTTCTTCTCTTTGTTTCTTTTTTTTGAGAATCAGGGCTCCACATTTAAGGTCATCTAATTGTCCCTGATGATCTATGTTTGGGTTTGGGCAACTTGTCATAGCTAGTAAACATTTGGTTCGGGCAACAAAGATATAGAGCTAGTTGTCCAACCAGGCAATCTACTTTAAAAATGTTGAGCCATGCAGGCATAAATAAGTACTAATTTAAATTTTGAAGTTTTATCTACATGTATCTGAAAGCAGATGAACATCATCGGCTGAATGTTGCTCTTTCTTTCAAACATCACTCTTCATTGACCTTGTAACATAGACAAATGTATCTATATTCAAACACCACTAACATTTTGCATCTGTTTACATGAACTCATATGCTTTATAATTCAAATGGTAGCCTAGAATGTATTGATGATATGTTAGGATTTCTTAATTCTTCTTCTGTTTCGAATATATTAAACCCCAACTGTTGAATTACATCAGCACAATGGTCTTGAACTAGTTTAACAATATGGTAAGGTAGTGAGTCCCTGTATCCAAAATATCGAGGAAAGCTTGGTTTTTGTTTAGTAACTTTACTACTGTCAAACCTACGGTGTATTGTTTTATTTACATAGTCGTCCATATTTGGTAACTTGTCCAAACCAATGAGTTTATATAAAGTTTTAATTTTCCAAATATCTGTGGCTAAGTCTTCGTACTGTATAATACGTAACCGCCTTGGATAACGTTCTAGTAACGGTTTACTGGCTTTTATGTCATCTCGAAGCCGACCACATTGGGTTTTAACATCATCTGTTATTCTACGAATATCATGTAACACAACTGGATACCATGATGTAAAAATATGGCTGTTTATTATGGAACGTGGATCCCGGACAAGTTGAAATACATAAAGGTTAGGGTACTTCTCCAGAAAGTAAGCTGTGTCCATTAGACTTAATCTTAGACTCTTGATGACACGATAGGTTGAACTGTTACATACATTATCCATTACATCTAAACATGCGGCATTGGTGGATTTGCTTGATTGTTTCTTAGATACACAATCTTGATAAGCCTTCCATTTTGGTCCTACAATAAAAGATAGTACATTGTAATACTTTATATTCGAAGATACAAAGGCTTGTTCCATTATAAACAACAGTAGTTCTACATTTAAATATATATGCTTTAAATCCAGTAGAAAACAAAAATGTCAGAGAAGTTACACTGTTCATGTTAAAGGTTCAACAAATCCTCGGCTAGTGAGTTGTAGACATTATAATTATGTAAATAACTTTTACCAAGTTTCCAATTACGGCAACTAGTATAATTACGTGTATTAAATTATTATATACAATGTACGTTCTATTTAATATTGGTAATTTTTGCGACTATTTGTTGCAAATACGACAATGTCAAGAAGCAGACCTAGATGGTAGCACAATTGATTAGGGTAAGTATTCATGTTCCTGCGGCAGTGTTTCATCTGTCGGTATATGCTTAATCACTCTCTTCCCCTAGCTACCATCGATATCAAGATTGTCTAGTGGTTTTGCTGCGTATATCGCCATCATCTGTGTCTTTGTTTATATCGAAGACAACCAATGTGGCGATGGTACGATTTTCTCGAAATGGGAGAACCCTGAACGGCAAAACCAGTATTGTAACAGCACTTTGATGGTTTAAGTACTCACCGGAATTTCATGTGTTGGAGAGTGTGACAGTTCATGAACGATTTTTGTTAATATTTTTAATATTTATATTTTCAACTTTGTTTACCAATCAAGACATGTAATCATATACTCGTCAGGGGCGGATCCAGATTTTTTTTCTAAGGGGGTCCGAACTTTCGAACCACAACTACATTATACAGATTTTGCAGAATAGTGAAACAAATTAGTAATAAAATCTGAATAACCACTGAATCTATGTTAAGCACCGAGAAAAATTGCTTCATGCTACTTAAATATGACTTACAGTCAAGAAATACACTAATAGACAGGTACATTTTGGAAATTCGAGGGGGACCCCCCCCCCCCCGACTAGATCCGCCTTTGCTCTAAGAAACTGAAGCTGGGCATATATACAGCTTTTAATGTTCAAAATAATTTAAAAAGTTTAGTTTTATGTTCGAGACCATTAACGTAGGAATTGGCGAAGGTTAAGAAACATTTGTATTATCACTCTCGTGCGAAAGTGATTAAGAATCTTGACACAGTGCAAGACCATGGCTTATCCAAATTATGAATAATATTTAACACTTACCTACATGACCGCCCTTAAAGTGCATGGAAGGACTATATTTGTTTGCATGTTGTCTTAGTTTACAGTTGAATATATCTGATATATAATTGAGACTTATCTCTCTTGCACCATTACTGAAATGGAACATCACACCAAATACAATATTCTTACTTTAAGTGTGAAGTAATTTGACTTATTTCATAACACTTCGACTAGGCTTTGAAAAATAAAAGTCTCATATTTTGACTTTCGTACAAATTTCTCGATGAACAAACTACAGATGTGAGCAGGCTAGAACAAATTGTGACATAGTGATCATACTTAATCAATTAGTCAACCATAGATAGTTTGAAACTGAAAGATTGCCTTTATTTTATATACTGGGGTTAACGCCGTGTCAATCCATTTTTAGGTTATTTTATGGCGTCCAGCGCACCTTGCCTAGCTTTCCTGTACCTTTGTCTATAACCAGTACTCATGCACCTACCCTTCCACAAGGCTGGAAACGTTTCCATATATCATATTAATTGAGGAAAATTGACATTATTGTCAAATTTTCGTAGAAGGGTATAACCTCCTCTGGTGGGATTCGAATATGTACCCCCATTCGAGACACTTGATTCGAAATCCAGGCGCGCTACTAACTGCGCTACCGACCCGGGTTGGTTGACTTATAACCAAACTTGTTTTAAGTTGAAATCTGGGAGTATGTCTATATAACTGTAATAGGACACGCATTGAATAGTCATTCATAGATCAAATAATGCAATAAACAAAGCATGTAAATACAGCATTAATGTGAACAATAGTATAGTTACAAATTTATATCTTAATTGTATAAAACCATTGTATGACTGATTGTATAAATTTGTATGTATTGATAAGACAATGAGGTATTGTTTTGCAATCAATTAGTTATTACTTTATAGCTCAATAGCGCATATATATAACATAATACACTGTGTCCTTTATTCAATCTTGGACACAATTCTGTTTTTAGGATAGATCGGCTCACATTTAGCCATGCAAAGAGTCTTTTGAGAATAATTCAACAAAAGCATTAACTTATATATCAACATATGAATCCAACTATAGTATATGAATATCCTTACTTGTGACAAAGAATATTGGCAATGCAGTAAGGAATCAATTAAGTCAATTGATAATAAGTGTACATTTATTCACACTTTGTAACGCTTATACACCATTAATACGTAACCCACACATCATTCTTTGGGAACAGCTAGGATTTTATCATTGAGCCCAGCAAACTCCTGGAAAAATCATCCCAATGCAGAGATTTTCGGATGGTAAAATCCCCGTTGAATTCCCGGCCTACAGATCGCAAGTAACTGGCTATACATGAACATATAGTCTCCTACGGCTAATCAGGAAGCGCAAACAATTCCCTGCAGTTGCATGGAAAATAAAACTAGACTTTTGCTTTTCCCCAATTTACAATGGTCTGCCCTTGGAGTGAAGATTCGGGTTACACGCATAATATATGAGTGCCATGTCAGTACAATTGTTCATATCCCATTCATAACACACACTAAAGACCTGCTAGTATTATTATCTATACATTAAAATTCCAATTACATAACAAATAATATAAGGAGTAAGCGTGGCCGAACGGTTACGACGTTGAACTAGTAATCATTGGATAGCAAGCTCTGCGTTGGTTCAAATCCCATCTAAAACCCTACCCCATTGTTTCCTTTAGCAAGAAACTTTATCCTACTAGCTCAGTACGCATTCTCGTACCCAGAGGTTATCAAGAATCTCGATCTAAAAAAGCTAGTATCGAGAATCTTAATAGCCTCTGGGAACGGCAATGAGTACTGAGGGACCAGGAAGCGGACTCGAAAGTGACTAATCTAAGTTGTAAGAACATGTCTCAATAAATAAGTGGATAAGTTCAAACATGTGTTTTAGTAATATCCACTCTTGACAATGTATTTCCATAAATATGTAGATGGGTTCAAATGAGTAGTAATTGAGCTCTTTAATATTAACGTATCACTAAATATGCGAAAAAAAGTTAAGAAAAACTTTTAGTTAAACTCTTTATTAACAATATGTGTTGATTGATATAGATCTGTTTCAAATATACTTAGTAATATTTTTCTATAGTCAACATACATGTATCTTCATCTATATATGGAAAACATCAATGAATGTTATTTAAACTCTCTGTAAACTATGAAAACATACTATATTGAATGTGAACAAGTTGTACAAACTTTATCATGAATAAAAAGTTACAAAAAAGTTGTAAGAACTTGTTTCACAATGATCGAGCTAAATAAACTAGTATAAACTAAACTCACCTTTCATGACAGTAGGGTCTCGTGTATTCACATACCTTGGAACCATTTATGAATCTGTATGTGTGCATCTTCCAAAGAGGCTCATAGAAGTAAAACGCATTGTCATGATGACCTAAAAGACTTCCGACTACAGTTGAACCAGCTCTCATATATGTGTTGATCAACACAAATTTTGTTGGATAATCAGGAACAGCCGCGGTGTCCATTGAAGTTTCATTTCTGAATCCGTTCGATTTTTCATTTTCAATAGAATATTTTGTTTTACTTATATGTGTGTTATCTTTAAATCCAACGATGGATGCTGCAAGATTTGAAGACAAAGTAACCAAACTAGTGTACGACTCCAGAAGATAAACTAATGTTAAACAAATTAACATTAGAATGCAAATATTAATTTTCGTTCCTTTTCTCTTCAACGAACATATTCGTTTCATTTTTATGAAACTTAACATATTTTTCTTTTTATATATTTCTTCTATTGCCAATTAAGTGTTTTAATATGTCCGATTATTTTTCAGTTTCAAATCGTCACACTTGTAAACGTCATGCTGACACGTTAGTGAAGATTCATTTAACTTCATGTATTGATATACTCATCGGAACAAACAGAACTTTATTATGTTATTTATTTTACCGTCAGTTCAATACTAATAATCGATTGCATTTCAATTATAAAATTTAAATAGAAAAAACACCACCCAAAAGTTTGACTCCATAGATGTGGAATGAGATTCTTAACGGTACCTAAAACACCACACTACATTGTACTTGTAATTAGCTAGCCTTTTGTCAATAAGTTCATAGTACATGAACATGGACAATGATTTAAAACTAACATACACGACTAATGTTAAAGCTTATTCATGCACTAGTTTATTGATCTAAACACGTTAAGTTGTAGGTAATTGATTGGTATAAAATAAAACATATTTTAAATAAAATGATTGGCTTTGGATTTGTATGAATATTTGATGATTATGATGGAAAATTGAAAATCTATAAGATACAATATAATTTAAGTTGAATAATTAATAATGAAAACTTGACGTGTTTATCTCTACCTCTGTGCATGATAATGTTCTAGGCTTATTAGATGCTTATTGAAGTCAGAAGTGTGACAGTAACTTCACCAATACAGCAGTCAATGTTAGTTCATGGTTCATACAGACTTCTCATACTTAAATTTAGGGCCTTTTTAGGGCTTTTTCAGGACCTCTTTACTAAATTAAGCGCAAAATTTGCTAGGACTCTATTCAGATACTTCGGTCTTTTCCATTTGAAAACCGGATAGAGCGGAGTTAGTGTTCGTCCGTAAATCTATTCGCCCCCGAATCAAGTTGTCAAAAATACGGAATTATGTGTTATTAAAAAGATATATTCATTTTGGCGCTCAGTTGCCTTGTATATCATTTAGATTTAATTATTAACTAACCATATAATTTCCAAACTAAATTTAGGGCATTCAAAATAGTAATTTCGGGTAAGACAGTGCAAATTAAGGGGGCTTTTCAGGGCCGCCCAGACAATTGAAGGCCTTTGATATGACTTCACGAACTTTGTTGGTAGAAATTTCAGCAGAGCAGCAGTAAAACTGTGTGATGTTATGTTCAATATTTCAACTTAAACAAACAGTGTCGCCAATATTATTGAAAATTATGGCTGTACTGCTGAAAATTCTAGCTGTAAAATGTGTACTGCTCTACTGCTGTACTGCAAAAATTTAGAAGTAAAGGTTTAATGCATAACCGATTTTGTCTTGTATGTGTTGGTTTCTAATTGCTATGATTAACAGAAAATATAGCAATTAGAATTTTTACCTTTGCAGGTGAAGCACCGCCTTGCAAAAGTGTGGCAATTACTCGTTCTTGTAGCGGCATTCGATCCAATCTCCGTAAACAGATATCCTGTAGAGCGTTGTCGTACAGGATCTCTACTTTTTCAATGCAGGGTCATGTCGAGATGAACTTTGTGTCGACCAATCAATGCGTAGCTTTCATCTAGACGAAAACACTATTAATCACATTTTGATTTCGTAATTTCTATTTTTAGACCAAGTTTTGCTTGCTAATTTAACCGCGGTAATATTCACAGTCTGCGATTGGGCGGCTCATTTCAAATTGCGTGACGTAGACGATGTAAACAAGTTACATAGCATAACAATTTCGTCATGAATATTATGATGAGAAAAGATCACCTGAACGTGACCTTCGTTTGGAAAAGGCCAGATCTAAATTAGCGAGTATGCGAGCGAAAAAATTTTAGATCGGGTTTTAATCAGATTGCATTCGATCCATTCTTGATTTTTGTTCTGCATATTAACACACTATGATTTGTCCACCTGGGATTTTTGCACGAGAAGCACATGCTCATTTCCGTTTTTCAGCACATGCACGAAAACCCATGCATCGTAAAGAAGCACGAAAACCAGGCAGGCAGACGCAGTATGGTCCTGTACTCATTTCTATTATCGATCAGGCATAAATGTTGAAAAATAAAATAATAATGTTTCACTGTATTGAAATCGGGATACTAAGCGGGGCTTTCATTTAGTCGAAACATTCTTTTTTTAGACCGAGTTTTGCTAGCTTGTAATTTAACGGTGGTGTTATTCACAGGCAGTGATTGGGCGGTTCTTTGCAACAAATACAATACAAATAAATTTATTTCAGCAATTAAGAAATATGAAAATTGTACATATATAAAAATATAAACAAGCATGCATGAGAATAAGATAATTTAAGAATATATATCATTGAGAAGAGTATGAGTACAGAATGTGAACTTTTAAAACAGTACTTATACTTGCAAAAACAAAGTATCTTTTAATGTTAGACAAAAATTGAGAAAGCAACAAGAATTAATACGGAGCCCCTAAAGTGACATTTTGAAAAAAAATATCACAACTATTTCGTTTAAACCTAAAATTATTTCTTTTTTTTCAAATTTTATTTCGTTTTTTCAAAATATTTTTTCGTTTAAACGTAATATTATTTCGTTAAATCGAAATAATTATTTCGTTTTTTTCGAAATGATATTATTTCGTTTTTTCGAAATAATTATTTCGTTTTTTCGAAATTTTATTTCGTTTAAACGTAATATTATTTCGTTTTTTTCGAAATAATTATTTCGTTTTTTCGAAATAATATAATTTCGTTTTTCGAAATAATTATTACGTTTTCTCGAAATAATTATTTCGATTAAACGTAATAATTTTTTCGAAAAAAAGAAATTATATTATTTCGAAAAAACGAAATATTTATTTCGAAAAAACGAAATATTATTACGTTTAAACGAAATAATATTACGTTTAAACGAAATAATATTTCGAAAAAACGTAATAATTATTTCGAAAATTATTTATTGAAATGGCGTTTCGCCAGAAAGTCTTAATTTTAAGTTATACCACTGATCGAAAACTATCGACGAAAAGGCCTGACCAGTTTTACCGCATAGAGTTATACGAGGGTCGACGATCAAATATTAAACAATTCCTTCATGACTTCATTAGTCAGATATTTTTTTAATCAAAATGTCATTAAACATGTCTTATATGATACTCATTAATAATCGTGTACGCTTAGATATGAAGCTAACAAATAAATCTATGTGCACAGTTGGAAAATGTCCAGGACAGCGCCTATTCTATCGCGGATTTTATCTGCCCGGAAGGTTCAGCACAATGAATCAAACGCTCTGAAATGTTTTACATATCCTTAACAGGGCATGCCAATAGGTGATAACAGCTAAATTCCCGGTATTGACTCATATTGCTTGAATGTTTTACTAAAGGAGAAGATGTAATACACCGCTAACGGCGATTTCAAGCATTTTTGGAAATACTAATACTTGTTCGCAGTAACAATGAACCCCTATATAATCAAAGTTAATTCAAATGGTTTATAGAATGACTCAGCTAATTAAAAGTATGGCAGATTTGTCTTTTAACATATATATAAATTCATTACTACCCTAAATGAACATACGATCAGTTCGGTCTTGTTTTCAGCATTTAATTTAATTTAGGTTATGACTATTTGTATAAGTCGCCAGCGTGTTTTGTCTTAGGCCCCCACTTATTGTAATTTTTAGCAAAACGCTAATACTTGCCCTATCATATTCAAGTTGTCAAATTTTAAACAGCATGTAAGGCCTACCTGTGTGGGTTTTGCTTTAGCATAATTCAAGGTACTGCACATTTATGATGTCCAGTTACTCAAATTTTAATACATGAGTCAGAAACAACACATTAGTTGATTGCCTTCTTTGGTCTGTTAAGTTCCAAGGCGCCAAAAGTAATTCTGTGCTTTCAGTGCTTTGATTGGATAGTGGATCAATGGTTGTAATAATTGGATAGGCATTCTTTGCGAATATTACGGTACATGGGACAGATTAAAATAAAATGGTATTGTGCGCACAAAAAGTTTGATACGATGTAAACAAGTCACTGAGCACATTGATTGCGTCATAAATATTATAAAAGTAAATGTTAGCTGAACGTGACTCGTATTGTTAAATAGACAAAAAAAATAAAGCGATCGGATAAATTTAGATCAGGTTTAAATCAGACTGGATGCATTCTCGTTTTTTTTTTGGGGGGGTGTTAACGCCGTAGCAACACATTGTATAGGTTAGTTATATCACAGGGTCAGTCCACCCACTCACTTTTCCTGGAAAGGCCAAATCTCTACTAGGCGCATACTTCCGTCAGTGACTGACGAATGTCCTAGATGATTTAGAATAAGAGGTAGGAGGGTACCCAGATGTTGTCAAGATTCTCAATTTAACTACTATCGGTAATCTTGATAGCCTATGGGTACGGGAATGGATTGGAGGTAGAGATAAGTAAGGATCAATGTCTTCCAAGTTGTTTGTGTAGAAAATTAATTCTTTTTCTAGTGTATTATTATCATTCAACTAAACTCTTTCCCTGCTTTTATATTTTGTATATTTTAAGGCGTTTTAAGTAACAACTTTTCTCTTATTACATTTTATTTATTTTGTAACGTAACTTACGTGAGTTTGCTGGGGTGTGTCAAGATTTTGAAGCTACGCCACTGACTTGGTCAAAATTAATAAATTGTGATTTGGTTTAATGAGAAATAAGTCCACATTAGAGACTATATTTTTTTATTTATGGGATTTAACGCCGTATCAACACATTTAGATCATTTTACGGCGTCCAGCGCACCTAACCTAGCTTTCCTGGACCTTTGTCTATAACCAGTACTCACCTACCCTTCCACAAGGCCGGAAACTTCTCCATTTTATCTAATCAATGGACATTGTCTAATTTTCATGGAAGGATATAACCTTCCCGGGGGGATTCGAACCCGTACCCCCCTCGGGACACGAGATTCCGAATCCCACATTAGAGATGCCAATGTTAATTCATTAACGATGGACAGTGTACATACATTGTACGATTGTGTACAATATTGGATTATATAAACTAGGGGACATAACTGTGTTTGGTGTACTTGGCTGTTTATATTTTAATTACTTCCCTTTATTTAATGAAATAATTATGGCTCGTTAATCGATTGAATTCAAAGCAAGGATCGAGTCAGCTTTAGTAATAGACTGTTTCAACCTTTAGATAAATGTATGGTATTATTACCATTGTCATATGTGATGCACAGATATTGTTTCGTCTCACAGACAAACATTTTTACCGTCAACTGATTATTACAATGTTCTGACTCAATGTTTTGCACTTTGGAGAAAATCGACTTTAAAGTTTTAAATTCCTATAAAACCTTCATATTCAATCCAGTTTTTTTTCAGAAAAAAATGTAATGTTTGTTTTGAGGAGTTCTTTGAATTACATGTTTTCATTTCTACCTTTTTTTCTTTCTTTGAAACTACATTGTATTTACTTTCTGTTTTAAGTTATTTTTAACAAAACCCTGAATACTATAATGTTCTATATTACATAGAACATTATTATATTATTTTTGCTGGCAAAATAAGTATACAGTTAGAACATAGTAATGTTTACATAGACACGATCTGGATACTATAAATTTCAGTCATAAAAATACATTAAAAAGCATCCTAAAAAGCAAATAAAACACTTTACGTATGTGATATAAAATATAATTTTTGTTTTATTGTGTTAAACATTTTTCTGATGACTTATTGGACGATTATTTGAAAAAACTTGCTTTACGGAACTCCAGTTTTAAAAAAATCCAAAAGGACTCTTCTGCTCGGCAAGTCTCACCAAATAAACCTTTCTCCAACTTGTCGGATTAAGTCAGTACATATTGACACTAAGTTAATATTCTCTATATTAAGTTCTTCTACCACAATTAATTGTCATGAAAGTATTTTAACATTGTTTTGCGTTTCATTTTTAAATATATCTGAGCTTTCTGAAAGATTCCCAATAATGTAATAATATTTATTATGATCTTGTCTAGTCTTGTATAAAAGTTTTCTTTATTCTGCATTCAAGTTGGAGGGGACTGAGGCCCTTTTCTTCTTTATTGGTCATCAATAAAACCCCATTGGAAATAAGTCTTAAGATTTTATGGGCTATCCTATGATGCTTTTTTTCGTACTGTTGGATTTAATCTGTACCCTTATATTAAATTGTGCATTCTTACTAAACATATTTTTATGCATCTATTCTGTACTGAAAAAATATCTAATATTATTTGTTTTATTGTACTCTTAAATGTTTATGTTAAAAAAAGCATCACAAATAAATCTGTGTAATAACATGTTTGAGTTGAGTACTTTTATCATTATTACAGAATATATACGTAATAATGTAACTAATGTCTTCAGAATGTTAAAAATAGTTTACATACAAGGATCGGAACGATTTTTGCCTTTTTCTGGTGTGTCATTTAGCCAAATAATATCATACATGTAGAATAATCTATGATGAAAGGTTCATAAACATAGACAATAGGGTCAGCTCTAAAATTAATTCTGTTCTAAATCTTTAGAGCTCTGCCTAATTAATATTCCAGATTAAATAAATCTTTAAAAATAATATCAGTCATTGTCAGAACTTATGCAGACAAGAAAAACATATCAAAGTTGATAGCAATAGGTTAAAATTGGTCCGTCCATTCACAAGATTTTCTCTTCTGGTATCGGGTCTCTTCTGGTACACAAGGGAAATCACTGTTGTAATTTTTTTGCCGCATAAAAATATTTGTTGTCGCTGTGTAACTTTTTATAAAAAAGTAGTTCATTTAATCAGAACTTATTATTTGTCAAAAAATCTTTTTCCTAGAATAAACAGTCATTTTGTAATAAAGTCTAAATAATGTGATAAAATTTGAACATTAATGATACGTGTTTCTTAAATATGGCGTTTCTCTTCATGTTACTAGGTCTACTTTTTATGCTCATGAAAGCGTCTTTATGTGTTGTTCGTCTAAGATGCTATTGAGATTTCGTCTACATTCAATAAGAATTTAAAGCTTAATCATGCGTGGTAGATGACAGTTAATACCGGGATAAAGTAAAGATAAGTCATAAGAATGAAAAGTCACAAATCGATACTAAAATCGCTCCATGTCTGTGTTGGAAAATCATATCATACAAATAACGTAGATCTAATCCCAAAGTTAAAATTCACTGCATGCGGGAAAAATCATTAGCATGATAAACCCTATGACCAATTTCTCTATACAAACACTGAAACAGTCCAAAATAAGCAGTAAACTGAGTTTAGATAAGTCCTGTATTTTAAATGTTTTTTTTGTAATTTTGAAAGCATGTGGAATACACTGGAAACTTTGATAAATATGTTTATATGATCAAGAGAATGACAAGATCTTGAAGATGTTGGATGAAGAAAAAGAACCTGAGTTTCAATATGAGGTAGATTTTGGTTTAAATTTTTAGTTACTAGAGATCTAAAGTTTTATTTGTTAAATTTTTCTTTATAAGTTTATTGATGAATGATAATATTATGATACAATCCATGTACTGGTATATATTGAATCTCACATTGTATGGTAAGGAGGCTTTCAAATTTCATTATGTTTAAATTGTTTTATCAATTCTAACCCTGTGACCTGTATCAATGTATAATATTTACAGAGGTTTACTGGTGTAATTTTGGCCAATAGATTCTAATTAAATGCTCTTTGTCTATTTAATTATTTGTTTTAGTTTGAAATTATATTAAATGTCAATTTACTTAAATTTTATTTGCAGAGAGTGTCATAAGCAAATTACTATATATATTTGATTGAGATAATGAGATATGTATTAACAATTGTTAGATAGACTGCAGTTTAAAATACTTAAGTAATTAAGATATATGTATCTGTGGAAATTTGTGGAGTTTAGGGATGTAATTGTTTTTAACACAATGCACTTTTTCGATGTTTATCTAAATTACAATACATTATTAAATTTAGCTAAGAAAGTCATAGTTTGAGCAGGGAATTAAATATGTTATCTATGTCTCTGGTTTAAGCTACATGTATAAGAGGAATCTCTATTCTATATTATAAAAATTAAAGCCTGAAATGCATAAAGGCATGCATTACAAATAATTAAGTATAAACACAGTAGGCCTAAAGTTTTTTGCTAATTGACCTCGGTCAAAGAACATAATTTAATTAGCATTGATTGAGACATTTAGCCTCTATACATGTACAGAAACATGTCTTGGGCCAATTTGCTTATTGTTATGACAACACTTATTCTATAGAAACATATAAATGATCTTGAAACATATTTTATTAGGTAATTGTTTCAAGATCATTTATATTCTTTATACTGTTGTACATGTACATATAATGTTCATTTTCACTTATTGTAATAATCTACTCATGTAAGTCAATGTTTGTACATATCTATTATTATTATCATTATTATTTGAATTTTCTACATTCTATTATACTATATACTGTAAATCTTCAACTATCTTGGAGGCAATAAAGATGTATATATTATTCCATTGTTTCCTAACCTCAGGTTGATAGCGCAGTTGGTAGCCAGGAGGTTATACCCTTCCATAAAAATTTGACAATGATGTCAATTTTCCTCCATTAATAAGGTATATGGAGACGTTTCCATCCTTGTGGAGGGTAGGTGGGTTCTGGTGATAGGCAAGGGACCTATACAATGTGTTGCTATGGTGTTAAACCCAACAAAAACAAAACACTGTTTCCTTAGGAAAGGGCATTGTGGTTGAAAGTTGAGGGATAGAGGTACATAATTATATATATAGTTCATTTTTTATTTGAATAAAAATGAATTTTGAACTATGCAATAATTAGGGACTTTAGTCAGTTATCTTTTCCTGATAAAATCTGAATCAATCCTATTGGTAAGTAGGTCCTTACAGTTGGAATCCTCAGATTTTATCTTTGAAGTCCTATGTAAGGATAACAATATATTTCACCTAATATCTTTCTTGTTAATGAAGATATTAACAGAAGTGATAAAATTCAGATAGTTCTTTACCCTTAAAATACTTTGCTTTAATTTCAAACAAATTACATGATTTATAAAAAAGTTATGTAAAAATTTTTTTTGCAAATTGACATTGAAAAGAAAGGGTAAAATCCAAGTAATCCAACTAATTGGACCTACCTATTTGAAGAGTATACAAAGGAAATAACTGACTAAGGTCCCTTATTCCTTATTTCCCATTAATTTTAATGTTTTGTTCTTAAAATGATAATTTGACTTTGTTGAATATATCTAACTTATTTTAAATTGTTTTTTTTCATTTATTAGTTTCACCTATTACATTTGGTTTAAGCTTTTAATGGTCAATGCTCAAAGAACCACAACTTCAATAAAGATTAAATGTGCAATAAAGTAAAGTAAGATATATATGCTATAAATGTGTTATGAAAACCAATAGAATATTTCATAAACTGGTAATTGGAAATAAGTATTTGTTAAGTTGCTGGAGCGTAATAATCCAAAGATTAACTTGTAACAATTTAATTTTGACGGAGATTAACCCTTGAACAGATTGAAATCTTTTTCAAAATTTAATAACATGCGTTTGAAATAAAAATTACTTCAGTGTCACTGTCATGATGGGGCTTCTATGACAAGCATTATTGATACTGGTATTCAATTAGCTAGGGTCTTTTTGTTTTAATTTTTCTCTATCATACTCCAAGATACAAAATTTCACTACCAGTCTCCAATGTGAGTAGACTATTTATCAGGGTGACTTGTGTTAATATTTGGTGGGAAGTGGCTTTTATGCAGAGGCTGAGATTATTTAAAGCAGAACCTTAAGAAGTTGAGATCTAAATGTTGTTTAAGATCAAAGCTTTGACTTGGAGACTGAAAACAGTCACTAAGGGGCCCAATTGGTCCCAGGAAGAAGATGATGAATCTGTATCAAAGACAAAATAATGCTTTAAAACTTATTAACCAAGCTTACATATGATTTAAGATCAATAAAATGAGAAATTGTTAATTTTAAACAATTGAGCATGTTCATAAAGGAATGTAAACTGTTATAGTAACAAATTAACTTAAGTCAGTATATGCTTTCGTTCATTAAACTTGAAATGTGTCCTGTGAAGTTGCTAGCAAACACTTGAATTGTCTAATAAAACTCATAAATTCTATGGTATAGCCAATAGTATGATGTCCTACTGTCATTGTTTACATTTCAATATTTATTGGTTTATTTTATATTGCTGTTGCCTCTGTTTAAATATATTTACTTTGCAGAAACTGTAAGTTTTTATGATCTTATTGAACTCGAGTATTTTGAGGTATCTTGTTAAAAATCAATACAAAATGATATAAATTTTGTACAATTTTTGATGAGTCAGTTGTATGACTGCTTGCTTCTTTTTAATTCATAAATGCTGTCTAATCATAATAAGATACAAATATTATTTAATAGTCATTCTTCAGATTTGACCCTTAAGTATTTATTTAGTTATATCATTTGACCCTATTATTTACTATTTACGTCAAATTGATATATTTTTTATTGATTAAATTATTAGGTATAGTCTTAATCCATGTAAAGTAAGAAATCCAATGAATGGAATGGTTTATAACATGTGTTTTTTATCCATGAAAGAAAAGAGCAGTAATCCCGGTAACATGGTCACTGACAATGTTTAAAGACATAAGATACTTAAAATGTTCTTACTAAGATTCAATGAACAGTTAAAATTTATTATTATTATTAGCAGTTTAAATCTTTTGAAAGCCTGTCTATTATACTGTACAATTATTCTTATATAAATGTTTTTTCTATACTTTTATAATGTAATATTATCTGACTGAATATAGTAAAATGAATGGTAAAGGATTTTACTTATTTGAAATATTGACAAGAGCTACTGTACGTTTATTTACTAAATAGAGATATATGGGTTGAGAATTCATTTTAATAGTTGAACTCAAAGTTCGATTAAAAGTTTTGTTGACTTTGGAAATTTCAAGATGATAGTTTGTACAAAATTACTTGAACTTTTTAAGTTTATCCCATAATACAAAATGGAAACTTTATGAAATATAGTGGAATAACTTACTTTGTTTTGGAGTATTTAAATCTTGTGTTTTGAAATTCAAGTTTGTTTTGGATTTAAAGCTGTAAACATGTCGATGGTAGGTTTTTTTGTTTATGATGTTAAATTTAGGTTCAATGAAAGTTTGTGTGGTGAATTCTGATGTATATAAAACATAATGCTAGTCAGTTTTGATTGATTTTTATATTGATTTGCTACTTTTTAAATGCAGTAATTATTTAGATATGCTAATGTGTTAGGAATTATTCTTATACTCTAAAAAGGGCAGGGAGGCAGAGAAAAGGGACCAGGTGCTTCAGTTTGATACATATTCTGAGCATTTAGTTATTTTTGCGTAGAGAGAACCAAAAGAGGATAGGGGAGGGACAAGACCTGTTATTCAGCTTAAAAACAGTCACCAATGGATATGCTTTTAGTTCTGAAAAAATATATGAAATACAAATGTAGATTTATAATTGCTAAATCTTGAAATCTTGTAAGGTTTACATGTCAAGATTTTTTTAATTTTTAATTGCTCAGAGAAGAAAAGAATGTCACAAATGATATCAAAACAAAGAGACTAAATTTAGTTATTTCAATGTACAATAAAGTTCCACTAATAGGACCATCAAAATCGATAGTTTAAGTAAGTTAATTAAAGGGTCTTAATATAGGGACCATTTTCTCCTATCAAAATATGAGACTCAAATTTAGCATTTTTGACTTGAAAATCATCAAAACATGCATACTTTTCTATAACAAAGGTGGTCATTGTAGTGGATCCTTACTGTATTATATGTGCACAATATATTTGCATTTCTCTCTAAACTTTATTTTAACCATGTATGATTTCAAATCAATGGATAGCATAATTTTAAGTATTTTTTGTAAAGTTTATTTTCGCATTCGAGCAATAACCTACTATCTCTTTCTTTCATGATATAAGTATTTACGTCATTCTTGCTCCACTTATCTCAGGATTATACAAGTAACAATCTAGTATATTTAAGGTTATCAGTTAGATAGTTTTTATGGATTTAAGATTTTGACATTAAATCATATCAAACTATTTTATGTTGATTTGTGTTTACAAATATCTTAAGATAAAGTGTACCTTAAACAAAGAAATAACTTCTGAATTTCTCTTTGGTTTGACAAAAATTTTATGGCAAGAAATGATAAAATATGACATTTTCAATGTACTCATATACTTTTTAAACCTCACAAAATCTGGTAATGCACATATTTTGGTGTGTGATATGTAGATTCCCTAAAGTGCTTTCTTTAACATCAGCTTACTATATGATACACTACAAACTGGTTAACAACTAAATTCAGAGATTTAACCTTTCCAGAAAGAATGAGTTAACTGACTACAATGATATGATCTATACAATGTGCTGCCATGGCATGAAATTCAACCAAAAAAAAAAAAAATAGTTATGTTGCATATCTTAACAAGAATTTATTAAGTGGTCTCACAGTTAGTCACTTGGACTCACTTCTATAAGTTAAGCCACTGGCTTGTAGGTGCCGGCTTGGCCGAGCGGTTACGACATTAGACTGGTACATTGGATAGCCAGGTCTGGGTTGGTAGGAATCCCATCCAAAACCTACCCTGTTGTTTCCTTGAGCAAGAAATTTTATGTAAGCTCAGTACTGGGGGACCAGGAAGCAGACTCAAAAGTGATCAATATAAGTCGTAAGAACTTGTTTCACTATCAAAATAAATAAGTGTAAACAAAAAAATTCAAGAATACAGTATGGGTAAATATAGTGGAGTTCTAATGGTCAAATTGCTAAGGAAAGTGATAACAAGCATCATTTTCATGTTCAATGTTAAATAAACTTCCACAACCAGGTCTAATTTTAATATACAAAAAAGTAAGTACCCATGTCTACAGGTCATATATAGATGTATGTATATTAACTAACGGAACATAGAATTAGTCTATGCCTTAGTATGGATTACCTGCTCCTTACCACTATCCTTTTATGGGTCAGGCAAAGCGCAGCAATTAGGGCTGCAACGGTTCACCGAACTACCGTGAAACCGTAACCGAAGGTGGCCGGTACGAGTGTACCGTACCGTGACCTAAAAATCCGAGTGAACCGCGGTCTTTTTAAATATTGTCTAACATATATTCCTATTGGTCATTAATAACGAATTTTAAATCAAAATCTCATTTCAAGACGACGAAGAACACAAGTTAATCAAATTAACACAAATTAAATAAATTAGTCGTGATAATCAGTTACTATATGCCATTCGTATATGTGTGTGTATATCATATTAATTTTCTGTAGTAATCCTAAATTATTATGTAACAAACTGCCATGTACACCGGGTATATTAATCCTTTGTTTGATGACGAACATGTGTTTGTAATTTTGAATTGAAACTGATGTAAACAGTTTAATTTATGTGTCGGCATTTTTTTACAGTTTGTCGATGGTTGATAGCCTAATAATACAATGTCATAATTGCTATGTCTCATCGTGTAATCATAGACTCTTCTTTAATTTAATTGTTACTTTAAAGAATTTTTAAAACAAGTGTGACCTAGTTTTTCATTGTTGACTCTATACGCTAAATTATTGGCAGGTTTTGAAAAGACACAAAATCGACGATCGCAGGAAATCAATTTTTTTAGACTAACGTAAAATTAACTATGACTCCCGTTATTTTATCATTTTATTTTTAGAAAATTCAAACATTACTTTTTTTCCATTCGTATTAATTTTTTCCGTTCGTATTTTTCTGGAAAAAAAAACCAAACAAACTATTTTTCAACGAATTTTCGTATTTTACCGATGCAAGTGTAATCAAAATGTCGTTTGCTTATCGTGAAAGGAATAAAAGCGTTATGTTGTGTATTGGATAAAAATGCGTTGGTGGTTTTAAGACGTGCAATTGTACGATTAATGCGTACAATTTAAAATCACGCTCATTTTCGGCACATACGCCCAAAACTCCCAACAAGTGAATCTTATTAAATTATAAACAAAACTTTAAATTCAACAAAAGTAATTGTCAAAACAAACTTCATTGTCATCATTTTACAACTTACTTATGTCTTATTTAATTATATTTTTCGTAAAAATGAATCCTTATGGTCATATGGATGTAATCTAAATGTAATATATTTTCGCGACCCACGCTATTGCATATTAAATTGAAACATTTTTAAATTTACGTAAGTAATGTAAAAAGCTTATTAATTGTTCTTCATAATATAACAAAAATGCTTCAGGAACCAACAAATTCAAACAAAAGCCACTGTTTTCGGGCACACGAAGTTGAAACAAATCTTCAAACAACAGACTTTTTTTTGTCGATATTGACATTTGTAATGGTAAAATTGTATGCATATTCATGTAATTTATGAATTCAATTAAAAATTCTTATGATGCTATCATAGCTACACTGTATTTATCAAAACTATTGTATCATAATGGTAATCATTGACAAACAGTTAAGATAACTAACACCTGTTAGTATGCATGACTTTATGAAAATGTTCAGTTTGTTGTTTAATGAGTATTTCAAATAGGCAAAGAACAGAAAAGATGTTTGTATAAACTTGTTAGCAAATTAAAATACTGTTATGGTTACTTGTTGATTTATTAAACACAATTATACAAAAGAATCTTTATTATAAATAACATTACCAAATTGAACCTAGGTACGTATTGTGAACCTTAACTGCTGTACCTAGGTACGTACCGTACCGCGACTTGGCTCAAGGTACGCAGCCCTAGCAGCAATGGCAGCACCAACCAGGACATCTGGACATCTTCTAGTTATACAAGACTTCTTTGGTTACAAAATTGTCTTTAGTGTTCTGTTTATTTTGCTTAATTATTTCTGACAATGGTCTATTTGGCAGGAGGTCAGCACTAAATAGGTCATTCAAAGTCAATTTTTCTTTGTGCACTTAAATTTAGTGAACGATTAACCAAAAGCCATGTCTGCAAAATAGATGCAGTTTGGATGTTGTCTTAATTTCTCAGATACTTTATTTAGCATAAATGTAATCAGATGACTAAAATAAGGTAACAACTGTAATTCTTGTACAGAGTTCTTTTGATTTTAGCCCATGTAGTGGGAATGTTCATTTGAAAACAGAATTATCTTGTACAATATATCAGGCTCTGCCATAATTCTGCTTTGCCTGACATACTTTTACCTGTTAAAGTACAACTGGGAACCAGTCATTCTATGCATTGACACAGTTGGGACTAGTGAAATTTGAAAATTACTTCTTATGTATAATGATGGGCTAGTTAATATATTTGCCCATTATAATAATATAAATAATAATGATAATAATAATAATACATGTAAAAACATTATTCCTGCCAGGATTTGAATTAATCTAAGGTATTGACTGTAAAACTCTCAGATTGAAACCTATGTAAAAATTTGTAGGTGAACTTCATTACCTAATTATGATATAATATTAAAGTAAATATGTGACTAACAATGAATCTGTGTTTAGGTGGAATTTTGACCCTCTCCACAAAAACCCTATTACAATTTATATTAAATAATAATATACTTTATTTGAAAAAAATCTATTAATAATTAGCAGGATATCTTCAAGTAGCAATGTACAATGTAAAATAGTGATGGTTATTTTTACCAACTAGACAGTAATGCTATGTTATATTTATTTACACCCTTATTGCCTTACAAATATTTACAATTATGATTAAATTATTTCTCTTTGGCTACCAGTTGGTAATATATGAATTTATATATAAGCTTGTATCAAATCTTATACTTAACCTTTTGATATCTCAATAATATATAACTGTATGGTAAATCACAGGGCTTTATGAGAATTTATAGTACAGTAAAGTTCTTCTATATAAAGTCATTCAAAACAACCTAGGTTATTGAAAACTCATGTGATTTTTATGATTTTTCTGCCAAAATGCTTTAATTTGTGATGAAAAATGTCCATTTGAATAAAAGTATACATCTACAACACTAAACCCTCACACAAGAGGACCCACGACTACTCACCTGAGAACTATAGAACATAAGGTCATCTGACACAATATTTTTAACACCTTCAAATTCAGTAGTATGTAAACTGTGACCCTAGGGCTGGAATTATTTTTTCAAACTTTGTAGTGGGCTTTTAAATAGTGCTACATGGCAAATTTAGGATGCACACTAATTCATGCACCCACTAATGCCATATAGACCCCCACAATAGCTCACATCAATTTGGATACCTAGTGCTCAAGTGAGCTAAAATGTACTAGTTTTTGTTTCCTCTTGTAAAACTGTTAAAAATTGGAGTCACAACAGTTTTCTATTAAGTTCTCTATATATGACTGTATATTTGATAGATTGTTCTTATGTGTACAGTAGAATGTAATGTTATCATTATATTATTATCAAAATAACATTGTATATTCTATGGGTCTACTTTCTGTTAATACCTTGTCTGGTTCACTTACAGTTCATTCTTGTTCTTACATTGTGTCAAACTTTTCTTTTATTTGCTTAAAAGTCTTGATAATTTGTTTCCAATTAAGAATAATTCTGATTCAGTAAAGTTCCTCTAAAAAGGTTTAGTTAATGCAAAACCATGCAATTTTTGACAAGTTTTAAGTCTCATATGCTTTTTTTTAAAATTTGTTTTTTTCGTATTCAACACATATTAAGGTCATATATATGACTGGAAGCTCTTCCTATTATAGGTTTCCTTGACACTTTTCTATCACCAGTATTAACCTACCCTACCACGAGGCCGACAACTCATGTATAGGGTAAGACCTACCGCCACAGGGCTCAAACCCTGGATCTTCGGATTCAAAGTCAGACATGCTAACTACTACGCCACAGCCACAGTCCCATATGCTTAATTGAAGAAGAAAAATTCCTTTATTAAGATTGTTCTGCTAATAAGACCATTGATTTTGATGGTTCCAATTGTAAATAGTTAAACTTTACTATACATTAGAGAACTGACAGATTACTCTTGGTTAGTAGAACTACAAATCAATCCAGGGTGTTGGTTCCATTCCCAGGTGCAACCTGTATTATGCTTACCTTCTTGGAGCATAATGAGTCTTTTCTATAGCCAATCTCACCTGTATCAAGTAGGGTACCGTAATCAGTGAGAGGATGTGCATGCTAGTACAAGGTTCAAAACATAGATTCAGAGATTTTCACAAATCTAAGACTGTTAGTTGACTGACCACCACAATTTATGAGTTTAAAAAATTTTGTAAGCCTTCTTTAAATTTTAATAAAATGTAGGAAAGTTCCAATAAAGTATCTGCATTGTCTCTAGTGCAGTGAATAATGACTTGGTATCTAATGGCATCTAGGCATCTCTAGAAATTCTATTAAAGGGAATACTTTGACTTTAGCTTAGCCATTGTCTATAGTGAAGATTCTCTAACATTATTACTCTTTCTAGTCTGTTTCATTATAAATTTCTGTGAAATTTCTGGCTAGTGTTAAATGTTTAACTGTATCTGACTTTAGATATTAAACTATTTATCTTCTTTCAAAATGTAGTTTTAATAATTTGTTGGCTTTTTGTTGAAATGCTCTTCCAGACTCCAGTTAAAAAGCCACTTGTTTCTTAACTACTATGATCACTAAATTGATCACTAATCCCTATTGGCTATAGTACGCATTTTTTTTTTATATGTGAAGGGCTTTTGAACATACATGTTTATTCAATATGAAAAGAGCACTTTACAAATATGGAATATTTTAATAATAATAATAATAATAATAATAATGATGATGCTAATGGTGATGGTGGCAATGATGATGATAATGATGATGATAATGATGATGATAATAATGATGATAATAATGATTATAATTATCATAATAATAATAATTATGATAATAATAATGATAATAGTTTGGATATTTTCTTTATTTTACAGAATCCTTACGATAGTTTTATGAGGAAACATCTTCAGCATTATGGATATTATACAGGTAAGAGTTTTAGTTAATAATGATTCTTCTTAATTTAGTTCTCATAATCACCAGTGAAATGTTGGATGGGACTCAAACTTGGTTCTTATGACATCAGCCCTAAGCAATGGTTACATTTTGTTTGAAATACATTGATGATATGTTGTTCATTCTTGAGAGTAAGTAGTCTATGAATTAAATGTATATAAAATACATTTTAATTTTATACTGTTACAGTGAAAACTTATAACTTTTAAGTCTTAAAGATATTAATAGCGAAAATGTTCACTTCTCCATTTCCTTGAATTCAATTATTATCATATTGATTGCAACAAATGCCTACCCTGTAACATTATGTAACATTTGTTTCACCATTTTAAAAAAAGTGCACATGTTTAAGAATCAGTGGTAGGAGGGAGAATGGCTGTAAAAATTGTTTCATGACTAAACTCCACAAAAGTTTGTTCAATTAAAATTACATTAAAGGGAATTACAAAAGCTGTTGTTGTGCAGAGAATTTGATTCATAGAGGGCCACTCTGTAGAGGTTATACTGAGGTATATTTTTGACATGTCATAGCAATGATGGGTCAACACAAGACTAATCTAACTATATATAGATAAAGAAGGATTTAGACTTGTTTTGCACCTTTCAAATTCCTTTTATTCTGAGTATTACGTTTTTTTAAACTTGAAGTCTTTGTGTCTTAATGTATTTCACCCTAATAATTGGAATTAAAGGGTATTGAATTTTTTGTGTGCTTTATTTACTATTAAAGATGTGTTTAATTGGAATTAAATGGCTTTGAAACTGCTCAAATAAAATATTTATTACATTATAAATGTATAATCTATTGAATGCAATAGACATAAATAGACAATGTCTGTATTATATTCTGTCTGTTATAGTTTTCTCACATATACTTACAATGACATAAAATACCTAACTTAGCTAAAGATGGTGCCATACTGGCAGTATTAAAATATTCATGGTTCTGTTTATAGATTTGCAAACATGTGTGAAATCATATGCAAGTTTTAAATCTTGTTTAAAGAGTTTCTAAATGTTTGAGTTGAAGGAATGCTGAATTTTTGTCTAAAAATTGTACCATGGTTTAATTGACTATTGAGGAGGTTGAGGCTATCTCTATGTTGTATAGATTACTGTCTAATCTATTTTTCTCTTTACTGGTTTGAAAATTACTGAAAATTTACTTTTTTACCTTTAACCTGATAGGGCTGTTACAAGATATTTATTTCATCTCTAATTAACTGAAATTATGCAACTTGGCAAAATTGTGCCTTTTGCGTTGGGGCAGGAAACTGATTTTTAGAACAAAAAAACATTCTTTTACTGTATTCTAGCATTTTTCTTGCATGGAGATAGAGTTGTTTTTTTCCAAGTCGACATAGAATCCTTATGATAAATCTTTTAATATTAAGTCAGTGATTAGACAGAATGTTGATCTTTCTAAAAGAATTAAAATTTACATATCAGTTAGAAAATTATACTATGAGAAATTAGGATCATTTTACAAAGCAATTCAAACAAATTCTGTTTGTATGTAGTCCAAAATAATTAACTTATAATTCATACCAAGTGTCTAAATACCAGAAAAACATGGAACTATTATAGAAGGCCTTTATAATATACAGTGTACACATAATAATATACTTGAAATTATTGATTCAAATTTCAATTGAAAATGTTTAAGTATAGCTATTTACACAGAAAGTTAATAGAGTATTTAAATCATTTTAAAATCACTCGTTATAACGTTTCTATTGATCTCTAGTCTCTATGTATTCATGCGAACACTATTTGGGTCAAGTTTCGTTGTACGAGACTTTTATATTTTTATAATTGAGACTAATTATGAACATTTGAAAACCTGAAAACAAATATTAATTCTATTTCAATTATTGTACTTTTTTCCTTTTTATACATGTTTGTCGAATTGTCTTTGTATAAATAGTGCCTTCCAAAAGTTTTTAAACAGGTGAAATTTTGAGAGGGAAAATGATCATGCAATTTGCAGCTGTAATTTTACTACAATTTAATTTTGTTTAATGTGAAATAGTTTTAATCAGAATGAATAATTTGTTAATGCGTATTTTGAGTTAGCTCTATTTTCTATTTTAAAGGGGAAATGTGAATCAGTTTTATCCTAAAAATACCATTTTTTTGTTTGTTTTTGTTGGGTTTAATGCCATAGCCACACATTGTATAGGTCATATAATGGCGGTAAGTCAACCTACTCACTGTTCCTGGAAAGGCTAAATCTCTACATTGTACTAAGGCCACAACAAATTGATCATATGTTCTATGGATTCGCTCGCACCTTAATTTTGACGGTTTTTACAAAAAAAATTTTTTTATTTCCTCGCTCGCTCATAAAAATTTGGTCAACCCGCTGTATAAAGCAAGTGAATAAAGACTTTTTAATTTTTTTTTCTTCACTCGCTCGCCCCATTTTTTTTCCAGAAAAATCCGTAGAACATATGATCAACTTGTTGTGGCCTAAGCTCATACTTTTGTCAGTGACTGACAACTGCCCTTCATAATTAAAAATCATTGGCAGGAAGGAGAATGGCCGTAAAAATTATTTCATGATCAAGCTCCACAAAAGTATGCCCCTCCTGGGAATGGAACCCACGACTCCTTGATCAGTAGACTTGTGTGCTACCATTTGAGCTAGCTGGGCAGCTAAAAAAAAAGAATTGTCCAATGACTTTTGGAGGGCACTATAAATAGTCTACTTCTTGTAAAACCAAGTTGTAATGCTTGTTCCAGTGCATTGCATTTTTTCAAAATTTAATAAATTAAACATGTTTGTATTTTTTTACAAAAATCATAGAAAACTTTTTTGTGTGAAATTTGATCTAACTTCATAAACTCATAATGCCCATTATTTATGATCATATATAAATGATTTATTTGACTGACTTGTCATAGTAAAACATTAAACCTGATTGACGTCAATGTAAAGTTTTAAGTTTTACATGAAAACAAGCTATATAGAATAATGTAACTACAGGAGCTTTGCTAGGGTCATTGAATTAATTTGTATTTATTACATAAAAGCTGTAACATCATAATACATATACAATATATATATAATTACAACCTAAACGAAATAATATATAGAATCATGTAATTATTGGAGGTCTACTAATGTCATAGAATATATACTAGGACGAAAAAGAAACGCCGGGTACATAAAATATGCAACACATGTCCGGCCGTGTTTCGCAAAACAAGAAGTATCATCGTTAAAAGGGGGTATTTTTTCACATAATCAGCATCGGAAATCGATTGAAACTTCAACAGCTGGTTCCATACAGATGACATTTCATACAAAAATAAATATGATAATCCAATAATACAATTTATCCCTTAAAACAATCATTATAGGTTACCCGGCGTTTCTTTTTCGTCCTAGTATATTTGTATTTACCACACAAAAGAAGTTACATTTATTAATACATACATACATCTTTGTTCCTCTATTATAACCTAAGACATTAATGGTGTTACTCTAAGGCTGAAAAATCTTGAATTTAACAAAAAATGAGATTTGCAAATTTATAATAGCGAGTTTTTATTTCAACTCACAAAATAAAAATATCACTCACATTTTTTCTCTGCAAATTTTAACAGCATACCGGTACATACTGTAGTAGATCTAACTATTCATATATACAGTATAAAAACAACATAGTACTAATATTAAAATCTAAATAGAACAGGAACATGTTTTTGCTGTGAATCTTTAATAATTGGCCTACTATAGCACTTCCTGGCTATTTCATGCTGACTTGAGCCTCATTAGTTTGAACAGAAATATATTTGCGGCAATTTCAACAGTTACCGTCGTAAATTTGTGCCTTAAAATAAAGTGAATTGCAATTTTCAAAATCCATTCACATTTTGCAAATATGCCACCTTAAATTCGAGCCCTGTCATAATATATTATATTAAACGGACATTTTCCTTCTCAAATTAAGCATTAGGGACTTAAATATTGTCTTAAATGGCATGATTTTGCAATAACTGACTTTATAGCGGAATTTAACTTCATTGTAATAATATAACATTGTTAGAGTCTGACTATAGGCATAAAATATTCTGATTTTGTTTGATTTTCTCACAGGTCAATTTTATGGACCAGACAATTTTTACTTCAATGTAAATTGTGAGGTAATTGAGTACATGTGGGCCAAATACTAAAGTCCCTATAAGATATTTTCATTTACGTCAGATAAGAAACTGTGAAGTCATTGAATATAAAAAGATTTAGCATAAGGAATATAACAGTTGTAACTCACTCTTTTTTAAATTGAGTTTTGACCGTTTTGCGCTAAGTCCTTGATGTTTTTAAGACACAATGAACTTGTCAAACCATTTTTACTTGCTACGTTTAAGTTTGACATAGAGCCCATTTCTTAAAAATCGGATTTCTATTATATGATTGCAGTATAATATTCATTTCTTATTATATTCATACACCTATAATAGATGTTGTCATGTAGAATGCTTTCAAACCATTCTTTAGAGTAAAAAGATCACATTTTATACCTATACATAGAAATGTCCTTAGTTGTCCAATTATGTTTATTTAAATAAATGATTTATAGATTTGACAGAAAAGTTCATGAAAGTCAAAGACCAGGATGTAACCTTCAGAAGTGTTATATCAAAACTTGAATTGTATTGGTTACTGACTAAACTTATTATAATAGTTATTGTTATAGGTTAGTCTTATACCATTGAGGTATACTTCATCCTGATTTATTTTGACTACCAATTTTCTCCATTAATAAGGTATATGGAGAAGTTTGGGGCCTTGTTAAAGGGTATGTGAGTACTGGTTATAGACAAGGGTCCAGGAAATCTAGGTTAAGAGCGCTGGAAAGCTGTAAAATAACCTAAAAAATGATGTTGACAAGGCATTAAACCCAGAGTAAACAAATAAATATTGTGTCCTCAAGAAAAAAGCTAAGAATTGATTGGTCTCCGCAAAAATCACCAGAATGTGACCCCTTATAATGCAAGTTAGGAGAACATAGCAGCAGTCTATAATATAGATATGTTTACAAAAATTTATTTTGACTGTCTATTGATATCAATGATTTCTATGTATCCTATTTAAGCCTATATAAAACTTTGTAAACAGTATCACTATCTATGGTTTGTAATATAATGTTAACATTATTATAGTTAAATAAATATAAGAAATCTTCTATACAAATATATCATCTTATCTTAACTCTCATTCTCTCTTCTGTTATATTTGAATGGCTTGGTCGTAGATATTGCAGGCTTATTGCAAAGCGGACGTAACTCACTCTTTTTTTAACTTGAGTTATGGCTGTTTTGCACTAAGCCTGCAATATGTAGACTAAGAATGTGTGACAAAAAGTATTTAATGACAAATTTTAGTTATTTTGAAAAAAACTCCATAACTTTAATGTTATGATTTTCAGTATCAATTTTTAAATTTCTATTTCTTCCAATCTAGTCAATTGTTTATGTTTTTTTCTTCAATAGATGATCTGAAATTACTACAAAGAATAATTCCATGTTGTGTACTTAGCTTATAGAATTTAGATATTCAAATTCTGAAACAGTTTTATAATTGTATTTAGACATTGATGTGTGTTACTAAGCCTATGTTTTGTAATGGCTGACCCTTCTGATTGTTAGGGTATTCTGCTAATTCCCCACATTTGAGGATCACAGTTCTGAGCAGTGTGACAGAGAAACCCCTATCTATCTGATGACAAATGCAGTGTTATAAGTCACTATAGAACATTTTTTCAAGTTATGTTGAGGTGTATCATATTAGAAATACATGAATTGTAAATGTGGCTTTCTTTGTCAGTTTTATTTCCTACCTTTCTAATGACCTGAGCAGTCCCCTTGACAAAGAAGTGACAATTAATTGCATATTGTTTAATTAGCTGTTTAGTACCAAGAACTAATTTATCCTGTGTATGAAGCCAGCAACTTCAATGAATTATCTAAGATAGTTAGTACATTTGTAACATTGTGACAGAGAATTCAACAACAGATATTATCAGATGTCCTGAACTTGTTTTCATAATGCATTTGATAATGACAAATATTTAAGTTATCATTGCTTATCTAAATTGTATTATGATATGTTATTATCTTGGAGAAGAATTTTTTAAGAATTATCCTTTAGTTCCAGTCCTGTTCCAAGATTGTTTCACTGTATTAACTTTTGCTGATTATATATTTGGATTTGGTACATTCTGAGAAATAAATATGTTTACACTAAACTAATAATCTTGCACTCAAATAATAACAAAATTCATAAATAAGTAGATAATTGATTATGTATGCACTGATTTTAAAATAGAGTTAAAGATTTACTAGTTTAGGTGTTTTAATATTCAAGTTTTATCTTTTCTGTTGTATATAAGACACAATCAATAGGTTTTAACCTGATTTTCATTCACCGAACTTTGCCTCTGTAGTTGTGAAAATTTGAATAAAAGGGAGATAATTGTGTAAGTTGATTTTGTCTATCAATTGTGAGATTGGTTGAATTGTCTCCCTTGCTATTGGTTGCTCATAGTGATTTGATAAACTTGTTTATAGTTTCGTAATGTAAAGAAACATGACTGCTGTTTATTTTTTTGTTAATTGCCTAGTACTGGGAGCCATAGATCAGACTTTTGGGACTTATGAATGGTTTATTCAATAAATGAAAAAGATATTGATTACACAAGAATTATTTTAAAAACTGTAAAACCATAAAATATGAATACTCTCATTATTGTAATGTACATTCATTGTACATGGAGATATTTTCATTTATCAACGATCGCATAAAAATGAAGTATTAATTCTTTGTTTCCATTGTGGGTCTTCGAAATAATGAACACACACCAGTTTACTTCCTTTTTAAGTATTAATATCGGAAAGACAAATGTGTATAAAAACAAGATTTATTAAAGCCCAGCTTAGGTATTTCTATGGTTGTACTTTTGTCTTTTATAATTATGATTGATTCAAGTTGGCACTTTAAGACCTTTGTGGATGTATAATTGACCATACTTTTGTCTAGAGGGGACTTGCTTGCCAACTACAATTACTGGTAGGACAAGACTGGTAGATAATTGACCTTGTTTTTTAAATTCATTCTGAATTGATTTAATTTGCTTGACTGACAAGATATACTAAATCATTATTATTTAGTATTGTATTTTAACTGTAAATTTATGGTTCGGTTAAAACAGATTGTTTTATAATCCCGCTGACAAGGTATTGATTCCATGTATAGATGATATGTAGGTTAGCTGTTCATTGTATGTTGAGTGACAGGTCATTATGTCAAGGAACAGATCTGTGAGTACCTGGGTCAGTTGTGCAGTTTACAGCATGCCAGAATTTTAAATTTAGTGTCTTAAAGAGTGTATGGGTTCGAATCTTAAGTGTCTCAAAGAAGGTACCGGCTCCAATTCCATCCAGGGAGGTTATACCCTTCCATGAAAATTTTACAATAGTGAGGGTCAAAGTTTGGTCACAAGAACCCATCATAAGCCCATTGTGCTAATAAAATCGGATAGGGAGTCTTTAATGGGTCCAAGATGTTTGTGATTAAATCTTAGTTGGATTTCTCTACAAAAAAATTGGTTTAATGATTGGTGTGTTAGTGTTTGAGTTGGCTTGTGGGCTTCCTGTGTTGTTAACAATAACATTATTTTTTTATACATTTTAAGTTAAATGTTGATGCTTGTTACAAATGTACAGCTATATTACCTCTGGTCATATTGCTACTGGTATCTATGTATTAATCTTCCTTGGGAGTTTTTTACTCTGTTAATGTGCAGCCAATGAATTGGTGATATAAAATTAAACCACCCTTGCACATGTTTATTTGCATTGACCTTTTACATGTTTTAATTAATCCTAGAGCAATTGAGCTTTTAGTATATTTTTTAAACTCTTTTTAATTTTAAGAATGACAACTGATGTCTAAGTTTAGAATTATTTTCTATGAAGTTTTTGTCTCTTGTACCTTTTTTATAGTTGAATATTAATTATTAATACTCAGCATTTAATTGCTTTTAACTATAATTGAAAATGTACAGTGGCCTCTAAAAGTGCTTGGACATAATGTTGTTTTTTTGAATAATCTGATTCACATTTTTTATGAGAAAAGTCTTTGAGCAAATTTCAGAATCGCCATTGATTAGTTTATCATCATTTGATTCCTACTATTTTACATGAATAAGCTTTAATTGAAGTAAAATTACTTGGTGTACGCATGACCATTTTTTTTTCTCAAAATTTCATTTGCCCAAAAAACATTTAGAAGGCACTGTATATACCAAGGTGTAGGATTAATGTATTTTCTAAAGTCTTTTTTAAATAATAGGGTCTGGTACTCTATATTCAGTCTTTAGATATATCAAAAGTAGATTTCTACACAGATTTGACTGTGTAAACATACTCATACTGTACCATCAAATTATTGGCCAGCCCTGCATGTTAAGCTTTGACAGTTCTATTCTCACATTACCTTTCTTTAAGGCTTATAACTATTCAAGTTTTTACAAGATTTAATTTATTCTAAGATCAAAACTTGCAATTTGTCATTGTATAAAAAAGTTTGTGCAGCTCTTAAATATATTGAATTGAAAGCCGAGGAAAAAACGATAACATTATCTAGTGATTAAGCCTTCATTAATAAAATATGCAGCTTTACTGAGGTGATTATAAGAGGCAGTTTTCTAGATTAATGAATATTTAATGTTTGCTTTATATACTAAGTTTGTTGTATGTAAGGTGCCCTCCAAAAGTTCTTTGACAATTTCAGTTTTGAAAAAAAGTCTATGAGTAATTTTACTCTAATGGAAGCTTATTCATATAACAATTTAGATTGAATCATATATTGATAAACTAATCAATGTGGATTTTGGAATTAGCTCAAATTACTGATTGTTTCTTTTTTGTAGATAAATGTTAATTCATTTTTGTTTCTTCCTGGGCAAATCATAGTGAAATGGTTTATTCCTAAATACAAGATTTGGTCCACAGACTTCAGGAGAACACTGTACATATATAAATATATAGTATATCTACTGGCTTGATAAAAAAACAATTCTATTCAAATACTATAATGGTACAATGTTTAAATTAGCAGAAATTCTTAAACTAAACACTTAATGCTCCATTGATCAGTTATATCGTGCTTAGCGCAAAATGGTGGTAACTCACTCTTTTTTAATTAAGTTATGATCGTTTTGCGCTAAGCCTGTGATATAGTTGTTACATGCTGTGTGTTTTACTATGATTTGTCTCTCGGTCTTTGATTTAATAATTACACGCTGTAATTGATTAATACATGAAATAAATTAATGATATTGAAGTTCTTTTTATAACCCGTGTTTGTACTTAACCCGTGGAAAGACTTTAAATGTGCCGTAAATTTAATACAGTGGAATTTAAAACAAATCAAGGCCTTGGTTTTATTATTTAAATGGAAATGGTTGTGATCGAGTTAAACAATAATTTTGTATACAAAGGATATCTAGAATTAGGAGGAAAAGATTTTGAGGAATTATTTACTTGTTTGCTTACTGCAAGTGAAAATAGTGACATATTTAAAATCACTAAAGAATGAACTTGAAAAATTTAGAGAGAGCTTTTTGTTAAATGTTGGAAGTGAGATTAAATTATAAAATAAGCAGATTAAAGTGGTTATTATTAAGTGTGCTTTTTGTGAATGGTTCATAAAGATTGCGATTATATGGCTCAAGTACCAAATAAGTTCTATTATTCCATTGGTTGACAAATTTAAAAAAACGTAAAAAAATCTATTTATTCGATTGATTTAAAAATTTGAAAAAAAAAGAAAAAATATTCTTGATGTTAAAAGTTGATATATTTGAAATTGACGTTAGAGAAAGAGTTGTGTAAGCTAGGCGTCAAATTACAAATTTGAAAAATTACTATTTAAAGAGACATAAATTTGGCTGATCTTTTGACTTTGTTATGTCAAGTGTGTTGAATTATTTCAAATGGTATTTCTAGTCTATGGAAACTTTATGACATTTTAACGGTCTAGTTTATGATATACTTTGTATACTTTGTGAAGTATTGGTATATTCAACAACCTATTTTATCATGTTTTTATAGACAGACCAAATACTTTTGTTTGAATACTGTATGATTACATTTGAGACTTAAGTACAATACATAGGTTATAAAATACTGACCATTTGATCATAGGATTTAGATAGTGAAAAAAATGAAAAATGTTATTCTGAAACGGTATTTTAAAGAGTGTTATTTCAAAGTTTTTGAAGTGGTCTGATTTCTGTCCATTCATTACACAGTAGATTAAGAAAAGTTAGGCTACACTTTTTGATGTGTGAATCAATCGGAAAGGAGATTAACTTTATAACATGGATTTATGGTCCAAGTTAATTCTAGTGATCAAAATACTGATAGTGTGCTACATTTTCTTCAAATGATTTACATTTCTGACAGAGAGGAATTAGATTTTATCTCTTTGCACATTTTTTTCTGGAGTATGTGAGTTTTACCTTGTTTAATGTCAAATGCAGCAACGAGAATATTTAGTTAACATACCAAATATGGTGAATTCAGGTGGTGGCAAGGAGACAGAGGATTCTGCCAGTATGGACAATGTTCCTAAATTACCACCTCTAGCGTGTGCTCAGTCATATTCTGAGAATCCTTATGAGATTGATCTATCATTTCGTAGTCTGGATATTTTAGCTTTCAAAGAACAACAGAGAAGGCGTAAGTTATTTATATTGTTCGTATTTTCTCAAAACATGAATTAAAATTTCAAAAGAGAAGGTATAACATATACTGTTCATTTTCATAAATCATAAATATTTTTAAAATGACTGCTAAAATATATGTCTTTGAACAATTGTGATATTTCAATAGCATGTATTATGTGCATATAATTATTTAAACCTTTATATTGATATAAAAGAACGTATTACAGTTTTATTTTATGTTCTAAAACTATATTGAGCTCATTTATGTACTGTATATTCTTCTTATTATTGATGCCCATTATATATTGGCAATTTGATGGTCAGCATCAACCAAAGGTACTAACATTACACAGGCTGTCAACCAATTCCTATATTCCTATATTATTCCTATATTTTGGGTTTCATTCCTATATTTTCAAAAGTGTCCTATATTTCCTATATTTATACTATATTTTGTCCATCGTTCCTATATTTTTGTAAATCATTCTAATTTGAACATGTCGAGTAGTGTTGCAAAGGCTGGGAAACTTTCCGGTAATTTTGGAAATTTACCTGGTAATTTTCGGAAACTTTCAAGGGCTGGGAAATTTTGGAAATATTGAAAAAAAATAATTATAAAAGTTATTTGACAAAATTTGATTTTTAAAGAATGCATTTTTATTCACAAGAAAATTATGAAATATGAGGGTTTTCACTGTTGATGTCAGCAGCTGATGTCAGAATCTTACAGTCTACTTATGTTAATCTTCACACTTTAATGATGATGAGGTTGAGACATCTGACATGGAAATTATAGACTAAATATGTTTAATTATTCTACACTTGATTGGCTACAGTTTGAGTTTGTAATATTTTAGTTTATTTACAAAATTGGAGTTACCAATTCTTTTATTCAATGTGATTGTGTTAAATTGCTTTAGTTGTTATCACTATTCATTTTTAATTTTATTTTGCACCATTTTTAGCATAATGCAACAGCAGTGCATAAATGTTGATGTGCTTTGAATGAAATCGAGCAAGACATTATTTTAGAAATCATTTAAATCTTTAAGTTTATGACTTAGTAGTCAAATTATAATCAATCATTAAACAAACTATAGAAGCAATGATTATGGTAGATTTATTTAGACCGGCGGTATATTGGAGTCGTCAGAATCTGATGACCATGGTAGGAGCAGTTCATGATTTCTTTAACTTGCGTCCTCCTTTTTTTATTTACAAATGTTGACAGAGCTAAATTGTAATAATTTTTAGTTTTATAGTACTGCAATAAAAGTTTCTGCTTTTGGGGGCATTTTATTTTGGTAACTGGAATGGGAATGAAGTTTGACATAACTTGTTACAGTAAAAATGTTCAAAGCATTCAATATGACTATTTTGTGTTCTGCATTTCATTTTGCCAACATTCAAACAATATGTCTCCTCATAGACCTTTATCTTAATGTATACTACATATTAAGACTTCATAAATCACTATTGTTTTGTTTTATACAAAAAGAGACAAATTTATACGAATTTCTTAAAATTTCCAATTTTCCCCAATATTTCCCAAAATTCCTGAAAGTTTCCTCGAAAATTTCCCTCATTTGAAAATTCCGGAAATTTTGCAACACTAATGTCGAGTATGTTTAATTGTTTTTTTTTCCATATATATTTGAGTATTTTGTATCTGTTTCCTCTTATACTGCCTATAAGTTGAATATAGTAAGTGCCTATGATGAGTTGATCTGGTAGGTGGCTGTCAAGTGTCAGTATTCAAGTTGCCCTAACCCTTTGCTACTATGCAACTCTGTTTTAAAAAACCCTCTTGAAAAATTTAGAAGAAATGTTCTTTGTTCAAGTTTTCAAAGTGTTCTATTCAACCTAATTTTATTTTGTAGTCAATGTCACTTATTGCCCATTCACTGCAACCTATAAAATACATAGCTAAATTATACTACAAAGTAAAGCAATTGCAAAGGTATTCCAATACCCTACTCTACTTGTAGTTAATTAACGGTTCCACTGGTGTGTTATAGATCTCTAAATCTGTAGGCATGCATCCTTCCACTCATTCATTGTATTTCATCAAAAATATGGTTACATAGTTATTGAAAGGAAATAAATCAATGAACCTGTTTTTTTTTACTGACAGTGCTAGAAATTGTATAGTATGTCCGAAAACATTGTCTAGTATTTTTCTTAAATGATTGTGGGTGACAAATTTTAGCCTTAGGTTCAAAACTAGCCCTGTTAGGGTGTATTTTTTTCTCTCAATGTATAGAGTACATTGTAGTTATTACTTTAGTAAAACAGTCAAAAATATCTCATGTAACCATTAAGTCAAGAACCTCCATATTTGGCATGCATGGAAAGATCATTTTAAGTGACACATTTGATGCCAAAGGTAACCTCTGTTTAGGTGTACTTATTTTCTAAAAGAATTTTTTATAGAAGTCTTAAAAAATATTTTGTAAGTAAATTATATTTAGAACTTTCATGTTAGGCTTGCATCATCTACAATGTTCAAAAAGTGATAGCAGAATTGACAGAATTCACAATCTTAACATAAAACAATTGTTTAAATATTTCTGTATGAAACCATGTGCCCAGAGCTAGTAGAGTTTTTATGTAGCATCATCTTGGGGTGTTCTGGACTACACTGATAATTTAAGCATCTTCCCTTTGGAGTCACTGATAAAAAAGTTGTATGAAATAAGAAAATTGGAAGTCCTCATTTAGTTACTTTGATGAGTAACTGGCATGAATCTTTCATTCAGTTTGCTATGATGTATGATGCATTATCAGTTGATACTCTCTTATCATCAGCTCTGTGGATCAGGAAAGGCTACATCAGCTGCTGTAATAAACGGCAGGTTTCTGCTTGTATCAGATCAAATGATGGAAGAATTTATTTTCTCAAGATAGATTTAAAGCTCATATTCCGGGTACCACAATATTTTCATTTATTATACCCAGTTAGTATATATAAAACCTGTCTTTAAACAATGAAGTCATTAACATAGAGGGATTAGAGACAAAGTAAAATTGTCAAACCATTTAATAAATTTTACCATTTCTTTAAAAGAGTTATTATTTTGTAAAACATGCATTAACTCCAAGATAGTTTGTAGATATTATTTTTTTCATTTAGAGGTACATGTAGTTTGGTCCATGATGCATTTAGTCATTAAAAGTAATACACTGATACTGAAACTTGTATTTATTCAGAACATGTACTTATTCAGTCTTAGTATTTATTCAGAACATGTACTTATTCAGTCTTTGTATTTATTCAGAACATGTACTTATTCAGTCTTTGTATTTATTCAGAACATGTACTTATTCAGTCTTTGTATTTATTCAGAACATGTACTTATTCAGTCTTTGAGCAATGATAGTATGCGTAAAGGGACCTAAATGTATTGGAATAACGCTCAAAAGTTCCTATATTTCTACTTGGTTTTCTCTAAAAGTTCCTATATTTTGAAAATAAAATTCCTATATAAATTCCTATATTTTTATCAGTGGTTGGTTGACAGCCTGCATTACATTTCAAATTAAATGTTGAACAAAAACTAATGTGAAAATGTCACATATTAATTAAAAGAAGTAAAATTCGAATTTTCTGTCCTAATATAAATGCATAACATCTAAGAAATTCTTGCTACACTAATTGATTTTTAATATAATACTTGCTTCAGCCAAGTGTAAGAGGGAACTTTCTGTATTAATACTACTAGCCAGTAGCCTGTTCAATTACCCTGAACGTTCCAAAACGTTCCGTAATGATACATTCGAAACTCCTCGGCCATTCGCTGCGAATAATCTAGGACATATTTCGAAGCTATTTTGATACTACTGGTGTTGAAGTAAACAAATATATGATCGTTTAGGCAATGAGTGATGTTACGTTTTTAGTCCATAAATTTTGAAACATCACTTATTGCCTTAATGATCGTATATTTGTTTATTAGATTAGATTATTCGCAGCAAATGGCTGAGGAGTTCCGAATGTATCGTTACAGAACATTTTGGAACGTTTAGGGTAATTGAACAGGCTACAGTACTGTATAAAAGTTCAACACTGTTCCAGAATGTATACAGATCGTTTGGGTTTGACTAATTTCCTGGTACCTCACAGCTGATGATCGAATTGTTTCTTGGAGAAAACGTGTGGAGTTGTTTTAAGTAATTTTATTTGTAACTTGAACTGTAGATTTTATATTGTTCTTCTTTAGATGTAAGTTTTTTGTCAAACAAAATTAACGTATTTCTTGTACTTATTTAAAATTACCTTTACAAAACCTTATCAATTATCGTGGAATGTAAATAGTCAAAGTTTGTTCTGTACTGTACTTCTTAGTGCACTTATATAAATCATACACTACTTTAGTCAATGTAAATTATCACAGAACAGTGTTGTCAAGTACTGTTTGACTTTCAATTGACATCAGATTGTGACACTCCAATGTTTTAGTTTCTTCTGATATGTTTTTCCTAAAACAAATACAACCTGTTGCCTCCCAGCTAGCTCAGTCGGTAGGGCATTTTATGGCCATTCTCCATCCTACTACTGATTCTTATATATGTAGGGCAAATGTCAGTCATTGGCAAAGATAAAGTAAAGAAGAGCCATGTTTGTTTGTTTTTGTTTTTGTTAGGTTTAACGCCGTAGCAACACAATGTTTAGGTCATATAACGGCGGTCAGTCAACCTATACTCACTCCTCCTGGAAAGGCTAAATCTCCGGATTTAGCTGTTAACCAACTACTCAGCGCGTACATTCGTCAGTGACTGACAACTGCCCTACATAATTAAAAATCATTGGTGGGAGGGAAAATGGCCATAGAAATAATTTCATGACCGAGCTCCACAAAAGTATGCCCGCCCGGGAATCAAACCCACAACCCCTCATTCAGTCGATTTTCGTGCTACCAACTGAGCTAGCCAGGCGGCTAAGAGCCATGAGTAGGGATGATTTATTTAACCAGTAAATTGGACAATAACTGGTTATACAATTATGACCATATTTTGATCATTACAATTTGTAATTAATTTTAATTCCTTTAGATTTACATAGAGTTGTTGGTGATTTAAATCTTTGTCAGGATTGACCTAAATACTGTGTGACTTGAAAGTAGGTCAATTGGCCATATTAGCTCAAACTAAAATTTCTCCTCTTTTGTTTTGTTTTAAAATATTCAGACCAACAATGGGTCTATTTAATCTTCAAAGAACCTTTCATATACTAATCAGTTTTAAACATACCGGTTGGATCAATATCTTGTTGTTTAAAACTAATGTTTGACTATTTACTTATATAGTTAGTATATTAAACTAATGTTTCATACATACATACAAACTCTAAGAGCAAATATTTAAGTACTATGGAACCCCAATACAATAGCCAACTTATAATGGGTATGCTGGATTTATTTCTTATTTTAGAAGAAATTGTTGTTTGAAGGTCATTCTCACCTAGGTAGACTGACACAATGCAATTGTGTCTAAAATATGTAGTTCTGGTTGGGACATGGCTGTTGAGAGATGGCTGTTAATGAGTAGTAGCTATTGTTGTAAAGTGACTGTTGTTGAAAGATGGCTCAGTTGTTGAGAGGTGATTGTTGTTGAGAGGTGACCGTTGTTGAGAGGTAACTGTTGTTGAGTGGTGACTGTTGTTGCGAGGTAACTGTTGTTGAGTGGTGACTGTTGTTGAGAGGCGACTGTTGTTGAGTGGTAGCTATTGTTGTAAAGTGACTGTTGTTGACAGGTGACTGTTGTTGAGTGGTAGCTATTGTTGTAAAGTGACTGTTGTTGAGAGATGACTGTTGTTGAGTGGTGACTGTTGGTGAGTGATGAATGTTGTTGAGTGGTAACTATTGTCCTAAAGCAACTGTTGTTGAGATGTGACTATTGTTGAGTGGTAACTATTGTCATAATATGACTGTTGTTGTTGAGTGGTGACTTTTGATGAGAAGTGACTGTTGATGAGTGATGAATGTTGATGAGTGATGACTTTTGATGTGTGGTGACTAATTTTGAATGCTGTTTAGAGGTGGATTTTGTTGTTAAAAGGCAGTTGTTGAGTGGTGGCTGGTGTTGAGAAGTGGCTAGTTTTCAATGTTGACTTTTGTTTAGCGATATCCATTGTTAAGTGATGACTGTTTTTTTAAAATGTTAATTGTTGCTGAGTGATGGTCTTAATTGTGTGACAGTAATTGTTAAGAAATATATGTTTTTGAGAGGTGACTTTTGTTGTGAGATTGTTATTGTTGACTTGTTATAGGCATGATTTAGAGATGAAAAGTGGCTGTTGTTGGGAGATTACTTATTTTACATTGAGAAATGGTTAGTTTTGAGTGTTGACAGTTGATGAAAATTGACTGTAATCATGAGGTGGCTATGAAGACATGTTTTACTGTATGTTAACAATTTTATGTTTACTTTCAATCTTTCACACTTTAAACATTTGATTAGATTTTATATTGATATGTATGATTATATTGATTCCAGTGTACTTAAAGATGTCAATGAACACTTCTGTATTATTTACTTGTAAAATTGAAAATCTGCCATCAGTCAGCACTTGGTTATAGTGCATACATTTATATAACTTGCACTTGTATATAAAATCTTGATTAAAGTACATGTAAATGTTGCCATGCAGCCAACATCTAATGAGCCTAACTAGCAGAACAGAACAGAACTGCCTTAAAATAAATTTACTTGAGTACTAGCCCAACTTATTATGTTATATAGTTAATGGTAAAATTATCAACTAGCCTGACTATATAATAATAAGTAAATTTAACTAGCCAGAATGAATTTTCAATAATCCTTGGCTGAAGGCTAATGGGTTAGGGTGATGACTGTAGTTCTGAAAATTGCATATAAAATGGTAACTATTATCTTTTGACCTTACACTAATATAGGCATGAGGCACACTTGTATAGCATTAGGCTGACAATCTTTTAATTGCCCTTCATTCATGTACATGCAATTAAATTATTTAAAACCCATGCATGCACCTTGCACTTCATTGAGCAAGAAAGCAGTTTGGCTGGTGATAATTTTATGTTGCAAGTTGCCTCTCTATTAAATTAAGTCTAATTAAAGCGTATTCTATTAAGCCATTTATAGGTTACTCTTAACCAGTAGAGGACTCAATCATTGTAAATGTTTAATTATAATGTATTAAGATAAGAAATTTCTCTTGAATGGTTTTAATTATAGGCTAATGGTCAATGACTGTTTAGTATATACATTAGTTTAGATGGAATTGTAATTGGGTAAATTTCTGATAAGCCATTTTTTTAAAAAAGAGATTGCACCCAATGCTTTGATCCCCAATCAAATGATCACTTCAATTTCATGCATAGTTTATGAATTATTCATTTAAGTTCATGAATAGTTCACAAGATGTTCTTAAATATTAAAAATAATTTTAGACCATGAACTTAAGTTTATGATCCCTTATAGCTAAGGGTAATAAATGCTGTCTATATAATGATTGTATGATGTGTATGATGACAGTAGAGACCTTATGACATTTAAATTGTAAGTAACAACTCTTTGAAAATCTGAGGGAAAATACTGTCTCCACAGATAAATTTATATGAAGCATAAAAACTGAGGATATAGGATTGTGTTAAATGAGTAAATACACAGTAGTTTCCCCTGATTTTAGAAATGGAACTTCAAAGTAACATTTTTAAATGATCTCAATACCCTGTTAGTTCTGTGTGCAACCATCAACAGGTTTGTTATTTAAGTATTTTGCTGTAACAGCAGACTTCATGCTATTGAATAAATAAGCACAATCCCTACTTTTGATTTTAAACGGCTGCATTCTATTTCATGCAATTTATCTTTTCAAGGATAAATAAAACCAACTCCTGCTCATTGTTTACAAAAGAGAAAAAACTAAAACTAATTTCATAAATAAGTCATCATTAGTTCTGCAAAAGTTATGTAAAAGTTAAACTTAAAGAAAAAAGCAGTTATTGAAAAAAACCTGGCAGTTCTTGAATAAGTTCATGACCATATTAAGAATCTATATGTTCTTGTTTAGTTCATGAACATATTAAGGATCAGAATGTTCTTGTTTCATCTATGAACATTTCAAGAACTGGTTTTGAAAAATTAACATGAAAGTTCATGTCATGAACTATGATAAAGAAATATTTAAATACTGTTCATGAACTATTCATGAATAAAGCATCATATTGCAGGGAAGTTACACAATGTCAGAAGCCATTAAGTTGAGTGCATCGGTCACCATTCTACTACAAGTTTTTCACTGTGATTACGATAGGTAAATACAAAACTTGTCTACAGTCCTCTTTATTTATGTGTAATTAATCTATACTTGCACTGACCCAACTATTATTATATATTTTAGTTCCCCTACAATGATGTTAATGTTTGCCTACATCTAAATTTGATCCTTAATAGAAATCTAATTTCTATTTTATTTGTTGTAATAAAAGAATACATATAATATGTGAGATGCTATTAAAGGCTATTTTATTTTTTAAATTTATATGGGAATCTCATAGTACACTCTTTAAATTACTTAATACAACCTTTCAACTACAATACTCAGAATACACGTTTTCAATTACCTTAATATATTCATCTAAATGACAATGTCTCAATTCAATGTTTTATAATTGATTGAATAATACTCTAAAGCTGTATTAATTGTTTGTCTGTATAATAGACTCAATGTAAGAATTATTAAAATTTGTATTTGAATATATCACGGCTTCCACTTTCTTATTTTAGAATATAATTATGCTCTTAATATCAACATTGAAAGTCAAATAAAAGAGTTTGTCTAACGCTATTTGACACTCTGGAGAAAACATTCAAAAACTTATATAACTTAAATGTAGACTGTACACTAAATCAGTGATTCTTTCTGCATTGTATAGAGATATTTAGTAGTTTTATTATAAATACATGGAATAACATGGCAATATTTAAGTGTCTACACTTGTTTTAAGTAATGAGAGAATATTTAACACAAATCTTTACTTAAATGTGATCACTGGAATATATTTTTTTATCATCAATCATTAACAGCACTTCTAATGATGTCATGGAGGTTGTCTTCATAACTTTCAATGTATTATTCCCATGAAGAGAAATTTTGGACTTAAAATGGCTTGAAAATTTCCTTCCTTTGGTGGACGTTTTGTCTTTGAAGTTATGCTTTGAATTCATTTCTTGAAAATCTTGCTTATTGAAGACAATATTTGATAATATGGTGCTTGCAATGGTGACTATGCGTTGCTGTTGTTTGATATCTTAGTTAAATCAAAACTTGTGTTTGGCAATCAGTTGTTTGATATTAAAGCATATTTAAAGCAAAACTGGTGTTTGTCAGTCACTTATATATGATATTCATGGATATGTGTTATGTTAAGGATAACCAATGACTATTGATGTTAACTATGTTGTCATCTGGGTTTCTTGATACATTGGCCTTCAGAGAAGCTCGTAGATACCGTGAACATAGATTACAAAGGATTAGAGCTAAAACTACGTCTGATAGGACTTCAAGACATAAGAGAAGTTCTCCATATTATACTTGTAAGTTGGAAGGTGTAAAGAAACTTTATACTTTGAGGGTCTTTGAATAGTTTTGTCTCTGATTTCAAACTCCTTGCCACATTTTCAGTTGTTATAAGACATGTTTTATACTTTTGTGTGGATTGATGTTTTTATTTTTTAGTTTGAAGAAATCATCTATTAGACTGATTTAGATTTTATAGCTTTTTATGCCCCTCTTTCACAACTCATACAATATAATTTGATTTGGCAAAATAATCTCTCAATTTTATTTGAAAGAAAACAATGTTATACCACTGTCAAAGATTGTCCAATTTGGAATTTCTAATTGTTAATTTGCTCTTTAGTTTAATATTGTACTTGTGATCAAATAAAAAACAAGCCTATTCAGATCTTATATATTAAAGGTCAATTTCAGTCACACTCCTATCAGAATAAAGAGTGTATAATTATAACTGATTTATTTTTTATTTCTAGAAAATTCTTTGAGCTTGTGTCGACACTCTAGTTCATTTATGTATTTTCTGAAGAAAAAAACATCTCATAAATTGTACAAATCAATTACCAAACAGTTAATTGACAATTTGTATTTAATGAGTTCTTCTGATGTTAAGTAATATTGTCAATTACATAAGGTTGTTAATTATACATATTATTTGTTTACACTTAATATAAAGTAATAAGATTATGAACTTTGATAGACTATCATAGTATAAGACGGTGCATAATGTAGTCCAAACGGTAAAGCACAAAAATATGCTACATTCTTCTTTATTTGCATGATTTTGGAATAGTCTTGTACTGACCCATTGAATCAGGTGTAATATTCTTAAATTATAAACAGTACCATTGTATAATAATAGTCTGTATAATACATTGATTAGATATGATCAAAATTTGAATTATATAGTTATATACTTCACGTTTGTGCATACTAATTAATAAAACTGTCCAATATTTAAATGCCTAAATGATACTTTTTAGTTGGACTATTTTGAAAATATCTTAATAGTTGGGCTAAAACTAAGTTCTTACTTTGTGACAGTGTAAGTGTAAACACTTCTCAAGTAAGAATTAGATGCAAAGGGAATCACTTGAAACTTAATAGCAAGTGTCTAAAGGATTACCATTGTGGAGGTCAAATGTTAATACAACTCTTGCAGATTTTTTACTGGATTATGTCTCTTTTATACCCAGCAATTTTCTGCACGCAATCAATGCAAGTGTCCTCTTAAAATGTAGTTTGTTTAAAAATTAATTGTTAAAATTAAAATAACTGCCAAAATTGAAGTTAAACACTAACTTTTATTGCATCACTTCAGACAGGTACATGTATAAACTCCGGTATATGGAACGGCGCGATGGGTATACAGTCTTGTGTTCAGTATGGACCTTGTGAATTTTGCGATTACGAAACCATTGTCAGTCAGTTTCCTGGTTAGAGTTAATTTACTAATTCACAAAATATCATATAAGAACTGTGATTTAAACAGTGACTGAAATTCATGTTATGCAGTTGTTAGGAAATAGTAGCAAGAGTATTCTTACTTTCTTTTTGTACTTTGTAACAATTAACAAGACATTTTATTTATATGAAAAATCACTGGCAACATCTATAACTTTTGGTACCTAACTGTTTTAGTCAATATACAAATAGGTGGGTTCGCTATTAAAACCGACTCGCTATTAGCACCACTTTCTGTAAGACCGCCAGGTGGTCTTATTAGCGGAACTTTACTGTATTAAAGAAATGCATTTTCCATTCTATGCACTTGGCAGTTAAATATAAATCAATTAAAAATGCCGTTGATAAAGAATAAAGGTTTTAATTGATTTAAAATACCACCTCACAGAAAGTAAAGATTTTTGAGATGTGATTTTCTTTTATTCTTATTTGTGTCATTAATAAATGAATAAAACATATTGATAAAGGTGGATGAATAGTTTAAATAATTAATTAATACTTTCTTACTTATATCACTCAGTCAGACATGAGTACCTTAAACAAACCGGAATTTTCAATACCTGAATTGTTAGGTTCTTTTTTTCTATCATCAATTTAAAGTCAGACCAACCTGATATTTTGCTCTGAAATGCTGTAATTTGATGAGTTAACTCAAAAACTCAAGTCTGGTGACAATTATGTAAAGAATTATGAAGACTTAGGGCTAGGGGGTTTAGTCAATGACTCGTTTTGGCATTTTCTTTTTTGTGTATACATGTATTTACAAATTCTTGGCTAAACTATTAGTGTGGAATATTTAATATTTTTTATTGCAGTTCAAGTTTAATGTTTGCCACTGTACAGTGTGTTGATATTTCAATACTAATTTCATGTAAAACAAATATTAGCATTTACATTTGTGTGCTTTTATTTCAAATTGATCTGCAGATTAGTTGGGATATTGCATACATTGATGAAATTTTATTTTATTCTTTGTAAGATATTGTATGCACTTGGGCTTATATAAATACAAATGTACATGTAATGATTAAAGTATAGGTGTTTTGTACATAGTATATTAACTACTAGAGGTGCATTCATTATCAATCTGATTTAAAACCGATCTAAAATTTAGATCTGGCCTTTTTCAAACGAAGGTCATGTTCAGGCGACCTTTTCTCATCATAATATTCATGACGAAATTGTTATTATACGTAACTTGTTTACATTGTCAACGTCACACAATTTGAAATGAGCCACCCAATTGCAGACCGTGAATAATACCGCTGTTAAATTAGCATGCAAAACTTGGTCTAAAAATAGAAATTACAAAATCAAAGTGCGATTAATGGTGTTTTCGTCTAGATGAAAGCTACACATTGATTGGTCGAAACAAAGTTCATCTCGATGTGACCTTCCACAGAGAAAGTAGAGATCCTGTACGACAACGCTCTACAAGATATCTGTTTACGGAGATTGATTCATTATGACTTGTAGATTTTATTCATGAACAATGATCAGGTGGTTGTCTTCAACTAGGGCCTGTCATGGTTCCCCTACCTCTCTTTTTTATTCAAACTGCAGTATGGGTGCTTGAAAGGTCACATGATTTTGCAAAAACATTGGTGGTTATTGACTTAATAGTGAAACAATTTTTGCATATGGAATGAGCATAAAAGACAGGGATGAGAGAATATGGGTGGGGTGCAGTGCCCTGCTATTCTGCTTTAGAATTAGGGCTGTCATTGATAGAAAATTTTGTATTGATATATCGAAAGGCAAGTATCGGTGATATATTTGTATATTGAGTCAGACATTGGGAGTGTAAATTAGAAGCCACTAGAACTTCATAATGCTCTGATGATGTTATGCATGATGTTTAAAGTTGTTTCAGACATAAAAGAAACTAAAACAAACTGTGTTTTGTTTTTAATACTTAACAGAAAACATGAAAACTCGGAAGTATAAAAAAAACCTTTAGTATTTTAGCTTTAAAAATTGTTAGATTTTATTGATATTTCAAATTGCGAATCGATATCCGGTCGTCTGTCAAGATTTAGTGATACATTGACATCGCAATTTTCCGATGACGGCCCTATTTAGAATAATCTGAAATATCATCAAGTTTCTTGGTTTATATAAGATATATGACCTTGACATTTATCATTAAGACAATACTGAATCAATTAAGACTACACATTATTCATTAAACATTGATTGATAAAATCAGATAATATTCTTAATGACTTTTATTTCTTACTTTGATCTATGTACTATATAAGGTTGCAGTTAACTGAGACTCATGAGATATTGAGACCAAAGGTGTACTTATTATTGTGAAATCTCAATTGTATAAACACTAGGAGGGCTTTATTCAGTTTGGGGAAGGGGCTTGGGGCTTTACTTTATGTAGAACATTTGGGGGAATTTTATCACAGTTCCATAGATAGGGGAACAAAAAATCGAAGGTAAACTCCAAATTTTGGGAAAACTCATGACTTTAAAGAAATTTCAGGAGGGGAAGATAATACTTTGATAAAGTATTATCACAATTTTAATGTAGTTTTAAAGGTTCAATATGATATAACATTTTTTGTTGTCTATTATCTACAGTTTAGACATCTTACCTGAATACACAGCTCTTGGGCATGGATCTTTTTATTACAAAGTGATGAAAGTTTTGGATTTGCAATTTTTTGTTAGATTATATTACATATTGATTATTAGAAACAAAATCTGGTATATAAAGTTAACTTTGAGATTTATTGGTGATATGTGATAGTCCTATCTATATACCGTACATTCTCCATTAAAAGCTCCTTGTCAAATAGATGCCTCTTCCATAATAAATACCTTCCCACAGGTGCCGGACAAAATTTTTCCTTCTATTGTTACAAAGAGAAAAGGGTGGGGGGGGGGGGAATCCCAGGATTGCCTGTAGAAAGCTGGGACCTGGGATCATATTAAACATATACTATAGTAAATCTGGGAAATATGCTTGTGATATGAAATGTTGACAGTTTAAATGACTTTTTATTGTTGATGGATATGATATATATTTGTCTGATTTTTGTGGAGATTATTATGTATAAGGGTGCCGATTTTATCAGTTTATGTTTTATTTATAACAGCCATACTAGATATCTACAATTTGTGCGAAAATAAAGTTTTAACTTTTATTATTATTATTTAAATGTTTTGTGGGGCTTTTTTGAATAAGTTTGATTTGTAGTTATGGAAAAAAGGGGAAAAATACTAAAAACTTGTATCTTTTAATTTAGTTTTGTTTGTTAATAAAAAGCTCTAAATATATTTAAATCTAAATTTTAAATCAACAAAAAGGTCATTACATATAGTATAAAATAAAATGTTAATGTTTAATTGCCTTTCATGTCAATAATCAACACAAATATCATGCGTTTAGCGCAAAACAGTCGTAACTTAATATAAGAAAAGAGTGAGTTACAACCGTTTTGTGCTAAGCCCGCAATACAGTTTATTAGTTTTCTTTATATATAGATGTTCCCCTCCAGAGAAAATGCCACTAATGCCTGTTCTCTGTATATACAAAAAGAAGGAAAATTTTTATCTTGCACCCCTATGCCTCCCCCATTGTTGAAGTGCTACAACTGACATATTTGATGATATAATCTTACCATTTTCTGATACTCATAACAATGGCCCCTTCAGGAAAATGTAAAACCTAGGGACATTTATTAGAGAGTATAAGGTATAAATATTATCATGTTTCAGTATTAATTTGGTGAAAATAAAGATGAGGGAGATCAGTATATCTCATTTATCATTATTAAATTATTCTATGGGATTTATTCTTTCATGATTTGTATAATAACCCTATACTGGTTAAGACAAGGGTTGAAAAGTAGCCAATTTTTCACTTTAACAGACTTCTGTTATTTCAATATGCTCTAGTTTCATTTCTAATTGACCGACAGATATGCAACTTTGCAAAGTTATTCCCTGGATGACTGTCTTTCAGAACAAGCAAGTTGAGCTCCAATCCCAGTTACCATAGCAACATGAATTTCACTAAATTTTAAAGTTAAAAAGTACCAATTTCAAGCCTGTGGCAGCCATTTTGAGAGGGAGGTTCAGGCTTGTAAAACTGTGGGATTGACCAGTTTAGGGTTAAGATATGGGTGCTAAGATGTTCAAATTATAACACAAGACATATCAGAAAGGCAAAAGTACCAAATTAAAAACAACTACAATAGATCTACATTTTTATACTTATCATCAGTTATTATGAAAATAATGTTACAAAGTTTAAATGTCATCATTATCATAAGAATGAGTACATTAGGTAAATATATCAAATTTCTCAATCTCAAACTGTCAAATTGTACATGGAAAGATTGATGTCAAGTATCCTCAGTTGTTTCTGTTGAGACAAATTTTAGACCTGCACTGTTTGTTGCGACCATTAAGTTATGAGTAGTCAACATATTTCTATGTTACTAATATTTGTTTATTTCTATTTCCAGGGCGTAACCAAGGATACAAGAGTAATTTCCAGACTTATGCAGAATGGGAGAAGAACTTTCCATACAATATGTCTGAATCTGAAAGTTCTGAGTCTGAAGACTCGGATTCAGATGACAAAAAAGGTAACCATTCTGTTTTGTTATATACAAGGGAGACAACTCTTAAGACAGCTTTTTAAAAATATCAGATTTGTCTCCAGTGATTGTCAACTTTTATTTGCTGGGGATATTTTGTTTCTGTAAATTTACTATCAATGGGAGATAACTTGGTATGGATTGATACTTGAAAGTTTTATATGCAGATGGTTGAACAAGTTTAACTTTGTGTCGCTTTACCATGGCATTATTGCTGATATATGAATTTAATAATGCCAGTTTTGTTCTGTGTGAAACAAATGCTTGGGTATAAGTATTGGCCCTTAACAAAGCTTTTACAATATTGACTTATCTTTGGAACCCAGGGTATTGTTCGTTTTTTCTCAACTGTAAAAACATGAATAATTTCACGGTGACTTCGTGCACTTTGTCTAACACTCGTGATATTGAAATTGTGTGTAATCATCCACCGTGAAATTATTCAAACTTTGACAGTTGAGAAAAAATGGACAATAACCTGTGTCTGCATTTATGCAATTTAGAAATCTGCCAGAGAAACTTAAATATATCATATAAGCATATACATCGGTACCCTCCAAAAAGTTTGGAGACAATTTCACTTTGTAGGCTCACTAAATAGCTTTTATCTAAAATTTGTTAACTGTTTATTTTAAATGCTTTTAGTTATGGTTTATTTTTTGGTTTTATTATAATTTTATTATAAACTTTAACTGAAGTTACAAAAAATAGCATAACACCTAGAAAATGGAAAAAATACAATTAACATGGTTTTTGAGGCTTTAGGTAGTCAGACGCTGAATCTTAAAAAGTGTTGCATTCATGATATTGAGGGTTTAGTGGAAAACAATTGTATCTCAATTTAAGTAAAGAGTGAGTTACAACTGTTTTGCACTAAACCCATGATATCTGTTTTTATTTATCAAAGACTATACTTAAATATATCAAAATAATGATTCTACAAAAATACCATCAAAATACATTATTGTAGTAAATTTCTATAGTCTCCAAACTTTTAGTGGGTAACTGTATATCAAGTTTTATCTCCAAACTTTTGGTGGGTACTGTACATCAAGTTTTGTCTCTAAACTTTTGGTGGGTACTGTACATCAAGTTTTATCTCCAAACTTTTGGTGGGTACTGTACATCAAGTTTTGTCTCTAAACTTTTAGTGGGTACTGTACATCAAGTTTTGTCTCCAAACTTTTGGTGGGTACTGTACATCAAGTTTGTCTTCAAACTTTTGGTGGGTACTGTACATCAAGTTTGTCTTCAAACTTTTGTTGGGTACTGTACATCAAGTTTTGTCTCTAAACTTTTGGTGGGTACTGTACATCAAGTTTTGTCTCTAAACTTTTGGTGGGTACTGTACATCAAGTTTTGTCTCTACACTTTTGGTGGGTACTGTACATCAAGTTTTATCTCCAAACTTTTGGTGGGTACTGTACATCAAGTTTTATCTCCAAACTTTTGGTGGGTACTGTACATCAAGTTTTGTCTCTAAACTTTTGGTTGGTAACTGTACATCAAGTTTTATCTCCAAACTTTTAGTGGGTACTGTATATCAAGTTTTGTCTCTAAACTTTTGGTGGGTACTGTACATCAAGTTTTGTCTCCAAACTTTTGGTGGGTACTGTATATCAAGTTTTATCTCCAAACTTTTAGTGGGTACTGTATATCAAGTTTTGTCTCTAAACTTTTGGTGGGTACTGTACATCAAGTTTTGTCTCTAAACTTTTGGTGGGTACTGTATATCAAGTTTTGTCTCCAAACTTTTAGTGGGTACTGTACATCAAGTGACTTGCAGCTTTGGAAACCCCTCTTTTATGTTTCATAAGCTCAACAAATAGTAAACATCTTATTGACTACAAAATATTGTCTAAGTTAATTGTTTACTAGTACAAGGGTTATTCACCTTGATTTAGCAGTGGCTTATGTCTTATTGTGAAATCATATTAGCTCTTGAAAGCTGATCATTTTGTATATTCTTGCCCTGCAGAGTTCAGTGTACTGATGGTCACATACACAGTGCCTGACACTTCTAATCTATGCCTGAACTTAAAATGAACAATGAAAAAACAAAACGATGAATTCACAACAATAACATGTTAATTATAATATTTATTTATACCAATGTTTCAGTAAAAAACTTTTCAAGGTTATGAACAAGCAGATTAGAATAAAAAAATTAAAATCTCATGTTTTGAAAAAACGTTTGCTTCAAACAAACTTAAAATATAACCTTATACTGGAACTCAATCCTTTATATCTATTTCAAGTAATTTTACTGTACCATTGACATGTTATTAACTCATTTTATGTCTATTTTTACTTTGATACTGTTACTAGTAATAAAAGCCTGGTAAAATTTTCATTTCAAAAATATGTTGATGTTACATTAAAGGCAAAATAAATTCTCACAAAATTATTGTAAAGCTTTTTTAAAGGTGTTAAAAATAATATTAATAAATAATAATAATGATGATAATAAAACTAGTGATGATGATAATAATAATAAAATTAATGATAATAATATAAAAAATAATGATGATGATAATAATGTTAATAATGATAATGATTATGGTAACAATAATAATGATAATAATAATAAAAATTAATGATAATAATACAAAAGAATAATTATTATGATAATAATGTTAATAATGATAATGAATATTGTAATAATGATGATAGTAATAATAAAAAAATATAATAATAATGATAATGATTATGGTAATAATAATAAAAATGATAATAATAATAATTACTTTATATAATATGGCAACTTGGTTTGGCAAGCTCTGTCTTCCCTAAGAGCCTCCAGGTGGCGCTATATGTATAACAAATTTTCAATGGATCTGTTTGATTTCATAAATATTATATCAAGTACAAGATTGATCGTAGTTTAATGAATATTATTTTGACATTTAGATTTTTATCCTGAGCTTTATTTATCAGATAGCATGGATTATTATTGCTTTAAATATGCAAGTTTGACACATTTCTTAATATTAGATTTTATAGTCGTATATTCTTAATCATATTAATCAATTGATCCTGTTTTTAGTCAGTTACCTTACAAAGGTTTAAATTTGTTAAACCCTATTTAACTTAAGAGCCAAACGACTGAACAAGAAACAATTGATTCTGAAACATTTTGTATTAAAATATTGAACGTTTGTTTAACTAATAACATTACGACGGGGAATTATTCTGTAGTGTAAATTATGTGGTAAAAATTGACTAAAATTGTATAATGAATAAGTAAACTGGTTAAAATGGCCTAGGATACTGTGGGGAGCTTTGTCAATAAATGCTGATACAGTTATTGAAGGAATGGAGCTTGATCAAACAATAGTTTAACATGTATTGTGGTGTAAGGAATACTAATTTTTGTGGACTACTTTTTATACAGTCGGTATTGTCTTTTTCAGTGTGGCATTTATTGGTTATCTTTGAAATGTTTTGTATAAAAATTGTTCTTCTAGCTTTTGACGTTCATTGGATCAATGTTGATTCATTGAATGGTTTGTTTTACCATATTGATAATTGGAATTTTTCGAAAGACTGGTGATAAGCTAAATATAGTGATATATGATCAAGGTGCTACCAATAGGATATCAGGATAAGGATATGAGTCAATGATTAATTTATAAAGTATGATCAACAAATTTTAATCATGATTTTAATTGGAATTTATAATTTTGAAGTTTTATATAGGAAATGATAGTGACTAGTGTTGGTGACTAGTTTGTGCTTAAAAAATCAAGGTTTGAGACGGACTGTATTATAAAAATAGATTAATGGGCTTTGGTTTGATTTAGTATTTCAGTCATTAATTGCCTTTACTCACTAGCCTGAAGTCAGGATTCACAACAATTATTTGGGCTAGTGAGAATTTTTTATTACATATAGTCAAACTAGTTGATAATTATGCCCTTTTCGATATAACATAATAAATTGGGTTAGTGCTCATAGAAAATTAAGGGGATTATAACTCTTTATTCAGTCTAAGAATCATCGTAAAATGTGTTACTGTGAACTTGTTGTTGTGTCATTTTTTACCATAATGTTAATTCAATTTTTTTTGTTCAATGCAAACTACTACATTATCTTGTCACAGAGTATTTCTATCTTAGTATTGAAAGATATAATATTTGGTTATTTTTAAGTCTTGTGTTTTATAGAACAGAACAGAATGTATGTTTTATTTATGTTTTATTGATGGTAGTTTGTATCAATGCTTTCTGAACACCTTAACTTATATTGATTCTAACATAGGAACATGCATTTCAACTATTTTTAATGCGACATTATCTACGTTTTAATACTAAACGATTGCACAGCTGTTATACCTAACCCCCTCAATTACAAAACTTAATCGTCCTTTTTTATATATTTTATATTAGAATTGGAATAACGTTTTCTATATTTTGTTGTAAATTAAAACATAGGCAATTCTTATTTAACTTGGGTACATCAAACTTGTGCAGGTGTTTAATTATGCATCAGAATATAGTCTATAGACAACTGTATGTTATTTCTTAAATAATAAATTATGCTAATGGGAGAACATGATGGCATATGTTTTTGATCTAAATTAATTTATGCAACATTGTTTGTACCCAATATGCTAATTGTATATCAAATTTTAAGATTGATTTGATGTTATACATTGTAGATTTTTTCATCATAAAAATTCTCATTCTGGTGTCTGCATGTAAAGGTAAAGTACTTAGCTGTAAATTAAAAATAATAAACATCTTTTATAAAGATAAATACACAAGATAATTGATTCTTTTAATTATTTCTTGTTGCCTTTGAAAAAATCTGAATACATAGAAAAATATGATAACTTATTCTTTGTGCATACCCATTTACTTATAATGACTTCTTTTTAAACCAAATTTGATGTTAAATATTTTAATAATTGTCTCCAGCTATGTTCAATGGAAGCGCTTTATACTTACATGTATGAGGTAACAATGAATACTGTATAGCACTTTAATTTTACAGTGTCTACATTTCATGTTTTTTATTGGCTTTTAAATATGCAGGGTTAGTGTAACAGAGTTATAATACAGCACTTGTACTCCCTTGTCTTTAAGCTAGCTTTTATCATATGGTGACGTAGTAGAGTGTCTGCTTATGATTCCAGAGGTGGTAGGTTTGAATCTCAGTTCGGACCTTGGATTTTTATCTTGTTACATGTACATTAAGAATTGGTGCATTTAATGTATTAAATCCCATCATTATAGGTATAATGTATATCAATACAGATTTATTGATGATGTTTAGAATTTATATTATCCTTGTTGATTGCGACTATAACAAAATTAAACCCCTGCGAAAATAACCTGTTGTACAATATTAAAAAAAGCCACATCAGGCCCTGATATTATGATTATTAATTTTTAGGGAATTTCGGGTGATCCCATATTGAATTTATTTATCAAGTCACATTTTAGAGTAAGTTTTGAATTTACCAACATCAGAAAATATATATATTTAAATGACTAAATATTGTATTATGGATTGTAGCAGAGCTAGGACATTATCAACTATTGAGGGTTTTATTTTATACCGGACCCTGCAGAGAAAAGGTAATGTAAATATACAAAGCTTGAAATGGATTTTTTTATGTAGCGAAAAAGTCAAATAAATATTGAAACAGGATTTGGTCCAAAACTTAAAGGCTTGGCAAACTATGTTTCGAGTTTCTGTTAATGTTTGTGTAGGGTATACATAGTTTAGAAAATCTAATGTCTCGAGGTCTGATAAGGTACGGGTTACAGAAGGCCTTATGATGTTTTAAATGTGACTTAGTTATGATTTTCATAGTGTAGTTAGAAGCTCTGAAAATCTAATATAAAAATATTGCTATAACTCGATGAATACATTTATATAATAGTTGACTGCGATGTATTAACAAATTATATTTTAACAAATAAAAGTTTTGACGTATTTTCATTACTATTCAAATATTTTTTGTTGCTCAAGTATTTGTAAATATTGTACGATTTAAATGTTATTGTCCAATACAAAAATGATCGTCATCCGTGTAAGTCCCCTCTGGTTTACACATTGAAAAAATAAAATATTTGATTTTGACTTCAGATTTATAATCTATTTAGGCTTTAAAATATCCATGCCATGTTCAGTGAATGCTTCAATTTTAACATGTGTCTCATGATTCTGGTTTTCTAATCAACACTTGATGTTTTTACCAAAAATTATTTACATGGATTTTTTTCAATGGGTAATTTGGTAATTTTCCAATGTATTTTTTAAATTTAATAATCAATGAAATTTGTTTACATCTTTTAAGGTACTAGTTCACATATTTGGTTAAGATTTTTCTAAGTTTTCAAAATACCATTCAGTATCTGTAATTGTGTCAAAAAATTAATTCATAATATTTTAGAACAAACTGATCTTTAGACTTTAAGAAATATATACAATAAAAGTCACAAAAAAGAATGCACTAAAATTGTCTATACTGTGACATACAGGTAGAATTTTATCACTTGACACCCATCATTTGTAGTTGTATATCAATTTGCACTAAAATTTTCATTATCAAATCACTAATTTCTTGATTCAAAAAATTGTTTCCAAACAATTTTGATAGTTTCAGAAAAAGTTGATGTTGAAGTTGAAATCTGTGAATGAGTACCTTAAAATGGATAACATTCATGTTATTTTGTTTTCAAATTCACAATTTGATTTGTCATTCATACCTCTACTTTTCTATGAAATGTCAACGCGTACAAAACCTGTCCTCAGCCATTACTTCTTATTTTTATGCATTTTCTCTTTTTTATCAAATAGCAATTTCAAGCATATCAATTTGGGGTTTTAAATTTCAAAAAGATATATCACTCTAAATGCTCTCAAATTTTTAAATAGAAATAAATTGAATCAGTGATCTAAGGAGTCAAAAATATTTAAGCAACTTTTTAACATATATTTAATGCGATTCATGACATTGCAATACTGAAATCATTATTTTAAATAACTGCACCGAAATATTGATCAAACTGTATAATTATTATTTAATGAGTTTTTATAATCAATTTATCATGGTATTTTTCTTATTACATACATTTCTGTATAATAATGTTGATCATTTATACATGCAGTAAATATAATTTAAACATTTCTAAAAGACTCAGTGCTGTACTAAAGAACCAGGTCTCATACCCTAACTTCTTTTTTGCTATAATTGTGTCAATTTTCCTCAATTGATAATAAAGGTATATGAAGAAGTTGCCAGCCTTGTGGAAGGGTAGGTCACTGTGCTGGTTATAGAAAGGATCCAGAAGAGCTAGGTTAGGTGTGCCGGCCTCAGTGAAATAACCTGAATAATCTTGTTAAATTGTGACTTACTGATTTAAATGCATTCATTTAAATGCTCCATGTACATATGAAACTACAGTATAACCTCTGCTAACGGCACCTCTAACGAGCGGCAACCTCCGACGAGCGGCATATTAGAATTCCCCCCGTCGATTTTGCACTATGATTTACCTCTAATGAACGACACCTCCGCAGAGCGGTAAACGGCCGTTGAGATAAATTCCCATCGTTATTCTTTACCTCTGTACAGCGACACTAAGTCTAGCAAGGTTAATATCAATTATCGATAATTATCTATGACCGGAAGATTTAAACAATAAGCGATACCCTTAATCGTATAATACTACCCTAAAGTGTCATGTTGTTAAATCATTTGACTAACAGGGGTTAATATACAAGTGACATATGGTTTCCATGACACCTACGAACGGATCTAAGATGAGGAGCGCTTTGTTTGGTAGGCCAACGTCATCAAGTATCAGTTGTACATACGTCCAGCTAGTTAACGATACTAAATGAAACTTATTTGTTATTGTACTTATTATTAAAAGCTTCGATGGCATGAATTCAGTTTTAAAGTTATTTGAAGTTTAAGAGTCGAATCAGATAGTTACTCCCGAAAAGACGACGATAATCCATGCTAAATATTATTCGCCATTAGACAGGTATAAAAACAATTATGACGGTAAAAGAAACGATTTCGCAGGTGTATTGCTTTCTTGAGCGTAAAACTAACCATCATGCAAGGAATTTCTAACAGTGATAATGATTAATTTAAAAAAAAATTGTAATCATATTAAAACTTTTTACATTTGTCGATCAGCGCCCGATAATAATTGCATTTACATTACGGAACGGATAACGGCCAGTTTTCCGTACCGAAACGGCCGTTTTTCGTGATCGGTAGAAAAAGTCTACCTCTGCAGAGCGGCACCTCTGCAGAACGGCAGTTTTTTCAAACTCCGCCGAAAGTCGCTCTGCAGAGGTTACACTGTATATACTTTTGTGAAAATAATTACAATTTAGCTCCAATAAATCAACAAGATACAATTTAAGAATAAATGTTTGTTATATTGTAAGGTTATTTCAAATAGCTGTAGCTTTCATTCAGTTTACCATAATATTCAGTTAATTGACAATTAAGTTAGATCAATGTTTAAAGCAATCATTGGTTTCTAATGTTAATATTGTAACAAAAGTTTGAGAAAACTTATGTTTAGAAATATCAATATTTGCAATTAACTGTTTTACAAACATCAAGCTCTAATTGTTATTGTTTTAAAGTTATTATTTCAAAGTTGATTGAGTAATTTGTTATCGATTGGAAGTTAAATCTCTAGGTTTTATTGATTTAATACTCGTTCATTTAAATGTTAAGTATATACCATCAGGGCAAGTTGATATTGGATCAGATCCTAACTGTAGCTTTGCTTATTGGTTAAATCTTGTGTTACATAATGACTCTAACTCTAGGGTTTACCTGAAATCCTAGGAAGACATAAGAAAAGTATTTGCCGAGTGCTAAACTGCTAACTTATAATGTAATTTGTTTGATCAAAGAAACATTATGCTGGACAATGATAAATAATTCTCTCTATGATTAACATCAGAAAATAACATAAACTGTATGACTTGACCAGAATTTTATTATTGTATCTTCAAGCCAGTTTTAATACAAGTCATGCTTCAGTTAAGTTGCAGTAATGTGATATGCTTAAGAAAAAGTAAAGTCAAATGGGATTAATTGGTTTAAAATTCTTGCCCTTAATTAATGAACTACCAGCTTTAATAATAATGTTAGATAAATAAACAGAATACTTTCCAGATTATACATATACAGATCCTTAAGGGAGTGTAATCGAAACTTTTGAAGAAAAAAGACAGGTATTTGGGGTTTTATCATGACTCATGTTTGTAACCGTTAAAGCCTCCATTTGATAAGTTTACATCATCATTTTATTACTATTTTAGAATTTCGATTCAATATGACACATGGGAGCAGCTTCACAATATCAGTCTACGAAATTTGTGTCCGATTGCCCAGTGTAACCTGGACAACCACATTTTAGTGTGGGCAACCATTCATTTCTTTAGGGCAACCAAAATTCTTCAAATGAGATATCTAAGTGCTTGCTCTTAAAATGATCTGTTCTGATAATCACTTTCATATCTTATTTTTTCGACTGCAATATATCTGTTTTAGGGTGCAGACCTAATTTCCATACCTAAATCATAGAAAAGCATTGCATGCAAGTAAACAATTGACCTGTATTTAAACTGTAGATTTTGTCCTTGACTTGTCATAAGTAGAATAATTATCACCTGTGGACATTATCTGCTCATGTAATATTAAGATACATATCAATTTTATGATTTGTCTCATAATGAATAGTTTATTTATAGTGTTTGTACTGGTACTATAAGATTCTTCAACATTGATGCTTTGTACTATATACAACATAATTATGCAATTAGAGATGAACTATTGGTAGCACTCAAGTCTACTGATGAAGGTAGTCATAGGTTCAATTCCCAGACAGGGTATACTTTTGTGAAGCTTGGTCATGAAATAAATTCTAGGGCCATTTTCCTTCCTACCTCTGATTATAAAACATATAGGGCAGTTGACTGACTACTGAACAATTGTGGTGTGAAGAAAACTAAACATTTGAAGACAGTTATATTTTTTTTTAAAACTAAACACTAAGTTTTATATATACTTGAACAATTGCATGACCTAACATGCTATAAGATTATGTTTTTCTAGCAGTAAATGCCAGAATAACTTTTAATAAAAGAAATTACTTTTTTGCTGGACAATTAAGTGTGGTACATTTTAGTATTGAAATTCAGCTATTATAAAATATTTGAATGCCATTTTTTTGCCAAATAATTTACAAGTTTTATGTACACCTTCTATTCCTTAAAAACCTCAATGATGTTATTTGACACTAAGATAAAATATTAAAAGTTTTTTATATTAGAAGAATTTATTTTCCACCATTGTTTACTATGACTTACAAGTATAGATCATTCGGAAGGGTGTAAAGAATATATCTTTATCAAATTGTATTGTGGACATAATGCAACACTGTTCTAACTTATTTATTCCAATAATCTTTTTTTTGTATTTTTGAAAAAAGTCCAGTATATACATCTAAAAAAAAGGTTTCACCAGATTTGAATTTTAGGGGCTAATTGACACTTTGCACTTACTGAGAAAAGTGGTTCTATTCTAATGCAGCATATCAAATTTAATTTAATTTAGGCATCCAGAAAAGTTAGACCAAGTTAGAGCAGTGTTGCATTAATACAATGAATGACTAGTGCGCTAGACTATAGATTATTTCATTGTCTAGATTGACTATGATAAATTCTGTTCAAATATAACTTCTTACGATAACTTGATATATTGTTAACGATTTTACGTTGATTAAGATGATTCTTACTGATTAATATATACGATATTAACGTTAATTGTTATTCAAAGCTACGTGTCATTGTTAACCAATCATATTGAATATAAGAGCATTGTTACGCCTATAATGAGCAGTTTTATCGTTTATAACAAACATTTTATCGTATTAGTTTCATTTCAAAATTTCAAATTTTTTGTCAAACTGTCTGATCTCGAACTCTTTCTGTGTAAGTTATTGAGTTGATTTTCGGATTGGTTTAATTATAATGTATATATATCTTAGTGTTTATATACATTGTAATGTGATATGAAAACCCTCGACAAAAAAATCGTTACTTGATATCGCCATTACTTTTTTGTATTAATTTTGAAACAAGACTAAATGATTTGAAACAGGACATGGTGACTATGAGGCTATGCTTCATTGGACCATATTTTGATAAGACTTAAGATATATCGTACACAATAACAAAATTTTATGTAAATTTACAGTACGTACATAAACATGTAATAGTATTGTAATGTACGATTTGAATGACAGTTGTACTTGTAGGTAACTGGGATACGTTGTGACCAATGTAGGATGAGCACACAATTACCTACTGTAGATCGTTTTGTTAGCTTTAAGCTCGTCTTTTTGAAATCTTTAATCTGCTTTCGAAGATAAACATTTAAAACATTTCTGATTTAATGTGGCAGTTGTGCATTGAACTCAAATGATTAGGAAGAATTTGAAACAAATTAGATGTTTTTTGTGAAAGTAGAAACCTAACAATGAAAATATTTGTTTTGATATTTTTTTATAATTTTAAAATCAACATATTGAAAATGGAATAGTTTTCAATTTGTATGAATTAAAGGTAAAATTTTATCTTGTGTCATGTAAAGTGTACAAAAGCTGCAATTGGATTCCTTTAAAGAATATGGTTTACAAACACTTGGTTTTTGAAGAGATTCGTTTTACGTTTGTAAACTGAAAGGATGATATAGACTATGTTTATTTTCAATTATATAGATGTCAATAAGTGAGAATAAGGCCTGGCTTTGCATGTGGTGTAAATTTATAAAAAGCTTCTGGCACAATTGAGTTTTAAGTAAAGATAGAGAGCTCTTATCAGCTATTAATTTGTTCTTATGTCAGTTATATCCATCTTAATGAATTCTAATGAAATGAGTTTAAGATATAATTGCGTTGTGGGTAAAATGTGAGACGTTTGATTTTATGCTCATTGCTCATGTAGGTGTTGGCTGTGATGGATTTAAAAAGGAGTTTATTTAATTTTTTTTTAAAAATGGGGAATTTATAAATTTGTGATTTGAATGTTTATAGTGATGTGAGGAGTATTTGATTTTGGTTGAACATTGGTGCTATTAGAACTCTGGAATGGAGAAATTAAAATAAGAAATTAAACCAGAAGAAATATATAATTATATTAAGAACGGGCAACTAGATCTCCAAAATGTTCCCATTGACTAAAGCCTCAACACAGTATGATATTAGTGAACGTATGGACACAGAAAATGAGGAAAATGAAGAATACATTTATGTTGATGATCCAAAGGATGGGAACGCAAGTAGTGCTGAAGAAAATGTTGAGAAGGTTAAAGTACAGGAAAACAAGGTTCAGAGGCTCACTAAGTCTGCTGGACCAGCTATGTCTTACATGAGAGCCCAAGCCCGTAAACTAAATAAAGAGAAAGGCAATGAAATAGACTCGGGTAATGTTTCCGATGCTGATTCATGTTTTTCAATACCATGGAGATTAGTGCCTGATAATATTCTGGAAGATTTGGAATTTTATAAAAATGCTGGTAAATAGATTTTTGCACCATTCTTTCTACTAAATGATCTTTTCCAGGTCATACAAAGTTTATGAATTATTCATTTAGGTTCATGAAATCAAGTTCATGAACAGTTTCTTTTACAGTTCATTGACCAATGGTTTATGAATAATTCATTAATTTATCAAGAATAACACAGTGTTTGTTTAGTTCATGAACATTTCATGAACTGTATTTAAGAACTACTTAGGAATGTAAGGGCATGAACTTTTCAAGTTCTATTTTTAAACTGTTTATAAATTGCTTGAATAGTTTATGATTTCACAAACATTATTTTGTAAGGCTTTTATAAGATTTAGAATAAGATTTAAACTAAAGCTGATAGATTGATCAATTATTGACTTGTTATTCTATGAGTTTGACAAGTTGATTGTGCTTATATATTTTTGTTTACAAATATTTATTTGCTTACAGCTAGCTCAATGTTTTATATACTGTCTGTACATGATTATGGTGATATGGGAAATATGTCAATATAATAAGAAAAGCATTTTTTATCATGAAATATTTTTACGATTAAATACATCGTTGATGGTTTCTATAAACAAATTTTATGAAAATATTAAGTGCTGTTCAGTAAAGGGAAAAATAGCAACAAAAACTTCACAATGATGCTATAAAAATGCCAAAAATACATTTGAAGGAAGGGAATTTTGCAACAGCATTTTAAGGGGAAAATATACATTTTGGTTGGGGATTTGGGCCAATAAACATTGCTGTTATTGAAAATATGTTTTTCAAGCATATTTTGAAAGAAAACTTGATCTTGCTCAAATATTGTTCAATTTCTTTCTTTCATACATTGATGTACATTTTATGTGACTTACATGTACTTATAGTCGAGGTCTGATATATCCCATATAAAGAATTTTCACTAGTTGTAAAGTACCTGACATGTCTGTAAAGTCTGTTTACTAAAGCATTTAAATAGTTTAACTTTATCAACATACTGGACATAACTGGCTGATATTGGTCAATATTGTCAAATGTTATCTTTTATAATGTTATCACTGATAACAGTTTTACATATTTATCCCATGTATTGCCATACATAAACTGAATGACTCATCTATTGTAAAAAAAACCCTCCCATTTCTTGTGACATCAGCCCCCCCCCCCTATATCAATGGAACGTTAATTAAGTAAACTGAAGTAAAATGATTGCATTTTATGGTTTTGGCAATGCTTTCTTGGGCATGTTCACCAACTTTACCGCTATTACCTGTGGTCATAGTGCTACTGGTAATGATGATATCATTATTAATTATAATATCAATAATGATAATAAAAAATTAACAATTATAATAATGAAAATGATGATGATGATGATGGTGGTGGTGGTAATGATGATGATGATTTTTGTTTGGCATTGTGTACACAATTACCATAATTACAGCATACTAAGAACATACCTCATCACAGTAAATGGCAATTTGTTATGACAAGTCAGAGCTTTAACCCCAGGGATAGCACAAAAATGGCATCTATCTATCAATCTCCCCTGGGAGTCTTTTACATAAATTATGTGCAATCAACAATTTGACACAACACAATTTTACCAGCCTCCCAGGTATAATTAAAGGTTACATACCACTAAATGGTAACCGAAAGCAAGCATTTACCGGAAGTAGAAAGTGTGACATGGTCCTTATTTATTTTTTGAGAGTGCATGGATACCTCATTTGTGGTGCTTTTTTATATTGAAGAGTATGTATGTCTTTGACAATGCTTTTCCTATGAAAGTATGCAAAAATTCAATGGATCTGGTTAGTTTAGTCGCGAAAACTGGTTAAAAGGGGAGATGACTCTGTACGGCTGGTGAAGAGTTAAAAACCAGGACATTTTCAGGGTAGGAACTTTCAATCGAAATTTATTTTCTTATAAGTAACGTAACTTTTTTTCTAATACTGATCATTTTGAGGGGAATAGATAGATCTTTCAGCCTATGTATGGTTTGGGGTATCTCACACCCCTGGGTCATAGTGTAATTTGTCATTGAAAATGAGACTTTTTATATACAACAAAGAAGGATTTTATTTAGTGGTATGTAACCTATAATAAAGGTATTGATACTAATTAGTGGTTATGATTTATTCTATTATCAGTAATGTATCCAATAGATGTTTACCTTAATTATTTAAAGACATCAATAATATAAGAATCTGATACAGTGCTCTCCAAAAGTTAGTCAACCAATGAAATTTTAAGAAAAGCTGATCGTGCTTACAATAAAAAATTTTACTAAGCTTATTTGTGTAACATAGTACTATGAATGATATGAACCTGATTTACTTATTAATGTTGCTTTTGGGATATGTACAGATGACTCATTGGTTCATGTGTGCAGGAAAACAATGTGTATCAGTTTGTCTTAAAAACAAGATATTGCCCAATTACTTTGGGTGGGCAATGTACAAGAAAGTTCAGTGGGTTTCTATTGCCTATTTCTATCAATGAAATCTCTTAATAAATTGAGATCTATAAAAAGTTCAATAAACATTATTGTTATTGCATCAATACATGAACAATTACCTTTGGTTTATAACATGTTGTCCTTTCTTGAAAACCCTGTGAAGTTAATAGTCTTTGACTCTAGAATTAGCAAGAAGAAGTCAGACTTTTAATTAAGGTATGTCAATCAATGATGTAATAAAATAATGTATCAGGTAATTTAGATCAATATAAGGTCTTATTGCTTTTTTTAGTGTACAAGAACAGTGTTTGTAGGGCAATAAATGGCAGAAATTGGGTATTAAAAATGTACTCTTGGTTTAATGTATATTTCATGTTAGACTTTTTTCTTAAAAGTGCTGAGCAAACCATTTTGATGAAAATCTTTGGAGAAGCCAATTGACTGCTTTATGGTCTATCAATACTTGGTTGTACATGTGATATCAGTGTTTGCTAAAATTATTCCTAGAACTTTAAATAAAGAGTTTTGATAGAGTCTGTGACTAAGTTTTGGCAATGATCATTGGGGAATAGTAACAAAAGGGAACCTTTTCCACACTTATCGATGACTTTAGGTTCTGTAAAGGTCACCAATTTTTATCAAACTTCACTGTCTTAGAATGAAATTTGATAAAAAGTTGATGATAAAATATTTTCTTCAGCCATTCTCCTGGTTTCTACCGTATTATGTAGGTGAGTTGTTAGCAACTGTAAGAGGTACATTGTATGTGCATTAGTACTTGGTTAAAAGCTAAAGGTCCACAGATTTAGGTCTGTTCATTGGGAACTGACTACCTCAATATAAATGAATAATGTGAAAATGCTATGTAACACACAAAACATTAATTTTTTCACTTACTACATGTAGATGAATATATTCTGCTTTTTGATTCATTTGATTGGCTAATTTTGATCTGGAACTGCACTATTGCCAAGTCTGTGTGACTATAAACGCTTATAAACTACTCTTTTCATCTTTGGCCCATGAACAGAAAATATAGCATTAGATGTATTCATTAAGTCAATTTGACAGTGTCTGGTATATGCATACCGCAATTAACATAATTAACAACATGTTTATAGTTTTACAGTTCATAAAACGCCCTACTAAAACAATAGACAATGTAATATGATCTTTAACAATTTGATAGTATTGTTTAAAAATATCTAGTCTTCCAGGTTCCATTGTCTGTACATACAGTGTATATGTTCGAATACAATGTCTGTATATTTTAAGTCTTGTCTTAATTTAGCTACGTTAACCTGATTGGGACCTTGTGATAAGAAATAAGGGGAAACAGTAAATGAACAAATATAATAATGATTTATTATCAGGGTCTATAGTCATGTGATCTACAACAACAACTCATAAGGTAAACACTTAGCCCATGTTTTGCTGAGCTTTCTTTGTGGACAAATAATTGAATGATATCATATATAGGGCATAAAGTAACTATTACCTTTATTTACCCCAAAATCCCATCAGGATTTACCGTATATTTCCCATTAAACGTCTGGAGGTGTAACATTTACAGGAGGGGGCGTTTATAAGAGTGTTACTAATAATGATGGTGAAATAACTGCAATAATTATTGTAAGAAAAATTTACACTTCTAATGTAATATTAAAATTGGAAATTCTTGCCAGTCTAGCTTTGTGTAGACACATAATAGGCGAATCATAAGTAGGGGCTGTCAAATATGAAATGCCACTTCTTTTATTGTGTCTTTACTTATTCAGTGAGTGAAGGGACGGCCATGTGTTGCTTATTTTTTCTTGGACTTTTTTTGAATTTGAAATCATTTAATCATGTTCGATTTTTTTCTTAAGAAATATGGGGCATTTATTGGGAGAGGGGCATTTAATAGAAAATATATGGTAGTGCAAGCAATAATAATTCAGTGAGTACATTTACCATAAGTTTTTACAATGTGAATATTAACACTACAATCTTTTTAAAAAAAAAACACTAAGTGTTTTGTCCTTATTGGCTTATGAATACTAGTCCTAGGTAAGAGCATGGTGCCAATAAACAGTAAGTCACATTCATCAAATATTTGCCAATTGAATATACCTGAGTCCAGAGAAAGGTTAAAGGTCAATATCAGGTCACTTCTTTCTTTACTCTTTTCCAATGAATCTATTTATCCAATCAATAGGTCAATAAATCATCAATAAATGCTTCATTTTAGAAGTGTTACAAATAGTATTAAATCAATATAAAAGTTAGTCCACTTGTCACCAGATCTCAATCAGGTATCAACTATCACAGTGTTAACTTGTTGAATCAATTTAATGATAAAATGATAAGAAGCTAGCCCCACAACTTTAATATTGATTTTTTTTACCACTTATTTTATGCCTATACAATTTTCAGAGGCAATGAATATCTTTTTAAATAGTGCTGATTTTTAAGGGAACAAATTTGAATTTAGTGATCACTCTACAGAGCTTTCCAAATGTTCATGGATAAATGAAATTTTGAGAAAAGACTGATCATGCATTAAGTGCAAGGAATTTTACTATAGTTAAAACTTTTTCATGTTACATAGTTACAAAAATGTCAAAATACCAAAACAAAGAACCACCCAAGATATCAGGCAGATATATGCATATCCCATTTTGGGTATGGTTTATTTGCAGAGTTATGGCCCTTTGATAAAAAATCTTGTCTGCTCATTTTCTCAGCACCCAATTTCTTCACAAACACAGTCCTGTTGGGGGTATTTTATCACATTCAGTTGTAGGTCTAGTTTCGTTTTGCTTCTACACATGAGTTACTAATTAGAAGGAGCAGGCACTCCATGTTATTCCATAAAACTTGGTAAAAAAGTAACGTCCTTTGATGATGTCATTTTATCTTTAGTTAATTCTATATTTCAGACAACAAGTTACAAGATCAAATACAGAAAACTACACAACTTGTATTTGTTGAGAAAGATGGGAAAGCTGTAAGTACCACAGTTTAATGAACTTTATAGGGACTAATTAAAAGTACTGATATGTGTGCAAGTTGAATTTGTGCTTCCACAATCATGGCTCTTTTCTTTCTATAGGGCTTTAGTTTGCATATGACATTTCGTGAAATTTTATTGCAATTTCAATCATTAGGGAAAATAAAATCCTATGTAAAATTTGGAGAAAACTGCTTGATTTTAAAGACATTAGAAGAGGAGTGAGCCTCGTAGTAAATGGCTCCTTTTATGTGAGGAAAAAACCCTAGAATGTTTACAGCCATTTTCAGGATTTTTCTCTATATTTGTAGTCAGGCTATCTATGGACTGAGCTAAGTGAGCTGGTAATTAAATCAATGAAAACAAACTACAAGAAGTCATATCTCATCTTCTGTAATGTAGCAACCAGGACTGCCTGACTAATGTAGCTTCCTGTAGATTCACTATGGGATTGTACACTTAAATAGCCCATGGTTCTTGTCACATTTATAATTCATTATTTGTTTACAATGGCTTGACTTTCCGGGCATTTAAGTTTAAAATAACAAATTGTGTATATTAAACTTTAACACTTTTACTATAACCATTTTCAGGTTGCCCAGTTAAAAGCTCCTATCAATAGTTTGTTTCCTAGAGAATTAGGTCCACAACAAGCAGCTAGATGGTAAATACTTAATATGTTTACATTTTCTGAATGCCTGACTGCTGGTTAAATGGTTTGAGTGTTCTAAGAGTCAACTGGTTAAATGTGAATGAAATTGGATGTTCTTCATGTACTCTTTGTATATAGAAAAAGGGCAACCTTTTCTAGCATGAACTGAGTTTAAAGGCGAAGGACAACTGAAAGCTAGAACATAATTTTTATTTAAAAAATCTCAACCAACAATAAGGAAAAGTTCAAAAGACCAATTCAAATGACAATGTTATCTTGTATGCTAACCAATGCTGTAAAAATTCTCTGATTTACAACTGGTTCTTGTGTTCTGCCCAAAATTTAGTCAGAATGAGTGTTGCCTGAATAAAACTAGTATATTGAGATTACATCCCAACCTGATTAATACCCAGTCTTATTTTCTTTTGCTTTCATACTCACTTTTTTACATCAGAGAAGCTCCCAGTAGGGTTTCACATTTATTTGACCATTGCAATTTTAATATTCATGATGCAACCTGCTACAAATTGCCTATTTGTGAATAACATCGATTTACAAAATACCTCAGAAAAACCTGTTATAAAAATAGAAATTCATAACATCAGATGCCATTAATAGTGTTTTGTCTGGATAAAAAAATTATGCATAATGCCATTGATTGGTCAACATAAATATCATCTGAATGTGACCTCCTGTGTGATGTATTTTGGAGAGTCATTGCTTGATGAGTGGTTTTCAGTGTTCAAAGATGTAACCATTTGTTTGTCTCAGGTCAATTTTTACAAGCTATATTACAATGTACAATATATATTACAGGCCAGCAGATATACAAGTTATTGATAGAAGAATCAAACATATACCTTATGTGCCAAATGAACCTGAACCATTCTATAAAGTCAGTAAGTATCTGTATTACATTTACTATTTATGATGTTTCTTTCCTTATGACAGCCACCAGAACATTCTTTCTGATTTGTTTGGATTTACAGTTCCAGGAATGTGTTCCTTCATGTAAGTATCCAATACCATCATTGGACAACATATTAAAGGATGTAAATCTATAAAGGAACTTAATAAACCTAGTGTTTATGTGTTATAACAAATCTAGCTCATGAACTATATGAACTATATAAATAATGTTCCCTAGCTAATGGAGAATTTATGCTTCACTTCACAAAGCTTTCTTCCCCCATGAACATTGTGGTTTATGGGAGACATACTCTGAAGGTAATTTATTTGGCAAACCATTGCAAGATCCCGACACTTACTGTCTTGAGTGAGTGTCTGAGTGATCATTCTTGTAAAATATTTGTTCTGGAGCTGCACTTAAGTACCTTCATGGAGTTTGGTCATGAAATATTTTCTTTGACTGTTCTTCACCTGTCCCTTTGTTACATCAAGTAGAGCTGTTTACAGCATGGTTAGGATATGTGCTTTGTACTAAGCTAAGGGTTTGGTTCTAAAAATCTACTTCTCTTCAGGGACCATTCAGTATGACATCTGATGATGGTGATATGATTATTATGTTTAAATGTGGCATAAATCCACATGAATTACAATATATGTGATATAAGCCATTTGGTGTAACAATTGTTAAATACCTTATCATAGTCAAGTAGAAAGAAATGAAGAATAAAACATTCTAAACTAAAGTCTAAAACCTATGATGGCTTCTTAAAACAGCATTATAATCTGCTAGAGAGCTGTCTAATATGTCTAAGTACTATAATATACCTTTTATAAAATATCTATATGACACTTCAAGAACATTCTATACTCTATAGTAAACATTATCACAAACTAATATCATTTAACATAAACACAAGGCATGTTTTAGAGCTATTCTAATGTTTACAAGTTTATCCCTTTGTATGGGTAAAACAACACTTGCTGTTTTTCCCAGGGATCCCAAAACCAACTGTTTTTCCTAGGGATCTTGAAGGAACATATTAATACACCTGTTGCATTATAATAATGGACTATTCTAGTATATATATGTACATCATGCCAACATGGGTTAGTCTAAATCATTTTAAGGGTGATCTAAATTTAAATGCATAGTTGAGCAGCTTCCAGTATCAAGTCAGGCCACAGATTAAAGAAATGTGCAGATTGGCTCTCTATGCTGGGGACAAAACCTGAACAATTTCAGCTTGAGTGTGTTAACTGAGTAAAGTGTCATACAGTTCACTATTGAGTACTGAAAAATAAATGGTTAAATAAATTAATCAAATTTTTTCTATTTATTCAATCCTGATATTTTACAACAACTCTGATATAAAGTAAATATAAAATATATTCATTTACACCAAGATACTCCACTATCTACTTCAATGTATCATGGTAACACACTATGTAAACTGTAATATTATACAATTATTATCAAGTACCAAAACTGACATGCCATCTGTTTTATATTTTAATTTTATTGATCATATCATGATCCTGATTTTAAATAATCAACTATATTATATGTAATGTATGTTCTCCCCACATTTCAACTTTCAATGTAGTAGATCATCAATCATCAAAGTATGCTCTCTGAAGTTCATAAAATCATGAACTATTCAAGCCATTTATGAACCGTCTAATTCTTGATGAGTTCATAAGTTTTTATTTTATGAGCCATTGGTTTATGAACTGTTTAAGAACCCAGGATAGTTCATTTACTAAATTCTTATGAACTTTCTATGAGTTTATGTCATTTTATAATCTTCATAAACATCCCTTGAACTGTTCATGAACTTGATTCATGAGCCAGAGTGAATAGTTGATGAACTATGCCTGAAATGGTATGATAGATCATTTAAAAGGAAAGGTCTCAGGGTTATAAATGTCTCAGTGCAGAGCTTGACATTAACAGTTGTCTGATTGCCCTTGAAAACCTAACTTTGGGTTTGTGCACCAAGTTTTTCACAGCAAGTCATCCTACCAACCTACCTAAATTCTAATTAAAGTACAGTAACTATTTTTTCGGGCAATTAACATTTGGTTAGGGCAAGTAAAGTTTTTAGTTGGTTGTCCTCCTGGGCAACCTACATCTACTTCAATAATTAATGACAGCCTGGTAGTGTGTTAGTAAGATAATGTTTTGTAATGTTCTGTGTTTATTATATTAAAGGTGGTTTAGAGAAGACACCAATGGTACGTGGTGAAGACAGAGGTGGTAGATTAGTATTTATGTATGAACCAAGAAGTACTTTTGTAAGTATTATATCAGTTTATAATATACAGTACCCTCCAAATGTCCTTGATCTAAATCATGTTACAGTGTGGCCCTTAAAAAGTTCTTTGACAAAATCAGGGTTTTAAGATAAATCAACTCATATTTACCCTAGGAAAAAAAAGAAACATTCCTTAGTTTGCAATTACTAGATTATTGACATTTGATTCAAACTATGTCAATAGAAGCATTACTACATTTAATGGTATGCCTAACCTTTTTTTCTTAAAATTTCAATCCACACAGGACATTTTGGAGAACACTGTACTCTTATGGTTACTTTTTAACATTAAACCTTTAACTTTTTATACCCCCGCTTCGAAGAAGAGGGGGTATACTGTTTTACCCTTGTCCGTCCGTCCGTTACAAAATTTCCGTCGCAGTTTTCTCAGCAACTATAACATGCAGCAGCCTAATACTTTGCATATTGCTTCATACCATAGTCCAGGGTTTTACGGGACGCACAAATCCGCGTCCATATACGCATAAACTACCTGTCTGGATGCAAACATTTTAAAGCCTGCGTCCACTTGGACGCATAAAATACATGACAACATCCTCAGATATTCTTTCAACTGCACAAGTTAACTGGAAACATTTCTATTTTAAGCTAAGATTGACCGTATTTTGTTGGCAATCGAATAAGAAATTCAATACCCCGGATGTAAACACTGTTGACGTATTAGGGTATTTCCCAAGTCAGCCAAAGAAGCAAACTCCTCGTAGCGATTAAGTCACGCATTGCTACTCTAATATATTTGATAAAGGGAAATAACCACTGCGGGAAGTTTACTCAAGAAGGCGCGAACGCCATATTCGGAACTTTCGGTTGTTTAAGTAGAGGGCATTCTGTACACAAACGGTCTGACTGACCTTTGTACGGAGACGCCGCGCATTACGGGTAAACTGTTTATTTACCTGAAAGCATGTGGCAATGTTTACATTCTAACAATTTCCCCCCTTCAAGTACAGTGAACAAACAGAGTATGAATTTTGTGTCTACTCAATAAAATTTGACTATCCAACGGTCACTGTTGTTACTACCAATGTTCAATAAACTGAGATACAAGTTTTCTGGTGGTTTAATTTTAGTTCATTTCCTTTTTGTTTTATTTTAAACAAATAAAACAACTATCATTACTTATTGTTTGCAGATTGGTATTGGACCCCTGATTTCACTGTGTGGACCCCTGTTTTTGTCAGTCCTGCATCCAGTGGACCCCCAGTTATCAATGGCTGTGTAAAACCCTGATAGTCCCATGTGGTGTAAAGCGATTTCATGCTCCTTGCTCATCTACTTCCTGTTTGTAGTCATATTTCTCACAGCGGGGGTATCACTAGTGAGCATTAGCTCACAGATTTACTTGTTAACATTAATACCACTTCTTAATGTATCAAGTACTTAAACAAGAAGCTTACTTTTTTATTATTATCCACGATTTGAATATTAAGATTTAATTTTCTACTTACTTTTATTGTCAAATTTTGCTGGTGTTGTTAAATCTTATTCGAGCAATATTTTCAAAAATAGCTTGACTGTATGAAAACAGTTATTTTGACCAGCCCAAATCAGTTTCCATTAGTCCAAGGTTTCAGGGTAATTGGTGAAGACGATGACTGTTAATTAATAACTCAGGTCTCTTTATTTAAGCATCTGGGTCTATATCATCAAGGGTCTTGTATTTGATTCTAGTCCTAAATCCTTCCACATTTTATTGTGATGTTGCCCTAAAATTTTTAATTTGCTCATTGTTGCCTTGTAGAAAATTAAACAGTGCTAATAGATAACTTTAGTATAATTGTGTATTAACATTATTATAATAATCAGATACATGTTACACATAATACAGTATAACCTCTTCAGAGCTGCCCTCTATTGAACAAATCCTCTGCACAACAACATCTTTTGATATTTCCCTTAGGCGTAATTTTAATTTAATTTGACCTCTGCAGAGTAACAACCTCCGAAGAGCAACCAACTTTAATCTCTCCCAGTGGGTGTTGCTTAAGAGAGATTGTACTGTACATAATATTGTTTTTGTAAAATCACAAAATTTCATTGTTTATTATAATATAATATATACACTATGCATAATATTAATGTATGTTTTTTGTTACTAACAGTCAAATAGCGAACAAACGGAGGTATTTTAGTTATTGTTATATATATTGCTTCTATAAAATAACAGCAATTAGTTTAATTCAGTCACAATAGAGTAATATTGTTTAATTATGTCTAATTCTTGTATACAGCTTGTATGTACAATGTATGTTGCTCTTGATGATAATGACTTAGTCTCCATATTGGCTCATTTAAATATTATCCTTAATTTTATCTTAAAATGTAATTTTTATAATAATTATTATAATCAATATAATTGTATTATTATACATTATCATTATTTACATATACTTATTTAATAAAATTATCAATTATAATTATAAAATGATAATTACAAAAGAAGTATAATTTTAAGTATATACTTAGTAATTGTTATTTTATAATAATAATTATTATAGATTGTATGTGTCTATTACATAAACATTTTTTTTAATTGATTTCAAATTTGTTGGACAGCTGCATTCCCTAAACTCTTTCATGGTCACTTTAATTTACCTGTACTAGCCAACCCTTCAACATTAGGGGCTGACAACTTTGCCCTGTATTGAGGAAAAATTGATTTTGAACACCAAATTTTCATGGAAGGGTACATGTATTACTTGCTGCAACAGGAATTGAACCTTGGACCTCCAGATTTGATGTCCTGCTCTCTACCAATGTCTGCCATAGTCGCTTCTTTAAAATTTATTGTAATATATTAAATAACAATCTGGGTAAATGTGCACAAGCTCCATATGCTTGAAAGAGTTCTTATATTAGGAGCTGAAGTTTATCTGGCAAGAATCTGGCAATAAACTGATAACACACTGACAATGTTGCCATTTTTGTAAGGGAAGTTCTGGTAAGGTGTCATAGGTTGTACAAACGTTATGTATGAAGTATAACATTTATTTAAATAACTTCAACTATTCAGATAGCTAATCTTTCTAAATGGGCTGTAAGTTTATTTATTGTAGTAAAAATGTTTAGTTCACTTGTACTTGTGATTCATTCACTTATATTTTCACTTTATGTTTCACATTGTTTTGTCAAAAAATTGAATTTTAAACCAGATAATTGAATAAACATATTGCTGGTTCAATGCAATCATCCCCTCAAGTTTTCTCAGACAATACAGGGCTTGCCATTAAAGGTCATCTGATCGCCCTTGATGACCTATATTTTTGTTTTGGCAACTTGTTACTGCTGGTAAACATTTAGTTTGGGCAAGTAAAACTGGTTGTTCAACAGAGCAACCTACTTAAAAAAATTAATGTTGACCACTTCAATAACATTAGTAAACATACTTAAATAAAGCCTGTATGAAAGTTTGGTGTGGAATTCAGCAGGAAACAGGATGAAAAATGTGGCAAAACCATTGATTTCTGGCTAAAATTGCACAGACTTGCATAGTGTGTGCACAGAAGAAATGTTGGGCAGGTTAAACATGAAGGCTTGATCAGTTAGAGTTATTTACAGCTTGATAACTTTAATTGCAGACAGATTAGGGTGACATTAAAGTAGGACTACTAAGTAGGCCACCTAGGATGATCATTTGTTCAGCATGCATCCAAGAATATACATTTATACACATTACAATTAACTAATTGTATGGAATATGCCTTACAAATTATATTTTATAATACATGAACTGATCTATGTATGCATACCATGTTTTTCCTATTGAGTCAATTTGTGAGTGCAATCACTTTGAATGAATCATAACCTGATTTTAATACTTTTTATATAATACTTATTTAATAATAATTTGTACACAATTCATATGTTAATATAAATCTTATGTCAAATTTATTTATTTAGTCAGCTCAATGCAATACTGCTCTAACTCTTTTTTTAATCACTTATTTTTTTAAAAATAATTCCTAGATATTCTTTCAAAAATAAAAAAATAATGTTTGACTGGATATAAAAATATAGGAACAAAAGGGTACAATTGGTCTGATTTTGAAATTTTGGGTCCAAATTGGCATTTTGCTTTAACGGAAAAAGCTGTATCTTTAATGCAACATTGTTCAGTTTTTAGACTTCCTGAAAAGTTTTAAAAAACTAAATTAGAGCAGTTTTGCATTAAACCCATGATACATGTAGGTAATAAATCACCTATTTAAGATAATATTTACTCTGTATGAAATTTGTATTTAAAGTCGTATAATCAGGTTTATTTTTTATTATATTTGACATGAAATCCATATGAGGATTTAAAAATATATTCAATTCAGACTTTTTCTTTTTTCCCTTACATTCAATATTTGATATTAATTGATTATTTAAATAATGAATACATTTATTTTATTATTTGATTATGAAGTTTTAAAATAAGCCGTACTGTACGTGTCATGTTTAATAGGAGAATATTAATGTTTGGTGGTAGAAGGCAATGTACCTGTATGTGATATTTTATATCAAATTGTAAGATTCAGTATGATTCAGTTTATACTTTTTTAAATGTATTTATTTTCGATACTTTTATTACCTCCAAAACCCAGAGAGCAAAGGACATGTACATTATAATCAAATACATTACATAACTTGATATAACATACAATGACATATATACATGTAATTACAAAATAAAGAAAGTTCAAGAACGTATTGGTGAATTTTTTTCAACTGTCAGCAATGCAAACATTAGCCTCCATACATTGATACGAGAATGACAATACTTTAGTACTCACTGACAATAAAAAATAACTTACCATATTTACATAATGATTAATACAGGTCAGTGTAGGCACCACAGACAGCTGAGCAAAACTAAATAATTTTAACATAATGATTACTGTCACTGTTTATATAAATACAACTACTTTTATTGCATGCAAAACCCAAAATCATGATTTCGCAATAACTCAACATTTTTTGCCTCAAATTATCATAATTCAACTGTATTTACATTTGTTGAATGACCAGGGAAAATAACTGTAAAGTCAATTAACATGCATTAGCATAATATTTAAACTATACATTTTAATTCCTTTTGAAATGTTTTTGTCTTATTTGGTTTTGTATTGTATATACTGATTGTCACATTTATTCCACAAGTATTTAAGTCTATGACAACAGTAGTATATCAATATATAATGACATTGTTTTGTTTGTGCATTATATGAATAGATATGAACTCTGATAATATAATGTTTGAATAGAATGATAAAATACCATAACAAAAACATGTTACCATATCAATGAGGTAGTGCAAAACTGGTCTTACAAGATTGAATAAAGAATGATGTATACTTAAGTTTTGCCCTGACTTATTGATAGATCGTTTCTTAGTATCTTGTCTAAGCTTTAATTATTTGTTTGACAGTTTACTTGTTTATATCAAATCACTGTTTCAGTACAAAACTAGTCTAACTACATGTAAATAAAGAACTATTTAGATCAGTTATAGGCTGAACAATCAATATTTAGTTTTCTGTCTGACAACATTTAATATCAATAGATGAAGTATTGCATGTTTACTAAAACAAATATTGTTTCAAAAAAAATTAATATGTTTATAAAAACAAATACTTCAAGTGTTATGATGCATTGTTTATATCTTTGTATGTTTATTACTAATATGTAAATTAACATTTTAATTGATTGAATTATAGATTAGGTCTGCATGTTTCATAGACAAAACACTATATATACATGTAAGGTGTATCATTTATAATTTAATAAAATGATATTTTATTACCCAAGTTTAAATAGTGGCCAGTTTCTCCAATACAAAAATTCTATTTCTTATATATTCTTTATATTTTATGTTTTTTTATATTTTTGATATATATTTTCTATATATTTTCTATTTTCTGTATTATTTGATATTTTTATATTATTTCATATTTTCTATATATTTTCTATATTATTTCATATTTTCTATATATTTTCTATATTATTTCATATTTTCTATATATTTAATATTTTCTATATTATTTCATATTTTCTATATATTTTATATTTTCTATATATTTTCTATGTTATTATCTATTACAGTTTGTGAGATCACGTGTAGGTGGTATACGTACAGGTCCAGAACAATGTGCTGTTAGTATAGATAGATCTGTAGATGATACTACTCTTATATTTGAATCTAGATTTGAAAGTGGTAATCTAGCTAAAGCAATACAAGTGTAAGTAGTACAAGTATTAGCATTTCCAAAAATGCTTTCCTGTCTTTTATTGCAACTTTCTTGAAACTGGTACTCGTTCATATATTAATAATGGTATTTTTTGGTAATACAAACAGGTTACCCGACAAAACATGGCATTCACAAGTCCATTCATGCACCTCTAATTTGACTATTTGATGTCCATTAATCTTTCATCATGTGACCTCAAATGCATCCTATGTCGACTACAAAATTCTCAAATCTTGATAATTGTATATAATCGTCATTCCGAAACTATTTCTTCTTGTGTTTGAAACTGTATATTTTCAGTATGATTTACTTCATATGTATCCATTATTTGTTACCTACAACCTCTTTTCTAGGCTCTGAGGGGTTACGGTTGAAAACAACTGTGTTCTTAACTTCCAACTTCCTGTGCACTGCTGGGTTACTGCAAGAGATTTTTTTTGACGCCAACAATAGTTGGGACAATTTATAGCCACTGTTATGGCTTAAAACTTTGTATGAATGTTCTTTGTGATGTCTATATAGAATGCAGTGTACAAGACGTGTTGTTCTATTGTTTGATTAAGGAAGTTTTCAAGCATATTTGATTGATTATGTTGTTTACTTTGTTTCTTTAATTTCAGTGGTGAATATGAGTATGAATTATGGTTACGTTATGATTTATATACAAACAAACACACACAATGGTTCTATTTCTCTATATCTAATACAAGACCTAATGTTAATTATAGATTCTCTATTGTCAACTTTATGAAGGTAAGTCAATCTGATCTGGCTATAGTCTTACAACTTTACTAATTTACTATGTCCCCCCAAACAATATATTTTGGAGGGTATATAGGAGACAGTTTGTTAGTCTGCCAGTCTGTAGCTTTTTCTTGTTCTCTCAATTTCTCAGCACCTATTGTACAGATTTGATTCAAACTGAACCCATTGTACAGGATATCAGACAGACATGTGCATATCCCATTTTAGTAACTGTCCATTGTTTTTTTGCCAAGGATTTTGAGCTAATGATCAAAACTCACAAGATAAATTGGATTTTTTGGGGGAAAGAAAAGCTGTAGTTATTTTATGCACTATTTGACATCATTCAAACTTTTGTTTACCTCACAAGTTTTTATAGTACAGGGTGCATACAAACTGGAAAAATCATGGAAAATGAGATTTTTCTGAAAAAATCATGGAATTATGATTTTAAGGAAAATATCATGGAAAAGTCATGGAAACTTAGAAAACATCATGCAAAATGTTTAATGTGTCATGGAAAAACTATTATATGCCTTAGTATTTTATTTCAACCCATAAAAATGAATGGAAAAAAATGAAATCAAACATAAATCACTACTTTAAATTATGGGTAAGAATTGCACTCTTGGGTAGGAAAATGAGAGTTTCACTACTACACCATTTCAAAAATTTAATTGTACTTGTTTTGGGTTCTGTAAGCGTTTCTGTTGTATCATTGAAAACTGAGAGGAATCATGGAAAAATCATGAAATTTTGGTATTCAAAATCTGTATGAACCCTGTTGTAGATCATGTGACTATAGACCCTGTATTTACACTTGATCTTTCTTAACATTGTATGTGTTGAATTATAAGATTTAACTATAATTTAAAAAAAGTTTGCTTTTAATTATTCTTGTATTTTTATTTTAGCCTGACAGCTTATATAACTATGGTATGAAACCTGTAATGTATAGTGAAAAAGATGCTTTACAGAAGAAGATAGGATGGCATAGATGTGGCAATAGTATTAAATATTATAGAAATAATATCAAGTAAGTAAATTGTTTTAAGATATTTGAGTTCCACAAAACTGCTAAAGCTTCTGAATTCTACAAATTAAAACTACAAAAGCTTGTACTGAGGTAGATGTTATAAGACTTCACAGAATATTTTCCTTGCTCAATAGTTCTTATCTAGAACTCTAATTTATGGGTTTTTCTAGCTGAATGCATCCAAGCAGAACAAAGGTAATTTGCTAAAAAGTATGCCTTAACAGGCCACTTTTCAGACCATTTTAGATTGAGCAACCATTGTTTTTTAGTGTTTTTTTACAATAAATAAGAGAGAGAAAACAATGGTTAAAATGTACATGACTGAAAAAGCAATAGTTCTTAAACAACATTGATGCCTACATTAGGATTGAATCAACAGTTTATTCTAGATAGATCACTGCCATTAGTTGTTTTATTGCCTTATTTCAGATATGAGACATCAAGGGGAGATAAACCATTTTATTCATTAACTTGGAATACAGAAGTTCCACATAAAGGAGATACAGTGTATTTTTCTCATTGTTTTCCATATACATATACTGACTTACAAGATTATTTGTTAGAATTATCAAATGATCCTATAAAATCTAAAATATGTAAACAAAGGGTATTATGTAGAACATTAGCAGGAAATCTAGTCTATTTGTTAACTATAACATCACCATCAACCAACCCTGATGATATAAGGGTAAGTTAACAAATTTGTTTTTGTTTTTTAGCCAATCTGATAAAAACCTGATCTAAAATTCTCTGCTTATCTACTTGCTAATTGAAGATCTGACAGTTCCATTGTAAGGGTCATGTTCAGGTGACCTTTTCTCATTATAATATTTATGATGCAATCATTATGTTTTGTTACTTTTGTCACCAATTTGAAAGAGTCGTCCAATTACATGTACAGCTTCAATCATATTGACAATTAATTTTTAAGTCAATCGGTATTAATGAACTTGTTTACAGACAACAAATGTCGTTTTTAGCTTTACTATTCAAAGAATAGTGGGGCTATCCTACTCAGCTGTGCGTCTGCGTTGGCGTAACACTTCTTGGTTAAGTTTTTAGGTGCAACATTTTTGTATCTTTTATATCTTTGCAAATACTGGAGGGATTCACTTAAAACTTTATTTGTGTTTACAGGGTTACCATTGGAATTCAAATACAAAGTTACATAACTCTAGGATGAATTTGGACTGAATTATGGCCCTAATATACTTAGAAATTTCTTGGTTAAGTTTTTAAGTGCAACATTTTATCTTTGCAACTACTGAAGGGATTCACTTGAAACTTCACACATGTCTACGGGGTTACTAATTGATGTCAAATACCAAGTTGCATAACTCTAGTGTGAATTTTGACTGGATTATGGTCCTCTAATACTTAGAATGTTTTTGGTTAAGTTTTTTGGTGCAACTTTTTTTTTTGAAACTACTGAATGGATCTACTTGAAACTTCACACATGTCAATGGGGTAAGGAATGAAGGTCAAATACCAAGTTGCATAACTCCAGCATGAATTTTGATTGGTTGTTGCTGTCGTTTACACAAATACCCCGAATAGTCGAGCGTGCTGTTCATGGACTGCTCTTGTTTTATTTACCCAAGTTCAAAGAAACAACAAAATTGGCATATAATGCCTTAGTGTGTGTATTGTTACAATATGAATAAAATGAATGTATATTTTGTAGCATAAGAAAGCTGTTGTATTGACAGCTCGTGTACATCCAGGAGAAAGTAACTCTAGTTGGATGATGAAAGGTTTTCTTGACTACCTCACTAGTAATACAGCTGATGCTAAGGTAACTTTTTATTTCTTTTCTCTTTAAGTTTTTACATGAGGTTTCCCCATGTTTAGTAGCAGACTGCAGCAAATCCTCATTAAGATTTGTTGTGGACAATTATATTAGGCGGTGTGTGTGAAATTAAACGGATAATTACTGCTACAATTTATATAGTTCTCATTACGCATTAACCAGCAGACGATATCATGTTTGTGTAATTTGACGTACATCAGCATCCAGTGTAGTTAACATTTGGGTTAAAGTTTTTATTTACCATATATTTCAGCCACATATTGTCTGATCTTTATGTTAAAGTTTCTGTTGTAACAACATAACCTGATTTTAATTTTCCCCATCTGCAGAACAATCCGGCTTTAATGTTGTTTCCACATTATATTTCTTGTTGGATAAGCAATTACTGTATATTTTATTTGTTTTATGTTTCAGTTACTACGAGATACATTTATATTTAAAGTTGTGCCAATGTTAAATCCAGATGGAGTGATAGTAGGAAATTATAGGTGCTCACTTGCAGGACGTGATCTCAATAGAAATTATAAAACAGTGCTCAAAGATGCCTACCCTACTATATGGCATACTAAACAAATGATTAGAAGGTAGGCATTTCTCGACTTTTCTCAACTGTCAAAACAAATAATTTTCAGATACTTGCTTATTTTACACTGGACAAGTTCACAATATAGGTTGCATTCAGTTGACTTGGCTTGTTATAGTATAATTCATGAACCAACTTGCAAGGAATCACCCATGAATAACAGACACGCTCTACAAAGCTTGGAAAACCTGATCTTGAAATAGAAATTGGGATAATAATGATAGTGTTTTGTTATATAAAAGCTAAGCATTGATTGGTTGTCGCTGAACATGACCCCCATGTTCAATATTTAGAGAACCTATGAGAGTAGTCAAAAAGATATTTTTACAGAGATTGGTAGACTCCATAAACCTTTTAATTGAGAAAATGTGATGTCAAAATTTCATGGGAGGGCATAAGACTCAAACCAGCAACCCCTTTGAGACTTTAGATTTTAAACTCATCATGTAGCCTACTTTGCCACAGACCTGGGTGTATATAATTACACACATATATTACAGATTGTTACAAGAACGTGAGATTGTAGCATATTGTGATCTACATGGACATAGTAGACGTCAAAATGTGTTCATATATGGTTGTGAGAATAGACATCAACCTGATAAAAGATTGAGAGAAAGAATATTTCCTTGTATGCTTAATAAAAACTCTCCAGACAAGGTAAGTACAAGTATCGGATTGTTATTTTTTTGTTAATTTTTTAAGGCCATGTCAACACAATTTAGGTTATTTTATGGCGTCCATCGCACCTAACCTAGCTTTCCTGGACCCTTGTCTATAACCAGTACTCACCTATCCTACCACAAGGCCGGAAACTTCTCCATATTATCTAATTGAGTATAACCTCCCCGGGTGGGATTTGAACCCGTACCCCCTACGGGACACGAGATTCCAAATCCCAGTGTGCTACCAACTGCGCTATGGACCTGGGTTGATTGGATTGTTTAATGTCAGACTTAATGAGTATTTGCTTTAGGACATGTTTAAACTGCTCTGCCTATTCTGCAGTGCTCATTTAGAAATAGAGTGAACACAGAGTGCTAATATAGTAATTATAGTGTAGGTAAGTGTGACCTCCATATAGATAAAGAACGAAACTTTGTGGCGCTCATATCAATATAGAGTAGGAAAGTGCAGTAAATTTAACATCATTTAAATATCCGATATTACCCCTTTTTACTGGCCATATTGGTTGGCAAATTTAAAGGATATTCATATTAATTACATAATATCAGATTTTTTTCAGAATTTACTTACAAGGGCTGAACTAAAACACTGTTGTATCTCCATTTGAAAATGATGTGAGTTACCATAAGGTTTCATTTAGCCCTTGATTGAACAATTTAAAAAAATCTTATTTTTTAATGAAGTGAAGAAATATAATAAAGCAGAATGTTTCAAGTTTGTAAATGACTAGAAAATTACTTGTGTTTGTATTTCATACTTTTAAAAGTTTTACATAACTTTAACAAGCCTGAGTTATTATTTTTTCTTTTCAGTTTAATTTTGATGCATGTAAATTCAAAGTACAGAAAAGTAAAGAAGGAACTGGTAGAGTTGTTATGTGGAATATGGGAATACTTAACAGTTATACCATGGAGGTATAGAACTTATTATTAATATAATACATGAATTTATCTAGTTATGGATGCAATAACAAAAAAAATGTTTATACTTACCTTTTTAGCTTCATTGTGAAACACATTCTTACCACTTAGATTAATCACTTTCCAGTCCACTTCCTGCCCCACCCCCAGTACTGAACTAGTAGAACAAAGTTTGTTGCTCAAGGAAACAAAGAGTATGTTTTGGATTGGATTCAAAATCAATGCAGAGCTGGCTATCCAATAATTACCACTCTAACGTAGTAACCACTCAGCCATGCCTTCCTTCAATAATAAAGATTTTAACAGTAACATTAATGATAACATTACTAAAAAACAACACTCAGTATGTCTATAATATTTCAAAGTGGCTTTTGACAATCAGTTTAGTTCTTCAATTGTATGAGTTCTTTATCTATTAACAACTATCAGCAATGAAATGACAAAATATTAAGGACAGGGAAAACTTGGTTCGGGGAGTGCAACCACAGTGATATAATAATACATTTCTTTACATTGCAGGCTACATTCTGTGGTTCAACGTTGGGTAAGAAGAAAGGTTTTCATTTTACAACAAGAGATTTTGAAGAGATGGGCTATGATTTCTGTGATACATTGTTAGATTATTGTGATCCTGATGCTACCAAGGTATGTTATGATTTCTGTGATACATTGTTAGATTATTGTGATCCAGATGCTATCAAGGTATGCTATCCTCCACACTCCAAATAGCAAAGCAAAACATTTTTTTTTAAATATTTAATGTGGAAATTAGCTATTTCAAAAAAAGAAAACTGAAGCCATTATTAACATTAATAACACTCTCATCATTTTATCTGTCATCATTTTTCAACATTATAGTTTGTGTTTCATTTCTTCTCATTCTCATTTTTAGCCATATTAAATAGTTTTGTCATTTTATCATTTTATCATTTTCATTATATTAGGCTATAACAAATGGATTATGTTTAGCATTTGTTGGTGGGGGAGAGTTGACCTTTCAAATAAAAAATACCCAAATATGCAAAAATCAATAACTTAAGTTATTAAGGCTTGAGCATATACATGTCTTTGTGCTTTTTGTAGCGGTCATACCCTTTCATGAAAATTTGTCAATAATCTCAATTCTTCTCCATTGATAAGATGGAGAAGTTTCCAGCCTTGTGGAAGGGTAGATGAGTACTGGTTATAAACAAGGATCCAGGGAAGCTAGGTTAGGTGTGCTGGATGCTATAAAATGACTTTAATCAATAAAAAGACTTAAAATTTTGATCAGATGCTAAACAGATAATAAATTTGTTATGACCTTATGACATAATCATTGTGATGTCATATATTTTTCTATCATATATTCATTGATATCTGTATATATTTTGAGGTAAAAGGTATCCTGAATGATTTAGATTCCATGGTAATTATTAAATGTTCCTCTATATATAAGTATTCAGTAAAATAATTTATCTGTACACTAACACCATGTTTCATTTATCATTAAACAGTTATATAATAACCACTGTGCCTATAACATGTGACTTTTTGTAGTCAATGTGGGTCTAAATATAAAAACAAACACTCAAGGCAGGTTTTTCTTCTTTAACTCTTGTAGAAGGATTATTGGGAAAGAAATCAGTGCTTTTTTAGTTAAGTGAAACAACATGTTGAAACGGTAACAAAAATCATATCCTGAACTTTACTAAACATTTAGTACCAATTTTTTTCTAATAAACCTTTTACAGATAGGTTACTTAATAGAAGGAGCAGCCATTTCACTTTATCCCCCCCCCAAAATAGTTAAAAAGGTTATGAACAAAAAATCCCACTCTGATGGTTGTTTGTTTTCATACTTTGACCTACATTTACCACAAATAAGTCATATGGTACTGTTCGTTTTTTCTCAACTGTCAAAGCTTGAATAATTTCACGGTGACTGAATGCATTGTTTTTGTACTGGCGGCCTAATTGTTATTAAAAATATCTTGACTAAAACATATCATACGGCATAAACAGCTTTACTCAATCATAATACACACTTTTGAAAACTCATGGATGTATTACAACAATAATTTTAACAAAGGTATTCACTGTGAAATTATTCATGTTTTGACAGTTGAGAAAAAACGAACAATATAGGTACTGTGATAACACAATACAATGTTATGTTTTACTCACACTGACAGTTGTCCTAAATAGTTATTTCCCTTTGTTGTCTTCAAACTAAACATTGGAGTTACTTCCCTTGGGATATTATTACATTACATGCTTGTAGCCTGTGCATCACTGCTGAAATTATCACCATATAATTCACAATGGTGAACTGTACTTTGTATTTATTTTATATCAATGCATGTGTTTTACATTGTCAATCAGACTTGCATGTTTAATTTTAAGGAAATGACTAAAAATTGCTCGTTTAGGATAACATGAGTCATTGTTTACATCTATACTTAAATTTGTCTCAAGTTATCCTCAACAAGCTATACCACTTTGTACATCCATTTAATTATCAATTGTTTTTATCTACTATGCTGTTATAATGTCAATGATACACCCTGACACTGAAAAGGCTCACAGCTTTGTCTAAGTTGCCTTCATATATGCAATCTCTATCACTATCATTATTTTTATAATTCAGCAGTGAAATGGTTGTTGATATTAGTCTTTGCCTTAATTTTTAGCAAGCACTTGCCTAATTTACTTTGTTCTATACAAAATTGCTATGTCATCAACTGACCCGCTTACGTGAACATGGAAATTTTCACTAGGATGGGTTTTGTGGGTTTGGATTTAGGTGAAAACTGTGTAATGGAATATAGCAAAAGTCTTTGTATGCCATCTTAATTAAACATCTTGTGATTAGAGTTTATGGTAATTTATAAGTAGATAAATCAGTTTTAAATACAATTGAGACAATTAAGACTATTGTCTGTTAGATAGTGTTTTCATAGTTTTAACTGATAGATAGATCATTTGTTTATAGTCTAGTTGGTGTGATGTATTTGTGATTCAAACATAAGTTGCTTTAAAAAATTTGTAAGTCAACTTTGAGTCGGTCTGGCTTACCTCAGTTAGAATAATGTCTCCATCCGGGAACCATTGGTCTGATTCTTAGATGAGATCTACGTACCTTCATGAAATTTGGTCGATGAGATACTTTCTATAGCTTTTTTCTATCTCCTATCAATGGATCTGAGATCCAAACATGTTCAGCAATATGCCAGAAAAATTGAAGTTAAACACCATAAAACACCTAATTCATTACAAGGAAATTATTGTTCATGATCTGGCTTATTGTCAAATACGTAAGAATTTAATTTTCAAACTAGGGAGTTTCTCACCTAAGACTTTTTCTTGTACCTAGAGATTATTAAGAGTCTTGTTCTAACATCTGTGGTGGAGAATCTTGATAACCTCTGGGTACCAGAATGGTTATTATTACTTTGCTCAGCAAACACAAGAATGGCCTGCTTAGGTTGAGTAAATAAACTGATTCCCATATACATTATCATCATCCAGTTTAGTTTAAACAGGCCATTGTTTATTCATTTGGCAAGAGTGAGGCATGTCTGTCTCATCTGGAGTGAAGTCTTCCTCTCCATGATTGTCGGTCTTGAGGGTTGGTACCATTCATTTTCTTTACCAGCCGATCAGGCTTACCAGGTCTTCCCAGGTTAGCTTTGGTCTGCCTCTGCCCACGATGTGCAGTTACGTTTAAGTCTCTGACTTGCATGTACTGTATTATAAATGTTGATTATTCTCATCACCACATATATCATCACTGAGTTGTGAATCATCAGGTTTATGGTACAAACAACATTTTATACACAGACACATGTGCATGTCACATAGTAAATATATGAAAACACATATACCATTCATGTATTTTGAATATCAAATGTTTTCATATTGTATTTTATGAAAGAATATAATTAATTATTGTTTAGTATTCATAAAATCTAATGATTCTAAGAGATTACCAGTTCTTAATGATTTGGTATGATAGTTTCACAGTCTCATTAATCTTGAACCTTGCCTTAATTTACATGCATTCATTCATGTGCATTTCCTTATTGTGTATATATAAAAATAAATGATATATTGCCATATTATAATTGTTTTATATCAAATGAACTCTTGCATTTCAAGACTCCTGACTGCCAAACTTGCAGAATATTATGTTGATAATAAAGAATTCTGTGTGCAGTATTATTAGTAATTCAAACAACTGTATAACTTTTAGAATTAAGGACTGGTAATCCTTCACTCTTCTACTGTATCACAGTCTTGGCTCTAAGTGCTGTAGGAAATGTTTCTCATGAAACTGGTCCAAGTTTAAGCACTTATTACAGATAAGGCCCCGATTCCATACAGAATTGACTTTCTGTGCCCAATCAGCTCAAAGTATATTCATGGTATTTATTAGCTGATTTTTAACGAAAAAATTCAGCTAATAGTTTGGTGAAATATGGGTGGGCAGGTTGGTTTCCGGTCAGGTGTCCGGTGTTGTTTACAGTTAAACAAAGTGTTAAAGTTTTCAATTTAGCATATATTTCTGCCATTTATTGTCAGATCTTTATGATACAATGATTACATACTATGTGATGAACAGAATTAAAATTTAACAACAACTCTACCTGCCTTTATTATAGATTATTTCCCTTTGTAATTTTTGCATTAAAGTTTTTAAATCCGGCTTTTATGTGATTTCCACATTACATTTCTTGTTGTATATTTTTCAGGCTGCCAATGTATTATATGATCTAGAAGAAACATTAAAGAGAGAAATCAGATATAAATTAGAACAGAAAGGTGTTAACTTGGAGAATGTTGATTTATCTGATGATTTATCTGCTTATGAGTTAGAATCTAGGTATAGTTAGACTTTTATATCCATGAACCTTTGTTACTAATTAATATAAAATAACAAAAGTTGAGCATTTTCTGCCAGTTATATATACATGTACTTGATTATTTAGCTGGATTGTGAAACAAGATATACAATTTAAATTAATTACTTTATTTAAATTAATTACTTTATTTAAATTACTTTATTTAAATTAATTACTTTATTTAAATTAATTACTTTATTTAAATTAATTACTTTCGAGTCGGCTTCCTTGTCCCCCAGTACTAAGCTAATCGGATAAAGTTTCTTGCCCAAGGAAACAACAGGGTATGTTTCGATGGGATTCGAACCAACATGGAGCTGGATATCCAATGATTACCAGTCCAACATAGTAACCGCTAGGCCATGCTTGCTCCTTTCTGCCAGTTGTAATAGTCATGTGGCTTTGTTTACTTTCAAAAGTTGCCTGTTGTAATGGGCATGCATCTTTGGTAAACAAGTGTATTAACCTCAAAATATATTGTTTGTATGCAGAGCCAAAAACTAACTACTAATGCATGGTAAACTTGTGAACTTTGGCACATTGTTAGAACAGTTGCCTAGTGCCATTGAAGATTAAAAGGTCCTGGGTTCAAACGCCATCATGGTACTGCTAACATCTTTGAGCAAAAAATAATCCTGCAATTGATTCACTCCCCCTATGTGTAAAAGGGGTACCTGCAAGGGTGATATAATTTCATTGTACCAATGCATAGACTGCACCTAAGCAGAAATCAAAGCGCAAATAGTGCTGTCAGACATGAGAGTTTTTATGGAGTTAATAAGCGTGGATTATACAACATACGGACACAATACAAGAGAAACTCCCTTTACATAAGCCATATTTTATTATACGTAAATTGTACAAACAACATCATCTACTTGTTAACATATATTGCAGTTGACATTAATTGAAGTAGTAATTATCCCTTTAATTGTGCATATGCAGCCTAATGTGATCATCTGTGGCAGATTTTAATGAGGATTTGCTACAGTTGGCTACTAAGAATGGGTAACCCCTGTTTAAATAGACACCCTAAGTGAGATAGATAGATGGATACCCAATGACCAGGAATGATAGCTGTAAAGTTGATAGACCTTAGACTACAAACTGCAAGACTTTAACTTTACATTTGATATTGTCCGTTTTTTCTCAACTGTCAAAGCTTGAATAATTTCACAGTGACTGAATGCATTGTTTTTGTACTGGCGGCCCAATAGTTATTAAAAATATCTCGACTAAAACATATCGTACGGGATAAACAGCTTAACTTGATCATAATACACACTTTCGGAAACTCATAGATGTATTACTACAATGAATTTAATAAACTCATTCACCGTGAAATTATTCATGTTCTGACTGTTGAGAAAAAACGAGCAATAACATTAGTTTTAAATATAAATTTTCAGTGATGGTGGTTCAGACAGCTCAGTCTCTGATGGTCCTCCTGTACATTTACAATTTCAACCACAAAGGGTAAGTAACTCTTTTTGTTTTATCGATTGGTATAGTTAGTCAGACATGAGTTATCTTTCATTATTTCAACTGAATGTGAAGCCAGGTGGGTAAGGGTATGTCTGCCTAGCACTTCATAGCAATTTCATTTGAAACAGATTAATGGAATGTGGTTAGTTTTCTGCTAGCTGAAAAGATTTGGAACGCAAGACAAATTCAGATGTTATCATGGTTTTGTTACTTTGAAGCAAAACTGTTGCATAGAATTTGGCTAACACAAAATTGTTTTCAAAAGTGCTAAGTAGCACAACTGGCTAATTGCCTCATGAATTATGTAACTGAAAATTTGATTGTTTTTACATTGCATTTTCTACACCATTTTCAATGGTTGATGGTTTTAATTGGTAAATGCAATTGGCAGACATGTTTAATGAAATTCTTTTAATGTTGTTTTTGTATGATTTGTATTTTTTTTGGTGAGGGGGTATCATGTTAAGGATTGAATTCATAAAAACTGACTTTCATCGAAAAATAAATGCCATTTTGGTGATAAATAATTTGCATAAGCCTTGAAGGCTTTTATGCTGAAATTATGACATTAAATTAAATAAATACCTTTATGTTTGGTACCAGACACAACTTTTCCTTCTCATTATACCTGTACTGTAATGGAAGGCAAAAATGTGTCTTGTACTTGTGGTTTGTTTATATTGTATAAGTTGCTATGGTTTATATATATTGATACTGGTTGCTATGGTTACAGGAAGATAAAGCCACTGCTATGGAGGTTGGTTTATAAAAATACCATACAAATATCTAACTGCAACCTTAGAATGTTCTTATAGTATAGTACAACTTTGTGGCTTATTACACTCCAGTCATTTGTAACTCCCACCACTACCCTCACCCCTGGGGCTGTGCTAGAGATAGGTGGGGGGAGGCAGGGCCATGCTTTTTCCTTCCAGCTTTCCTTGCTGTCAGGCAACTGAAAAAGAATTGTTTTCATGCCATAAATGGTGGGGGCTATGGTTACAGTCAGATAGTTCCAGTACTTTAGCTGAATATCTCCTTGAGTTTGCAAGATAATGTGATTGCTACAGCAAATTTACCATGGCTGAATTGTCCCACCTTTCATAATATTCATTGTCATCATACTCACCTTCCTCGAGGTCAGTATCGTAATTTCAATAGCCAATAACTTATCTTGAACATATTTTAGCATCTTATCTTGGGTTGCCACAGAACTAAGTATTGATGAGTCAAGTATGGAAATAGGCATTGGCTTTGATGCACCCTTAAGGCAGGGATATTACCTATGGGTTTTACCATTGAAATGTCCAACAGGGCAGGGATTTCACTATGGATTTGTTGGCTCACAGTTCCTACTGATCCCTGGGTTGGCAATACTTGTTACAAATGACAGGAGCCTTACTTTAAATACTAATGTAGCAAGTTTTCCAGCTGTTATAAGTATTAATTATTTTAATGTTATGTTGTATGTATGTGTGTTGTGTTTGCTGAACTATGTTACATGTATTATATGCTTTGTTCTGTCTTGTTGAAGTAACATCATTAATACACCTCTGTCTGTGAGTGCTTGCTTAACATTTGAACTGTTTATATCCATTTTGAGCTCATTTACTAGCATGATTTTTCAACAACAAAGTTCTGCTAATAGTATGGCAAAACCTGGTTGTGCGAGCTGGCATCCGATGTCATTAATAACCTGGATCTGTGGTGCTGGCGGGTCAGTGTAGGGTTGCAAATCTAGTGTCTGGAAGTGATGCTGGTTCTAGTCTTGCTCTGACTGGTTATACTCTTCTGTGAAAACTATACTGTAGAGTTTCTTTAGTCTGTATTAGAAGAAACAATGTTGTCAGGTCTCTTGATTGTACTGGTAAAACATTGTCCAGGAAAGCTGGTTTGTTGGCTATTATTAATTGCCTTATTATGTAAGATCAGTGGTCCAGTGGTAGGATGGGGTAAGGGATCAAGAGGTCCAGGGTTCAAACCTCACTAAGGGCACTGCTAATTTCCCTGAGGGAGGAATTTAGTTACAGTTGTTTTATTCAACCCAGGTGTAAATGAGAACTGTGGGGATTACCTGCCTAAAAGTGATTTCAATAATCAGGAGTTATGGTACAAATTTTTAAAGTCAGCTGAACATGTATATTGATGCAGACTTTAAACCACACTTTTTTAACTAATAATGTGTTGTAGGTTGTACTGAGCAATTTTGTTTGTGTGATGTCATATTATGATATATTCTTCTAACTGTGTTACATTGTATGTGTACTCTCTGCATGAAAACAAATGATGTGCTGTTGTTTGTGTGTTGTTGTTGTTGTTGTTGTCATTTATGTTACAGTATGTCACGTATTCAAATTGCTATATAAATCACAAAGTTAGTTATTATTCATCTTATTACATGAATAATCTTCTGAACATTTCTGTAACCAGGGTCTATAGTCACATGGTCTACAACAACAACCTATAAACAAACAAACACTTGTTTTGCTGATTTTGCTTTCTATACAAACATGTGAACTAGCACACAAAATATTAAGTCTAGTTAAATATTTCTTTATTTTCAGTAAAATAAATCAACAGAAAAAACATAAGCTATGTAAAGCTTTTGACTGAAATTAATTGTTTTTACTACAATGTACTACCATATCCATAAAATTCTTAACTGGTTCTATAGTTTGATTGTTAACTCAAAATCCCCTGTACAAAAATTGAGTGGAGTTGTTAATATAAAAATATATTTTGTGCAGAGGTAAACAATTAAAGTAAACAATTACAGAAATAAAATGTGGCATTTTCAGAAGGAGAAAATGGTAGTTGTTTTATGTAGTCTGTTAATGCTTTTCTTTTAATGTATGATGACAAAAAGTGTTTGTTTACCTTGGAAAGATCACATGACTATAAACTCTGGTAAACTAAAGTTTTAGTACAACAATTCACTATCACTATTTATTATAGTGTCATAGTTTTATATTTCACCTATATTGATATGTGTATTATCATTTTATATTAATGCTCCATTTTGGATGTTGACATTTTTGTAAGTATTCGTTGAAATCATTGAAAGTTACAAATTCTATAATGTGAATTTTATTGAAGGTTTCTACGGAGATTTTATCATTAAAAATATTATTTTGTAAATATTCTTTTTGAAAATTGATCCAACAATATTTTGACTTTTTGACCATATATGGACTGTTACCATCATGTTGATTTAAATATAAATTTGTGTCTCATGATTGGATTCAACCAATCTGATTAAAACCCAATCTTAAATTTTCCACTCGCCTACTCGCTAATTTAGATCTGGCGGTTTTCTTATGAGGGTTCAGGTGACCTTTTCTCATTATGATATTTATGACGAAATTGTTGTGTTTAAAAAACATTGTCTATGTCAAGCAATTTGAATTAAGCTGTCCAATCACAGACTGTGAATAATACCGCTGTCAAATAGGCTTGCAAATCTTGGTCTATAAATAGAAATTACCAAATCAAAATGCTATTAATAGTGTTTCCTCTAGATGAAAGCTACGCATTGATTGGTCAATATAAAGGTCATCTTGATGTGACCCTCAATGGGAACCTTAGAGATCCTGTATGACAACGCTGTTCAGGATTTTTGAATTGGGATTCAACTGACGACCCTTATGAGTCTACCTATGTAAGCCTGGCTCACTACCCATTGGTGGACAGATGTCTAGCTACACCAGTTAACACAATTTTCCAGGAAAATTCATGGAATTTGAAGCAGTAGTGGATATGGACTCATTTTCCAGACTTTAGCGTAGAGACCTTGGATAAAAATGTGTATCATGTCAAGTCATATTCATTGACATCAACATACTTGGACCATGTTTAGAGCATTTTTAATCTCTCTCAACCATGTTTTAAACCATAGTCAGTAATGGAAAGTATGGTTAATCACGGTCATGTATTTGGAGGGTCTCAGGTGTAGGCTGTAAAAATAAAATAAATTCTCTGAAAAAACTATAGGTGCTAAAGAAAATTGACAAATTACTACGTACTGGTAGAATCAAGCCTAGTATATTGATTGAGAAATAATGGTCAAGTTAATCCATTTTGATTTCAGGTTCCTAAAAAGAAGAAGAAATTAAAATCTAAGAAAGAGAGAGATAGAGCTAGAGAAAATACTAAAGATGTCGGGAAGAAACCTAATGATAAAGACAAACAAGGCACTGGGGTAAGTGATATATCTCAGGTCTGGCTAATTAGCATGATTTGTGACTCTTTTCATATTTGATTTCCTGGTAAGATTTTTATTCTCCAGTCTTTGCTTCGAAAGTTTGCAGGCTCTAGCCTAAAAGCCTAAATTATTAACCAGCCTGATTATGAAGAGTTGGTAATATTTACTAGCCTGAATCAAATCTCTGTGGCTAGTTGTTTTGTAACAGACCATTTATTGTCCGAAATATTTTGAGAAAAATGGCTTGGCCATTTCAGCCCCCAAAAATCTACTTTGGGGAAAGTTTTGCCTATGGTCTTGTTTTCCTCAGGAAAGATTAGTCATGGGGAAAATAGACTGCTACACCAGACTGCAGACAAGTGGGTTAAGGCAAAGACTGTTGTATGAAAATTTTATCATAGTCTTACTAGAATTTTTTGTGAAAAAGATGAGACATTAACATTTTAGATATTTTTGACTTTCTGAAATTCTAGTGAGGTTTTTTCATGAAAAGAGTCATTTTTGTATATTGATTTACTAAATTAATGAATCTTTAAAGAAAGTAAACTATAACAGTAATTAATTTGACTAATTATTGCTAATTGTTTATTTTTAGTTTGCATGTTTTAATCGGTCTACTTTGGCTATTCATTTAAAATGAGTTGTTTTTATTTAATTTACCTAAACAATGCTCTGTAAATTATGTGTCAGCTCCTATAGCAAGAATAATATGAAAACTTTTTCTGAAAATATATATTTCAAAAATAAATCAAGTTATTAAAAAGTAAAAACCTTATTTTGACTATTTTTTATTTTATTTTTTGTACAGTCCAAAAATCGAGAAATAATAGTTAGTATTTGGTTTATTAAATGTTGATTGATGGTATCTAGTATATGTTTTATATTTGTGTAAATTTTGTATATATAGTGTATTTCCATCAGTCATTGATCATCAGGAACATTAACTCTTGTGTGACTTATCTAATACATTATGTCTGATGCAGTTATCTGCCCCTTTGCTTGGAAATTACTCTTACTAGTACACGGTGCCTATACTACATAAATGTGTGACATTTTGTCATCACTGTGGGTCATTTTATCAAATAAAATGCACTCGCAAGGTAGTTTTGACAATAATCATTCCTTTTATAGAAAAGGGCATGGTTGAAACAGTAAAAATTCAAGTTTTTTCACTTAACTAAAATTAATAGTTAAAAACATGTTTCCTATAAACCTTTGTCTTAAGGTTACTTTATAATAGGAACAGGCACTTAATGCTATGCCATAAAAATGGTGAAATGGTAAAATGGTAAAAAATTATGAAAGAAAAACTCTACCTTGACAATCATTGATTAGATATTTCAACCCACAAAGGTCATGTGGTGTAGGCACTGTGTTATAGTGTCTGTTTTACTGTTTTCATTTTTCATTAATTGTAGTTCTTGTCTTTTGTTTTATAACCAAGGAACAATTGTCCTGGATTAAAATTGACTTGTAATTTTTTTATCTGAATGTTTGAAATTGCTAAGCAGAAATAAATACAGAGGAGGAATCTGTGCTATTAACATCTGACCAGTGCAACCATTTGTGAACCCCTACCATGGATTGAAACTACTTTATAAAGACACTGAACTTGCTTTAGACAGGTTCATTGTAATATAGCTATTGATAAATCCAAAATTTTTTACAATAAGTATTTTTTCACCCTTTTTTCATTGTAACAGTTCAATTTTTCTGTAAATTTCGCAATTCTAAAACTTTGAACCTTTAGGATCAGTCAAATATACAAATGCTTAAATGTGAAAACTCATTGATGAAATTTACTCATTAACCTGATTAAGCCATGCTCACTGTACCTTTAACCTTCATTTTAAAGGACAATTGTTCCGTGTAGAGATTTAATAATGATAATATAATATATTTTTGTTCTCACCTAATATTATACTAGGAGGACTCTAACAGTCAGCGTAAACCTCTTAGTGGTCATCTAACATCTCATGCCAAACAAGAAAAGGTAGGCACAGTTACTTCCCTTTGTATACTCTTCCTTTATTTTTGTATACTCCTTTAATTTTATCTTTTTTATTTTTTCTTAAATTATTCTATACACCAATATAAACACCTTTCACAAATTATCATATATATTGTACAAATGTATGCACAAATTATTTTATCGTAGATTATTTAGGCCATGTTTTATTATGATAAATTCTATCATGGTTTATTTCTGGTGCTCATACTTTTTCTTCTATGGTATTTGATATTGATTTTTCTTTACAAGTTGACTTTCTTAAAATTTAATTCTTTAAGATTTTGATAAAATTATCTTTAGACTTCTGTATTAAGCAATTGATTTACTGTATAAAAAAAATTAAAAAAAGATTAATAAAAAATGTAAAAATATTTTCGTTATTTCCCCCTTTTTTCAAGTTAAGTAAAGTATTGCTATATTTTGCAGCCACAACTCAACTTGATACATAATGATGTATGTCTGAGTGCTCAGAGTTTTCCTATAATGTTTGAAATAATCTAATTCTAATAGAAATATATTGCTGTTGATGAAGTGTTGATATTAAACTTTGATTTTAGTTTATATATTATAATGAAGACATAATATTATATGCATTGTTTTACAAACAAAAAAATCAACAACAAAAACTATGAGAATAAAAAATGTCAAATTCTATGTGCATTATTTGGTTACAATGTTCATAGAGAAACATTTCTCTGTCTTTCTCCATTTCCATACTAAAGGACATAATCCCCAATGTTTCTTACTGCATAGGGTAATTATTGCCCTTTTAAAAGATGGAGTTATATATAATCAACTGGTTTGCACAAAATTATTCTACCCTCTTCTTTGTTTACATGTAACTAGGCTAGTTTTGTGCTGATCAATGACATTCTTCCATGTTCAGACTTAAAAAGAGAACAATCTTCTATCTGTTTCATCTTTCAACCAGAAACAATTGTTTAATTTTTGTTCTCATCAAATTATTGGTTTCATTTGCTTATGTTCAGTTGATTATTTTGTTTGTATATAATTATAATGCATATATTTATGTATATACTAAACCAATAAAAACAAACACTTCAACTTATATTCTACAATGCCACTGATGGCTCTTTCTGAAACTGTCTGCTTTTCTTTAACACTCAATGCTTCTATGTAACTTTATGTTTAGTTTATTAATATTTTTGTTCCAGTACAAATCAACAAAACCATTCCTTTAAACTATAATACAGGTATTTTCTATTTTATTCTTTTTAAATAAACTCCTTACAATTTGGTTTTGCAAGTAATTAAAGATTATAATGGAATGTGGTTAAAGCCATTCAACTTTATCTAGGATACATATCTTGAGAAGGGTTGTATAACATTAACTTGTAGTGATGCCAGTATTGGTATTGCTTCAATAAAGTACTAGAAAATACCATTTGAAGTGGGTGAAAGAGTTGTGGTGATCCATTGTTCTAAAGTTGGGTAGGGTCAAGGCAGCTTCCACCATATTTTCTCTCCTTTTTTAGAGTTAGCAAAAATAAAGTAAAGCCTGCATAATTCCACAGATGTACCCTTCCCCTGTTAGCTCCATTTTGTCTTTTATCTGAGCACTTGAACAATAAAGAGTTAATATATATTTAATTAAGCAAATAACATATTTCATTTTTACAAAATTTCTGCTGAAAATGAAAGTTGTATGGCTTAAACCTCTTAGTTTATGTATAAAACTATTACATGTATTTTACAAATAAATAAAAAAAACATGTGTGCTACATTTTGTTGTAAGGACTTTTCATTTCATCATTTTTAGAAGGTTAGAATTTTGTTGATCTGTACAGTTACAATAATTCTTGTAGCTTTTTGTTTATTTCTAACACTTTTGTTTCATTTTCTAACCTTGGGGGTTATTTTGCAGAATCCTGTTTGTGTAATATGCAAATTCACTTGCTGGAGACCTCGATGGATTTGATTGGATAGTTTAAAGTGACATCATGTGACATATCGGAAATTTCAAAATTGTGACTCAAAAAAAACTTTATAACATTGTAATAATCAGATTTGATTGGTTCATTGATGGACATTTTTATTTATTATGAATATTCAGTTAAAAAAATCATGTGAAAAAAATTACTTCAAAGACTAAAATTTTATTACAAGTGAACAAAAAACTTTCTGTGACTTCTAGATTGTTTTACTATATTCCTGCATGTATCTCCCTTCTTGTTTGATTCATTTTTCTGAGTTCTATATATCTTACACTGTGTGTATTGAATGTAACAATTGTCTTTACTCAGTATGTAGTTAATACAGTGCCCTCCAAAAGTTCCATAGACAAATGAAAGTTCGTGAAAAAATGATCTTGAATAGGGCAAGTAATTTAAACGATTGTTATATTGAGAAAGTTAAATTCTAAATACTATTTAGTATATTTGCTAAACTATTTTTATGGTCTTTTTCTTCTGCAAGTACTGTTTAAACAGTAATTGATCAGGTAATAAATCAGTTATTTGATAATTATTTTATTTTGGATTATAAGTCAAACAGTTGTCCCTCGGTGTCCTGGAGAGTGTTTTGAACTGTTGCAGCCCTCGGCCTACGGCCTCTGGAAACAGTTCAAAACACTATCTCCTCCACCTCGGGCCAACAGTTTAGACTGTTCCCAAATCACATATTGTATAACTGTATACTGATTTAGGACTTTGCTCAAATGGCTCATGCTCCCTTCAATGGATAAGTGTGGTTTATCCTAAAACTTGATTTTTCCAAGAACAGTTGGAGGACATTGTTGTTTTCTAACATCTTTTTATATTACAAATAAATAGAAAATTTACAAAATTCAATCTTGTTTATATTTTTCTTTTATTTTCACTGTTGTTCTGAGTTTCTAGAACCTGAACTTTTCAGTGCAAGTATCTTATCTTTATATATTAAGGATCTGGGTTTTTTGTATCTATAGGTTTTACTCTGACTCCAGTCTTTCAAATTCTTTATTCAGACTATATTACATTGTACTTCAATAATTTTTGATGTGTTGGATTGTACTCTTGGCATGCTGTAAATGTTCTTCTTTATGGTGTCACATTATGTCTTCCCCTTAGTAAAACTGTGAATTAATGTTCAAGTTTGTTGCCGTTTTTGTCAGTACTTGTTGGTCCATCTTTTTATTGTTTTCAATAATTCCAATCTTGTATATTATATTTAGTTAAATGGTAGTGCAACTGAAAGACTTTGTCATAAGGTAAACATACAACACAAACAACCTTAATGTGTCATAATATACATTAGTTCACTTTAGACTTTTTACAGTACATTTTTGTAGAAAACAAATGTGATAATACTAAAAGTTCACTGTAGTTGATGATTATACGAATAGTATGTAGAACTTAGGTGATATCTTTAAACATTTGCACAATTTAACATTTCTTCAAAGTAAATGTACTGAGACTCATGGATTCTTTTATACCTTTCATGAAATGGTCATGAATTAACATGAACATAATGGTTTTTGATAAGTCTATGAACTTACATTGTTTGTTAGGCATAATTGTTCATGAACTGTTAAAGAACCGTTAATAGACGGGTCATGAATAATATTCAAATAAATTTTTGATGAATTTGTGCTATTTTATCTACATGATGAAGTCCCATGAACTGTTCATGATTCTGAATGAATATTTCATTAACAATGCATGAATTGGAAGTGATCAATTCAAACAGGATGTTTTGGTCTGAAAAAGACATTACATTACAGTACCTTATACATGTAGTTTATCTATTTTATTAATTAAAGTTTTTTCTTGGTTCCCTGTACTGTAAGAAGTCAAGTAACTCTTGTATATATGTGACACTGGAACCAGCAATTATAGAATATATCCAAGAAATGTGATTAGAGTTTTATATTCCTAAATTACCCCACCTGGTGACTGGTTGCACAGATATATTATTTTTTTTATTGAAGTATAAAAATCCTGCCTGTCGACCTGGTGTAGTTTTTTTGTCCAAGGTGATGGCTTGTTTAGACAAAGTTGTTTCCCTATGTTTTCCCAATGTTTCCCCTAATTTTCCCTGTTGTATAAATAGGCTGCCAACAATTTCTGCTTGAACTTTTACCATTCATCAGTATCGAGCATTTAGACGCAAAGTCCCAGCTTTTATGTTGCCTTTAGTTTTCTATACAAATACATTCCTTAATACATAGCACCTGCTTCTTAATATAAGAAAGATTTTTAAGTTTTGATGTATATGTAGTTTATGATTATCCAGGGCAGTATATTATTAAAAATGTTACAAGATTTTATCAATGCAATACACATTGTAGAAAGATTTATGGCTAAACTTGTTTGTAAAATGTTGCTAATATGAGCCACAGAGACTAGCTGTTACGAAGCCTATCTACTGTTGGTTATGATAATCTAATATACAGCACTAGGGCTGTGACAGTCACAACCCCTGAACCAAATCAGTTTTTGTGCTGACTTGCTAAAACAGTTTAAAAAGTAAGAGACTGTAAAGTGGATATATTGAATTTGCCTTTAGAGTTGTGCATTTGGAAACCTAGATTTAGCCTATGTCAGGGGGGTTCACTGTATATAATATGTTGATAAGTCACAATGTTTGGTGATAGAATTAAAATCAGACCCAAGAAGTCATTATAATAATCCATTTAGCTGTATGATGGGTATTTTACTCTTTATTATTCATAAATATATTGGTGTAATGGTTGTTATACATGTACATTCATCTATGAAGGTTGTCATGAGGTTTTATTGAAAAATGCATTGTCCTAATATTTAAATATGAAGTGAAGCCTGAGTTTCTGTGAGGAGAAGTTATTGTTAGGTTTGTTCTATCATTTGAACATTTTGTTGAATCTTGACCTTTGTTAAAATAGTTTTATAATTAGATGTACTTGAGACACAATATCTTTGAAGAGATCCATGTTATATAGAACTTTGCAGTGCCTAAACTTTGTTCACTTATATTCCTACATATAGGTATGTAAACTAATACTTCTTTGAATTCACTTAAAATTAATATTTAAAGGGGAGATTCGTGAAAAAAACAATCTTGGGCTAAATTGAATGATTTTATAAAGAAGACAAACTTAGATGTGAAAGAATTTTTAAAATCAGCTGCCAGAGTTATTGATAATTTAAGATGCAATTTTTGCTCATAATTTTTTATTAGGAAGGCATGTTTATTTTTTGTATGAGTTTTTTGTATTTTTTAGGACAATGAAAGTAAGTTAAAGTATGAAAATACTATAATATCAAAACATTTATTTTTTATTTAATATTTTAATTTCAAATCTGTGTTTTTTAATAACAGAAAAAATATCTATGGGCGTAGTAATTAACTTCTTATAAAATCAAAGTGATATCTAAAGTTAGAGAAGTTTCATCGTTAAATTTCTCATAACTTAAATTTATAATAATCAAGCAAATTAAAAAATTCTTTCACTCTTTGTGTTTGTGTTTCGATACCTTATCATTAAATCTAAAGTTGATTTGTGACAGAATCTCCCCTTTAATATATCAAATCTCTTACTAACCTTTCATCATCATGTTGTTTATATTTAAAAAATATGTTATTCTTTATTTCTTTTCTATGTATACTTTAATGCAATCCACACTAGAAATTTTCTCTCAATATTGTTCTTTGATAATATTTTGATGTCTAATTTACTTTTTTCTGCTTAAATATTCATTCTATATTTTTCATTTTTTCTATAAATTGTAAAATATTTTGTTTCAATCATGATTTCCTAGTGTTATGATAATCATAGTGGCTGTTAATGTTTCTCATTTCTATTAGTTAAAGTGTACACACGGTTTGATTTTTATTGTTACTTTCACATATACTATTTCACAAATTTTAGCTTAATGCACAAGTGCGCTATATACAAGGGTCGCCAAAACGACCTAAGTCACTTGATGAACGTTCCCAGGGTGATACTCGTGAGGCGCACAGTGGGGCATCAGGGAGAAGGGAGAGCACTGAAGAGCATCAACAGAAACGGGTAAAGATAAATTAGGAAATGAGATTATGGTTTCCCTAATTTAACCCGACAATTAACCTGATAGCATATTACAAAAATCCTTTATAAGAAAAAAAGGAAATTCCAGATTAATTGGTTGGCACAAAACTGGCAAACTATATCAGGGGTTTAGTGCAAAATGATCATATCTAACTTTTTTCTTATATTGAGTTACGACCGTTTTGCGCAAAACCCAGTAATGTAACTTGAAAAACGGATCTAGTCTTGCACTGACCTATCAAAATGTCTTTTTTATGATGCACTAAACATACAGGAGAATTCCCTCTTTAGCCGAATATTCATATTCTTAAAGGAGTTTTTCCCATTATTCTCAAATACTAAGGGAATAAATCTCTTGTCTAAAAGAAGGGGGAATAACTTGTAACTTATGTTTGGTGTAACCCTAGAAAAAAGGCTATCTGGATTTTCCTTTTCTTTTTTTGAAGGGTATATATTTATGTATATGTAACAATATATTAATATTGTGGTGATGTGATGTATATCATAGAACTTATCCATTCTAATATTTTTGGTTTTTAAAGATTATTTTGTTACTAGGTGTTCACATTCTTTACTGCCAATTTTTATACTTAAAGTTTGTATGTACGAAACTGGTGTTTGTAATATTTCCATGTATATTTCATTCAAGCATTTAATTGATACATTGTTTTATTTGAAAGACAATCTTATTTTCTATCAAAATGTTTCAATGCTGTTCAAAATAACACTTAATGAAAAATATTTTCATTTTGGCAGTTCAGAATTTGATTTGTAAAACTAAAATTGAAAATAACAGTACATGTATTGTTATAACAACAATAATTTTACATAGAATAATATTCTTAAGCTAGTTTAACCCTTATTACTTAGAGTTTTACCATTCTGGTGGCCAGGCTTTAATATGCTTAATTTTTTCAAGGCTAGTTTCTTTTATTTATAATTATTATTCAATGCTAGACAAAAACATTTTATTTAATGCATTATTACATGTATAAAATTTAAATACTTGTACAATGCCAGCTGGTATTTTTTGCATTCATTTTTATTTCATCGTAAGTCTGTTTTTGGATAGAAATTACTCATACACCTTTACCCTAGAATTATAAATTTATGTCAATTATATTATTTACCCTTAACAGTTCATTTTCCACATTTTTTTTGTTGAGAAGTAAAATGTGTAAGGACGTTTTCCTACATTAATTTTCAATTATTTCTTATGATATTATTCAGGATTAGAAAAAAGTGAATATTACTAAGATGTAGATTTTATAACCAGAGATTTTATTTATAATTTAATTATTTATCAAATTTAATGTTGCATGCATGATATTCCAAAGTGTTGGTGTTTGTTTTTTTAGCTTGACTATTCAGAGAATAGTTTGGACTATAATGCTACTCAGTTGTATGTCAGTGCAGGCATTATACCTCTTGTTTATTTTATTTATTTATTTTCATTGGGTTTAACACTGTGTCAACACAATTTTGGTCATTTTACGGCTTCCAGCGCACCTAACCTAGCTTTCCTGGATCCTTGTCTATAACCAGTACTCACCTACCCTTCAACAAGGCTTGAAACTTCTCCATATATCTTATCAGTAGAGGAAAATTGACATTTTTGTCAAATTTTCATGGAAGGGTATAACTTCCCCAGGTGGGATTCGAACCTGTACCCCCTTAGGGACACGAGATTCCAAATCCCGGCGTGCTACCAACTGCGCTACCAACCCAGGTTTATACTTCTTGACCATGTGACTATTGCCGGTTATATTTTGTATGTATTTGCTTGTAACTTCCCTATGGGGTTACCATTGGAGGTCAAATTCAAAGTTCCATAACTCTAGGACAGAATTTGACTGGATTATGATCCTTTTATATATAAAAAATTTATACCAAGAACAGGCTGATTAGTCAAGCACATCATCCATGGACTGCTATTGTTATTTTACCAGTCACAAAGTTTTGATAATTTAACAGTTATGCTTTTGATGTGCATTTAACATTTTAAAACACTAAATATTCATATTTCTTAAATATTTTGATTTAGTCTAACTCGTGAATTATGAAAGTATGATGTTAAGCTGCTAAAAATTAAAAGTCTGTTACTTATATATAAGTATATCTCTATTTTATTTTTTCTGCTTTAATAATTTCTTTTTTATTTTATTTAAATGTATAAACATTGTAGTTGAGTATTTAGTTGTAATATCATGTTTTATTTCTTAACAACTTAAATGTTGAATATTACCAAGGCATATAGTCACATTGATCTTCAGAAAGTAAACAAACTCTTGGGTTTTTGTCAAATTCTTGCAACAGTCAAAAATAGATAAAGAATCAAATACAACATGAATTAACTGTAACAATTTTCTGTGTCTGAAAATGCTCATATTAATATGTGAGTTGACTGATTGTTAACTCTGAATCTTCTACACAAATTATTTTTGCTCATGACCTAGTTTACGGCTTGAATTTTTGTTTGAAAGATTTGTAGCCAACAATCAAAACTTACATAATCAACTGGAATGTTTCTAGAAAAGAAGTGTAATAGTTATCTTATGCATTATTTGAGGTCATTCAATTATATACCTGATTAGAGAAATTGGGCAAAAACAGTTTTTGTTACTTTATTAGTTGGTGTAGATCATGTGACTATAGACCCTGGTTACTGTCAACAATATTAGTTTCAAGTACCTCATTATTTATTCTTGTATTATGTACTATAATAGTGAATATAGTTACTAATTCAAATGTCAATATTTTATGTTGAATGGGATTCGAGATAGGATATTTTCTATAACTTAAGTGTCATTTTTTATGGTTGATTGTGATTGGTTGTTTTCAGCCGAGAAAAATATTAGAGACCTCGAAATGTGATGCTGAGGATACCCAAGCTTTAGCTGTGAGCGTCACAAATACTACGAGTAGTACAACACTGTCAACTAATACAAACACAACGTCGACAATATCAGGGGTAACGTGTGAAATATTCATAGCACTGTCTATTATCACTCAAAACAGATACCTTTCCTTTTTTATAATATTTACATTTTATATTCAGAAACTTGAGTTCTCCAGTTTGTAATATATACAATGTGAGGTGATGTAACCTTAGTTTTTTTATTCCTAAGATTATGCTTTAAACCTGTTTCTTGACTTTCAAAAATTTTCATTTTTTTTACAAAAAATTTTTTTTTTCATTCTTTCGATTTTGAATTTGGTATTTTTTTTTTTTCATTTCTCTCTCATAAGAAATGCTGTATATCAAGTTCTAGACTTTCAAAATTTTAGAAAGAAAAGAAATATATAATAAAACAACAGTATTAAATATTATGTTATAAATTGAAATTTTTGTTTTGTAACATTTGGCATTAAATAAACAATATTTGTAATTGTCTACAGTGCAAGCCAAATTGGAGCTTATATCAACGATGTTAATTACCCTGTTCAATATATAGAATGCTTTAGAGTCAATAAAAAATGATCACTGAATTGTATTTATCATCACTGATCCTAACAGAAATGAAGCCATTTATTAAGCTATCAGAATTATGTTCGTATATTTGCATCAATTTAATAGTTCATCATTTAATTTGAAAGTAAAAGTCAAACCTCTTCAATGACCAATCTTAGTATTTTTAAATATTGAACATATTTCTTAACATTGCACATTATGTAGTGTTTTATGTGTGTTTTCCACACACTGTCCTGTCTTTCCTTATTTTAATAAACATTTTTGTTTCATTTTATAAATTTCCTATGTAGTGTGTTGATGTATGATTTCCTTGATAATATTTTATAGATTTGAATCATATTGAAGTGATTTATTTTCTAATATGTAGCAATATGTTTAGCTTATTTTTGGCTTCAATATCCTTTACCCCATATACCATGAACTATTGGTTAGCTGGTAGCTTTCAATTTTTTCTACAACATAGAGCAGAATTATCTTAAACAACATAAACACATGGTGTTTGTAGCCATTACGATACAGCTGGCGCACACAAGTACTACTATATCCTAATACAATGCAGTTCTCAGATAGGCAGTCTGGTTGCATTTGCATTGAGTTCATAGCTTTCAATATTTTTGCCATATTTTGCAATACAAATGCATACTATCTCATTATTCCGAGGTATAATGGTACAATGGACCAGAATTGTTTTCTAAATTCCTAAATTCTATGATTTAAGTTCAAATTCAAATGAATCAATTTCTTTACCTCACCTTAAAACAGTGTCTGTTCCTCTTAAAATTCACTTTATATTACAACTTGGTGGTCATGTTAAACAAAAATGTATTAAATTGTTCAATTATGTAATTTCCAAGGATATTAGTAAGCATTGAAACAAATTTCAATTGAGCATTTCATAATCTTAATTCATAATTCTTAGTTCATAATTTGCAAACTTAACACACACAGATTCTGTGGCCCAATTATAATAAGGAAATTATTTGTACAAGAATTGACAATTCAAAAAGACATGTTAAATATTGACTGGCTAATTAAACTCATACTAAAAGGATCAATTGTTTAAAGTTGAAGAATGATAGAATATATTTATATTTTAGGAAGACTATATTCAAGCTATAGGTTTACAAAGTAGTATTGATGTACCATGTCTGTATAGGGTAACCTCATTATCAGCTACAACAAGTAGACCTAAAACTTCCCCTCTCAGATTATATAAAGTTGGTTATCAGGATCCATCTGTGGCTCTTACCATCAAAGGATTCAATAATACAAAAAATGCATTTTCTGTATGTATTTATAGTTAGTAAATAATTAAAACAAACATTTTTGGCCATTTTACTCACAGCCTTTAACAAATACTTGACCATTTTAAGAAATGTGAAAATAATATAGTAGTATCTTTAATAAGTAATTAATGCTTTTGCATGATGAATTAATCATCTAGCTTTTTTGATACATTTTATTATTTCTAAAGCTAAAGAACAATTTAAAAATTCACAATTTTTATTAGATAACAATGTTAATAGTTCAGTGCAAAACTAGTTTATATACAAATTTTATTGCATTTAGACTAGTTTTTGCACTGACCAATCAATATAGCCATTTAGTTTATAACAAATGCACATATAATAAATATTAAATGCAGGGCTGTATTTTTCCCACTGTATTTGTCTGTATTTTTTCTGCATTTGAAGTACATTTAATATTATTATACCTTAAGTGAATTGTTTACTATATAGCTTAATGTGACATCACAGGGTGACAATTTGTAATGTCACCCTCTGGACATCAACTATCAGCCCGCTTGACATCATCATCCATCAGCCTGCTTGAAGTGATGAGAGACTACTGTGTTGCAGTTTGCTAAGTTTGCCCGGACTCAAGTTTTTAGCCATTCAATTTGAGTTACCTCCCTTGCGCAGACGCTTGGTTTTTACAAAACAACAAACTTAACAGTGTAAAAATGTATTCAAGTTTAGAAGCAAATAAAACAGATGAAATTAAACAGTTTGTGCTTATTAAATTGTCAACAATTTCTTATTGTTGTTGTTCGGTATAATAAGATAAATATCACATTCTATAGAGGGTGATAGAACGGAATGTTCACCCTTGACAAGTAATGTCAACCTTTGCTAAAGCCTGGATAAATTAAGACTATTACATATAATTATCCGCAGATTTCTATGAAAACTTACAATTATTTACAGCTGCTTATGATTATTTTTCTGTTACAAAATGCCTAACTGTAACACAGTTGTTCATCATTTGTCTCTCCTGTAATGGTCAGCCTATCATTCAGCAGTGACCTATATGTCAAAATTGATGCTTCTTTCTACTTTGGCCCTTATTCTCATTTGGGCTTCTACAGAGGGTTCATATTCAAGTTGTATTTCAATCAGCATCAACCTTTTTTTTCAACATTAGCCTCTCATTCAACATCGGCCCCTTAGTCATCAATGGCCCTTTTATATATGAAAATTAACATTATTGTCAATGCAAAACTAATTTAACACCATATAAATAATGAAGGATATAGAAGGATGTAGACTAAGTTTGCATAGACTTATCATTATAATTTTAGAGTAATTTTAGTATTATATAGATTTAAAACCATGGTAACAATATTGAGTGTATTAGACAGGAAGAAACAATACTATCACACTTACCTTTAGATATAGGTTGATTTTTGTGTTACATTGTTTTATTATTGTTTTGTTTAATGCTTATAATAATATACTAATCAAAAGTTCTACCACATCAAGAGGTCAAAACTCTTCTCTTATGAATATCCGATGTACCAATATCATCAATAAATGCTGGACAGATAATAATATAGGGTTATCATGTTATTGTTGTACTAATTTATTGTAGCTCCATTGTGAAACATAGATTTATAATTTCCGAGTCCGCTTTCTGGTCCCCTGGTACTGAGCTAGTAGAATAAAGTTTCTTGCTCAAGGAAACAACGGGGTAGGTTTTGGATGGGATTCCAATCAATGGTTAGGATTTAAAGTCAATATTGTACCACTCTTGTTCATTCAATGAGATTTCAGTCAATTTGTAATGAGAGATTCAATAAATAGAATAGAACTTGGAACATTGCATGTTCACTGCTTGCAACCAAGAAGGCAGAACAGCTTGAACACATAGAATATACCAGATTTTACATTATAGTTTACTTAGGTCAAAACTCTAAAATGCACTGTTGTGTCCATTTTCTGTAAGTTGTGGGACTGTACCAAGCCATTACATTCTGGTATATCATTATCAAGAACATCCCAGAGGTGTTTGATAGGCCAAAATCTTGAGATACATATTGCATGTGTTGCATGTAGATTTTGCATGATTGGTGTCCCTCAATCCTTAGTCGGGTGTGATTTAAATATGTCAAACAAACTATAAACAATGAAAAGTGATGTGATAGCTCTTTTGAATAGTTTTACTGCTTTTTGATGCACGCTCAGTCTATGGCTTAAAATTTTCTTGAGCACTGGTCTGATTTAGTATGTTCTATAAGTAAAGGGCAAACTATGTATAAGAAGCAAGTTACATTCAAACCAGCATCTGTAAGAGCACCGATAAACTTTTATTGATTTCCAGGTACATGTATAGTGCATGAAAATCAAAATTTTCAAAAACACTTCCATGGAATGATTACATACTCCCTGATATAAATAAATAATTGATTTTGTAGATTGTAACAGCTTTATTTGATATATGACACTTAAATGACCACTTTGTAACATTTTGACCAGCTACATGTACCTGTAAATGTCAATTGGGCCAACAGATTTTCTGTCTTTACCATAAAATAAATTAATTTTACATTCAAATAGACTGGTCTATCAGTCTTGTATTATTCTGCCATTGACATTCCTTGGTGAATTTCATTGCCATAGATAGATCTTCATGTATATATGCAATAAGCCCTATAGTTTACAATGCTTCACAAAGCTTTGTATATTTATATTTTGTTGTCACAACTTTGTAATATTGTAGATATATATTGTACTATCACCCTGTCATTGATGGTGTTTTTATGTTGTTTTGCTGTTGTTTTTATTGGGGTTATCATATAACATATCTGGTAAACCAAAAATCAAAGGTGCATGTTCATATAATCTTCAAACATTTGTATGTCAAATTTCTTTTGTATCACCTTCAGGTTCCTTATTACCATTTATCTAATTTACACTGACCCAAAGAAAGAGACCTAATTGAGAACTCAAATTTGTATTTTTTCCATCCACATGCAAGCAGTACAAACAAAGTTTGTTTCACATTATTGCTGGATAGCACAACTTACAGATTAAATCCTATTGTTTTTTTACACATATATTTTCATTTTAATGGTGTTGTTTGTACTGCAGGGAAAACACAAATATTTGAATTCTGGATAAAGTCACTTTAGTACCAGACTAGGACTAGTCACTAAGCTTTTTAGCTGGATTTATCAAAGAAAAAATTCGGCTTATAGTTTGGCAAAACGCGGGCGGGTGGGCGTCAGGTGTCGTTAACAATTGCTTAAAGTTTTTCTTTACCATAATATACAGTATTTCTGCCATTTATTGTTCGACCTTTATGAAACTTCATACAATGATAACATACCATGTGATGAACACAATTAGGCAGTAACCACAACTCTACCTGGCTTTATTATGGATCATTTCTCTTTGTAATCCCTTTGTTGATTATAGTGCAGAGATTTTTGGTATACCTGACACCTTTTGTCAACCAGATATTTTACTCATGTATATTATTAAATAATAAATATTGTTAACATTCAGCTGCTCAAATAAATAATAAGAATTTTGCTAGTTCAAATCAAGTCATTACCGTATTTGTTTACCAATTAGGGTTTCTTTAAACTATGTACATTTTCTTTATAAATTAAAATTCAAAATGAATTAAATAAATGATAAGCCTGTTTAGACATATAACAATAGATATTAACTGGAACTAGAAAAAATCGGGATAAATCATCAATGTTAATAATGAGCAAGCAACATTTTGTTTTCATTTTATGGTAAATGTTTTCTTGTATCACAGGGAAAAGCCCATAAATTTGAATTCCTGAAAGAGTTTGCCAATTTTTGGCTGAAGTACCAATTTTAAAAATGGGGGCTTTAAAAATTGTATTATTCCAATTTTAATTGGCCAAAATTCAATGTCTAGTATAATTTTTCTTTGTTTCTTGCTTCATTTCTTTGGTGCAATTATTATACACAAAAGCAAGCTACAATCATCAGATTGTGGTTCAATAAATGTTTTAATATATCAAATTTAGTAAATTGATATTGAGTCAAAAATTATCCATATTTTGTACATTTTGAGAAAATTTCCTATAAAATGACTTGATTTGTATTGTTTGAAGTATGTAGTGAATATATTAAATGGTTTATTTTAGCTTTACTTAGTTTATAAATTATAATATAAACAGTTGTTCTGTAGTTGTGCATTATTTTATTATAATATAATAATTGTAATTATAAAATATGAAATCCTTAACTTCTTTTCTTGTGTTCTTTTATGAAAAAAAATCATTTACTTTCATTCAAATTTTAACAAAATGTAAATGTTATTAGATATATGTCAAAGTTTCTCTGTATATTTCTGGCTTTTCTCTAGTTGCTTGATCTTTTGTGATTTTGTGTTATAATGAAATTTAAAGAAAAGCAGACAGTTTCTAATTGAAGTAAAAAGTTACCCTGAGCCATTTGTTCGTCAAGTTTTGATGTTAAATTTATTTTTTATCAGTTTTATCAAGTTTAATGTTACAAGCATTTTTGTTAACTATTTAATTGCTAATTACCTCCCCTTTTCTCCTAAAGTTGAGTTCTCTCCCTTCTCTTATTTCAGAATGAATATTTAGAGAATCTCACAGCTGCCTATCTCAGGAAGGGAATTCTTCAAAACCAACAAGAACAAGGTGAAATAATTCAACCATTTATTCTTAATACATTTTTTGTACTTGTTACTATATTTTTGTTTTAAGTAAATTCAAAAGGAATAACTCTCAAAGAAATTTTAATTAGCTGTTGATTTATCTAATACTTCCTGAATTGGAAATATTTATGTGCACTCATTGCATTCGCAACCCAGTTTAAAGTAAAATGTTGATTAATGAACTAAACGCTCCTTGTTACTTTGCCTATGACCTCAAGGGGCAATGTTTGGTCTCAATTTTTATGTGTAAAGTATAAAGTAGGCTTCATTACTGAGGATGGTAGTCTGCTACTGGTGCATGCCAGGACTAATTGCCAGGAAAACTGCTATCCTAGTATAACAGTGAATGTTGTAAAAGGTAATAATCTTAGGAATAAATGCTACAAAATATCTCATACAAATTTTATGAAATCAATTCAATTTACTCTCTGTATATCGGAAGAAATTTTAGGTTTTCATTGTTTTTTAATTTTTCCGTTTAAATTTTCTGTAGATCGTCGACCTTCAATACCACGTGTGAATTACGATGTTAATAGTGGTTGGTAACATTAATTATGTTTCATGTGAAATTTTAAGTCAATTTTTGTTTTTTGTGTATTAACTGACCTGTGTGATAGAAAATTTATTTATTTTATTTTATGGAAAATAGGGTTTTATGCATTATGTTATTTTAATTGTAGTCAGTATTTGAATATTGAATTTAGGAATTTTTAGATAATATAAAATATTTGATTCTTGATAGCGGCAAGAAGGTTGCAGGGAAAAGGTAGATATTTTTATTTAGTGTGAAGCATACTAGTTATCTCTCTTGGGTCCAGGGTGACACTATCAACAAAATAAAGAAAGAACTCTACACCTCAGAATAAATTCCTGAACGACATACGAGTCCAAACTCTACAAAATTGATATGAGACAATTAAAAGAATGACTCTATTTATGTATTGACCTGGGTAAAGAATGCCACTATCAAAAATCTTACTTATTGACCTGGGTAAAGGAATACCATTTAAATATCATTTCCATACATTTAAATCAGTTAGCCATTTTATTACTGATGAGTATGATGTATAATAAGTCTAGGGTCATAGTTCATTTATATTATGTCTTCATATTTCAAATAGAATCACTTAAAGAATTTGTAAAATTGCAGTTTAATGTTTGTTTATAAAATTTAAAAAAAAAAAAAAGTTTTAATTTATTTGTCTGAAATTATTTACTAGCAAAATGATATGGGCCACAACCCAACCAGCACATTATTTTTCTTACTTGGCTCATACTTTTTTAATCCAAATATCAGGCCCATGTTACTTAAATTATATTGATCTGATAATTCCCTTAACCATCACTTCTAATAGGGCATTACTTGCATAATAAACAACGAACAAAAATATTTATTTTTTGGTTACAAGCCTTTGGGAACTTTAAACTAAGGGAAAGTAATTTATTGTCTAACTCAACATTTCAAACGACAAAAATTTCATTTTCTTTCAACTATGCCTTCACCATATAGAATCAAGTCATTACTCAGTCATTACTTCATCAACCTTTTAATTGACTTAACTAACATGTAGGAATAATTAACCCATACCAAGGTAGCCATACATCCTAAACCCCACCCCTTTTACTACATTTCTTCAGGAATCATTTTTCTATGGTAAAACATTGATGGTACCAATGTTTTAGATAATCATTATTTTCCTTTAATTGAAATTACCTCCCTTTAATTTCACCAAGTCATTCTCCCCTTATTGTCATCAAGTAATTTTTCATATAATTTTAATTATCTCCCTTTATAAGAATGTTCATAAGTCTTATATTTCATGGCCATTATCTAAATGTCTTATTACATGAATTTATCTGAGGTGTGTGAGTTATGTCCCTTTGTTCCCATATCTACAGAATGGGAAGGATTATTTATACTTATCATGTAGATGCTAGAATAATCAAATTAATTATCATCAATTATCATTGTGGTTCACCAGAGGTCATCTAGTTCTCGAAGTAGTGTACAGGAATGATAAATTATCAGTTAGTGCAAGAATAGGACAAATAAAGCTTGATACATTTCTATTGCGCTTAAGTATTTAGTACTCTATGCAACAATTTAACCTCAGGAAGCTTCAAAAAGAACTAATTATAGGACTGGAGTTAATTTTCTTCCACTCAGAGTGTAAATTTATTTCCCGGGTTTATTGCACCAGTCAAGCGATAAAAAATCTGCCAGCTGAAAAAGGTGTTGTGATGCCCGAGTTTGACACTTTAATCTTTTAACTAGGTTGCCTAAATGGACAGCCAGCTATATTTTCAAGTTGCCCAAACCATATCTTTAATAGCAGTTACATGTTGCCTGAACCCAAATATGGGTTGTCTGAGGGACAATAGGACAACCTTTATGTTGAGCTCTGTGTTATCACAAATTTTGAGGTAAATACATTTTAGCTCTGTGTTGAAGAAAATTAACTCCATGAATGATTCAGAGAATAGAAACCTTAATGAATGTAGGATTATAAGAAATACTGGTCAGACATTTCTTAGGTTTTTTTAATTTATTGAAAATATAAGTTTCAAATTTTACTTAACAATTACTTGTGCTATAAATGTCGAGTCACAATGCTGCTTTCTAATGTCCTTGTTGAAGCTTTATAATTAAATGTTGATTGACATGGCGCTTATGGGTTGACAATGGAATCTGCTGAATTGCTTCTTTTTGTCAATTACTTTGCAATATATTTTTTTTGAATTTTAAGTTATAGTTTGTGACTTAATAAGAAGAAGTAAGAATTATTTACATTTTGTTTGAGGAATTTGGTTACTATGGCAACTCTTGGAGTTAGAATTAAGATTATTTGTTTCATCGGTATTTCTGGTTGCAAGTTGCACTTAAGTCAGTCTTTAAGTTATTTCAAACATGTAAGAAATAAATGCAATATAATTGCTTTCATTTATAAGCAAACCACACTGCTTCAGTTTGACTAGGTAGTTACAGCTTCAAATTTTTATGCCTTTTTAGTATATTTTTACATAACATAATTTAAATATATTCATCAGCTTAAATAAATACATTATATACAAATGTATCATTATACTTATTTTCAAGTTGCTTTTATTGCTTTAATATATTTTGCCAAATGTAAGTAAATAATTAAGAAATTTATATTAAATAATATTGAAACAAATGAACATGATTTCGATTTATTTGTATTTTTATTTTATAATGGAATTTATTATGTTTTTATGCATGCAGTGTGTGATAACCATCTATATTCAATATTATAGTCAGGCAACTTTCAACTTGCTTCTTGGAGTAAAATCTTTCTCTTGGTATAAACTAACAGGTTAAATATGTAACGTTTCACACTAAGTCCAAACCTTCGCACAGTACGTTGTTTATGTATGTGCATTGTGTGCCAGTTGAAACAGCTACATGGGCCAGTAAATAACCTCAACAGCATCTGTAACATCACAAGTCTACTTGGTTTAGTTATATTAATTAAGCAAGTATATACAACATTACACTGTGTCTAATGTAGAGCCAGTTTTCACCTTATTTAAAGTCTAAGACACTGACGTGTAACTTGGAATATTTCCTGCAGGTCTAATGATTCTATCAGGACAAACTAAAACTGACCACACTATCAACCTTGATGGTCATTATTGATTACATATGTTTTCTATCCTTAGTTTGGATACTCGATGGCATTCTGTCTTTTTATACCTCTTTTCCCCTTGAATAATCTCTTCCACTTCTACAGCCCCTTTCCCTGCCATCAGAACCTGGCCTTTACCAAAAACCTATGCACAGTTGTGTGCTTTGTGTACTCATAGATATCATGTTATATATACATAGACCAGGGCAAGTTGATCAAGTTGTGCCTGACTATATAAAATATAAGTCAGTTTGTTTAACTAAAACTATAACAAATTAATAAATAGAAAATTTTAACAAGAAGTTAATTCTTACATGTTAATATAACTAATTGGTAAAGTTTAGTCTATACATAACACTGTGTACATGGTTATCTGGGGTTACTGTACATTATGTGTGAGAATGTTGGGGTTTTATGGTGCAATATGTAACAATGTTGTGTCTGCAGTGTTTCTTATGCATGTTGTGTGTTTCTTTTGTCTATGATATACAGCTCCGGCACATTTACGATATTCAGGAACAGCGGGAAAACCTCCCAGCATGCCTTTCAGTCTGGAAGGACTATGTCCTCATCATGAACAAGCTTTTGCTGCCCAGTTGATGACTCAACAGTTACAGAATATGACTGGAGGTAACTTATATGTGATCATTTTCCTATTGCTGTTGTTTATGATTATTTAATTGTATTGCTTTGTATATAAAATATCTTATTTGCATAATATTTTTCTTATTTAAAGTTTGTAACTAAGTTTGGTTTTGTTGCTTATCAAATGCTTATTTGTAATTATAAGTTTGTAACTATGTCCAGTCATTGCCTTTACCCACTAGCCCAAATTCCATGACTAGCTAAAATTGCCTATTTCAAAAAGTTAGGCTAGCTGTTAATATTGCACTTTACTTGTAAACTGTAACATAATAAATTGGGCTAGTGTTTGAGAATATAATTATAAGGCGAAGACTGCAAGTCATCAGTTCTCAGTTTTTGTATGCTGTGATGTTATCATAGTTATTGTGTTTCATTAAATTAAAGATATTTAATCTTTATTGGCAAATTTTCATAGAAATTGTGTTAAAATATATTTAATTTTCTAAGGAACCAGTTAATGATATAATATATACATGTATGTCATTGTGGGTATAAGGGCTGATCATTGCTTGGTTGTTGTTTAACTCAACATAATCCACACTGATGTTACGACCTGTTTTATATCAGATCAGTAATGTACTTAAAGTTATAACACTGTATTTTTATCTTTATTTATCCATAATTCAAGATGCAGTCTCCTAAATTAGTGGGTGTCTGGTTGTCCGGAACAACCAAAAATTTCTTTTGGGTGACCAAAAATACGATCATTAAGGCAATGAGTGATGTTTCAAAATTGATGGACTAAAAACAAGATGTATTTGTTACTAAAATGACTTGTTTGGGCAGCTACTTTCATTTCCCAATTTCATAGACTTAAAAGCTGGCATGATTTTTTTGTTGAAAATTTTAAGGGATTATTTGAATGCATTACTGATTTGAGAGAAATAGTTTGTAATATCAGGGTCATCAATAATGGAACAAGGTCAGATGTTGGTGCTGGGATGTATTACTGTATTGCTTTATAACATATTGCTTTGTCATAAATTTCTTTGCTTAATTTTCATTCCATAAATGTAGAGTATTTCAGATATATATAAAACATAGAATCGATCATATATTAAAGTTTTTAAAGATTACATACTCATATGAATGTCTGTGATTTATTCATTGCCAATTTACATTGAGTTGATTATTTTTTCTTTATCAAACTTTTTTTTATTTATAAATGAATAATTAAAGCCATTCTTGAACACAAATATAAATGACAATTTTTTATTTTCACATGGATGATGGGATATATCCAAATATGTATTGTTCATTATGCACTCAGTACATAATTATGTGAAAGTTAATGCTGTAGCCTGTTCAATTATCCTAAACGTTCCAAAACATTCCGTAACGATACATTCGGAACTCCTCGACCATTTGCTGCGAATAATCTCGGACATATTTAGATGCTATTTTGAAACTACCCTTGTTGAAGTAAACAAATAGGCAATGAGTGATGTTTCATTTTTAGTCCATCAATTTTGAAACATCACTCATTGCCTTAACGATCGTATATTTGTTTATTAGATTAGATTATTCACATCGAAGTGCCGAGGAGTTCCGAATGTATCATTACGGAACGTTTTGGAACGTTTGGGGTAATTGAACAGGCTACTGATCTATCAAACCTATGTCTTATTCACTTCAATATCAGCAACAGGACTTGTATTTAAGAACATATTACAGTTTCAAATTATGATTTAATGGTAGTTCAATACTTATTAACACTTGCCAGTTTGTTTTTTTGTTTTATGTATCAAATATATTAATGTTGTATCATTATATAATAACAGGATATTTTATACCAAGTTCCTTGTTTGGTTATGAAGGCAAGTAAAACACAGAGAAACATTTAGATTGGGTTTTTTCTTGTAGACTTCAAATGGAAACAAAGATTTTTATTATAGATTTTTATCATGGAATTCCCAGCATGTTAACATTCAATTGAATTTTCTTTTATTAGAAAGTAGTTCAATTTTTCATATTCTAAATGTACAGTGATTTTAGAAGTTGGTTAGATATTTTACTGTTATTGATGGAGGCTCAAATTCTAAATGAATTGAAATTTTGAAAATAAGACTTTCTTCTCATGCTTATAATTAATTTTTCTATGTAAACTCAGAATGTGGTCTCATCTTTTCAAGTGTTTTTAAGGTCCATTAGATATAATTTTGATATTGATAAGGGTTGGTGTACTAAACTTTTTTAATTTTGGAATTTCTTGGGTGCTATATCAATTTGAATATTTATTTTCTTTATTAGAATATTTTGATCATGTATGGTGTGTATTCAGGTATATTTAATATGATACTTAACTATTGATAGATGCTGACATGCAACATTAATTGTAAACTTAAAATTATGAAAGTTGGATCCCCTTCTGCATGCTATATGCAATGCCAATATGGAATTGTTTTATTTAACATTGTTTACATCTTCCTGTAGGTGCCAGTTTAGGTACATCATAGAAACCATTCTTGCAAGGATAGAGATTGTTTTATTCTGGATAAAAACTCTTTATTGTTTTTTAAAAAGAGCCATAGAATTATTAAAAATGAAATACCCTTTTTAGCCTGATTTTTCAACAAAACAATTTGGCTTATAGTTTGGTGAAACACCAGTGGGTGGGTGGGCTTGTGCGCGGTCGGGCGTCAGGTGTCGTTGACAATTGCGTTAAAGTTTTTCTTTTCCTTATATTTCTGCGATTTATTGTCAGATCTTTATGAAACTTTATACAATGATAACATACCATGTGATGAACAGAATTAGAAAGTAACCACAACTCTACCTGCCTTTATTATGGATTATTTCCTTTGTAATTTTTGTCTTAAATTTTTTAAACTTGGCTTTAATGTGGTTTCCACATAAGTAACATTTCTTGTTTAAAAACTGTTGCAAAAGATTTTTTAAAATACCTTTTTTTTAAAGTGAGAGTTGTTTTAAAATGCCTTTTTTTTTTTTTAAATGCCAGAGTTCTTTAAAAAAGGTCAAAGTTTTTTTTTAGATGCCTTTGAGGTTGAGTTTTTTTAAAAGATGCCATAGAGTTGTAAAAGCATATTTTTTATAAAATTTATCATTCTAAGAGTGGAGTTGGTTAAAAATCTCCCTAATCCTAAATGATATAATTGAGGGAACATTATTTTACGCTTGTAACTAATGTGTTGTGCATTAGAATATTTGTATTTTTTTTCCTATTTAAGTTGGCATTTTATTAATGCAATCATCTTTCATTGTTAGCTCAATCATCTAACTGGTTGAAGACCGGTATCCAGGGGCAACCAAAGAGTATAAGACCTTTTGAACAAAAAACACAAGATGAAATTTTGACTCGAATACTTGGAATGCCCTCAGGTAGACAGAGATATTGCGATCATTACAACACGTGTGCCAAACATTCTCCTCTGTGTTTTATGACCAATTGTCGCACATATACTATTGGGATACCCTCGTGCACTGTGTTCCAGAGTTGTAACATCGTCACATGTCCTGCTTCTACCACGACTCATCATTGGTGTATGTTAAAATCATTATAATATCATACCAGTATAAACTATATACTTATACAATCAGAAATTAGTGTAAACATATCAGTTACTGCTGATTGATATTATATTATAGTATGCAAATATTGTTCCTGCATGTTATATATTATGTGAATTTTGACTATATTCAATACTGTCCCTGCATGTTAGAAATCAATTACATTTAACAAACTCAGCAGTCTCATACAGGTCTTGGTTAATTTATTTATTTATTCTGTGTTTAACAATGTGTCAACACAATTGTTTAGGTTATTTTACGCATCCAGCTCACCTTACCTAGCTTTCCTGGATAGTTGTCTATATCCAATACTATCCTACCCTTCCACAAGGCTGGAAACTTCTCCATATACCTTATCAATGGAGGAAAATTGACATTATTGTCAATTTTTCATGGAATGGTTTAACCTCTTCAGATGGGATTCAAACCCGTACCCCCTTTGGGACGCTAGATTTGAAATCCAGGCGCGCTACCAACTGTGCCACCAACCCGGGTTCAGGTCTTAGTTAAAATATATTGCTAAAATTGTAAGTATTGACATTATATACTAAATTTCTACTAAACTAGTCTGTGAAAATGTATCAAAAAAGTGAAAGTAATTGCATTTTATAGTAAAAGTTTCATGATAATGCACATTCACTGATTTTATACCTATACCCCTGGTCATTGAGCTACTGGTATCTATTTTATCAATCAAGTTGGTGACTTAGGTGCAGCAATATTGGTGCAATAGAATTAATCATCACCCTAACAGGTTCATGTAGGATGTAACAGGCCAGTTTTTCCCCCAAGTCAGTTTTCCCCCGAGGTAGACCTGGGCCAGCCTAGAACTGACCCCCCCCCCCTAGTCAGTTTTTCCCTTGAAGATCTTTAAGTCTTACTACTGAGGTACTTAAACATGTCATACTTACCATTGTTACAGCTTTGTCTCCTTGCAATAATATGCTTATAAGGCTGTATGAGACTAATGATGTTTGAGTCTGACAATAAATAGTCATACAATTCCCTTATTGTTTTGTTTAGATGGAAAATGCATGAAATCTAGAACATTAATTACTATTACTGATTAGGTTCATTTAAAATTCCTTCATTAAGCTTGTTATAGAAATTATGTATGATGCATCATTATAGAATTTTAGATGGTTTAAATGGTTTTGATTTGCATGGAATTTTCAATCATATTGCATAAAAACAAACATTGTAAAATGTAAGATTGGCTAGCTATGTATATACAGATCTCGGATCGTGCAAGTTTCCGAAATTTGCGTGTATCGTGCGTGTATCATTCATACCGTGTGCGTGTATAATTCACCGTGTATTTCAATCGTGTAACGTGTAGACCGCTCATCGTGTAAATACACGGTAAAAATCGGTCCGAGATATTGTGAATTTGCGTTTTATTACCGTGTATCGTGTGCCCGAGATATTGACAAATCCATACGTATAAATGTATTAAATACTTATGCATTGTCGACTAATCATCATCTGTAAACAAAAAGAAAAACCGCGATTCATTAAGTTGAGTTTAGAATAAATATTGACTTTGTTTAAACCGGAAATTCCTGTTTAAATGCCGTACGTCGATAAACTGCGGCTCATTCCGGACCAATCTGCGGTCAATTAAATTGCGGCCCAACCGAAATGTTGTTACTAAATTAAAATAATCGTTATAATATTATTACATTTAAAATGTAAACACATGCTTTCATTTATCTTAATCATCAAACATTTTCTTTGTTTGTCAGTGGCTAAAGCGTTTAGTAAACAAACTGTTATAATTGACATCTCACTTGGTCAAGAACTCATTTATCACGACTCTATATGATTAAAAAAGTCATCATTGTTTTAATTCTTAAAGTAAATTAAATTATTTAGTTTTTACAGTTTATTCGTATTATTCCCTCATATTTGCGTATTTATATGTAAAACTTTTTATTTAAATATCGATTTTGTAGTCGGCATAAAATAGTAAGTTAACACGAGGTGTGTGTACTGTCTTAATACCGTGTCTTCACGCAAGCACTGCATGTAAACGTTTATATCTAGTATACATACTACTAAAAAGGCGACCATTATACAATATGACATGCTTATATTTTTCTAATCACGCGTAGACTGTGTTTTGAAAAAATATACTAATTCAAAGTATTTTTCACCATGAATGGCTTGAAAATAAAAACAGAGAAAAAACTTGAAACGTGTATTTCTTTTTCTATCGTGTGGGTTTCGCCGGCTATCGTGTGTTGTTTTAAATCTGAATAAAGCCAACTTACAAAGAATGACATAAACAATTTTTGACGGTAATGTTATTCTTTATTCCGCAGTTTGTATTTTTGTTATACATCAAGTACTTACATAATTTGTTTGATAAAAAAATATCAATCGTGTTCTTCTTTGTCTATCGTGTAATGACTGCTCGCCGATCGTGTACCTTTATTTCTACTAAAAATGTCGATATTCAATAAAATAATCTATACTATATGACTTGCTTATATTTTTACAATCAAGCTAAGACTGTGTTTAACTTTTGAAACATATACACATACAATTATGACATCTTTTCTCAATGAATGATTTGAAGAAAACAAAGGAAAATAACTTTAAACGTGTATTTTTATCAATCGTGTGAGTTGATCGGCTTTTCGTGGTTTTTAATTCGATTAAAACAAACTTACTAAGAATGACATTAAATTATTTTGACAGTAATAATATTCTGTATTATACAGTTAGTATTTTTGTTGTACACCGTGTACTAATTCAATTTTTATACAAAATATTATCAATCGTGTTCGTTTTTGTCTATCGTGTATTGACTGTCCGCCTATCGTGTACCTTAATTTCTACTTAAAATGTCGATATTCAATAAATTTATTGATACTATATTATATTTTACTATCAAGCTTAACTGTGTAATGAACCAATGTAACATATTTAAATTTTTATTTCTTTGTCTATCATGTGATTTCGAAGTTGACAATCGTGTGCGTGAATTTAAATTCGATTTAAGCCAACTTGTAACATTTTGTTTTTAAGAATTTGAGCAGGTAAACTCGATTTTCAATAAATTTAACAAAACTTATATTGTTTAGTTACATATTTACGACGAAACAGAAGAATATTTTTTTTATTTCAATCTACATTTGAGACGCATTAATCGTTTAACGTGTCATCGTTGAAACGTTTTTCTCTGGGCGAAAAAAGCCGAGTATTTCGAACAATCGAGTTAAACGTGTATCGAGACTTGGAATCGTGTATTTTACCGCAAATCAAGCTATCTATCGTGTTCGTGTATCGTGTAACGTGCAGTCCGTGTTCGTATAACGTGCGTGTACCATCCGTACCGTGTGACAACTTGCACGTTCCGATATCTGTACATGTGTATAGTTGACCAATTTATATCATACAAATTGATGCACCCATGTTTTGTTTAACAATTTCACCATATTTTACACTTGTTTTGATTCATTGCATCTAACAATGTATTTTTACTTGTCTGGTGTTAACATTTTTTACCTTTTATTAAAAACATAAATTTCCCATAAATTGAATTTTATTTCATTTCACCTTTCAAGGTCAGTCTGCAGCAGTTTGCAGAATCATAAGTTTGTCATAATGCTTTGCATTCTACCATCTTACTTTTGGCATTGCAAATTTTGAATTTGTAATGTTTGGCCCTCCTCATTGTTTTGGAGTGTATCATTGACATTTTGTTTGCTGTGTCCTCTTTGATATAACTTGTTTGCTCACTGATCTTATATAAAAACTATATATATACTTATAAGTTACATTCTTGTTCTTAGATGCTATCAAGGTTCTTGATACTAGCTTTAAAACAGTAATCTTGATAACCTCTGGGTACGAGAATGATAAGTTTTGGCTGCTAATTGTTTGACTAAATTTAAAAACCCTCAAGTTCTGGCTTCTTGTTTGTCTACAAAAAACTCTGTATGACTATTCTGATAGCAAGCGTTACATAACTTAGTCTTTTCTTTGGCAATACTCTGTGCATGTGGCCAAAATAACTATATTCTGATTTCTAGCCATGTCACATGATCCTTTATGAGGCAATAATACCCTATGTGTCAAAAATTACCATTTTGATTGCAAGCAAATTATTACATTAGTCCTTTCTAAGGCAATTACCTCATGCATGCATCCAAATAAGTTGCCTTATTTGTGGAGAAGCTCCTGTTGAATGATTACTATAATTGCTTCAATGGAAACGATAGGCTGCCAAGATTCCATAAAGCCAAAGGAATGCATGGTGTCCATTTGATTTAAACATATAGTTGAAGGCTTCGAACATCTTTACATATTGCACTTAATTGATATGGTTTGATGGCATTGTAGGCATCGTGTAAGTGTTTGTAATGAAAGTGATTGTTACCAATTTGCCATGGTAATGCTTAAATATATCACAAATGTCTATTTGAAATAGTCCATATATGCAAAAGGTCCAGAACAACATAATGTAAAGTATTTAGTACGTTGATGGCATATATGTATGGATTATTTTATAATAATGGAAATTATTGTTGCCATGAAAATGCTTAGGGTCAATATGAAATAAAGTATAATAAAGTCAAAACATATAGATCTGGTATTGGTGACATTGTGTGCATAAAGTAGTGGGTGCATGATTTCAAATTAGTGTTATATCTCATTCAATCATAGCTTTGTTAAATTATTGTATTATGATTATCATTGATTCATTTATAAAGTTCATAAAGATATTTCCTAATTATTTTAATCATTATAAGAATATTATAATCATAAAAGAATAATGGCAAAAGTAAAATTTCATTTCCTATTTAAAGTGTTTTTTGCAAAAACAGAGTAGAGTACATGTACAACAATAAGACGCAGAACGATGTTGATAGCTTTTTACTTGTATGTTGTTTTGCTGTTTGTTTTATTTTGGCAATGAGTGGAATTGTATTATTAAAATGTTATGTTGCCATTTTAGAAATTTCATACTTTATTACTTGCAAATCTATTGCTTTTATCTTGTTTTGTTTTTATTTTGGCATTTAATGAACATAATTATAATTAAATGGCCAAATACATTAGAAATTTCAGATATTTTGTTACAATTTCTCTACTCATAGAATTTTACTACCTGTAACAGTTTAAGGTTTTGCAGCACCTATCCCTATAGTCAAGTTTGAGTAGATCAGGGCTTGTGCTTTTTTATGGTAAAATATAGTTTAGTTGTTATGGGGTAGTAAGATATTAATTTTTTATCGAGCATCTCTATTACTTATACAGTTGTAGGCAACTCGTTTGTTAGAGTATGGAAAGACTATCTACAGAAACATCGTGGTCAGCCACCTAAACTTCAACGTAAGAGTTTTATAACTCCAATGACTTATTGGTGTAACTCAAAGCTTCTTTAAAAGGACCACATAGCTACCTCTAATGTCCCTGTATACTAGGGTCTTCTGTATAAATTTGTCTACAAAACTAGGATATGAAAGTGATTGTCCAAACATGTCACTTTTAAGTAGCAAATAATATATCCTGTTTGTAGAATTTTGGTTGCCCAATGAAATTCTTGGTTGTCGAGACTCAAAAGTGGGTTTCCCACCAGGCAATGGGATCCTACTAATTTTAAAGACTGCTTTTTAAAAAAATATTTGATAATTTTGTGTATTCCAAATATTCTCTGATAAACACCTTGGGGATTACATTTTCCAAAAGGGGACAGAGGAGTTCTGGTTAGTAGGAAAAAATGGTAAAACTCAACATTTAATTAGTTGGTAGTCGTTTCTTTCCAAAGGAGGTTTAAAGATTTTGTTACAAAACAAACCTAGTATACAGGGATAATAATGCCTGCCTCAAATCTTGCTTCCTTCATATAACATTCTATGATATAGTTTAGCTAGATTTCCCTTTTATAGTCATTACATGTATGATATTTCTATATGTATCTAATACATTAATAACCTCAGGTAATGTACCTTTAAATCTTTGCCCTTGTAATATACCTTTAAATCTGTGCTAAGGTTATGTACATTTATAGCCTGCACAGGCTCAGGTAAAAATTATCTTAAGAAATTAATAACCTTTGTGATTAGGTATCATACTTTTATAACCTGTGCTCATGTAGACTACCTTAAAAGGTTTATAACGTGTGCTTAGGTAATGTACTGCTCAGGTAAAAATTACCTTTAATAGTTAAAAACCTGTGCTCAGGTAGAAATTACTATTAAATGTTATCAACCTTTGCTCAGGTAAAATTATAACCTTTAAAATTAAAAACCTGTGCTCAGGTAGAAAGTACTATTAAATGTTATCAACCTTTGCTCAGGTAAAATTACCTTTAAAATTAAAAACCTGTGCTCAGGTAGAAAGTACTATTAAGTGTTATCAACCTTTGCTCAGGTAAAATTACCTTTAAAAGTTTACAACTTGTACACAAGTTTCCAAATACATACATTGTTTCCTTTCTCTTTCTTTATAAAATGTTCACCTATGTATTCCTTATGTATAAATCCTTTATTTTTCATCTGATATGTTCTATGAGGCTCTTACTAAATCACATTTGTAAATCACATGTTATTGTCAGCTTTAATTATATCCTATAGCAAGTCAGCCTGGTTCTATAAGGCAACTCTTTTTTCTTATGTGTCCTAACATTTCTTACTTAAATTATTTGTATAATATTAAAGAAGAGCATTGATTTTGATTTGATTTTTTTAAAAATAAAATATAGCACAATTATAGCTTTAAAAATTTTCCTGAATGAAATAAAAAGTTGTTTTCATGTTAATTGCATATGTTATTTATTTATGCATTGTCAATACCCATATTTGCAGATTCTGATCTGCTCTGTACTTTTTGAGAGCAGGGAAGCAGAATCAGCCATTGTGGTTATCAGACAATGTTAATTATGGCACGTTCCATAGCGTACACATCGCTTAATGGTCTATAGAGAGCACTGCTAATAATATTCTTGCTTCAGAAGCACTAAATGCTTTCAATAATCATGACTGTCACCAAGTATATAATCAGATTATGATATAGGGTCAATGTTAGATTTCTTGTACACTTTAATATTGCTCATACATCTATTCTCTTACTTCTTATCAATATTCATAATCTCACTATAATTGTTGTCTTTTTTTTGTTCATTTTTATTCAGGACATTGCTGTGTATGATAATTACGGCTATTTTCATTTTTCTTATCTTAATGTGTGACAATATAATGTGAGTTGAGAACAAACAAATATAGAAAAATGTAGAAGAATGGCTGTGTTTTACCCATTTGTAACATCAAAAAGTTAAAATCATTCATACATTATTTTCTTCATTATTTCACCCTTTAATTTAAATCCCAAGTTTCATTTGTTAAGTATTTTCTATGTAGCCTTCATTGTTTTTCTATACAAAAAAGTCATGTAAATTGTATCTATTCTAATAATCTAATATATTTCATTCATCAGGGTATTCTCCTGCGATTGGAAAATTCCAAAATGTTGCATGGCGAGGTATTATTAATCAGTCGAGTGACGTTTATTTTTATTTATATTATTTGCCTATACGTATACATTGCTTATGTAATTATTACTACATATTTTTGGTTTTGCTTATAGAAAATATATTTTTATTGTTAATATTTATTTAATTTTCAATATATTTCTTATGATTCATTTTTTATGTAGGACTTTTATTAATAGTGTGAAAAGAAAGTTCATTAGTTTTAATTGTCTTGAATACATAGATATTTTATTTGGGGTACAAATATCTACAGTATGTGTGAACCTTATTGTACTTTAAGGGGCAAGTAACTCAGGAGAAGGGCTAAAAGTCTCGGAATCATCTCCATATTCATATCCTTACAATGTATGTCATTTTAATTGATTAAAATGCTGATTGCCATGGTTTAAGGTAGTGTAATGACTGATTCTTTGGAGGCCAATTTTAAGATTGACTTAGCCACCATCATGGAATTTTCAATGCACATGCAAAAAAACATTAGAGATGGAATTCAAACTTGAAATTTTGTTCTATGAAATCATTGGCATTAATACATTATTTAAATCATTATAAACATCACCTGACATAATCTTGTTTCACAGAAGGCCTTTCCCAAAGTATAAACATTTTCCAGTTTGAGAACATGTCCAAACACAAATACAATTGTTGACACTTGTCAGTTTAAAGGTTTAATTGAAAGGCAGACATTATATTAGAGGTAGCTGTTACGTCTGTTTGTTTGTACGTCTGTCTGTCTGTCTATCTGATGTACTGTCTATAGTTTTTCTATTCTTTTAGAAGCAGTGTGTCTATAGCTATAGTTTTGCAGACTTATATAATCATTGCATGCACTGGGTTCAAGGTTGAGAATGAAAATGAGGTTCAAAGCCAAGGACTCAAAATAAAGGTTAAAGGTCATTTTTCAAAATTGGGTTAAAAGTCAAGGTTTCGTATAGGTTGAAGGTCAAGGTTGAAATATGGGTTTCAGGTCAAGATTCAGATATCATGAGTTCAAGGTCAGGGTTTAAATATTATGAATGCAAGGTCAAGGTTCAAGTACATGTATCATAGGTTAAAGGTCAACATTGTAAATAAGGCCAAAGGTCAAGAATAAATTTTCTGTAAATGAATTGAAGGAAACAATTATTTTAAAATTGGTGACAGTAAAGCCAACAATAGTATTATTAAGTGATAGTTTATATTTGATGAAGACTTGAGACATTTTCCAATACAATGAACATAATTTCAATAGATGTGACATTTTTAGTTTATATTTTTCTAGAGGTTCTTTGGTATGTAGAAGTCAATATAAAATCTTCCATTTTTCTGAATGAATTCTGTTTAAGCATTAAATCATCATCATGTTTTAATTGATGTCACTTGGCTAATGGTTTTTTTAAATACTGAAAACATAAAATATTCTTACATTTTATATTGTGTTTCACTTAATTTGTTATTTAATATAATTGAGAAAATGTATAGTTTTGATTCTTGAGATTTAATATTCAGTGAAGCCATAGGACATGTAGTATAGTTCTTGATCTCACAGACATTTAAAATAGATATATTCTCATACTAAAGTACCCACCAAAAGTTGGAGACAAAAGAAATTTACTACAATTTTTGAATTTTGATGTTTACTTTTGTAGAGTCATTATCTTTAAATTTAGATCTTTAATATATTTAAATATGGTTTATGATAAAATGAAAATAAATTTCATGAATGCAACACATTTATAAGATTTAGCATCTGATATTTTGAATACCTCAAAACCATGTTTAATGAAGTTATTTTCCATAACATACTTTTGAGCTATTTTTGTGGACTTAGTATAATTATAATGATAACCAAAAATTAGAGCAAAACTAAAAAAGCATTTTGATATAAACAGTTACATGTATCAATTTTTGGTAAAGCTATTCAGTAGGCCTACAAAGTGAAAATGTGTCCAAACTTCTGGTGGGTACCATATATGTTTGTAATTTAAAGATAGATCATAACTATATGCAGTACTTTAGATGGTTTTTAAACAAAGGTTAGCTTAACTACAGCTTGTAGATATTATATATTTTCAATATAACAATTACTGTATTTACAGAAAATGATGGTGAGATTTTTTTTGTAATATATTTTGTCTTTGCTTGAAACATCACTGTTTGATGAAATGCTTTATATGACTTTTATCACACAGAAATTGTTGTTTATAGTACTTTTTTATCAGTGATTCAATGCATGATTTCAAAGTGAATTTAAACTTCAAAAGGAACAGATCAATTTTCTTGTATGGTAGTTTTTGATATTATAAGTTATGTATAATTTCATAAGACTTTAAAGCCACTATAATTAAGAAGATAGGTTCATCAAAAGTAGACTTTAATACTGTTTTACAAGTATAAAGTTATCAGAATATAAACATGCATTAGAGATACAATAATCTGTTCAATCTGATTAATATTTGCACACTATAAGGAATGGGGCGCTTAAATTTTGGACATTTTAAAGCTTAATTTAGACATTGGTTATACAATATGACTATAAAATATAGAAGGATTTATGACCAAGTTGATCATAGGACTATTGTTAACAACCAGGCCCCTTTATTTTGAAAATATGTATGCTTGGTCAGTATAATGCCTAATTCCTAGGTGGAAATAATACAGTTTATAATGTTTTAGAATGTTTTCAGAAGAATATGTTTTAGCATAATATCTGTTGTAAAAGTATGTTTGAAGTACGTTGATTTTTGAGATAGTATAGGAATAGGTCATCTTGATCAATGCAGTCTACAAAATTAGTGAGTGTCTGGTTGCCAGGGACAACCACTTTTTAGTTTGGGCAACCAAACATTTCTTTAGGGCAACCGAAACTCTACAAACAAGATATAGTGCTTGCTGCTAAATCAACCTGTTCGGGCAACCATTTATATATCTTATAAGTTAATTTGGTAGACTCAATGCCGTGATAAAATCAAAGAATTATTAAAAGTGTCAGAAATAATGAAATCTCTCAGTAAGGGTTACGTTTCTGCTTAGTGCTAACTCGTACAATTTGTGATCTCATTTTCAACACATAGTGTCAAATATTCTTAAACAACATAGTTTTGTGATGATCTTACATGATAATAGTCATTTGCTATATCTTCCATCTGCCATAGTTGGATGATAAAATTATTTTATTTTCAAAATTATATTTAACTATTATTGAGCGCAGACTTAAGCCTGTGCTCTTAATGTTATCAGTTGTTTTTTAAATAATATGTATTCAACATATTTTTGTCTTTTGAATGTTGTGAAAATGTTGGTTTTCTGTACTTTTCCGAATTTTGCCACAATTGATCACACTCATATTTAGTTGGCTTGAATTACTAACAATTTGTTTACCTTTCACATATTGTACCATGTTTTGGTACCCTGTTTTGCTGTGTTGATATGAGTGATATCTTTGATCGCTGGGTACCAACTTCAATCTTGTTTGGGATGACAGGACAAAGAATAGTGATGTATAATATTTTGCTTTGAGTAGTTTTGTTTTAATCATGAAATGTTTGATATTTGAAATGTATAATATTAATTCAATTTTGTATTTTTGTTGATAACTTTAATAGGTAACCAAAATAACTAAAAAATCTTTAACAGAGTTATAAATGTTTTAATAATTAAAAATGTAATAAGGGTTATAAATGTAATAAGGTGTTTAACAATTATATCTTGGTTTTTGGTCAAACACGCTTGAAAAAGTGTATTATATGAAGCAGTATATGACACTGTATTTTTCTGCATTTTTTCTGCCTTTTTGGTGAACTTTTAGTGTTATCTTCTAGAAAAAGTGCTCTAAATAATACACTTAATACAAGAAAACAAATGCAGACAGTATGTGGTGCCAATATTGCTGTATGTAATACACTTTTATGAGGAGGGAATTTTTGTATCATAGAATATTAATATAACAAAATATTTAAACTACAATGTATGTTATTACAGAAATGAACATGGAAGATTTAATGGGTTCCGGTGTATTAAGTACCCACTCCTCCGCACAAACTGAGAGAAGATCAAGTAGACATCATATACTGGAAGTCTCTGAGGCCCAGAAAAGACAAGAATTACTACAAGCACAACAGATGCAGATAAGAAGACCAGTATGTAAAAGTTTAAACTGTCTAGTTAGCACTGTTGTTAGACAAGCTGCCAACTGTCTTGTTAGCGCTAGTGCTAGACAAGACGCCCAGCTAGCTCAGTTGGTAGCACACAAGTCTACTGATCGAGGGGTCATGGGTTTGATTCCCGGGTGGAGCATACTTTCGTAGAGCTAGGTTATGAAATTATTTCTACAGCCATTCTCTCCTACAAATGATTTTTAATTATGTAGGGCAGATGTCAGTCACTGACGAAAGTATGTGCTTAGTAGTTGGTTAACAGCTAAATGCAGAGATTTAGCCTTTGCAGAAGGAGTGAGTAGGTTGACTGACCGCCATTATATGACCTATACAATTTGTTGCTACCGGGTTAAACCCAACAAAAACTAAAATTCTGTTGCTAGACCCGGGGCTGTGTTGCTATTATACATGTAAGGTACATGCAGGATTTTTAAAAACAGCTAAAAAATTGACCTGGGGCTGTGTCGCTGTAGGCTACATGCAGAATTTTTAAAAAAGTTAAATAGTTAAAGTGTCGTTTAAAGTCTGCTTCCATATACATGTTCAGTGGACTTTACAATTTTGTATGATAACACCTGATCATTGAAATGAGTACTCATTTACACCTGGGTGGAGTGGAACATTGCAGGTTATTTCTTGCTCAATGAAATTAGCAGTGCCCCTAATGGGGTTCAAATCTAGGACCTCTCTCTCCCTAGCGTGCATTCTACCACTTAACTACAGCTCCTTCAAATGATTTCAAATCTAGTTTCCTGTGAATTACTTGTCTTGAACATATTTTTTTTAATTGAAGATGAATAACCTAGCAGCCCACAAACACATAACATATACCATATACATGTATTCTCTTTAAAATGCCCTCTGGTGAAAAAAGGTGAAAATACTAAATTTAATATGGTATTGTAAGTTACCCATATATTTCATTACAGGAAAGAAGTGCATCTAGACACGGTAAAGATGACAAAGAATTAGGTTTGTTGATTTATATTTTGATTTCCTTGTTTTATATAGAAAGTCAGCTTTCATTTATACAAAAATAGTGCCTTCCTATTTATATATTATAGTCTTTATTATTGTAATTAATACTACATTGTATTATTATTACTATTACTATTATAGCATTTAAATGAAACATGGTCAAAAATGTTATTAATGATTCAATGAGAAACTGGTCTAATACGAAGTTCAAACAGTCCTTATAATTTCTCGAATGTAGTTTTGTCCTTGAAAAACCCTTGAATTGAATATTACCTTGAAAAAAGTTGTTAGAATCACACTATACTTGTATAAAATGAGAAACAGAGAAAAGTCGATGACATATCCTCAATATTGTATTAATCTATATACTCAACTTCTACAGGAGGAATTTCCAGTCGTCTGAGAGCACAGATTCCATCAGCTACTTTTGTCAACTATGAGACATTTAATATATCACAAATGAACTTAGAAAATGATGGAAAAACTGATGAAACGCCAAAAACAGAGGAAAATAATGGAAAAGGTATGTTTTATATTACGTCCAAAGAGGTTTTTCTGCTCTGGATCGTTCATGTAGCTAATTTTCTTCAACTCAAAGCAAATATATATTTACTTTGAAATTTTTGGTGACATCAGGTCATCTTTTTCAGCTGACTGATTTTGATCACATGACCGGTGAAGGCTCATGAGATACAAGGAAACTGATGTAAACCAATGGTAGCTCCAGTTCCTCGTCTGGTTTAGATATGGCCATCAGAGGAGAATTTATGGAAAAGGAAAGTTAAGGAAAGCCTGAAATCAAACAACGCAGACCATCTCTGAACTGGGATGAGGGACTGGAGCTACCATTGGTTTACAACAGTCTCCTCGTATCACATGACCCTTCACCTGTCATGTGATCAAAATCAGTCAGCTGAAGGTGATGTGATGTCACCAAAAATTTCAAGGTAAATAAATATTTGCTCTGAGTTGAAGAAAATTAACTCCATGTTTTATAATTATTGTTTGACTTTTTTGTTCAAACTGTAGAATTCATGTTTCATGTTGTGTGTAAAGATCATAACTACAGTAAAATTTCACTGTCAGAACAATCAAAATCAACAGTCTTTATATTGGAATGGTCTTAATATAGGGAGCTTTGTCTTTTCAGATTAACAATTTTGAGTGTTGCCAGTAAGATTGTAGTAAGAGCATTGTTAATGGAGCACATTTACTTCAGTCTTGTAGGCAACACTCAATTTAAGACTTAAAATGGCATTATTTAGTAGGGCTGCAACGATTCGATTCGATACATCGAAACTCCATTGCAAGGGTGCCGATTCAATTTCGTTTCGGGACCTGCGAGTTTCGATTGGATACTGACTTTTAAAAGTGTCTACATAAGTTATAACAATAAAAGCAAAGGCGCGCCTAAAAGTCAAAGTATACGTTGACAGTGAAACTGGGTTTCACTTTGTTACATTTCTGTTAAATTTCTATTACGATTTTATGTAGCATGATTAGAAACTCTGTTCCAAATATACATTCTACAGTATATGCCCCGATCCTCCGCCAATTGGGTCGGAGTGATTGAATTTTACCTGTTCTGACAATCTGGAAGATTTTAGGCTCCGCATGAGCAAGCCAAGTTTTGTTGTTAGTTTATTCAAATTTAAATAGTTTTGCATGCACAGTGTATGTTTAACTAATATGTACGATTGTATACCAAGAACTGCATCTTTCTACAATTTATGATCCATGCTGTCTTTACTTTTTAAGTCGATATTGTATTAATAATACAATTCGCGACCTTTACATTCGTACCCAATCCATTTCGTACTTGAATGAAGCAAATTTAAGAAAAATATCAGATTTTCGAGTTTCGTGTTATCCAATTTTAGTAACACTTTTATTTAAATAATATCATTTAGTTTTAAGGTCAAATATGTGTATAAATGCATATTTGTAGTAAATTGTATTTATAAAAGAATCGAATCGAAAAAAATCGATTCGAAAAAAAAAGTATCGAATAGACTTTCCGGTGAATCGTTGCAGCACTATTATTTAGCATTAAGTAGGGGGTCTTGATAGGGGAGCTTTACTGTAATATGATTGTTGTTGGTTCATTTTGTTTTTTGTAAGTTTTTTGTAGGACTAAAAAACATTTGACAGCACTTTTAGTTCCTTGTTAGTTTTGCTTGTTTACACATGGTGAAACTTTTTATGTCCCTTGTGAGCAAAACTAACTTTGAACTTTTGTTCATTGTGACCATTCCTTTGTTTCTTTAGATATCTCATTTTAAGTTTCTAGATAGAGACTGTTGCATTAAGTAGTTTATAGGGGAGCTTTACTGTAATATGATTGTTGTTGGTTCATTTTGTTTTTTGTAAGTTTTTTGTAGGACTAAAAAACATTTGACAGCACTTTTAGTTCCTTGTTAGTTTTGCTTGTTTACACATGGTGAAACTTTTTATGTCCCTTGTGAGCAAAACTAACTTTGAACTTTTGTTCATTGTGACCATTCCTTTGTTTCTTTAGATATCTCATTTCAAGTTTCTAGATAGAGACTGTTGCATTAAGTAGTTTATGTTATGGCTGGCACAATGTTTGTTATCATGTATTTGTGGTGTACTTAACAATGTTTCATGTTTTTTTTTTCATTCCAATACCTTTTTGTGTATGTAACTTTTTTGCAATGTGTTTATTTTGTCAAGCTTTTATAAGAATTCCAATCATGTCTTACAGTTCTATCAATTCAGTTTAGAAATTTGATCCACAAATCTCTTATTCAAAGCCATAGGTCAGCCCTTGGGTTTGATTGTCAATGAAATTTGATAAATGACCATTCTTCCATATGACTGACCTAGTAAAGATATTTTTTGTGAATTATTTTAGAGTTATGCAAGCATCAATCCTGACAAAAATATTTAAGCCTTAGAATTAGATGTAATGGCAACATTGTAACTTAGGTAGATGGACCTGAATTGTTTTGTTGATCAAAATTTCATGTAAGCCTAAGATTTTGACAGCCATTTTGTATAAATGTATACGTTTCAGGAAATACTGCACATGTTGAGAAATGGTTAATAACAACAAAATTATTACATAAACCATCTCTAAATGGTAAATGTAGCATTATGTATCGGTTTATCGGAGATTTAGTATATATATATATATATATACATATCACAATTGGTCAGAAATAAGGGATACTGTTCACTCACTGCGTTTTTTGATGATGCATATTTTTGTCACCATTTTGCTTCAGTAAGACTGTCACATACTTTTATCACAGCTGATCAAATATCTTTTGAACTTGCTTGTTTCCTGCTCTTTCTGTTATTTTTATATTTATCTGGATTTCTAGTTCTAAAACATTTACTTTGACAGCCAAACCAAATATAGCATAGGCAGTAATAAGGATTTTTCATACAGCCACTTTTCAAACACTAAATTTTCAGACTCTAATAGTGTAACAGAAACATTAAATTTTCAGACTCAAATAGTGTAACAGAAACACTAAATTTTCAGACTCTAATAGTGTAACAGAAACATTAAATTTTCAGACTCAAATAGTGTAACAGAAACACTAAATTTTCAGACTCAAATAGTGTAACAGAAACACTAAATTTTCAGACTCAAATAGTGTAACAGAAACACTAAATTTTCAGACTCTAATAGTGTAACAGAAACATTAAATTTTCAGACTCAAATAGTGTAACAGAAACACTAAATTTTCAGACTCAAATAGTGTAACAGAAACACTAAATTTTCAGACTCTAATAGTGTAACAGAAACATTAAATTTTCAGACTCTAATAGTGTAACAGAAACACTAAATTTTCAGACTCAAATAGTGTAACAGAAACACTAAATTTTCATACTCAAATAGTGTAACAGAAACACTAAATTTTCAGACTCTAATAGTGTAACAGAAACACTAAATTTTCAGACTCTAATAGTGTAACAGAAACATTAAATTTTCAGACTCAAATAGTGTAACAGAAACACTAAATTTTCAGACTCTAATAGTGTAACAGACTTCTTAACCATCTTGATACTATTTCCTTATATAGAATACCTTTGGCATTATTATGCAATTATGCAATTTTCATGATATTGTTTGTCATATAGTTACACTATAAAAAAACTTGATTGTTGCAATATAGTGTAGGTTTTTTGGACAATTTTTAGCTCTGAATAGTTGGGCTGTCCTACTCAGTTGCATATGTTGTTTACACAAATATGATGAACAGTCAAGAGTGCTGTCTGTGAACTGCTCTTGTTTTAATTCTCAATTGCTTAAAATAAGAACAAAAATCTCGATCCCTATATTCAGAACTTTCTGCTTTTAATTTAAGAACTTAACTTAAGATTTTCTAACCTTATTATAATTTATTACATAGTGTTAGACTGGTGTTATAAATGGTTACCTGAAGGATATATGTCAGGAGGTAAATAAATAGTGTGACCAAAATGTGCCAAGTGTGACACAAAGTATCGTAAATAACAGAAAGTGACATGTTTTGTATAGCTTTGTACAGTTTGGAGTAAAAAATATATCTTTGAAGTGTTTTATTGAAAGCTTTTATCATGTATATTGCAGGTTTAGCGTAAAATGGTCGTAACTCAAGATATGAAGAGTGATTTACGTCCGTTTTGCGATAAGCCCGCTTTTATCATTATTTTGTATAATATAATTTTTAATGTCTGTACATGTACTGTCGTTACGTTCTATGTCCAATGTAGAAATGTACATTTTGAAGTGGGTTTTTAATTTAGGGTATGTAGTCACATGGTCCTTAGAAATAAACAAACTTTTGTTTTTGATAGGAAAGATTCAAATTGTCAATAAAAAAACTAATACATAAAATCTTTGTCCAAAATGTCAACATTATCCTGTCATTACTCCACTGTTTACTTTGAATCTCTTCGGCGCGATATGACCTTTTTGTGTTGGTGCACCGTAAAACCCAAACAAACAAATACTTTGAATCTCCTGCACAAATTATTTTTGTGCATGACTATTCCATTTTTGTGGGGAGCATTTGGAGGAAATAGTCAAAACTGACAAGATCAACTGGAATTTGTTTCAGAAAAAAATAGTAGTTTTTACTCATTTTGGAAAGAAAAGTGGCACAAAAAAAATGTTGTTGTAGGTCATGTGACTACAAACCCAGAATTTGAAGTTTTTTTATTCATTGTTTTTGTATTGTCGGAATTGTCAATGTCAAATCAAGGGTTTAGCGCAAAACAGTCGCAACTCAATATAAGAAAAGAGTGAGTTACGACTGTTTTGCGCTAAATTTATGCTTCCTTTTTTCAATTACAAGACATGACACTTGTGAGGTGTCGTCTGCCTCATATTGAAATTAACTTTCCATGTAAAATGGTGAAATGTTCCCATGCACATTTTGGATTTATATTTTACATACATTTACTTAACCTTAGCAATTTGTCATGTAGTAATTTTACAATACATTGTACTTTACAAATCCTGGTTTTGGTAAGCACCGAATTTCGTCACTTTTGAATAGTTTTTTGTCATTAATCAAGTTCATTCACTCACTCATTGTGTTGGAAATAGAAGAGTAATTTAGAAGTGTGGCACAATGGAGCACAGTACTAAAGCTGTGATCTTTATAAAAGGAGTTTTACATTATTCCACAACAGGGTGTGGCTATTAGTTAATATCACTTGTATATCTTTTTTATAACTCTAGTTAACTTTAGATATAGAGGGTTGCCCACAAGACTGAACGGCTAAGCCAAGATAAAGGGTACCTCTTCAGTCTCACATAGGCCAATTTTTAGACCCCATCAGAGTGCAGATTCTTTTAAAGTAATATACAGACATGTCTATTAGGCACTAATTTCCAAAAGATCTTGGATGGAACATGTAGAACAAAAAAGTTAAGAACGGTTGAATAGAAGTACCCAAGGGGCCTACGGACTCTACATGGTAATTTATATCACCACATGAAAAATTATAAAGATGTATATTTCTTATAAAAAATTTGTTATTTAGTTTTATAAACATGTACTTTAAAATTTTGAAGAGAATCCACGCCCACTCTCTCCTTGTCTGCAACATTTACCAGGGGCAAAAGTGCAAATACCCCAAAATACACAGGAAATGTTAAGTTTTAATTTACATATAGATGAGAAAAAAGAAACAAAACTGATTTTTTATATTTGAAAGTATTCGAAGATGTAGACAACACATTTAAAACATGTTTGATATGAATAATATGGTTTTGCTGACTCTAAAAAGAAAATGATATAATTGGAAACCAGGGCTACGGACTCTACACGGTAATTCATATCACCACTAGAAAATTTAGAAAGATGTATATTTCTTATAAATGATTTATAAATAAGTTTGATATTTATGTTTTTATCAATTTGGAAGTGAATCTACACTGACTCTCATTGTTTGCAACATTTACTAGGATCAAAAGTGCAAATACCCAAAATACACAGGGAATGTAAAGTTTCAATTTACATCTAAATGAGAAAAAAGAAACAAAACTGATTTTTTATATTTTAAAGTATTCGAAGATGTAGACAACACATTTGGAACAAGTTTGATATGAATAATCATATGTTTCTTGACCAAATAAAGAAAATCATAAAATGGATATCAGGGGCTACGGACTCTACATACTGACTTGATTGTATTTAGTAGATTGAAGAAAGTAGTTTATTGTAAATTGACCTGTGGAATAATATTCTTTTTATACAGTATTAATTTTCAGACTTTTGAAAAAATGAGCAATAATATGATGAAACAATTCCTTTACTTTCCTTGAGAAAACACGAAAAATGTATGTTTCTTAGTAACATAAAATGTCAAAACAAAACAAAGTCCTGAATTTTCAACCTGTTTATATGTATATTTCAACAACTAAAATTTATCAAATAAGTTATCTCTATACATATAAAAGTTTGGGAGTAAAAAATACAAAAGAATGAATTATGTGAAAATTAACATGGGGCTACGGACTCTACACCACACAAGTATCTGTTTCTATCACATATTTAAAGCTGTTTGTTTGGTTTTAAGTGTAAGTATCCTTTAAAAAACAATAAACTTCAACTTACAAACACTACAAATATATATTTAAGTATCTTCTGAAATGTCTAATGTATCAGTTTGACCATTAAAGAAATCTATCAGAAAATTCATAAATTACGTCAAATTTAACATTATTTTCAACAGAATGAAGATTGTCAAGACATACAGTATTTAGATGCATAGCTAGTCAGCACAAATACGAAACTAAGAAAATTAGAAAAGTTTTATAATTGTCCCGTGTGAAAAAAGATATAAATATATCAGGGGCTACGGACTCTACAGGGCTACGGACAGCACTTATTTGTCTTTAGATTTTTTTTGTTCTTCTTCTGATTTAATTCCTTTCCAGCATTACCTACATGGCACAACCAAAAACAGAAAACGTAATAAAACAGCAGCTATGTTTCTTTATATTAAGTCAGCACACAGTTTAAAACAGGGGCTACGGACTCTACATAAAATTTACAATGTTTAGTAGTTATTTTCCAAAAAGAAAATGCATATGCTCTAAAAAACTTCATTTGGGTTAGATAAAAATAATTATAAACTGTAATAGTAAAAAGGTGATACAAGTGAAATAAAGCAGTAACATTGTTTTAAAGTCTATCAAAGATGGTAACGTAAAACTCTAACTTGCGTTACAAGGGTACATGTTTACTATTTCGTGAAATTTTTCTTAAATATTGATTATAAATAAATTTCGTAAAAAATACCGTATACCTGTATGTCAGTCAGAGATAGAAAACACATCAAAATAACTGTAACCAACAAACACTTTTCAAAACAACTGATGAAAAAAGAACAAAACCTCGGTGAGACTCAAAAACAGTGTAAAAACGGGTTTTTAGGGAATATAATCCTAAATAATTCAAAAAATGGTAATAGAACATATATAAAACTATACATCATCAGAAAGCTCTCAAAATAATGTGTTGGAAAAAAATACTCTTCATTTAATTTAAAATGAACTATCCAGAATATTTCAATGTAACATTGGCAAAATCAAAAGGTCCCATTTATCTTGGCTTAGCCGTGTAGTAAGTACATTGCATTAAAGAGCAAGAGACTACTGTCTTGCGGGCAACGCTTGATATGAACAATAACTTCAAATTCTTTTATTAATGTATTGGTTGCACACCAATGTCCTTAAGGGAAGTAGAATAGACTACCCTAAATGTGACACTTTTTCATATGTCTTCAATATTATATTGGCTATATACTGTATCCTTTATTATCCCATACTTTATTATCCCAAATCCTGGTGCGCTACCAACTGCGCCACCAACCCGGGTCCATTGCACTTTTTACAAAATTGTAATTTTGAGTTTTTATATAAGTATACATTTTTTAATTTTTTATTTTAAAAATGTCTTTTAATTTCATTTTATATTCAAAAATGTCTTTTTACTCAATGTTTAATGTTGTAAAGTCATTGTTTGTATCACTTGTGTGAAATGTCTTTTACTCACTTTAATGAAATATTTATTTTAGCTTTGTAACTCTACTTTGCTTTACAATTTGACAATATTGAAACAAATTCATTAAGAAACCTGATATGTTTTGTCTTTTACATTGATGAAAATAAAAAAACTCAGTATATAATGTAATAAAAATAGATGTAATCCAAAGCTCAGTGTTTTTGGTTTTTCAACTCAAACTTAGATGGTATTTACAACAGTTTTGCACTCTATTGCTGAAAATCACGAACCAGTTGTAACTGATCACTCTTTTCTTTTATTGACTTACGACTGTTTTCCGCTAAACTCATAAAATATCATGTCCATCAGTATATATTTATCAGTTAGAATAATGCAGCTATACCAAGGGGTCTTACACTTTAATTTGTCTCAGGTCAGTTTGCACAAACTATAATACTGTGAGTGTTGTTGGGGTAACATGTAGAATATTTGATGTATTCAATACTGTTGTGAGTGTTGTTGGGGTAACATGTAGAATATTTGATGTATTCAATACTGTTGTGAGTGTTGTTGAGGTAACATGTAGAATATTTGATGTATTCAATACTGTTGTTTGTGTGAATGTTGTTGAGGTAACATGTAGAATATTTGATGTATTCAATACTGTTGTTTGTGTGAGTGTTGTTGAGGTAACATGTAGAATATTTGATGTATTCATTACTGTTGTGAGTGTTGTTGGGGTAACATGTAGAATATTTGATGTATTCAATACTGTTGTTTGTGTGAGTGTTGTTGAGGTAACATGTAGAATATTTGATGTATTCAATACTGTTGTTTGTGTGAGTGTTGTTGAGGTAACATGTAGAATATTTGATGTATTCAATACTGTTGTTTGTGTGAGTGTTGTTGAGGTAACATGTAGAATATTTGATGTATTCAATACTGTTGTTTGTGTGAGTGTTGTTGGGGTAACATGTAGAATATTTGATGTATTCAATACTGTTGTTTGTGTGAGTGTTGTTGAGGTAACATGTAGAATATTTGATGTATTCAATACTGTTGTTTGTGTGAATGTTGTTGAGGTAACATGTAGAATATTTGATGTATTCAATACTGTTGTGAGTGTTGTTGAGGTAACATGTAGAATATTTGATGTATTCAATACTGTTGTTTGTGTGAGTGTTGTTGAGGTAACATGTAGAATATTTGATGTATTCAATACTGTTGTTTGTGTGAGTGTTGTTGGGGTAACATGTAGAATATTTGATGTATTCATTACTGTTGTGAGTGTTGTTGAGGTAACATGTAGAATATTTGATGTATTCAATACTGTTGTTTGTGTGAGTGTTGTTGAGGTAACATGTAGAATATTTGATGTATTCAATACTGTTGTGAGTGTTGTTGGGGTAACATGTAGAATATTTGATGTATTCAATACTGTTGTTTGTGTGAGTGTTGTTGAGGTAACATGTAGAATATTTGATGTATTCAATACTGTTGTTTGTGTGAGTGTTGTTGGGGTAACATGTAGAATATTTGATGTATTCAATACTGTTGTGAGTGTTGTTGAGGTAACATGTAGAATATTTGATGTATTCAATGCTGTTGTGAGTGTTGTTGGGGTAACATGTAGAATATTTGATGTATTCAATACTGTTGTGAGTGTTGTTGAGGTAACATGTAGAATATTTGATGTATTCAATACTGTTGTTTGTGTGAGTGTTGTTGAGGTAACATGTAGAATATTTGATGTATTCAATACTGTTGATTGTGTGAGTGTTGTTGAGGTAACATGTAGAATATTTGATGTATTCAATACTGTTGTGAGTGTTGTTGAGGTAACATGTAGAATATTTGATGTATTCAATACTGTTGTGAGTGTTGTTGGGGTAACATGTAGAATATTTGATGTATTCAATACTGTTGTGAGTGTTGTTGAGGTAACATGTAGAATATTTGATGTATTCAATACTGTTGTTTGTGTGAGTGTTGTTGAGGTAACATGTAGAATATTTGATGTATTCAATACTGTTGTTTGTGTGAGTGTTGTTGAGGTAACATGTAGAATATTTGATGTATTCAATACTGTTGTTTGTGTGAATGTTGTTGAGGTAACATGTAGAATATTTGATGTATTCAATGCTGTTGTTTGTGTGAGTGTTGTTGAGGTAACATGTAGAATATTTGATGTATTCAATACCGTTGTTTGTGTGAGTGTTGTTGAGGTAACATGTAGAATATTTGATGTATTCAATACTGTTGTTTGTGTGAATGTTGTTGAGGTAACATGTAGAATTTTGATGTATTCAATACTGTTGTTTGTGTGAGTGTTGTTGGGGTAACATGTAGAATATTTGATGTATTCAATACTGTTGTGAGTGTTGTTGGGGTAACTTGTAGAATATTTGATGTATTCAATACTGTTGTGAGTGTTGTTGGGGTAACATGTAGAATATTTGATGTATTCAATACTGTTGTGAGTGTTGTTGAGGTAACATGTAGAATATTTGATGTATTCAATACTGTTGTGAGTGTTGTTGAGGTAACATGTAGAATATTTGATGTATTCAATACTGTTGTGAGTGTTGTTGAGGTAACATGTAGAATATTTGATGTATTCAATACTGTTGTTTGTGTGAGTGTTGTTGAGGTAACATGTAGAATATTTGATGTATTCAATACTGTTGTGAGTGTTGTTGAGGTAACATGTAGAATATTTTATGTATTCAATACTGTTGTGAGTGTTGTTGGGGTAACATGTAGAATATTTTATGTATTCAATACTGTTGTGAGTGTTGTTGAGGTAACATGTAGAATATTTTATGTATTCAATACTGTTGTGAGTGTTGTTGGGGTAACATGTAGAATATTTGATGTATTCAATACTGTTGTTTGTGTGAGTGTTGTTGAGGTAACATGTAGAATATTTGATGTATTCAATACTGTTGTTTGTGTGAATGTTGTTGAGGTAACATGTAGAATATTTGATGTATTCAATACTGTTGTTTGTGTGAGTGTTGTTGAGGTAACATGTAGAATATTTGATGTATTCAATACTGTTGTGAGTGTTGTTGGGGTAACATGTAGAATATTTGATGTATTCAATACTGTTGTTTGTGTGAGTGTTGTTGGGGTAACATGTAGAATATTTGATGTATTCAATACTGTTGTTTGTGTGAGTGTTGTTGAGGTAACATGTAGAATATTTGATGTATTCAATACTGTTGTTTGTGTGAGTGTTGTTGAGGTAACATGTAGAATATTTGATGTATTCAATACTGTTGTTTGTGTGAGTGTTGTTGAGGTAACATGTAGAATATTTGATGTATTCAATACTGTTGTTTGTGTGAGTGTTGTTGAGGTAACATGTAGAATATTTGATGTATTCAATACTGTTGTTTGTGTGAGTGTTGTTGAGGTAACATGTAGAATATTTGATGTATTCAATACTGTTGTTTGTGTGAATGTTGTTGAGGTAACATGTAGAATATTTGATGTATTCAATACTGTTGTTTGTGTGAGTGTTGTTGAGGTAACATGTAGAATATTTGATGTATTCAATACTGTTGTTTGTGTGAGTGTTGTTGGGGTAACATGTAGAATATTTGATGTATTCAATACTGTTGTGAGTGTTGTTGAGGTAACATGTAGAATATTTGATGTATTCAATACTGTTGTTTGTGTGAGTGTTGTTGAGGTAACATGTAGAATATTTGATGTATTCAATACTGTTGTTTGTGTGAGTGTTGTTGAGGTAACATGTAGAATATTTGATGTATTCAATACTGTTGTGAGTGTTGTTGGGGTAACATGTAGAATATTTGATGTATTCAATACTGTTGTTTGTGTGAGTGTTGTTGGGGTAACATGTAGAATATTTGATGTATTCAATACTGTTGTTTGTGTGAGTGTTGTTGAGGTAACATGTAGAATATTTGATGTATTCAATACTGTTGTTTGTGTGAGTGTTGTTGAGGTAACATGTAGAATATTTGATGTATTCAATACTGTTGTTTGTGTGAGTGTTGTTGAGGTAACATGTAGAATATTTGATGTATTCAATACTGTTGTTTGTGTGAGTGTTGTTGAGGTAACATGTAGAATATTTGATGTATTCAATACTGTTGTTTGTGTGAGTGTTGTTGAGGTAACATGTAGAATATTTGATGTATTCAATACTGTTGTTTGTGTGAATGTTGTTGAGGTAACATGTAGAATATTTGATGTATTCAATACTGTTGTTTGTGTGAGTGTTGTTGAGGTAACATGTAGAATATTTGATGTATTCAATACTGTTGTTTGTGTGAGTGTTGTTGGGGTAACATGTAGAATATTTGATGTATTCAATACTGTTGTGAGTGTTGTTGAGGTAACATGTAGAATATTTGATGTATTCAATACTGTTGTTTGTGTGAGTGTTGTTGAGGTAACATGTAGAATATTTGATGTATTCAATACTGTTGTGAGTGTTGTTGGGGTAACATGTAGAATATTTGATGTATTCAATACTGTTGTGAGTGTTGTTGAGGTAACATGTAGAATATTTGATGTATTCAATACTGTTGTTTGTGTGAGTGTTGTTGAGGTAACATGTAGAATATTTGATGTATTCAATACTGTTGTTTGTGTGAATGTTGTTGAGGTAACATGTTGAATGTTTGATGTATTCAATACTGTTGTTTGTGTGAGTGTTGTTGGGGTAACATGTAGAATATTTGATGTATTCAATACTGTTGTTTGTGTGAGTGTTGTTGAGGTAACATGTAGAATATTTGATGTATTCAATACTGTTGTTTGTTCTCTTACAGAAACAGTTGAAGACCTAGGAAAGAAAGAAAGTCCAGCTCATCATAAAGGTCATAAACATAGTGGAAGAAAAAGTAGAATGGGTATGTATACATATATATATAAATAATTCATGATATTGTTATTAATTTTTTTTAGCTCACCTGGGCTAGCTCAGAGTGACCTTTTTAGGATTGTTGAATGTCTGGCGTCCGACCACAATTGTTTGTGAACACTCTAGTTATTACATTTTAGGTTCAATTCTTTTCAAACTTTGTGAGGATGCTTGTCTAGGTGATTGTTCAGATGAAGACGAATATGGGTAATATCGGATGAAAAACTAGGTCACTGGAGCTAAAAATAGAAAAACCTTGTAAACACTCTAGTGGCTACTGTTTTGATCAAAATATCCTGGAAATTGGTCTGAAAGATTGTTTTGATAATTTCTAGGTCAAGTTCAGATATGGGTCACCTTGGGTTAAAAACTAGGTCACACAGCCCAAATATGGAAAAACCTTATGAACACTCTAGTAGTCTCATTTTTTACTCAATTGTCATAAAACTTGGTCAGGGTGTTTGTCTAGGTAATTGCTTGGATGAGTTCGAAGATGGGTCATTTTGGGTGAGAATCTAGGTCACTGGAGCTAAAAAAAGACAAATCTTCTTTTCTATGAACCAATGGTACTCAGATGAGCGATAAAGAGTCATCATGGCCCTCTTGTTATGTTTAGGTTATGAAAGAACATTTTACATATCTAATTATTTAAAATTGTTTCCTTGGTGTTTGAAGTCTCATTTGTGGATGTATTGGTTTGTTTTGTATTATATTTGTTTTCTACCCTACTCTTGAAAATATTACATTCTTAGCTCACTTAGTGAAACAAAAAATTATCTTAAACAGAAATTAGCAAATATCCTCTATTTGAAATCGAGGATGTAGAATTTCAAGGTTTTTTCCACTTGTCTATGGACAAGTAAAATTTGAAAAATCAACTTGATCTGAATAAAAAAGCATTTGACCAGACGTTCAATACTCAATAAAGAAAAAGTAAGAACTATGATATAAAATACATACTAAAAGTAAAAACAAATGATCGATAATAATTTTAAGTAGTTCACTGTTGAGTATGATTTAATCATGATGAAGTCGACATAATTAAATTTTGCTAAAACAATAAAACACAAATGTTGACTGGAAATAATTACTTGTCAACAGACATAAATGTATGATTGGGACAAGTCCAGCATAAATGTATGATTGGGACAAGTCCAGCATAAATGTATGATTGGGGCAAGTCCAGCATAAATGTATGATTGGGACAAGTCCAGCATAATAGTATGATTGGGGCAAGTCCAGCATAAATGTATGATTGGGACAAGTCCAGCATAAATGTATGATTAGGGCAAGTCCAGCATAGATGTATGATTGGGGCAAGTCCAGCATAAATGTATGATTGGGACAAGTCCAGCATAAATGTATGATTAGGACAAGTCCAGCATAAATGTATGATTGGGACAAGTCCAGCATAAATGTATGATTGGGACATAAGTCCAGCATAATAGTATGATTGGGGCAAGTCCAGCGTAAATGTATGATTGGGACAAAAGTCCAGCATAGATGTATGATTGGGGCAAGTCCAGCATAAATGTATGATTGGGACATAAGTCCAGCATAAATGTATGATTGGGCCATAAGTCAAGCATAAATGTATGATTGGGACATAAGTCCAGCGTAGATGTATGATTGGGGCAAGTCCAGCATAAATGTATGATTGGGAAATAAGTCCAGCATAAATGTATGATTGAGACATAAGTCCAGCATAAATGTATGATTGGGGCAAGTCCAGCATAAATATATGATTGGGACATAAGTCCAGCATAAATGTTTGATTGGGACATAAGTCCAGCATAGGAATTCCACATCCTTGTGTATGCTGTGCTAATGAACAAATGTCTATTATTCTGACTCAGGTATGCATGATTCAGATGATGAAGAAACAAAGAAAGAAGGACCAGATTATGTACAGAATCCACATAATCATCGTACTACAAGAGTTAAATCTGCTAAATCTGGGGGTGAAGAATTTAATAGTGCAATACAAAGTATCAAAGATCTACGCCAGTCACTGACATTGTCTGCTGCTAACTCCAACCTTAGTCCTACTGCTGGGTGAGTTCAATTTTTTGTCACTTGCAGTATCTCCTGTTTTCTTGTCCGGAGCGTAAGTCCAACTATTCAAGTTTTGACTTGAAACTTTACAGATGGATAGGAAATGGATGGAAAATGCAGAAGTGCGGTGCATAGGAGCTTTCCTTTTGTTTGGCAACACATATAACTGGCTAAGTGCTAGTTTTTTACCCCCCCAAAAAACGGGTATGTGGCACAGTAGGCTTTGTGAAGGATTTAATGTTCTGAGGAAGTTGCTGGTTCAAGTCTCTCCCACACTTGTTATTCCCTTTTATAAAAATTAACAATAATGTAAACTTATCTCCATTATAAAGGTACTTGAAGAAGTTGTTCGCCTCGTGGAAGGAGGGGTGAGTACTGGTTATAATCAAAGACAAAGTCCAGGAAGGATAAGTTTGGTTAGCTGGTTGTTGTAAAATGACCACAATTTGTGATGACTTGGTAACCGAATAAAAAAATGCAACATAATGAAATAAATTAATAAGTGCAGCACAAATATGAAAATGTTTATGTAAATTTAATGCAAAAACTGACTAACTGTGTACATCAAAGCTTCTAGCCAATGTAATCTATGGTCTGAACTGAGATTCAAATGCACAACCTCTGGAGTTGTTAGCACACACTCTACCATGTTGCCATAAAAGCTAGCTTGAAGGCAAGGAATTACAAGTGCTGTATTATTCCTCTGCTACATGTATACCATTGTTTGCAGTTCCAATAAATTTTTGTCATAACAGAACTTTTTTCTTCAGCAATTATATAAAGAAATTAATAAAACAAGAAATGAAGCAGACGGATGAAGACATTGAAGATATTACTGCTAAATTACAATTAAATATAGATGAAAAACAAAAACAGGTAACTATGGAAACCAAAACACCATAGTCATAGACTTAAGTAGATCTGAATGTATTTTTACTACACTTACCAATAGTGAGTTTAAAGCACTGTTCAGATCATTGTTTTAAGTTAGACATTAAATTTTAGAATTTGATTTTTACATGGGAGTTTCTCCATGTTTAGTAGCAGACTGTAGCAAATCCTTATTTCTATATGTCGTAGACAATTACATAAGTCTGCATATGTGCAATTAACGGGATTATCTACTACTACAATTAAAGTGATCTACTTTACACATTGTTTGCAGACAATGCAGTTAGTGTAATTGAAGTATATGATAATATCTGATTTAAATAATCCAATGATGGGTAAATGTAAGAGAAATTTACCTTGTATCATTTCTGTTCATATAATTCCATGTTTGTAAACTGTATCAAGCCCCCAATGTCGAACACAATCGCTATAATGCTTTAAATGCTTTGATATTTGATAGATTTGTTAAATCTATCTCTAATTCGTAATATATATGCTTTGTATGAAGTTTTATGATTCCAGTTCTGATAATGAAAAATAAGAATATCTACATCATCAATTTTTATGATTTATGACTCATTGTCTGATCAAAATTAAAGAAAAATGATATTTGAATGGATCAGTGCAAAACTAGTCATTATTCTTCTTTATTTACATTATTTAGATTAATTTTGCACTAACCAAATTTACATCTGTATTTTAAATATACTAACTATACTGTACTATTATAAGATCTGTGTCATTGTCTTCCTATTTCTTTATTTGTAAGAATTTTGTTTGAAATATACACAGTGCCCTCCAAAAGTTCTTGGACAAATAAAGTTTGAGAAATACTGATCATACATATTCATGTAATTTTACTGTAATTATAGCTTATCTATGAAACATAGTTCGAAAATCATACAGTCATTTCTCGTTATCTCGACTTCGTTGGGACCATTGAAAAATAATCGATACAACGAAAAGTCGAGATAAACAAGATAAACGAAATTTTCTAAGGGAGGTAATCCCGATGTCTTCAGTAGCAGTTTTACCTGTTCAGAGAGTGTAGTTTAGCATAATCACTTTACTGTAGCTGTGAATAGGGTTTTACCATGAACTTGTACTCTAAAGGTTTTATGACACTTCTCCCGCTGGCACAGTTCCCTCTCAACAAGTTATCGAACGAAATCACGTATTTTCCGAAAATCTACTTTCGGTTTCTACTATTACACAGACTGTATCTCGATGGAACGACTAACCAAGCGTATATTCTTCTGAATATTTAAAGCCAGTCAAATAAATTGTGTGTGTATGTGTTTGACGTCATATACTATTTCCTACAACCCCAGCACCGTCATCGTATATGTCGGTTTCTCTTTGATAATTTTGAGTATTTGCTGATATTACCTAGTTGTGTGTGTGTGAAGAGTAATTGACTATTATGTCACGAAATCCTATAGACTTGAACAACATAAATGTCGACATTTCTTTTCAATGAGTGTCTTTCTAACGATATTATCGATCCATAACAGTTGTAAACATCGTTTTTCCAACAGGTCTGTAGAGTGATTAATTTATCATGCAAAGAAGATGCCGTACATTTATATCAACTTAAATGACGAAATAAAATAATAAAATAACAAAAAAATATTTGTTTCTTATTTTTATTTGACAAAATATTCATTAAACAAAATATAACGAGTGATAAGCATTAATGTACTCAAAAAATTATACTCAATTTTGACATCTGTCAATTAACACTCGACTTATTTAACAATGGTTTCATTTAGTCATGTCAATTAGTTTGTATATTTAAATGACATGTTAATTCAATCTTGACACGTTCTTTTAAACAGATTATCTATACAGTCGCTAATTGATTATAGCGTGTGTTATTATTCGCACCTCAACGGATCGCCGATTATATCTTTGTCTAGTCGACTGAAACATTATAATTTTATAGTAAAAAACACTTTGGGACTTAAATTTATAGTTGAGAGAGCGAAAAAGTCGAGAGAAAAAGATCGAGTCAAACATATTTTTTTCATATAGATAAAGAAGGGAAAAATCGGGACTTTTGATTTTCAATCAAGACAACGAAATGTCGACACAAGAGTAGTCGAGATAATGCGAATTGACTGTATGTTGATAAACAAATAAATGCTGATTTGTTTAATTAACTTTTTGTTTCTTTCTTCATGGGTAAATGTATTTTTAGTTGGATTTTTCAACGGAAAAATTTGGTTTATAGATTGGCAAAACCCAGTTGGGCGGGCAGCGGGAGGGCGTCCGGTGTCTATAACAATTGCATGAAAGTTCTTTCTTTACTATATATTTCTGCCATTTATTGTCTGTTCCATACAATGATAACATACCATGTGATGAACAGAATTAGAAAGTAACCACAACTCTACCTGGCTTTATTATGGATTATTTCTCTTTGCAATTTTTGCATTAAAGTTTTTAATATGTTGGATATCTCTGTCATTTATGGTCAGATCTTGATGAAAATCTGGCATTAATGTGGTTTCCACATTACATTTCTTGTTTTTTATCTTATAACTGGATTTTTCCAATGACTTTTGGAGGGGACTGTTCATTGTATATTCAGTTTGAAAGTATAAGATTCTGAGTTTTATATCTACCTATGTTCTGTTATTATTCATTTTTCCATCTTTTATCTGCCTTGCTTTTTTGTTCTGGTTTTGCTTAGTTTATAATCCCTGCTTTACAGTATGATGAAAGGTTACAGTCTAGAGACACAAAGAATACTGCCTTGTCTCCGGTACCCAGAGATCATGCTTCAGCTAGGTCGGCTCCCATGCCGTCTGCTAATAATAGAAGTAACAACAATAAAACCGGGAGACCGGATCAAGCTGTGAGTGCTACAGTTAAAACTAAACCAGACAAGAAAGAGAACAAAAAAGTTGAAAGACAAGAAAGTATTAACCAAAAAATGACAAAGTCAGTTACAAATTTGAATGGAATGTTAACGGAGGGTGTGAGTAGCCGACTAGTGGACACATATCAATTACCTGAGAACCAACAAACTGGTTATAAACCAGAAGGATTTAAAGGTGGAAAACTAGACACTGATGGGAAAGCTTACCTTAGTAAACTAAATAAAGTAGATTATACTACAAATGGTAAATCTGATATCAACTATAGCTCAGCTACTGACTTAGCTAGTCTAGCTAATGGTGGGTCAGTAGGGAGAGTAGCTAATGGAGGTAAAAAAAGACATACTGGGATACCACGTAGTGCAAGCAGTAGTAGTAGTAGAGAAGAAAGTTGGAATGATAGAAATGATCAATTTATAGACAAAGAAAAATCAGAGGTAAGAATGATGTCTTATAGTATAGTAATTGTTTTAAAGGTGCTGTTGAGTGGAAAAATAACTTAGGATTAAATGTGAATGAAGTGAAGAAAATGACTATTGTTAATGCATCTGAAAATACAATCTAGGTATGTTAATAAAGATGAAAAGATTTGTAAAACATATTTTCATGCTGAAATGTTTTGGCTAAAAAACAGACCATTGAATCAGTGTAATAATTATGGCTTTTGGACAAAAAAAGATGTGATAAATACAATAAGCATTTGAGTTATAAATAGTTTATATATGATTTCATTAGCAATTCAAAATCAATTCAATTTTTGAGTTTGAAAATGAAATACTTTTTACATTTATTTGCTCACAGCATTTCAAGGACAAATATGACTGTTGACTTTTATTTTCAAGACAGTTTTAAAAAAACATACCGGGTATGCTGTACTGCCTTTAAATCAAAAATCCTTTGGAGGCTATCTCATAAAAGAAATCTTGAAATTTTATTCCTTTAACCATAAGTTGATATTGTGGCTGAATCTACCCTTTAAATTTCCTCTCTTTACATTGTATAATATTATCAAAATTTAATATATTTACATATCTATTTAACATATTTAAATATAATCTGCTTGTTTTATATCATGAAAATTATATGTATTTATTTATTTGTTACTTTTGTATATCGTTATGATACTTTGTTTTTATATTTAGTAAAACCCTTGGCCTTCTAGAAAACATGTACTTATATGGTGCATTTTATGGGTATTAAACGCTGCTAGAAAAAAAACACTAAAGTATATTAATACCTTTGAAAGGAATGAAAAATATGCTTAAACTACAGAAAAAATCACAGAAAAATGCAGTGCCAATACCGCAGCATTTAATACACATTAAACATGCATTTTGTACACTTTCTGTAGGAGATGTATACATTTATTTTGAGTGTCTCTATTTTCTTCTTTATATTTTATCCTATATGTCTGAACTACCTTAGTATTTACTTTAACTAAAGTATGATACATCAATTTTGTTCTCATTTTAACTTTATCAGTATTCTCTTTGTGTTTCCTTTCTCTGTCTCTTATTGAATCAATATACATGTTGTTTATCTTTAAGATTACACAAAAAACTGGTAAAATTTTAAATAGTTTAGGTATTAGTTTTAACATAGCTTCTAAAATAAAGATGTTGACCATGTATACTGTATAACATATATATTGCACAAGTTTCAATCAAATTTACAATTGCAACTTCATACTCAGAATTACAATCTACTGATAATATCCTTTTACAGTCATTCTTAAGCACTAGCAGGATTTATTATTTAATATAGTAAACCCGGGTCTGTGGCACAGTTGGTAGCACTCCCGGATATCAAATCTAGAGTCCCGAGGGGGTACGGGTTCAAATCCCACCTTGGGAGGTTATACCCTTCCATGAAAATTTGACAAGGATGTCTATTTCCTTCATTAATAAGGTATATGGAGAAGTTTCCAGCCTTGTGGAAAGGTAGGCGAGTACTGGTTATAGACAAGGGTCCAGGAAAGCCAGTTTGGTGCGCTGGATGCTGTAAAATGACCAAAAAACGTGTTGACATGGTATTAAACCCAAATGAAAATTTTAAAAAAATATAGTAAAGTGCAAATTTATCAACTATCCTTCAATATGAAAGTAATTTTCTCTGGACGAAATTTACTTTCATTAATCCCAAGCAATGACCAATGTTGTATGGGTAGCTTATATTAAATAAATAATATAATAATTATATAAAAAATCATACAAGTCATGTAATTTCAATTATTTTTCATTATTTTCACACAGAGTAGAATTTTCCCTTAGAAAGGTACCCTGCACAATCCTATGACAATTGATAGGATAATGAGTAGTGTACATGTATAATGTCCCCATTATTTAACCCTGGTCTTATGAATACATATAATTATATTAAATTTTGACATCTGCCATCATTAATAGCACTGCTAGCGGTCCGTGGATTCAGCACTCATATTCAGTCTAACATTTACTTTTTGTTTTGGGAAATGATATTAGTATACTTAACGAAACTTTTATGTACCCTGATTTCCATATTGTAGGAAATTTTTTATGTTCGTCATTTTTGTTTGATGGATAATGGAAAAGTGTATAGGACCATACTGTCATCTGCTTGCATTGTTTTCATGCTTCTGTATCCATGTAAAACCCATTTTGTCAATTTCAATTTTGAATAGTCAATCCCATGTTTTTACATCTTTAAAATGGCCAAACATGACTTAATAATAAGTGTCTTCACATAATATTAATGAATTTCGCTGTAGGAAATTTATGTCTAAAAGAATGACCTTTGAAATTGCATTATCATGTTAAGTTGAAAAATGTCCAATTATTGCTTTGTTCAGACAGTGAATGGTTAAATTCCACCAGTCTGTCTCAGTATCAATGTAGTAAATCTAATTTGTTCAAAAATGTATTTCTTCTGACTGTTGTAATTCTCACACTAGTGTTTAATCTAATTATGATCTGCTTTAAATAATCTTTCATTTCTTTATGGTTATAATTTGGTTTTTTGTCAACAGTCAAAGTTTGAATAATTTTATGGTGAATGAATACATTCTCTTATAAAAGCAATGTTGACTCTGCAAGCAAGCAGTCTCTTTTATCCAAACATAAACAAGCTCTGACAATATAACAATTGCTAGACAACAAACATTTGAAGACAAGAAGTTACCATGAAATTATTCATTATTTGACTGTTGACAAAGAACAAACAATGCTCTTTGACAGTCATAGATTTTAATCTTTGTACATGATCTATTCATTGCAGATGCAGTCCCTACAAAGGGTTAAATCTGCTAAAAATCCCAGTAGACAAGTTGTAGGTAAGCGCTTCTACATTCAAAATAAATATCCAAAACGTCACCAGCCTGCTGTGAATATGTTGAAGATAGAGGGCGCTACATGCACACCTGCTACCACGGCAACAGCTGTAGCTCCGTCCCCTTCACCAACCCCTCGTGCTATCACTGCCTCAACACAAACGAATCCTCATTTAGGTAGTACTCGAGCTGTCGGCATCAGTCGGTTCAGTGTTAGTGGAAAGTCCGGTGGAGGAGCGTGAGTTGTGTGATATTTGTAGTGAATTATGGGAATTTTTTTATTGCAGTGCATTATGGGTGCTTTAATTCTTACAGAATTGTGTATGATTTTATTATCATATAGATTGTTGATCAATTTTGAATCCTGAAAAGCAAAGCTTTGTAGCACATTAATTGCTGCGTTAATGTTCTTCAAATGTTGTAAACTAAATATACATTGTAATTGACTATTGAAGTTTAATTTTCTAGATGTTCATTCTAAAATTTAAGCAAGATAATGAAAAAAACCACTATGTATACTCAGGCAGAGGCAGTATTCCTTGTAAAAATCTTGAAAAACATGTGCACTACACCTATTTTTTTGTTCAACTTGTTATCAACATATATAAACCAATTACTGTAAGGAGTTACCTTGTCAGAAAATATAACGATATAAATTGATCAACAATTATTGTGTTCTTATCTCCTGGATTAGAAAGAGTGTAATTGCTTGCAATTTTAAAGCGTTTTTTTTTAAGAAAGAACCCAGCCATATTATTCTTAAATTTGATTGGTCAGTGATGAGAACTCTTGGTAAATAGACCAATCATGTTAAAGTAATTATGGACTGGTACTAATTTTTATGGTTTGTAAATTTTGCTTACAAATATGGTTGTTATGCATGGTTTCCTGGTGTGATGGTGTGCTCACCTGAGCACTGTGCTCAAAGTGAGCTATTGTGAACATTCTTTGCCTGTCATCTTTTAACATTTTCCTTTAAAACAACATTTTCTCTCAGTGCATGATGCTAAAACTTCGCAGCAATGTTGGTTAAGTAATTTCCTGTAAGGCTGTACAGTCGTTGCCCTGGCAAAACATCTTGTGCCTGGTGCATTTAGGATCTAGGTGAGCGACTCAGTGTCCTCAGAAAGCTCTTGTTGTATTGGTAACTTGTTTAGTATTGGGAATACTTTGTCTATGATTAACTTTACTTTGGTTCATTTTTCTATTCTAAATTTCATCTTGTGATTTTTTTTAACTTTATATATATAAATGTAATTGAATTCTGTATTTATATCATTAATAAATTATCAATGTATTACATGTAGAAAGAATAGTTTAGAAATTTTCCCATTTTTTTAACTCATAGAACTTAAAGAATTTCTTTGGAAATTAGATGTTTCTTACATAGGTTTGGATTTTCATGGGTGAAAGGTCAGAGCAAACAAGTCTACATCATTATTTATTTTAGGGCACTTATTTGGCATATTTTGGGCGAAATATGAGCCCCATTCTCCTCTCAAAATCATGTTTATTTCCCCTATGTCAGATAAAAATTCCCCTAAAATTTAATTTAAATTTTAATTGTTCATTCTACACGCCTAATCTTGACTAGCTATTCAAATCAATGGTAGAAAAGTGTTCAGAGTAAATGTGACTGGTAAAAGTCACAGCTGAACACTTTTATGAGTGTACTGAAAATTCCCATTTTGTCTTATTAGGGTGCAAAATTCCTCATCCTGAGGGTATGGGTGCCTGTCCCCAAAAGTGCTCTAGTGCCCTCTATTTACATGTAGGTAGTTAGACTTGATTTGCACTGGCGGATCAAGTTAAAAAGTCATAGACTATTTAGAGTCCAAGAAAGCATGTTACTATCACATTGACACAGAAGTAACTCATCAATTGTGTTTGTTCTAAGCTGAAATAGTTTGTCTTTTTATCCCTGACTATATAAGTAATATAGTGTACAGGAACCCTACAAGTTTTCATATTAAAAAAGCTATACCTTAATAATCTTATCATATATCATCATGGATTGAAAGTTTGCTACGTTTTTATCTAGCTGATATTTTTGCATGGTTTGTTTTAAGAATGTTGCAGTACATGTACACTGTATTTTTATTGCTAGAAAAATCAACCATGAATGGTTTCACAAGTTTTGTTGCAGAATGAAGCAGAATGGTTTTTGCTTGGATTTGTTTGTTTGCACAGAAATATTCTAATTTTACATTTTTTTACTGGACTATGATTATTATAATTAAATAAAACTTTTGTTTAACAGTGTAACAGTTGTTTTGATAATTTTGTTAATAACTTTAATTATGGGTTTTAGTTCAATGTAAATTTTGACTCTAGTTCATAAATAATAACATATTTTATTATCAAAATTCAATCCTATTATCAAATGAAAAAACATTAAAACATTTAAATGTTTTTTTAAGTAAAAAAGTTGTATTTAATCTAGAATTTCAAATGATTTTTTTTAATTAACAATACAGGTATACATGTTAAACTTGGAAAATATAAATCATGTTCAAGTTTTAAATGATTAAAATTTACAGTTTAATCATAACTTTGATAAATATTCATTTCTGAAATATTTTAACCATTTAGCATGTTTTATAAGTCAATTACTTTATTTTTGTCCGCCATTGTTTTATTATTTTGCATAAGGATCAAGTATGACTATCCATAGCAGAGACATTGTTACGAAAATTCTTTATGCTGTGGTCATTACAATGTCAGGGTAGAATCCAGGGGGGGGGGTCAACTTTTCCTAGGGGGTGGGGTCCAAAATTTGGACCCCAGCATTTTACACACTGTTTGCAGAATAACACAAATTATTATTTATAAAAGTATTATAACCATTAGATCTATGTTAAGCACAGAGAAAAATTGCTTCATGCTTCTTAAAAATGGCTAACAGTTAAAAATAAAGTATTATTTATCCTACATGAACATATACTTATGACATTCTATCTTATATTTCTTTCAGAAACCATTCCCACAAAAATATCTCTTATGATCACACAAGACCATGAAGAAGCTCGCTACAGTGGTGGCCACTTCCTGCCAATGTCTCGGACGGTGAGAGGTCCGTTCAATAAATCATCTCAACCCCAACAACCAAAACGGAAATAGCCAAACAACTCATTAGGATTTTCAAATTGTTACTTGATTGTTTGACATACAAATACTGTGATATACATGCTGACTAACTATAAACATGTTGTTGTTATGTTTTAATGTGATATTTAATTTATATTCATCTTTGCATTCACTGTTTTATATATGCTTAACAACTTTTCTAACTCCACAGTTATTTTTCCAGTAATATTTCTATGAAGCACTGGCGTATTAAAAAGCAATTTTTTACATTTACTGCCTGGTTTATTTAATTAGTTGACAATCATTCTAAATCTATTTGAATGTACTTAATGCATTTGTAATAGATATTATGTTATGCTCTGATGTTTGCAACTTCCAATTTTAATAGTGGGTGTGTCCAGCACTCCCACTATCTTCTACTGACATCCTCGCTGAACTATAACTTTGGGTTTTAAAGTGAAGTGTTTCCTTAACATATCTTTTCCTTAACATATCTTTACTTACAGACTAGATATGAGTAGTATGAGGTTTTTTGTATTTTATTTGTTGGTAGCAATTTTCAGGTAAAAAAAATGTGAAATGGGTGTGCTTCATAAACCCAGCAAACTATGTCTCACAATCAATTTTATACACAATTTCTGTGTACCTTATAGTAATTTGGAAGTTTTCTATGTTTAAATATACTACGATTAAGCATGAAGAAATGGCAAGTATTTGAAACTGTGGAGTTAGCAAAGTTGTTTAGTATATTCATTCTAACATACAGTAAAATTCCACTAGTACTTGTGCAACCATCAAAATTAATGGTTTTAATGATGGAATGATCTTGATATAGTTGTGGACCTTTTTGTTCACAATTTAAGCATATGGGACAAAAAGACTAAAAATTACATGATTTTACAACCAAGGTGGTCGTTATGCTGAAACTTCACTGTATAATTTACCATATATAGATGTGTCAGTGCAAAACTAATCTACATTGTTTGTATACATTGTGTAGTTAGACTAGTTTTGCTTTGATCTATCAATATGTTTATTTCATGGTTCCCTGTTCACTAACAATAGACTAGGAACCACAAGGACATCTAATGTACAAGAATGTGATTTAACTTTTTAAGAAGTTATAAAAATATATGTATTTATATATTTCTACTGTATATTTATTTGTTAATGTTTGTACAAAATATGTTGATAATATGTATACAAAATATGTATGCAAAAATAATGCTCATTTCATATATATATATATAGCTCATTTAGGATAACTTACCACATTGTGAATACTGTTTAAATTTGTCTCAAGTTATCCTGAATGATTTATACATGTATATTTTCCTGTTGCCAGTCCGTCCATTTGTTGGCATAGTTATCACTCACATTTTTTTATATACATGTACAATATTATATTTTATTCAAATTCCAAGTTGCCAGTTTTGTAAGGGTATCACTACCTATTGCTCCATAGTGATTTTCTTTTGAACAGATTGCTACCATGTAGCATCATCTAGCAAATGTTTTCCTACTCTGATAGACCATAATCTTGGTTTTGCTAGTTTGAAGCAAAGCTTTCCATAGAATAAGGCTAACTAAAAAAGTACATTTTAAAAGTGATCATGTTGCTATGCCGTTAAGCAACTGACTCTTGTACTATTTCTTTTTTAAATACGTTGTATGAACAGTATTTGCCATATAAAAAATATTAATTATGTTTCATTCAATTCTGGTCACAGTGGGTGACATTGAAATACTATAATTAGTTTTAATTTTTCTTCAAAGTTTTAGAAGTAGTATGTTTCTAGTTGAAAGGTAAGCAAGTTAAGCTTAAAGAAATATTTAAGGACAATTTGATATGTGAGCAGTTTCTGTATATTACAATTTAACTAATTATAAGTGCATTTGTATTGATACATGGCTTAAAGGTATTCATTCACAGATTTCAACTTAAGTATCAACTTTTATTAAAACTATCAAAATTGTATGGAAATATTTTTGGATGCAGAAAAGTAGTGTAACTAGTACCTTTAAAATTCTATAACACAAACAAATGTTAAATAAACATATTATTGGTATGTTTGATTGAAGTTTTATGTCCATGGGTCAGTACAATACTGGTCTATTTCCTTCTTTATTTACCTGAGTTAGACTGGTTTTGTGTCAACCCATTGACATAGTTTTCATTAATTGTTTCATTGATCATAAATGTTGAATGCCAACTATAGAATTATCTGCAATTGTTTTATTTAATGCATTTGTTATATGACATTGTTTCTCTATAATGTGCCTTATTGAAATGTCTCTATAAGTCATCATTACATTGTCTGTTGCCATTTTCTCATAGAGACTCTGTAAGGTAATACCCAATTATTTCTTTATTTAGCATCTGATCAAAGTTTTCAAACTTACCTGACATAAAGGTTAAAAACAAGCAACAAAAAGCAACAAAATGATAAGTTCAATATATGGCTTGGTTTAAGTTGGTTAGTGTCAATTTATATCATGTTACATCAACTTACATGTATTAAGTGGATATGTCTATATGTACTCTTATTTGACACTTTCTAGAGTCATAATGTTGTTCCAAATTGCAATATTATAGGGTACATGTCCTATTCAACTCTAAATTAAGAGCATGATTGCATGTGTATGCTCTTTCATTTAAGTCTTTGGAGTAATTCAAGTTTTTTACAATGTTTTTATTTACAAGGTCAAAAATCTATAATCAATTTGGTAATTATAATTAATTAGTCTGTCATAATCATAAATTGTTTTTCTACTTGACATGAACACTAATAAACTATATATCATTATACCAAACATGTACCAAATAAAATATAAGAGCAGACGACACAAATCTGCTGCCAGGTCCATTAATCTTAGATTTTCAGACGCACAAACATTTTTTCAGAAACATTTCATATTTAGAATATATTTTTATTAATTATTAGTTTTACTTTATAATATTTATTGTAATTTCAAAGTTTTTTCTGATTTGAAAATTTTGAAAAAAGACTTCATCAGGAACTCAAATAGTAAGGGGATCATCCTCACATTGGTGTTAATGCACACATTGTACGTATATTTACTTCATCATTGAATCCAAGACATAGAATACTGGTTGTCTTTGATTGAATCCATTGACTCTATTAATTGCTTGTAGTTATAGTATAGTAGTTTGTTGTTATAATTTGTTAATATATAGAGACACTATTTTTATTATTATTTGTAATAATTTGTATGTTATAATATTTTTATGTATGTTTTGTTGTGTAAAGTCACAAGTTAATATTACATTGATGGCTAGAAATAAAAATAAGTTAAATTATGAATATTAAGATATGTTTTGTTATTTATTTTTCTAGTATTTCCCTATCCTTTAAAGTCCACATAGGCAGGCCGAGTTTGTTTAAGGCCCACAGAGGTGGATCAAGATGGTTTAAAGCTCAAAACAGCAAGTCAAGCTTGTTTTCATCCCACAGAGGCAGGTGAAGCTAATTTAAAACCAACATAGGTGTTCAAGCTGGTTATATAAAGCCTTGAGAGGCACATCACAGCAGCAGGTTAAGCTTGTTTTCAGCCTATAGAGGCGCTCAAGTTAGATATATAAAGCCCATAGGGACACATCAAGCCTATTTAGAGCTCACAGCAGCGGGTTTAGCATATTACTGGCCCACTGAGGTAGGTCAAGCTTATTTAAATCCACCATAGGCGTTTAAGCTGGTTATAAATGCCCACAGAGGAACTTCAATCTTATTAAGAGCCCGCAGCAGCTAGTAAAACTGTTTTAACCCTCAGAGGTAGGTTAAGCTTATTTAAAGCAGACATAGGCGTTCAAGAGGCATGTCAAGCTTATTTAAAGCTCACAGCAGCGGGTAAAACTTGTTTTTAACCCACACAAGTATGCCAAGATTATTTAAAGCCAACATAGGCGTTCAAGCTGGTTATATAAAGCCCACAGAGACACGTCAAGCTTATTTAGAGCTCACAGCAACGGGTAATACTTGTTTTTGCCCACAGAGGCACGTTAAGCCTATTTAGAGCTCACAGAGGTAAGCTAAGCCGACCTAGTATTATCATTACTACCACGGACGTTGACGATAATAAATGATTAGGTATAGATGAAACTGAGTCAGGGTGTAATAATATTTAGTAAAATACTAGATTGTTAAGTGATGGTATTCTTAGTGCACGTTCTATGATAGACATACAGTTGAGTTCACACTATAAAGTTTACACCCTAGTCCACTTCTAGTGTGAAACTAATTAAGAGCTTGGCCAGTTGAAACGTTAGTAATTGTCAAATCAACGTACATAATATACACATGTAGCCTGTTAAATTACCCTTAAAGTTCCAAAACGTCCCGTAACGTTTGGGTCGGAAGAACTCAACCCACAGACAACTTAACCCGAGACAACTCAATCCCCTACTAACGGGTTGAGTTGTCCCAACTTTGGATTGAGTTATCAACGAATTGAGTTGTCCCTCACCCGTAACGTTCGCTAACATTCGTTTTTGAACACGCTGTTGTTCTATTTATAAGACATGACTGTAGCACAGTTTTAGCGCGCCGGAAATTTGAATCTAGTTTCCTGAAGAGGGTACGGGTTCGAATCCCACTGGGGCGGTTATTCCCTTCCATAAGAATTTTGATAATAAATTGTTAATAATGAAAATTTTCCTCCTTCAATAAGGTGTATCGAGAAGTAGCCGGTGCTGTGGAAGGGTAGTTGAATGAGTAGAGGTGATAGACTTGGGTCCAGGAAAGCTGGGTGAGATGGAATGGCTGTCGTAGACAAAACACACGACGTTAACTCCTGTATGAAAATCTGCTTTTTATAAAATATGTTAACATTTTATCCTAATCCAGTGAGGACCGAACCCCTGAAATTTTTAAAACTCTCATTCAAACGTAATGTTGTGTCCGCCCCCTCGAAAAAAATATTGGGATATGTACACCGACCCTTGAGAAAACTCTGATTCCGTCATTTGCACTGATGTGGGGATTTATTATTCATCCAAAATGATATGCATGATTGATTTAAACAATTTGAAAAAAACTTTTATTTTGTTTACCAGCTATAGAAATATTCCATCATAAAAACCAAGCCTGTTTTGTTTGCGTCCTTGATTAATTTTTAACGAATATTTTACGCCATGAAAAATACATTTAATTTCAATATGAACGATTGAGTGTATAGATTAAATTACCATTTATATGTAGATATGACCTGCCTATGACGTTTTGAAACCATTCACTGTTTATTGTATGTATTGATCTGATATTCAAATAATCTTCGATTTATAATCCGCGGCCCACACAATTATACAGTGCAATTCAAGTTTTTTTGACAACATTAAAGTTTTAGGGAAAAAATACTGAATGATCATTCATTCAGCCAGTAATTTCACTAAAATTAAAGTTAATTCAAGTAGCATTATTCGAATCATATGTAGATAAAATAATAAATACTGACTTTAGTGTTTTCTACGATAAGGCCATGCCATACTGAAATTTTGTTAAGCGTCCGCGTAGGTTTTAGAGTCCTCAACCTCCCCCCTCACCCCCTCCAAAAAAAAGATATTTTCTTAAATAATTCTGCTGTTCCGGGATTCGATAACTGATATTTCTCAGGAAATACTGATAGTTCCTTGTTTATGTGTATTTGATTAATGAAAATGTACATGTGTTTGTTGTATATTTTTTTAGAATTACTTTAATCTCACATTTATGTTATAAACATGCATGTACTACCAAGTACTTATTTGTGTGAATACTAGCTAGAATGGACATGTGTTTTCGTTTTCGGTTTGACTGTGTGTTTTTTGTGAATAGGTACCTAGGTTTGTCAAGCTTGAGTTGACGCTTAACAAGATTCCAATTTGACATGGCCTAATTCGTTGTTCCTTTTTTAACACGAGTTAATGTAAATCTGTTTATCCTGAAAACATTTTTGTCCAAGAACTTTTGGCGAGTACTGTATTATAATATATACATCCAGTAGTATGTTTACTAAAACACTTTAAAATATCCGTACATCTAGTTTATATAGTTGGATATAAAATAAAGTATATCTTAAAAAAAGGTGAGTTTAAAATTAAATTTCTTATCTTTTTTGATAATATTATTTTCATATTATTTTATTGTAAATTAAAGTAAGGTAACGTATTGTAGTATTTGATGCTTTACGGATCAGTTCCTGGGCTGGACCATCATACCTTCATGGAGTTAGTTCATGAAAAATTTTCTACACCCGTTTTCCCACCTACCTTTGTGTTTTGTTTGTTTTTTTACTGGGTTTAACACAATTGAGGTAATTTTACGGCGTCCAGCGCACCTAACCTAGCTTTCCTGGATCCCTTGTCTATATCCAGTACTCATCTACCCTTCCACAAGGCCGGAAACTTCTCCATATTATCATCTAATCAATGGAGGAAAATTGACTTTATGGTCAAATTTCCACGGGTGGGATTCAAACCCGAATCCCTTTAATTCTGGACACGAGATTCCTAATCCCGGCGCGCTACCAACTGCGCTATCGACCTACCTTTGTATCAAGTAGGACAGTCGTCAGCTGCTGGTTAGAGTTGCGTTTAGTACTAGTTTTAAAGCTTTGGTTCAGAGAGTTCACATTCAAGCAGATGTCCCTCACTGTACCCATTTACACCTGGATGGAGTGGTTTAATTGTTGGTAAATTTCTTGCTCAATGAAATTAGCAGTGTCTCTAGTAAGGTTTGAACCCAGAACCTCTTAATACATTAAAGCGCTCTTCCTACACCGGTCCACTGCTCTTAAATATCGTTTATGATATAAAACAGATTTTCTATAAACATTACAGGTACAAAATGTCAGATGACAGACAATATCATCTTAAATTTGATGCTTCCAAGGGTCAAGCTGTAGACGATTATTTAGAATATAAAAGGTAATTCTTTTTAGCAATGTCAGGATGTTCCTAAATAGCAGGGAGCGTTACTGATTGTTTCACACATTTCGACCAAATCTCTTTAAATATTTCTAATATATATCACTGTAATGAATGGTTTGAAACCCACCTGAAACCCACAACATCATTTCCGAACATACAAATTCAATGCCTTATAGACTAAACTTGAGCATCACCTTACGACCACCTCGAATCTAATACCACCCGGCTAATAAGACCAATTAAAAAAACGTATTTTTGTTCCATATTCAATAGCCTTTACATCGAAATGAAGATCACAAGTACCGCTAAGTCGTATCACGACCACTTTTTTAGCGACCAGTCATTAAGTGCATGCACTTCAAACCAAATAATACGACCCCTTGTTTTTATGATTTTTCTTTATAAGATAAAAGCTATACAAATCAAACTAGAAGTTTTATATTTTGATTACATAAGGCGTAGTCTTTATAAGTTAAACAGTAAACGACACACGTCATAGATTATCTAAATATTTCAAATCAATCGATCGATCGATACAAGTTTATAAACAAGTAAATTTAACCATTCAAGTATCAACCGATATCATTAAATAACAAAAAACATTTCTTTATTTACTTCAAGTACATTTTGCTTTAAATATTTGAATACACTCATGAATGTACTGAAGTAAAATCGACTGACTAGCATTGGATCCTGTTTTGATACGACGAGGCACACAGCTAGCTTCTCGACTGCTCGAACTCACCGTAGCGGTAACATTTCCTTTCTAAAAGAGTTAAATGAATGATGTCATACGTTGTATTCAATATTTTGATTAGATAGCCTCTGGGTACGAGAATGGTTCCGTTGCAAGAGTTGCTACTTTGACTCTAAAAATAAAGGGGAGTAACCGTTACAATGAATTTTCTGTATGGTTGGATAACTTATCAAACTCCTTGTTGGGGTTACTTGTCTTCCGCTAATGATGTATACTGTACTATATTGTATATATTGTTTTATTTAGAATTGTCGGTGAAGATGACGGAGGTAAATTGTTTACACCTGAAGAATATGAAGAATATAAGAAAAAAGTTTTACCTATGGTAAGAATCATGTACAGGACAGCACAGTTCTTCAACTAAGGCCATCACAATCAATTGTCTTAACTAAGTGGAATGGTCTTGATTATCGAACATAAAAATTCGTGAAAAAATCACAATATTTAGCAATAATTAAGGTGTTCTATATAGCAGGATTGAATTAAGCTGTATATATTATTATGAAAACACTAATCAAACATTAACCCATCTGGTTTTAATCAATCAATTAGTACAGAAGTATTGTAGTGAGTACTTAACTCAGTGGGGTTAATGCTTGCGACCATGACAATCTGAATGCATATTTACTATTTGCAGCTCGGGAGCTATAGTTTACTGGTATTCCAGACTTGATAATCGTATCTATAAAATCCGCAAGTAGTCCGACTGTCGCATTTAATCAATTAGTTTTCCATACCAACGCAACTTTCAATGTAGTGTTTTTGCGCTCACATATGCAGTGGTAATTTTATTAATTTATTTCTATGTCACTGCACTATTATTTTTACATGTATTTATTATGATATTGTATAATTTCAGCGAATGAAAAATCGTCTGTACACTTGTTTCGTGTCTCCTACAGGCATGGACTGTAAACTTGTAGGCCCTGAAACACTTTGTTTCTGTAAACATAGGTATGTTAGTTAATATTTACATGTAAATGTACATTGTTAGCTAATTTCTGCAATGTTCGCGTTATCAACAAGTCACGTGATCACGTAAGAAACCGGGCTTGTCGTTCATTGACATGTTTTCAATTCAACTTTGTCTATTTATTTTGATTCTCTAGCTTGAAATAAGTCCATGCCTAAGTTTCATTTTAACAAACATCAACTATTTAAATCTTTGGGGTCAATAATGCGCCAAGTACGTTGAATGACTTTTCACAATTACCATGCTTTTACTCGTAGAATTCTAAAATAGTGTACATATAAACGGGAGCTATACAGGGACATGTTATTTTTGTTACGTAAATTGACAAAATTCATATTTTTGTACACATATTGCACCAGTCGTGTTCATAAATTATGGACTCTGGCGCCACTACTATTAAAGCACAAATTAAGTCATTTATTATGTATTTATATATCAGATACAAGCAACATAAGACAGATTTTGAAGAGATACCTTCTGAACGACCAATCAAACTTCCCTGTCGTGCTGCTAAATGTAAATGTATCACTTATCATTATGTCCCTTTAAATGGTTCTCAACCAATCAGATGTCATTGTAAACACACTGCAGACGAACATGCTGAAAATGGAAAATTTGTTTGCAAGAAAGGTACACAATGCTAGCTATTGTATTTGTCAATATAGTTGTACGTTTTAAGGATTGGTATGGCCAAGTTGTATTACAGAGCAAGAAATGTAAATCGTTGATTGCTTTAAAACTTGATTAAAAATTAATCGGATTCAAGAGGCGTTCTATTTTTCGTGAGTTCATGGCATACTTTTGCTGAGTTAAGTCATGAAACAAGTTCTACGGCTATTCTCTCCCCTGCCTTTGTATCAAATAGGACAGTTCAGTTGACATTCGCTGACGATACTATGAGCTTAGATCTTGGTTTAATGCTTGGGTTAAGAAATTATAGCCTATCGACAAACCATGAGTAGTGTTAAAATGTGGTTTAAAACACCATTTTGTTACATTATATTACAAATCTGTATACCGACAACATCTATTTAGATTTCGGCTACAGAAGTTGGCCTTCGGTAAAGTCTAACTTTGCAAATGTCAACTCTACATTCATGTTATGCAAAAGAGGTATATACATTGTACTTACTTTATCATAAAATTATTTTATTTTAGCCGGATGCACAAAATGTACAGGATTTAAAAGCTCCTTCACGTGTGGCTGTGGTTCTCCGGTAAGTCAGCATACAATGATTGTTGAGACAGCAGACGAACGTGAAGCTAGGGGTCATCCACTGGGTGAAGCTGTACCGTATGCCGCCATGGGAGGTATAACCGGCTTCTCTTCACTAGCTGAAGGTTACCAGAGATTGGATCCTAGTGGAAAAGGTTTGGAAATATATTTTTATAATAACATGTAAAGTTTTAAAACAAAATTTTAAAATGAAAGTTGGTTCCTGTATACATGTGTATCATTTGATGAAAATGCAAAAACTTAACAATAAAAATATATAACAATGCGTTATATGAATAAAAAAATCTTACATAGCGAATAGGATTAATTCCTTGTGTAAGCAAACAAAGAATATGATTCGTAGCTTAGCTTCAATCCAAAACAATGCTGGCTATAAGAAACTTCCTATCCGGCGTTCCGACCATTCACTTGCAAGTCGCAATGCCCTGCTTCTGAAAGCGACAAACCATTGTCTTCTTAACAAATATATCACATTTTGTGTCTGTAATCTAAGATAACTGATATTCGAAAATGTTACTTATTTTACTGTCTGATGCATTTATTCTCATTATCAATAAACAGGTGCACCCAGTATAGGATTTATGGAACAATCTGTGACGTCATCAGATAATCCATTTCTTAGAAGTAATGTTCATGCTATCAGAAAACATCAAATGGATAAGAAACAATCAGGTATATAGGTTATACTTAAACAATTTCACCATTTATAAAAATATGATAATAAGAAATTTATTTCCCCTGCATACTCTTCAAATAGGTACAATGTAGGTTAAATTAGTTGGATTACTCGAATTTTACGCTTACTTTTCAGTGACACTCAATCTTGAATATGTTTTGTAAATCCGTTATTTTTACTAATCAAGCAAAGTTTTGCTTTATAGGTGAACTATCTATATTGCATTATACTGGTTTATATCTTTTAGAAAAATACCCACGTTGGGAGTACTCAATCTCTCCGACGGCGATTATAATGAAATTAACCGAGTAATCCGCATGAAAAACTTGCACTATTTTGATTCGGATTGGCTCGGTTTTGTTCATAAGAGCTAATGCAAATGGCTGTAACTACTGTTTGTTATCTCTGTCCAGTACTTTGATAGGACACCGTCTGAAAACGATGTGTTATGTTTTTGCACACACAAAAAATATGTGCTACTAATGACCTTGCATTCCGGTATTTTGCATTGATGTATTATATTGTGTTATAGGTTTTAGTGGACCAGAAGATGAAATCTTTGATGATATTGGTGAACGTGTTTCTTCTAGACGTCGTGATGGTGAGGATGAAATGGCCTACTTTGAAAGACGTTATCAAGAAAGGGTTTGTTTTATGTTTTTCAATCTCTATACAGAGTTGTCGTTTTTACAATCACAATATAAAGTGGATGTTTGAACTATTAATATCAGAGTCCATAAATTATGAAAATGTTTAGAACAATATCATTTTTTGTCAAAATTACAAATTAATTATCAAAATTAAAAAAGTGGCACGACACCCTAGTTTCTATATAATGAATAGGACGTGTAAAAAGTAATATAAATTAGAAATTGTTAAATACCGACACGTCTTACAGTAACTATCTAACCTAAAAAAACGTTTCGTAAATAACAGAATTTTGTAGAGCGAAACTCGGAGGAAGGCTGCGCTCATTATAAAATGATTTTCAGATTATGCCATGATAGGAGCGTTTATATTAATTAATATTGATCCGTAGCTACTTGATTTTTGTTATAATCTTCACAGTGTGATAGTGTATTAATTATAAATATAATGTATCTTTTTGTTTCCATAGTCACGTAATAAACCAACGGGGACACCCATAGATACAGACATGGACAGGTTAAATATTGGAAGTCGTCAAGCAGCAATTGAAGACAAGCCGAGATCTGGACGTAAAAAATAAATCATGAAAATACGAAGACAGTGGAGAAGAATAAAACAATTTTTTATGAACATAAACAATAATATTATGCTTGCTGTTGTCGTCAAGAACTGAACTGGCACTCAGTTATTTTCTGTTTGAAATCGTAACAAGTTTGCAACCCGGGTCGGTAGCGCAGTTGGTAGCGCCCTTGGATTTCTAGTGTCCCGAAGCCGGGGGTATGGGTTCGAATCCTACCTGTGAAGGGCATACCCTTACATTAAAATTTGACAATAATGTCAATTTTCCTCCATTAATAAGGTATATGGAGAAGTTTCCGGCCTTGTGGAAGGGTAAGTGAGTACTGGTTATAAAAATGGTCCGGGATATCTAGGTTATTTGCGCTGGGCGCCGTTATATGACCTTAAAACAATGTTGCTACCGCATTAAACCCAGCAAAATAAATAAACCCAACAAAATAAATAGTAACAAGTTTGCTCATACCCGTGGCTTATATGAAGTAGCCAAGATAATAGTTTTAAATAATTTCATATTCTAAACATTTACATGTTATACATGATATCATTGTTTTAGTTCTAAAGATTTACACAAACTTCCAAATATACATTAAATGTTAGTTCAATACTTTTCGACAACACTTGATGATGATGAAGAAAATGATGATGATGATGACAACAATGATGACGATGATGTTATGATATATTATTATAATCATACATGTATAATAAAAAAGATGAAAATTTGTTATATGTTAAATTTCGTGTTTATATTTAAATTTCACGTTCATATTACAAATGTATTACAATGTATATGAAATAAATAGAATAGATTAGATTTAGGACTTTGTTTGAGTTTTTCTTCCGTTGATACAGGCGTTAAGTCATTTGTGAGAGCGTTCTACCAGTTTGGGCCAACAATAATTAATAATAAATTATAGGCCAATAATATACATCAGATTAAAACTGTTGGTACAAGTAAATACAGTCATTGCTAGAATTTGATTCTGGCCTTTACGACGGTTCGAACTGTTGTCGCAAATTTCTGAACCGTGAATTCTTAACCCCGGTATTAAAAAAGTTAAAGTGCGGCTTCCATAAACATGTTCAGTCGACTTTATAGTCCAACAGAATTAACCTGAGCTTGAACTACCTAATTATAATAATTACACACTTCACTTACATAAAGTCGTGAGTTTCCGTATGCGTATAAACGGTTATACACGTGTTTGTAACAACCGATGTGAGTATAAATCAGTTTATTAAAAGTGGCATATTATTGTACTTTTAATTTTGGACACATTAGTTTTGGGTAAACAAGTAAGTCAGCAGTATTATGGCACAGTTTCAAAGTACAACAATGTATTTATTCTTATGAAAACAACATTAATTATTTAGTACGTGTATTTTGCCGAAAGCTGCCGAAATAGCGCGATTTACAAACGAAGACAAAAATAGACTGTAAATACTGAGTTTAATATATTCTTGCATAAAGGTCAAGCTCAGGTTAATTCTGTTGGACTATACAACCTTGTACAATAACTCCTGATCACTGAAATCACCCTCAGGCAGGCGATCCCTCATAGTACCCATTTACACCTGGGTGGAGCGGAACAATTGTATGTTAGTTTTTTTTTGCTAAAGGAAATTAGCAGTGCCTCTAGTGGGGATCGAACCCCGGACCTCTCGATCCCTAAGCGCATGTCCTACCACTGGACCACTGCTATACCATAGCACGGTTTTTAAAGACTATTACGTTGTAGTGTAAGTGTAGCGGAGGTAAAATAGGATTTGACTCACTTCCTGCTTCTCAAATACTGAACAACTAGGATGATTTAAATTCTTTGCTCAATGAAACAACAATGTACATGTAGGTTCTAAATGTGATTTGAACCAATACGGGCCTGACTAACCAATGACTACCTGTACAACATCGAATAACCCGGGTCGGTAACGCAGTTGGTAGCGGGCCTCGATTTCGAATCTAGTGGCCCGAAGAGGGTACGGGTTCGAATCCTACATGGGGAGGTTATACCATTCCATGAAAATTTGACAATAATGTCAATTTTCCTCCATTAATAAGGTATATGGAGAAGTTTCCAGCCTTGTGGAAGGGTAGGTGCACTGGTTATAGACAAGGGTCCATGAAAGCTAGATTAGGTGCGCTGGACGCCGTTATATGACCTATACAATGTGTTGCTACGGCGTTAATCCAGCAAAATAAATAAACAACACTGTAACTGCCCGGCCACAGCACTTATCTTTTTTGTGGCAACTTTATTGTTGTAATCACTTTAAACCTTCCAACTATGACGTAATTAAAAGGTAAGAAAGACAATTCTTGGAAAGCTAGGTTGCTTACAGGAACACGAATAATGGTAATTTTATTCACCTAACTTAGCTCTCCATGACCTATGTCTAAAAGCAGTATACTCACCTACCTTTCCACAAGGCCAACAACGACTTAATATACCTTATTAGAGGAGGAAAATTAACGTTATTACCATAATTGAATGGAACATTAAAACCAGCCTGGGCGATGAGCACGGTGCTTCAGCAGAAAATATAACAACTATTCTAAAAACTCGTGTAAATGATTTAAGGTTACATAGTATTCTTAATAGATATATAGCAGAGAATATCACATTAGTGCAATGATTGTAAGACGTACTATCTCAGTTTTAGAGCTAGGCTGAAGCATGGACCCTATGGTATGAAGCAATTATATAAGGCTGGGTTAGTCTAGAGAATTTGGATTGTCGATTTAATTATTTACAAAAAATGAATTATGTTCATGCATACAAGGCTGTGCATTAGAACATTTTCTAATATTTTTTTTTTTTTCATTTTCACAAAGACCTTTCATAAACTCAGAATGTGTTATTTTATACATTTGATGAAACATATTTTATTACCTCTATTTACATAATACAATGTACACATAAATTTTAATAATGAAGGTAATTGGGTTGGACCACAAGTTCTCTAACTTAGTTACGGTCCTCCCCATTAACATGTCCTGAATAATAGATCATATTTAACAATATATTTGACAATATATAGACGAGATAACAATGTGGTAATAATAACTATAAATGTTAACACGTTGTGAATAATAGATCGTAATTTGACAATATTTAAACGAGATAACAAACTGGTTGTGATAACTATAAGTGGAAGTATAAAAGAGAAGAAATAAGTGGAAGAAGGGGTGTGTAGATTTTCCAATGGGAGTCTGTTGGGAACATCCTAGTCAAAACGCTTTGTATTTTTGATATATTTGTGTACTGCATACACAATAGTTTCATTTTCCTCTTGAGAAAGCGAAGTATCACCACATAGTAAGGTATTAACATTTAATGGATGAAATGGCCGAGTATCAGTAAACAATTGAATTCGTTGGTTAACATATAGGTTGCATTTAAAGAAAAAGTGTTCTGCAGTTTCACTTTCATTACAATTAATACATTTGTCAGAATCAGTAATATGATTTCTGTGAAGATCACTTTTAAGATCGCTACAATTGTTTCTGAGACGTGTATGAATCACAGAGGTACGTCTAGATCCGATAAAATAATGTGCAAGTACTTCACTAGTTTTGAATGATAAATTTAGTAGATCTCGTTTAAATTGACTAATTGTTTGACTATTTCTTACTTCTTCTGGTAATGAATTCCAGGAATTAATGGCAGAAGGAATAAAAGAATTTGAGAAGAGCGCTGTTCGTTGTTGGGGAATTACAAAATCATTCCTTGATCTTAGGTTATAGTTTAGGGGATTTTCTTCAGTTCTCTGGAACAGTGATAATAAATCATTTGGTACCATAAAATTTTTGATTTTATACATGAGTACAAGTTTTTGATATGATCGTCTATCTGCTAAAGTTAACCAGCCTGTTTCGTTGTATATATTTCGCAGACTTACTGATCGAGTGAGTCCAGTGACTATTCGTGCAGCTTCTATTTGTATTTTTTCTAATTTGTCCTTTTCGAATTGGTTACAATTATCCCAAACGACATTCTAATATTATTTTTTTTTTCATTTTCACAAAGACCTTTCATAAACTCAGAATGTGTTATTTTATACATTTGGGGTCTTTGTGCGTTCTTTGCAGACTCTATGGGTTTTTGTTACTTCACATTACGCTATTTTTTTTACTCTACTCAATCCGCTGTAGTTTCAATCCGCTTTAGTTTTATTCTCATTTGATACATTTCGGAGACGTACCCTAGCAAAAACTTCTTTTTGATAAAGTCTAAAGCGCTCGAATAAAATCGTTTCTGATAAAGTCCATGGAATTCGGTACTTTTTATTTCGGGACATCGTTGTTTTCGTACCTAGGAACTTTCATCCAATGGGCCTGTAAATATTTACATGTTATTAAAATGATTTTGAAGGATTATATAGCAAGTATTAATTATAGATAACGTACCACCTTATATTTTAGATTTGAATTCTATGAAGAATTATTAATGTGTATCACCGTATCTTATAAATGGAATATTACTTGATTTTCCCTATATACAGTGACTTCATCCTTTAGTAAATTATTACAGTTGAGCTTTCACATCTATGGGAAAGCGAACTTAAGTTGCTGGGAAAAAGGTACTTCTTTACAGATAACGTGGCATCACATTTAGTCAAGATTAAAGGCAACTGTAACAATCTTATCATACTGATAGCTATAGGTAAGATATAGATCAGGGAATTAAATACATTGTACATATGTCTCTGGATAGATAGAAAGTTACAATTTAGTATAAAATCTAGCTGTTATATTTTGTTAATGATATTTTAATTGTTTAAATGATTTGATAATAATTTTTAATCTTTTACTAGATCAGAGATTTTAAATGTTATATAAAATCCCTGACTGGATCTATATGGGATAGGAGATCATATTTTTGTAATTCCTTTTACTAAAATTTAAATCTTATAGGTTTATTTAGTAATGAAAAAACATAGAAAAAAAACTTAATTTGCGTTTTAACTTGTATCAAAGGGTACAAAGATTAGAACCATGCGAGGATCCTAGAATAAAGTTTAATTTAAATTATGAATTGAATTAAGCTATTCAAGTTTTCCGCCAAAAGGTACGCTCTAACCGCCGCATTTGATTGGTCAATAATGTTACACCTCCATATTTGGAATGCTTTTGATATCTACCTTATTTGTTCAATACATATGAAAGGCCAAGGTCAAAATTGTTTATGATAGCCATGCAGTCAAGTGTTCGTGTTTCAAGCCGTTGCCTTCGTCGTGGTAAGAATTTAGTTGTATTTTATCGATCTACCTTGTGTTTAATGACTAGTATTAACTGTTTCACGTATGAAATGAATCGATCTTTACGACGAAACGTGTCAATTGCTCGTGCTTATGTGATCGCACCTGCTGGCCTTTAATTGCCTATTAGACATGTACAAGTAAAATTTAGCTATATAATATGTATAAAAGTGTTTCTAACTTAGTATGTTATACTTCTTAATTGCGACACCGCTGGATGCGGCTCTGTATTACTTACTATAGTAGGAGCAGTTGTCCTCAGGGGCGAATCCAGGACATTTTCTAGGGGGGGTCCCAATTATTTCTAGGGGGGGGGGGTTCAAACTTTCAAACCATAACCACATAAACTCAGTTTGCAGAATAACACATTATATTAATAATAAAATTTTAGTGTTTCCGCGACTACATTAGTGTATTTTGCGTCTTTGACGCATTTTTTTCAGTGTAGGCAGTTTTTAGGCCTTGGCCAAGATCAACAGTTATCTCATAAATTTTAGATTTTAATTTGTTTTATGTAATCGTGTTCAATAATTGAATGCTATCATTTTATCTATTCATAACCAATTGTCTTTCCTTAAATCCATGTAACTTATTTAATCTGTATTAGTATGTGTTACTTTTATATACATGACGTCCTTTTTTAATATATTTAATATATTTCCATCTGTTATGCATGTATTGTATTGTAATATGTATTGTTTTATGTAATTGTAGTTTATAAGTCATCTTTAAAAGCTCTTCAGAGCTTGTGTTTTGTATCATGTTATGCTCCCCGACTTTATAAATAAATATTACTTACTTACTTACTATAGTGATGACCAGTTCAAATGTGTCTAGTGTGTCATTACAACAGTTCACGAATATATGCTGCCAAAAAATAACTTTGACAAAATTACGACAGTCATTTTTTCGGTGACAAGTAGATCACTATATATATATTCGGCTTTTAATTTAATACATATTTTATTCAATGAATTGGATTGGATAACAGGCATACAATGCCTATAATACACATCCTCTCCATATTCGGCTTTTACAATGTATATGACGTGGCCATGTGGTTACGAGGTAAAAATAGTGATCTTGTCTTATAACATTACCATTTGTTGCAAAACGTCTGTATATCGTATATTTCATCATTTACCAGGGATGGAATGCATTTGATCCTCTGTTTGGTTACAAATTTACACATGTTCAACATTGTTAAGATGCATGTTGGCATCTTTTCACACTCTTTGATGTTTTATTACACAGCAATGTCTTAGTTGCAATGTCTCAGTATGTAATCATAGCGTTTAGTTTGATTTAATTGTTTTTATAATTATTAAGTTTAAAAAAAGAATGACCTAGTTCTTTAATTATCTGCTAAATAATTATGATCAAAAGAGAATGGCTGATTGAAAAAATATTAGCAAATGCAGATAAGCTTGTTCTTTTGTTTACATTCACCTATTTTTAAAATATCACTGTCTTTAAATTGTTCATTATGCTGCTCATTATAATATAAATGGGTTTAATAGTCAAGTTATAACATTGACCCTTGAAAACTTCAAATGACTCTTGAAAAATAAAAGAGGGGGTCAAAAATGACCCTCAAATTTTTGAAGATTGCAGAAACACAGTAAAATAATATAACTACCTAACCATAAGATCTATGTAAGCACAAAGGCGAGCAAGAAATATTTCTTCATGCTAAAAGTTATTTAACGGCTACATACATTTTGGAAATTTGGATAAGGACCCCCTGACCACCCCTGGCGCTAGATCCGCCTATGGTCCAGTGGTAGGACCATTGCTTATAAGGGATCAAGATTGAGGTCCAAGGTTAAACACAACCAGTGGCACTGCTAAACTTTTTTGTCAAAAAAAATACCATGCATAGGTGAATCTAGCTGGGAGGCCAGGGGGGTCTGGACCCCCCTAGAATTAATTTCCAAAATGTACCTGTCCATTAGCGTATTTCGTGACTGTAAGTCATTTTTAATTAGCATGAAGCCAATTTTCTTGGTGCTTACAGAGATTTAATGGCTATTTTGTTTGGATTATAAATATGTTGCTTTATTCTGCATAATGTGTATAATGTGGTTGTGGTGTGAAAGTTTGAATCCCCCTAGAAAAAGTTGGAACCTCCCTAGAAAAAAATCCTGGATCCGCCCCTGCCATGTGATTGCTTCAGACACTTCACTTGAGTGTAAGTTGCCAGATACATTATTTTACTCTGATATAATTGTACAAGTTTGAGATAATTCAACTTGAAGGTATCACTTTAATTCATGTTGAATATAATTTACTTAAACTCTTAATTGCTATTCAATGAGAAATTACTGCAATCATATTTCAGCCTTTTGGTCCCCTAGATGTTTGGTACAGTATGGAAGAAGTACATCTACATCAGCCAAAGTTCAAGAAAATTTACAGAAAGAACTGAATGGTATGTTATAGGGCCCTCATCGGAAATTGCAATATCAATGCATCACCTATTCTTGACAGATGATTCGCTATGGATTTGCAATTTTGAATATCGATATACAATCTAGCATTTTTAAAACCATAAACTAAATGATGAAAGATGAAGTTTAATTTAACATAACTGCGTTGTACTTATCTTTTTTATATTGCTAAGTTTTCATGTTTTCTGTTAAGAATTGAAACTAGAAAGTACAGTTTGTTATATTTTATATAATGTCTTTGGATATATTGATACAAAAAATTTTATGTATAATTTTCCTAATTTGTTATAGAAAGAGCAGGTTTTCAGATATCTTGGGTTCAATTTTTCACTCATCATTAAAAAATTAAAGCCACTAAACGAAGACAAAATCTTTATCATTAATTTAAAAACAAGTAAAACTATCAAAAAGACAAAAGAATATAACTGCCTTTGGATTATAATAACTCTCTGTAGCGGGCTCCCTTTAAGGGGTCAAGTTATTCAAAATATCAATTTCTTATAAAAGTGGGGTACTTTTATAACATGCAAATTAGATTACGGAGATACCCTCTCAGCCAATCAAGTTGCTTAAAAGGTGTTTGGTAAAACTTACACAAAATTGTAAAGTGTTGGATATGTCATATCGTTTTTCCAATGGTTTACTCGAGAAATCAGTGCGTGCAAATATTGAGTACGCAAACATTTAAACTGATGCTAAAAAGAAACGCCTCATTTCAATTAGGTACACAATTTTCGTGATTCAGAATAATATAAGGAAACATTGATTTTTCACCCTGTAAGAAGTCCTTGGTGACATGCTCAACGTAAAGTCTGTCGTTACTATGCTGATAGATACAGTCATGACGTTGCCAAAATATAGAGACACTCACCGAGCATAAAAGCTGGTCTATGTGTATGCCCAACCTTGGCAAACAACGAGTTGTGACTTAAACTCGTTTTGAAACATTGATTAATCTGAGGGCGTTACATTAGCCGAAACGCGAATCCTCACTGAACTCTACATTCTCCCAACTCAAGTACATGATCGCGATGATACGAGCGGAGAGATAGACGTTGGTGACGGTGACTTTAGAATCGTTTAAGCCAAACATCCGATCTCGTTCGTTGAGTTCCGTGATTTTCCGTAGAGTCATTACCTTGGGTTTTATTGCTAATTTTAAAAAGTATTAGTATAAATTCTGGAAAAAATACTTGAGTTTTTTGTGCCTTGGGTGCGTTTTATATATTCATTTAATGTTTGCAAGAGTTTTAAGCAAACGCGTGATACTTGACTATTATCAGCGTTCTATTTAGTAAAGGGGCTTTAATAATTGTGCCATTATCTATCTATCATCTAACAAGTTTTAGTATGATACAAGTATTAGCATTTCCAAAAATGCTTGAAATCGTCTTTTAGCCGTGTATTCTCCTTAGAGTATAAAGATTCAAGCAATATGCAGATCAATCAGTGCATGCCTATACAGTAGAGGGCTTTAAATCAGCCCTTCAGAAGCTCGACTAGAGCGCCTCCATCCTCGTCGGATATAAATACCAGCAGTGGTCCTCTAACATATTACCACAGATTCAGATATTCGTAAGTGCTTTAAACCGTCCCAAGTCTATTTATAGACTACAGAGCGTTTGATTAATTCTACACACTGTAAGGCCGGATAAAACCATTGAATTACCATGTGCTGTCCAGGCATATTCCGACTGCGCACGTACAAAAGCATTAATTAATATGGTAGACTTCACAATTCACCTGTCCATTTTACATTAAAAGACTATATTTTATTGATAAGCAAACCAGATTATTCGTTTCAAGAACATGTTCTGCCCCATATTAAGCCAGCTAATCGAACGTTCATATTTATTAATAAACTTGCTCGGAAGTAGGGAAGATAGGTTTGCTTTTTTCAACAAATGCGATTTTTTTCAAGAAATGAATGTGGTACAATTAGTTACGCATGTTTTTTGGTTTTATATTGCAATTTCCTTGAAACTAGTACTCGTTCATATATCGACTATGACATTTTCTGGTAATACAAACAGGTAACCGTATAATACACGTTGTCGACGAGTCTATACACGCACCCCTATTTTGACTACTCGACGTCATTTTTTCATCACGTGACCTCAAATGCATCGTTCTGATTGGCTAAAGGTAACCGGTGTCGACACAAAAATGCTCAAATCTTGATAATTGTATATATCGTCAGTCCTGACCGACGATAACAAGTGGTAATAAAATAGTCACTGTATATTTTCATGTTAGTAAAAATTATATGAACTAGACCTGAATTTGAATGTACACGTATATGTTGAACTGAACAATCTAAATAGGTTTTTGTTCACTCGGGAAAGTGCATGAATTGATCAGTTATGCAAATGTCCTTCTCATTTGTTGTTGATTTTACAATGCTGTCCCTTAAGTAAATTCTGCTCTTGAATATTCTAGGTAAAAAACAAGTTTGTGTATAATTTGTGTTTAAATTTTTGCCATTAAATTATCAACCAGTTTCTGGCTATTCCCCTAGCTTGTAAACAATTTGTTATGTATAATAACTTCTATGTAAATTCCAGATATTCAAGATGCAGGAACATTTAAACATGAAAGAGTTATAACCTCGCCGATGGGACCTCAGATTAAAGTACATGGCAGTAAAGGAGGCATTCTTAACTTCTGTGCTAACAATTACCTTGGCCTATCTGTAAGTATGGACAATCTCTATCTCCAACCTTACCCCTTTCAATGCTTCATTTTAACTATGGACTTCAAGTTTTAGCCGTTTTAGGGATTTCAGGATAAAAATTGGACTATGAGCAGCCAACAACAAGAACCTGGGATGTGTTTATGCTAGCGTAACTCACAGGCTGTCGGCATGAAACAGTCCCATCAAAAATATTGTATACACACACACACACTCACACACACATATATATAGTAAAGGTATGTAACTCATTACCTCAGAAACCTCGAAAAAAATGACCTGTCTTATTCAACGGGCTCCTGTGTTTTTATTTCATGATCGATTTTCGAAAACTTGGTCTTATTTATCAAAAAAATGGTTGACCTGTTGATTGCTTACAAAAGCTTATTAATTAAAAGCTATTGAAGAAAGTTATGAGACGTTAAACAGGAAAATTGTCCAGGTCGTTACTGTCTGGACCTACCGAAAACCGTTTCCTTCTCGAACGTAACTCATAGATGTGTACGTGGAACTCAGATAAAAATGAACCAAAAACAGAGAAAATAATATTTTAACTCACTAGCCTCTCTCACAGTCGCCTAAGGCAAATAATTTGATCACTATCATAATTTTTCCTTGACTTGTCGTGAGTTGTTTTCGTTGGTCTCCATTTTTAGAAAGAAGTCTAGGCTAAAACCGAACTCATACCGTTTTTACGGATCATACAACTCTACCCGAGGACAACTCAACCCGTTACAAATAAACGCATTTTTATATTCAAACAGCTATTCTGGACAAAACATCATCGTTCAGAACTGAATGAATTTTAAAAGTGAGTTAATGATAAAGTTAATCTATTTATTAGGTGATTATTGATTACTATTTTTCAGATACAGTATGTTACAATTAGAAAGGCGTAAAAATGAAGATAGCGTATTACGTTGTTAGTGATATTGTAGTTCTATGTATTATAGATTAAAATTACATAAAATGTTATGATAACTATAAAACTGTTTCCTGATAATTTATAATTATTCTTTATCTTTAGTTTTACGGAATTAATTTCATTTTAGAGCTCAAATTTACTAACGTGTTAATTGTCATGGGTTGAGTTGTCCTCGAGTAGAGTAGTATGATCCGTAAAACGGTATGAGTTCGGTTTTAGCCTAGACTTCTTTCTAAAAATGGAGGCCAACGAAAACAACTCACGACAAGTCAAGGAAAAGTTATGATAGTGATCAAGTTATTTGCCTTAGGCGACTGTGAGTGAGGCTAGTGATTTAAAAATTATTTTCTCTGTTTTTAGTTCATTTTAATCGGAGTTCCACGTACACATCTATGAGTTACGTTCGAGAAGGAAACGGTTTTCGGTAGGTCCAGACAGTAACGACCTGGACAATTTTCCTGTTTAACGTCTCATAACTTTCTTCAATAGCTTTTAATTAATAAGCTTTTGTAAGCAATCAACAGATCAACCATTTTTTTGATAAATAAGACCAAGTTTTCGAAAATCGATCATGAAATTAAAACACAGGAGCCCGTTGAATAAGACAGGTCATTTTTTTCGAGGTTTCTGTGGTGATGAGTAACATACCTTTACTATATATATGTGTATGTGTGAGTGTGTGTGTATACAATATTTTTGATGGGACTGTCTCATGCCGACAGCCTGTGGCGTAACTAGTCATTTGCGTAAATTTTTAGCGTAACTTAAAGTTACGTTTGTGAGAGCATTTCAATGGAATTGTGTAACTCAATTTTTTGCGTAAGTTTACGCGACTAAAAAGGTACTTTGAATATCTTAAAACAGAGTAAAAGTTATGCAAATGTTAGTGAAACGCCCCCCTGGTCAGCCGGCACATGTTGTGTGGGCTGACCTGGCTCTTTGCTAGTTGCAAAGGTTTTTTCATATTTGGCTTTGGCATTGTACATGTTCAATGTTTGTGATATTTTGTAGCTTAAGTACTTGCTAACTGTACAACTGTCAGTGGCCCATACATTAACCCCACTGATTTAAATTGATAATGAGTACTAGTACTGTAGAGAATATTTAAATCAGTAGGGTTATTGTATATGCCTCTGACAGTTGATTATAAAATTAAACAATATGATATCTACCTTTGCCTTATTGGTGATATTTAATAGCTGCAGTATTGGTACATTTTATTATTTGTCAACAGCACATACATTAACCCCTGCTGATTTAAATACTTGTTACAGTACTTCTGTAATGTCTTTTGATAAAATTAGATTTCTGTAATCCATATATGCTTGGGGATTAATGAACAAATATTGAGTTTTCAAATCACTGGTACAACATTGTTAATTTTTGACATGGATTGCGTAAGCAATTCAGGTCTTAGCAAGCGACATATTTTGTAACGCATCACAAAATGTCATGTACGTAGACATTAGACGGACATGAGCAGTCAGATTCAGTACTGCGGTATGTAGTTGGGTTAACCCAATGTGTGAATAAATAGTCCCCTTGTTTACAATATCTGACAGTATCAAGCAGTCTTGTTGTCAACACACAATACATGAAAATATCATTGTCAATTCCGTTTTAACATTTTTATTATGAACCACCATTTATCTGCTGAAATATTGATAAGTTATGTAACCTCTGACCAGTTCCTGTTCATTTCGTTTCTTCAAATGAATCCCCGATTTGCTAAAAATAGACACGCCTGCAATTTTTCACTGTCTAGACAATTTAATAGATCATATACCTGTGGTGTAGGAAATCATGATCAGTTGATTCGCATTTTTCTGTGGGTGGTATCAGCGTCATGATCCTTTGTTATACAGTTTGTTAGTAAATTTTAGACCCGCAAGTCCTCTTTCTAATGACAACAATAAATATTGTCCTGTTAAATCCATGTCTAGGCACTTTGATTTACAATTTAAGGCCACAGCAAGTTGATTATTGTGTTCTATGGATTCGCTTACACCTTAACTTTGACAGTTTTTACAAAAAATATTTTTATTTCCTTGCTCACTCATAAAAATTTGTTCAAATTGCTATATAAAGCAAATGAATGAAGATTTGATTTTTTTTCGCTCACTTGTCCCATTTCCCCCCAGAAATACGATAGAACATATGATCAACTTGTAGTGGCCTAATGAGCATATATTCTCAATAGAAATATCTGAGGGCATCAACCAGTTTTCTTGTGTATTCAAAAAGTCATCTTATTGTGGTTTTAAAAGGTGTAATCATGTTCTGATTTAGTCAAACAAATTATTTGTGTTAATTTGTTTAACTTTCAGAGTCATCCAGCAGTAATTGAAGCAGGGAAGAAAGCACTTGACTCGCATGGCGCTGGTTTAAGTTCCGTTAGATTTATTTGTGGAACTATGGTAAATATACTTATATGATTACATAAATAGGGCTGTGGATTGTTGAGCTAGTGGCAAGCCGACCCAAACTACGATTCATGTGTATCGATTCACAAATCGAACCACAAATTACTTGTTAATGGAGAAGCACACAGAATTTATGTAATAACAAGAGTTAGTGAAGAATTACAAGAGTTTTTACTAAAAGAAAACCATGTAGTCCAAACATGTCTATTACCAGATGTTTTATGGGCATTTTCAGTGATATCATTTTTGTTTAAATGTGTATCAATCGAATTTTGACACAAGATTGTTCGGTCCCTACATAAATTTAAGTTTACATTAGAAGGGCGACTCGTTTTTCAGTTGTAATTAAGCTGAAAATGTTCTTTCATTTTTTTTCCAAAAATAGATTGAGATCTGACGATTTCGGATGTGATAAATATTTGTACTCGATTTTCTGGTCAGGACCGACCACAGCCCTATACATTAATATACTGCTTAATCCGGCAAGTTCTTAAATTTATATAAATATATATTAATGTATACTAAATGTTATAATATTAAACATTTTATGACTTAAAAGAAAAAAAACTATAAAAATATCAAGTTGCTGTTGAAAACTCCTAGTTAGATTTTAAAAGTCAAATTACATATAACTATATATCAAAGTGGCCCAACAAATATTATGTATTTTATCTTAGAAATAGAACTTTACTTAAATCCCACAAAAGTATAAGCAAGGACTTAAATATTGTTCCTGCCTAACTGATACTGCTTTCTTTGTTTTCATTTGGGCCGCAAAAAAGGACTATTACCATTATGTACACTAGGGGTCTTCACCGTCTATTTTTAGAATGACATTATTACTGATAATCAAGAAAATGTAGGCCTAATAGATTTAAACTTCAGTATGATGAGCCATTTCAAGGAAAAAACATGTCGTTCAAAATTCAAATTTTCACTAACTTTAATGGGAGGTAACTGTGAAATGTGTTTACATTTAACAGTTTTGTAGAGTTATGTTCCTTTATATGGGGTTTCCCAATACCAGAAAACAAATATCTTTTTTGCTTGTTATACCATCAGCAAAAACTTTTCAAAATATTTTCTATATTAATCAACATCACTAATTTAAAAAAAAGGGAAATTAATATTAATATTCACCTCCACCTGAAAAATAGCTATCATACACCCTGTGGGCACATTCGATTTGCTGTGCGGAACCTTCCGGACAGAGAAAAAAGCTATCAACTGAACAGGAACCATGTCCGGAACATGTTCTCACTGTGCCTGCAAAATAGGTGGTGTGGTCGGAGTGGTGACGTCATAGCTCATCAAAAATGGCTGACAGATTAGAGCATAATAATAATTACACTATCATCTTCTTCTTCTTATTCCTTTACTGTACAGATTCCTTATTCAGAAATTGTCGTACAATGATGACAACAAGCAACGTCATCGTGGGGTGCCAGTTTAAAAATTAAAATAGTAGGTGATTAAAATCAATAAAACTTTGTACAGGTATTTAAGTCATTAGATCACTGCCAGGCTCCCCTTGATCGCTACACTGTCAGGGAGCTTGTTCCACAGGCGTATTGCTGAGGGGAAGAAAGAGTGACGCAGACAGTCTGTTCAGCAGTATTTTACCATATATCTGGTTGAATGTCCTCTGGTGCTCATATATGAGAGGAAACTAGGGAATTGTGATAAATAAAGTTTCCCTTACCAGGGCTCGACAAATGTTTTGGAAGCAACTCCTCCTGGAGGATGAGCAGCTTAGAATTTTCATTTACATTAATGTCTTGTTTATCAAATAGCTAAATGGTTCTGTAATTAGTCTTTGTTTCATTGGGTTTTTTAAGCAAGTTTGACAACTACTACCACAGTAGGGCGATTGAAGCGTTGCAATCTTGTAGTTTTTATTATAAGAAGGAGGGAATTTTCAAACTACGATATAGAACTTCAAGCTTCTGTGTTTGAAGATACCCAACCCTACTTTTTCATTGATAGTTTTATGTTCATGATTATTTCTTCTTTATTATACTTAACAGGACATCCACAAAGAGCTTGAAGAAAAACTGGCCAAGTTTCATGGCAAGGAGGATGCTATATTATATATAAGTTGTTTTGATGCTAATGCTGGTTTGTTTGAAGTATTACTGTCAGAAGACGATGCTGTGTTATCTGATGAATTAAATCATGCTTCCATCATTGATGGTATAAGATTATGTAAAGCTAAACGGTACAGATATAAACATAAGGATATGGCTGGTAGGTAACAAAATCTATGTCTCAGATGGCAGAGGTGTTGCAGTAATTTTAAGTGAGGTGCACATGTACTTTGAATAAGTCAGTACAATATATATCACTCTCTGAATATATTCGGGTGTGGCTGAATTGCTAAGATGTTGGACTGGTAATCATTAGATAGCCATCTTCACGTAGGTTTGAATCCCATCAAAAGCCTAGTCCGTTGTTTTCTTGAGCAAGAAACTTAAATTTATTCAACTATAGCTCAGTACTGGGGAACCAGGAAACAGACTCAAACAGGATTATTCTAAGTTGTAAGAACTTGTTTCACATTGGAGCTAAAATAAATTAGTATCAATTTTAGCCATATATGTGTTTCCAAAAGTTTATATATTGGTCATGCATCCAAATGATCACAGGGCAATGATTTGTAATTACATGTTTGTGAATTAATACAAATAGTTGATCATCAATTCATATTCATATTGATGGTTGCTCAACTGAAAATTAATTTGATATCCTAGGTGGAATTTGATATTACAGGCATGCTGACACTCAACACATAAGCATGAAACATCTGTTAATTGATTATTGTACCATTATGTTGTGTATGTCATTTAGTATGTGTTCACATGTTTTTACTGTGTAAACTTTAAAGAATAAATCAAACACTAGTCTCACAGAAATTATCAGCTTTAAAAACTTATCAGATTTTTGATAAGCCCCAGAATTTGGACCCTGCAGAAATTTACTCTTATACAACTTATATGTAGACCCTGCCAAAATTTTATATAAATGTGTCTTCGTATTAATTTTATTAGAATTAGAAGAACAATTAAAAGATGCCCAGTCTTGTAGAAGAAGATTGATTGCTACTGATGGTGTGTTTAGTATGGATGGTAATGTTGCACCATTAAAGTTAGTATATTTAATCTTTGATGTGGCTTTATTGAATGAGTGTTTTTACAATATATAGAAAACTGTATATGTTGTTATGAATTTAACATAGAAAAGTGGAATTTGACACAGAAAAATGAAATTAGTTTTATAAATGAGGGTGTAAATTATAACAGCTGTGTATGTGTTCAATATTAAAATATGTTATACCTTTAGTTATATAAAATTGCTTCTTCTTTCATATATAAGACTTATCAGGCCATTATAATGTGATAGTAGCCCTCTGATATGATAATGGCCCTCTGAAGTCACATCCAGTGAATAGCATTAAACATTTGTTAAGTGGTGTGTAATCCACATTGTAATTTTCACAGAGCAAAAAAAATTTCAGCACTGTAAACAAAATTTATGCTATTAGTTTTTACCTATTAAATGTTTAACAATGTTTATTTTTTTTGCTTTTGCAAAAAATCAAGTGTTTGAAATTGTGCGGTATGATATAAGAAATAGTACACACTACTGATGGCCTTCTGGTCTAATAGTGACCTCCCAGTCAGCCCTCTAACATATAGTAGACCACAACCGTTGGCTAAAAATTCAGTCCACCATATGTTACAGGGCTGACTGATCGGTCACTATTAGACCAAAAGGCCCTCAGTGGTGGTGTGTACTATTACTTACATAGATGACATTATGTAAAATATTGAAACTTTCTGAGTGAATATGCATTTGCTTATATTTTAATTTTTAATTCTTTCATTGATTTGTTTATCATTATAAGTATAGTGATCCAGTAGTAGGATGCATGCTTGGGGATCAAGAGGTCCCTGGTACAAAACCCACTATAGAGGCACTGCTGATTTCCTTGAACTAGAAAATTATCTGCAATTGTTCCATTCCACCCAGGTGTAAATTGGTAATTTGAAGGATCGCCTGCCTGAAGGAGTTATCATACAAGATTGTAAAGTCAACTGAACACATACATGGAATCAGACTTTAACTATCATATACATGTTCTATTTACAGAGATATTTGTAATCTTGCTGATAAATATGAAGCTATGGTGTTTATTGATGAATGTCATGCTACTGGATTCTTTGGTGCTACTGGAAGGTTAGTGTTTGAACACCTCTTACTTCATGATGCCGCACACAAATTCTGACTGAATATCATGAATTTGCTAAAGTTGGAATTCCTCCAATACAAAACCATTTTTAAAACCACAGAAATGTTCACTGAAAACTGGTATCTAATTGTAACATTTTCATCATATCCAATGTTCAAATTATATTAACTATATCAATTATTTTGTTTATTTCTAAAATTACACCTTTTTCATATTAAAGTGAGATAATAACTCATGAATAATTTTGCAACAGAATGTTGTTTTATAAATTCAATTGTTGCAAAATGATAAACATGCTGTAATGAATGAAAGATATTATACTTGTCTTTTGTTATCATATTTCATAAGCTGTTGCAATATTTTCTGCCTAGTTCTATAAACATTGCGATAAATAAGGGACCTTAGTCAGTTATTTCCCCTTGTATACTGTTCAAATAGGTAGGTCCAATCAGTTGGACTGCTCCGATTTTACCCTTACTTTTCAATGTCAATTTGCCACTATTAATCTTAAATAACTGTTTTGTAAATCAGTTAATTTGTTTGAAATTCAAACTAAGTATTTTTAGGGTAAAGAACTATCTAGACTTCATAAATCCTGTTAATATCTTAATTAACAAGAAAGGTATTAGATGAAATATTTTATTATCCTTACATAGGTCTATCATGATAAAATCTGAGGATTCCAACTAATAGGACCTTCTTACCTATCGGATTGCTTCAGATTTTATCAAGGAAAGATAACTGACCAAAGTTCCTTATTGTAAAAGCACTAAGTTTTATTGGGAAATAACGTATAGCACATACTCCTATGTTTATATTGTGAAAATTTGACTATGTTAGAATTGTATTTCAGAGGTACAGAGGAGTATTTCAATCTTGATAACAAAGTTGATATAATCAACTCAACATTAGGGAAAGCTGTAGGGGGCGCTGCAGGTAGGTTGTTGTTGTTGTTTGATTATTTTCTGTCTAAACTTCGCTATTGTGTTAGTACATCAAAAATAACTTTGTATGAATTGTATGAATGAACAACCACAGTTTTTACATGTGTGTATAAGTAATTTTGAATGGAACTGTATGAGTTCTCATATCAAGGGAGGTTATTCATCTTCCCAAACTGATCATATGGAACTCCTCGGCCATTTGCTACAAATAACCTCCGACATATTTAGATGCCATATTGGAACTTCCCATGTCAAAGTTAACAAATACACGATTGTTTAGGCCATGAGTGATGTTTCATTTTTAGTCTGTAAATTTGAAATAACTCAGTTAAATGATATCAATGGTATTCAATTTGTTAGATACCTCTGCCATTTAGGGTCAGATCTTGATGAAATGTTCATACAATGATTTTACACATCATGTGTTGAACAGAATTAGAAAGTAACCACAACTCTACCTGACTAAATTATGGATTATTTCCCTTTGTATTTTTTTTTGCATTATCAGCTAAGTTTATCTTATTTCAAATATTTTGTGGATTAAAACACTCTTTCTTCCTTCATGATGAGTTATATCCCTTGGTATACCTTTTCTTATGCAATTTATTAAATATGACTTTTTTTGTTCATTGTAACAACATTAACTTGATCTAAATTTTCCCATCTGCAGAAAAATCCGGCTTTAATGTGGTTTCCACATTATATTTCTTGTAATGCTTTTATGTGCAATAAAGATTGTTCAGTCTCTTTACTTATAATGTGATAATCTGTGTAGATAGCGCAGTTTGTAGCCAATATGAGTGTAGTTTCCCAAAGGAGGTACGAGTTTGAATCCAACCTGCAGAGGTTATACCCTTTCATGAAAATGTGGCAATAAGGTCAATTTTCCTCCATTAAAAAGATATATGGAGAAGTTTCCGGACTTGTAAAAGGATAGATGATTACTGGTTGTAGACAAATTAAGGATCTAGGAAAGCTAGGTTAGGTGAGTTGGACGGTGTAAAATAGTCTAAGAAATTGTGTTTATATTCCGTTCAACCCAGTTTAAAAAAGAAGAGTGTTTTTATGATTATGATAGTTCAAGGTCATTGACTTTCTGATATTTGCGGTATCATCATTGATGACTATGATCGTTGTCCTAATGTTAAGGACCCAGTATAAATAAATAAACTCAATGTAAATCTATTTCTAGGTGGATATACTGCAGGACCACAGGAGCTGGTAACTTTATTAAGACAAAGAGCTAGACCTTATCTCTTCTCTAACTCACTACCTCCACCTGTGGTAGCTTGTGCCAGTAAGGTAAATATATCATATTGTTGATTTCTATCTACATGCATGTATTAATTAGGGCTGCAACGATTCATTTGAATTTTGATTCGATGTGATTTAAATATTTTCTATCGATTTTTTTTCTTGATTTGATTCTTTTAATTTTATATTTCATTAAAATGTTCAGTAATACATTCATTTCAGCTTAAAACTATCTTATATTGATAAAATAGCATTGTTACTTAAATTATTATCAAATTTATTTAAGAACAAGATCAATAAAGAAAATGAATTTTCATACTGATTTATATATCTCTAGTTTATCATTGCACCTAAAAGTTTTAAATCCTTATGACTTTTATAGACATGTTTATGGCGGGTTTGATACCTTAAAAATCACATGTTCCAAATCAAAATCGAATTAGCGCTGTCGCAATCCATTTTCAATGCATAGAATCAGATTGTTGCTGCTCTAGTACTAATACCAAAACCATCTATACTTCACAAGACTTCTAGTATTGGTTTTCATGCTTCTATATTGATGCAAAATCGGGTTTGTTGTGCAAAAAGCGGTAATTGAAAGATTTCTAATTGCTATGACTTAACAGAAAATAGCAATTAGAAATCTTATCTCTGCAGGTGACGCACCACCTTGTAAAAGACCTATGGCAATTCCTTGGTCTTGTAGGGACATTCGGGCCATTTATTGATTTTTTGTCGTGCTTATTAACACACTTGATTTTCACTAAAACTGACCACATGGAAATTTTGCACTAGAAGCACGTGTCCATTTCTTCTTTTCAACACATGCATGACAGATACTGTTTTGCATCAATTAAGAAGCATGAAAACCATGCAAGCAGACGAGATTATGGTCCTATACACATTTCCATTATCGCTCGGACATGAATGTTGAAAAATAAAAACTTCTTACTATTTTGAAATCGGGGTACTTAGAAGTTTCGTTAAGTTTATTTAGGAATTAAAGAGAAGAGATAATTTATTTTAGATTAGTACATAGTACATCATCAATTTTCATGCAAGTGCAGTTTTAACAATTGATACAAATTACATTACAGATAAAGTCCATTTTTTCTTAATTGTCAAAGCTTGAATAATTTCACGGTGATCGAATACACACTATTGCAATATCACAAGTGTAAGACAAATTCATGTTTGAATGAAATTATTCATGTTTTGACAGTTGAGAAAAAACAAACTATAACATTAGTATAGATTTGAAAAAACAGAAAAGTTTAGCAAGTATAGGACTACTTTTTAATAGTCACAAATTTACAACTGTCCTTTCATAACTGCCATGAATTCAGTCTAGTTGCACATGTATAGTGCGTAAAAATTGACCCCGACCTGACCTTTATGCAAGAATATTCATTACATTGAATACGAATGTAGTATTAAAGCTCGATTACACCGTGGCCGTGAGGATTATGTGTATAAACATACTTCTATAATTTTACAATCGCTGCCGAAGTGTAGAATAGGCATGGTTCTGATTTTCATCGGGATATGTGTAGATAATTATTAGATGCAAATGTGATAGGTCAGGTCGGGTCAATATTTACGCATTTTAGCAATCGGTATAAATCAGTGGTTCATCTGAAACTGTCATTGAGTGTGGTTTCACTCTTAGGTGGCCAGTTCGTGGGACAAAAACACTATATATACTTATTAGGTATATCACTAAAAAAAATGGCAGATTTTTTACAATAAGAGGCCAGTTCTTTATCATAAATTATTCTAATTCACAGATTTTGACATGAATGCATATTTATGGAATGCAGGGCTAAGGCTTTGCCCTTTTGAGTGACGCCAGCATTTTTGCATACTCTAAAAAATAAACTCATAGATTGATTAATTTTCAAACCCCAATATTTAAAACAGATGTTGTTTAGTCAACTCTAAAGTCACAATATCAATATACACTAACAATGGTAAATTTTGTTTCAATTTCTACGACTTTTTTGTCAATTAAGCAAAATCTGGGTCAATACTGGTATTAAATTTGTCTATGAATTTATTCCCAACCCCTGGACATATTTTTGGAATTATGCCAGCCGCTTACAGTTTCACTGTACTGCATTTTTGAACTTGTTGAAGATATCAGCACAGATAACCTGACTCATCAAAGGAAATCTTGAAATATAGGCATGTTTATAAACTGTCTTTATATCTTATGATTTACCATCCATTGATCAGGGCAAAACTAGGCTACACTCTTTCATGTGTACATGTAGTTAGGACTAGTGTTTCATCGATCCATCAAAGTAGTTTTTGTATTTCTATTATCTTAATTTATGGTTAACGTAGATATATTTATTGCATATGTTACTATAAATAGTAACAAAATCGACGTGGAAGTGCGCCAATATAGCCTCAATGTGGGCAATACATTCCGGTATTGAGCAAGTGTGCCAAAATATCGATATTTGGCCCACTTCCTAGTGTGCCAAAAATCGATATTGAGGCAACTTCCGGTCATTACGCACCTGCAGTCCAACAACCGCAGACTTTCCGCACGTGAAATTCGTACGTAATTAGCAACAAGAAGCTATAATATTCAATTTTACGACGTGTGTTTTTTTCAAAGTGAAAATAAATAAGATAATCAACAATTTATCAAGACTTACGTTTTATAACAAGCGTTCATAAGATTCCGACGTTTCGACGTTGAATAAACAAAACAATACATGTGACGTAACGTCAACGTGCAAAATAGCGCGGTACATCGAGAAAATGTATTTTTGTTGTAGAAAAGTCATCGTTTCATGAATTGGTCAACATATGCAATAAAAAGGTTATGAAACAGGGCAAGTGTGCCTTAAGTCGATATCGGCACACTTTCACCGACATTGGCCCTCGGGCTAAAGCCCTCGGGCCAATACCTAAGCAAGTGTGCCGATATCTTCCTTAAGGCACACTTGTCCTGTTTAATAACCTATACGTATTATCTTGTTATTGGGATTTATAAATATGATGGCATACTTCTGTTGTTTATCAGTACATAATAGACCCAATATAGAACTCCTATCTATGTTTTTTTCCATCCATGCTGAAGTGGTACAAACAAAGTTTCTTACACATTATTGCTGAAAAGCACAAAACACAGATTACATATTTTTATTTTTTTTACACATAATTTCACTGTAAGAGTGACAGTTTGTACTGCAGTGAAACCCCACATTGTTTATAATATAGTTATAACTGATGGCAGAAATATGCCACCATACATTATGAGTGATGTATATTATATAAGTATTTGAAAGACCTACCTGAAGATTAAAGTTTGATAGACCTGTATGGTAATATGTTAAATAATGTACATTTTAAATAGGCCTTTGTATTACTTTTATCTTTTCTCACTGTAGATAAAATTCCATTTTAGGACAACTCAAACTGTGCATCCCATAATCTTGTTGGAAAATAGCTTATGTTTTATTTCATTATCTGTATATATAGTCTGACAATTTTAACCTGAGCTTGACCTTGATGCAAGAATTTTTTAAACTCAGTATTTACAGTTTATTTTTGTCTTCATTTGTAAATCGTGCTTTATCGGAAGCTTTAAAAAAAAAAACGTTCTTAACGATTAATTTTGTTTTCATAAGAATAAATACTTTGAAACTGTGTCACAATATCCCAGACTTGCTTGTTTCCCCCAAAACTAAAATGTCCAAAGTTAAAAGTACAATATTAATAACATGCCACTTCTACAAAATTGATTTATAGTCACATTGATTGTTTTAGACATGTGTATTGTTTGTTTTTTCTCAACTGTCGAAACAAGAATAACTTCACGGTGAATGCGTTTATTAAAATCATTGTGGTAATACATTCATGAGTTTCTGAAAGTGTGTGTAATGATCAAGTTAAGCTGTTTATGCCGTATGATATGTTTTAGTCAAGATATTTTTAATAACAATTAGGCTGCCAGTACAAAAACAATGCACTCAGTCACCGTGTAATTATTCAAGCTTTGACAGTTGAGAAAAAACGGACAATATAACCTTATACGCACATACAGTAAGTATGTAAGTGAAGTGTGTAATTATTTTAATTAGGTAGTTCAAGCTCGGGTTAATATTGTCACACTATATATATATATATCCAACTTTAAATAAAACTTCTTGTATCTTTATTATTTGGGACAATTCAGTGGTTTCAGTGCTTTGATTTATTATGTTTTTGTTATTTCCTATACTTTCAGTCCCTTGACCTGATCATGGAAAATACAGATTTGCCAAAAAAAGTCTTGTCAAACACAGAGCTCTTCAGATCTAAGATGACAGAGGCAGGCTTTAACTTAGCGGTAAGTCAGAATGGAACATTAAATTATTTAATCAAATCAATCAGATTGTTTATCAAGTCTTTAATCTCCATCAATAAAGAGCATGCAACACATGCATACATTTAATAAGCATCTGCAAGACACTGAATATTACAAAATCTACTAAAACACTGACTACTATAAAATCTTATAATGCTAATACATCATATGAATGTAACAAATATTTTTTGTACAGATTAGAAATTTGTAGGTTAATATTTGGTAGAGGGGAACATTGAAATAAACAAAGTCATTGACTTTATCTACTAGCCGGGAGCCCAGGGCTTGTCAATTTGATATGGGCTAATAAAAATTGCTGATTGCTTATAATCGGTCTAATATATGATTTTGCAGGTGAAAATATTACACATTATGAAAAACTGGTCAGATTACTTTTTTGTAAAGGGTACCAAATAATTATAGTTAGTTCTTGCTATAATGACCACCTTGGATATTGTATATTCTTGAGATTTTTCATTAATCAAATCATGATCACTGTGACCATCTCACAAACTTGTGTAGACATCGTGCTGCTAGATTGCCTGACATTTGAGTTTTGATGACTTATAAATCCTAAATGATTAATTTGAGTACATGAAGAAATAGATCCTTGTATTGATGAAGAATATTCCACTACTTAAAGACCATCCATTTTGATACTTTGTTTAATTAAATATATTGCAGTGAGAAAATGTTGTGCATCTTTTATTAGTTGTTTTGAATGTGTGACTAATATTGAGATAAATCATGATTTTACAAGGCTATAAAACACTTGCAATCTAAAATAATCTTGGATATAACAAATTTGCTCTAGTGTTTAAATATATACAAAGTTTGATAAATTGATTATTGAAACCAAGAACGTGCAGTTTTTCATTCCTCTGTAATCCAGGTTATCAACCCACAGATCTATAAAATTTTATCTATATATATATCAGGGCTCAAATTTAACAAAAAGTTGGACTTGCAAATTTTTGCGAGTTGATTTTATTTCAACTTGCAAAAGGAAAAAAAATCACTCGCATTTTGTCAATAGCATAAACAGTAACTATTAATTTGGGATAGACAAAGAATATCAAACATGTTTTTACAGTGAATCTTTAATTGATAATGTTGATTTATCTGGTCGTTTTAATGCTGATTTTAACCTCATTAGTGTGGACAGTAATATTTTTGGCAGTGATTTCAACTCGCAAAAATTTGCAAGTTGAAATTAAAGTCACTCCTAATTTTCAAAATCCACTTACATTTTGCAAGTATGCGAGCTTAAATTCGAGCCCTGACATATATAAGGGTGTATATTGATAAATTTTATTAAACTGTCAGTGGCACATACATATGTCCCGCTGATTTAAATACTTGATATTTGGTTGATAATCCCAGTACAGGAATGCATATTAATATTATTGATTGTGAGATCAGAAGTAAATGTACTGTTACAAGTATTTAAATCAGTGAGGATTCATCACTGACCGTTGAATAAGATTTAACAATAACAATTTATCATACATGTAATATACCATGTATAGGTAAACATAGCCAGTTTCATTACACAACAATATTTAGGGGTGTATTATTTTTTCAGTTTTATAGTTTTTATTTGACACTTATTTTATGAACATACCATTATATATAATTTAAAATGTGCAAATACAGTATTTAAGACAAATGTTATACATCTAAGTTGCATGTTTTAATCCGTAAAATGTTGTTGATGGATCAGCATATTTACCTATTCAGTGGACAAGTCCAATGTTTAAAGTACAAAAACACGCATGACCTAGAATACGACCTGTACAGGTCGTCCACGTAAACATTGCATATATAAACACAGCCAGTTTCATTACACACCAATATTTAGGGGTGAATTATTTTAACAGTTTTTGTGGTTTAATAAGTTTACACTTAATTTATAAACATCATTATATAAAATTTACAATGTGCATACACACTATTCAAAATAAATCTTACATATAAAATGGTCTGTTTGAATCAGTAAAATGCTATTCATGCATTAGCTTATTCACCAGTTTAGAGGGCAAGTCTATTGTTTAAAGTACAAAAACACACATGACCTAGAATACAACCTGTACATCATGTTATATAGGCCATGTTTTGGTTTATTTATTGACTAACCACTTTGACTTGAATTATAGATATGGGATAGTTATTTTACATTGTAAAGTTTATGTGAAGATATGTAAAATCAAAGTACTGAAAGTACTGTTGGAAGGAATTTTTTAACAATTTTAAGATTTCAGTTACTATTTCAATATCCATCATTATCTCCTTATCATTCATTGTCAACTGTGTTTCATATTCATTTTACATGCACATTATTCTACTGATTGAGGGGTTGTAGGTTCGATTCCTGGGGGGAGCATACTTTTGTGATGCTTTGTCATAAAATACTTTCTACGATCATTTTGCCTCCTTCCACTGATTCTAAATCATGCTATACAGTAGTCAGTCACTGACTTGTGCCTAGTAGTTGGTTAACAGCTAAATCCAGAGATTTAGCCTTTTCAGGAACAGTAAGCAGTTGGACTGATTGCCGTGATATATGTTACCTACACAATGTGTTCCTACGGTGTTAAACAAAAAAAAAAACAAAAAAAACATTGATACATCAAGCTTACATCAATCTACAATGGTCACCCATTCAACCACTAACCTTACAATTTTTTTGTTGCTTAACTTTGAAATCTGCCCATCGCTCTATGTTCTCACAGTAAACTCCAGCTGTGATTATCATCAGCTAAAGATGTTTATATATGTACAAGCGTGTAGCAGATACAAGTGCCAATAATACAAAATAAATATTCATTGTACACAGTTGCAGTAATGTTAGATTGATGGGAAAAAACATTTAGTATCATAATTTTAAGTATTTGTTTAAAAAAGTTTTTTTCCACTCATCTATGTTTGATAGTAAACATATTTTTCTGCTGCAGCATTTTCTTGGTTGCATTAATAACTCATTTGTTTTCTATTGAGGTGTTGTTCGTTTTTTTTCAAATTTCGCAGAATGCCAACATAGAAAGGAATTTTTTGAAAAAAATTCCTTCCAAAAAGTATGTTTAAACTAACTAAACTAAAACTTATAATTGCCATAATATTTCACCCTGAAATATTGGTTTTTAATGAAACTGGCTATGTTTACGTATGCAATGAAAAAAATGGATATCAAGTAATAGTTTAGTTTAAGTTAACACATATTGTATTGACATATCATCTTTATAATATATATGTTTTACTATATGTAAATATAAATATAGAATGTCATAGTATTGCTAATTTACTACAGTCAAACTTGTATTAAGCGACCGCCCAAGGGAAAGACCAAAACCGGTCTCTTAATAAAACGGTCTCTTAGTAAAAAAACATCACTGGAAATGACACCTATTTCTTTTGGGTTTCTAACTTGTTTTACATAAAGGGATCAGGACTCGTATTCACTAAACTGTATAAGTCCTTAATATAAGACTCGTAACTTTTTTCATTTGGACATTTTTCTGTTACGTAGTGTCTTAACAGATTGCTTAAAAAACGCATAGCAAAAATTATAGCGTACCGACATCGATCTAGGTCTGAACGTTTTACTCGTTTTATTACCAATGGAAAGGTAAATGAAAAATACACATGATAAAAGCATAATAAAGTCAATTTCCACCCTTAGACAGACAGTTAATCCATTTAAACTCCTTCATTGACAAGTACTTTCAGGTTGCCACAATGATCGTACAATAATCACCAAGACAATCCAAAGTCAAATTGGGTTACGGCATTTGTAAGAATTGAATTTGAATGAAATAATAGGGTAAAAAAGCCAGTATCCGGTCCGCTCTGGGTGTAATATTGACAGAGTTGGTTGTAAGAATGACTTATCTAGAAAAAAATTTGTTCGAGTGAAGCTTAACTTTATTTACCAATATAAATTCAGTTCAAAATTGTGGAGAGCGCCGACAACACCGGATAGCAGAAATGCAACTTAAAAGCAGTCAGTTTGCATAGCAATTATCCTGTTTGCAACTATAGGCAACTATGGGTCGCCTGTCGCTAATTACTGGTCACTGATTGCACATCAGTGGTCCGTTTATGGGTCGCTAATTACTGGTCGCTGGTCGCATTAGACAAAAGTTGCTTAATGCAATAGTAAAACAGTGTGAAAATGCTCGGGGGGATTCCGAAGTAGTCGCTTAAGACAAAGGTCGCTTAATACACATGGTCGCATGGGCAATTTTGACTGTATATCAGAAGCACCATTCCATCAGTACTATCAGTGCTTTGATTATTTTATGTTCCAACCATAGACTTTCATTTCAGTGTTTACAATACTGTATTCTCTTTTCATTTGTTACAGGGTGATAGACAACATCCTATTTGTCCTGTAATGTTAGGGGATGCTAAACTAGCTAGTCAGTTTGCTGATAAAATGTTAGGTAATAGTTTTATTATCTTTTTATAAATTCTTCATAATCATATTTTCGGGGCAGTAAAGCCAACTTTTGACCTATATTTGAACCAATACAATTTGCTTAACCATTCCTGTTAGTCCAATGAAATTCTCTTCCAGTATAGAGAAATGGATAAATGATATGGTACAATTTAAACAGGTGTGTAGCAAAGACATTATATGCTGACTTTATTATTACATTTGTTTTATGGATGGCTCACTATGTTAATTGATTATACATTTGTCGTGGTACGCTCCTAGCGGTACCAACTGCAAATATGGCTCATTAGTGAATATGAAAGTGTACGAATATGACTTATATATAAACAGAAATGGATATTGAACAGTTGCTTTTACATTCAGAGATTTTTGGCTTGAAATAATTTTCAAAGAATTCTGATGACATTTTTGTGGGTTTTTGTGTCATTCTTCTCCATTGTAAAAAGGCCTAATTTGGCTCCATTTCAAGACAAAAAGTCAGTGATTGACGTATGTATTTTTCTTTGTATTTAACATATGTATCTATATTTTCAGAAATGGGTATATATGTAATAGGATTCTCTTATCCTGTTGTACCTAAAGGTATGTTTTCCTTTTTATCGACTTTTTGAAGAAATGTAGAGCTGTTCTACTCGCAATAGCATCGGTGTCGGCGTCCGCTTCCATATTTCTGATTAAAGTTTTTGTGCAGTAAAATATATTTTTCTATAACTTTTTTATTTTTTAAGGTATCAACTTCAAACTTTAGATATATGTTCCTTATTATCAACAACATCTCATGTGACAATATTCATAACCCCAAATACATTTTTTCAGAATTATCTCCCCTTAAACTTAGAATTTTCTTTAAAAAATGCTTGTTTTTACTGCAACTGTTTTATTTCTTTAGGTATGGACTTCAAACTTTAGATATATGTTCATTATTAGCAACCACATCTGATGTGACAAGGTTCATAACTCCAAATGCATTCTTTTTCAGAATTATCTCCCTGTGAACTTAAAATTTTCTTTAAAAAAAAAACAACATTATTTTTTGCTTTAACTTCTTTATTTCTTAAGATATCATTTTTAAATTTTAAAATATATATGTTCCTTAATTATCATCAACCACATCTCATGTGACAAATACTTACTCAATCGAGCATGCTCCTTGTTTAACTTAGACCGGTTACATTTGGAACACCTCAACCATTCATTTATGGAATGATCTCTATAGGATTAGTGTGCGGGGGGGGGGGGGGGTCCAAGAAAATATTGGGTTTTAGCTATATACACAGAGTGAAGCAAAGACTTAGCTCACCATTAATGTAAAATAGTTCATTTATTTTTGTAAAGTCTGACAATATTAACCTGAGCTTGAACTACCTTATATTAGTAATTACACACTTAAATTGTGAGTTTCTGTATGCGTAAATACAATTATACAAATGTTCATGACAACCTTTGTGACTAAAAAAAAATCAATTTAGTAAACATGGTATTACTGTACTTATAATTTTGGACCCATACATTTATGAGGAAATACGCAAGTCTGCAATATTGTGACACAGTTTCAAAGTAGATATATTTATTCTTATGAAAACAAAATCAAATGTTTAGTATGTGTATTTTGGGGAAAGCTACCATTAAAGAGCAATTTACAAACAAACACAAAAATAGACAGTAAATACTGAGTTTAATATATTCTTGCATAAAAGTCAAGCTCAGGTTAATATTGTCAGACTATAGGCCTACAATATATGCACCCATAATACAAAGCATAAAACATATTGTAAATGTTGGAATACATGTATCAAAAACAAGCTCTACCTACTTGCCCACTCCTAAAATTTGTGGATCAGAAAACTGCAAACAAGCTATTTTCTTTAGATGACCTTAGATAAGGTGTCTGTTCTATTAATATTCTTTATTCATTCTTAATCAGTTTTACTTAGTCATGAAATCTGATATTTTAGTTTTTCTTATTAATGACAAGTTTGGATCCTTTCTATGTAAACAAATAAATCATTAATTTTAGACAAGTGCTCTATAGAATGATTTTTTAATTGGTTTCGATCAACATTGAGTTTTTTAATGTGCCATTATCATTTATTGAATTAATTATTACATAGAAAATTGAGCTCATATTACTAATGCATCTAATGGTGGGCATAAAGCTAGAGTCTAATAACACATAAATATATAAGGATATGGACTTGTTTTGTATTGACCCATAGGCATGCGTTTATTTATAAAAATCTAATACATTTAATTGAAATAATAATTTATACCATAGTATGCTAATGAATGTTTGAAATCAATTTTTATTTAATTGGGCCCAACCCAATAATATAACAGTTTAAATGGGTTCTTCTAGAAACTGTAAAGTTTATTTTGAACACCATTTATTATTTTATTAAACTTAATGGGTCTGACTTTCTGACCTTCACTGAATATTGCCCAGTTTTATGAGCAGGCATGGTCAATGGGTTTCAACATAGGCCTGGTATTTAGATAGCCACTTCCTTGTTGGTTCAAATCACATTGAAAACTTATCTTGTTGTATTGTTGTGCAAGAAACTTAATCCTACTAGCTTAGAACTTGGAAACTTTACTGTAGTACATGGTACTTTCTAATTGTAAGATGTTTGTTTGTTTGTTGGGTTTAACACGGTAGCAACACATTGTATAGATCATATAGCGGTGGTCAGTCAACTTACTCCTCCTGGAAAGGCTAAATCTCTAGATTTAGCTGTTAACCAACTACTAAGCGCATACTTTTGTCAGTGACTGACAACTGCCCTACATAATTAAAAATCATTGGTAGAAGGGAGAATGGCTGTAGAAATAATTTCATGACCAATCTCCACGAAAGTGTGCCCTGCCCGGGAATCGAACCAACGACACCTCAATCTGTAGACTTGTGTGCTACCAACTGAGCTAGCCAGGCAGCTAAAGATGTACAAATGTATACATGGTCTTTATTTGTTCGATTTTAAATGTACATGTATAATGCCATATGGATTTGTCCGCTCAAAACTTCGTACAGAACAACATCCTTTTTGCAACACCCACTGGGAGAGATTAAAATGTGTTACTGTTCAGAGATTGTTGCTCTGCAAAGGATTTATTCAATTAAAATAACTAGTACACGAAAGGAAATGTAAAAAAAGAAGGATGTATACTAGCGGTTCCCTTCACTAAATGATTTATAATTTTATATTATACAGGTAAAGCTAGAATAAGAGTCCAGATCTCAGCTGCTCATACTATCGCAGATATTGATCGTGCCGTCGATGCATTTGTCTCAATTGGTCGGGAACTTAAAGTCATCAAGTAAAAACAACGATCTTGTCTACCTTGAGAGGAGAAAGATTATTATACTGTCATGAAAAAATACCTTTTTAGCTTTGATATCTTTGCCTTATTATTATATGTAGATGATCAATGTTTTGTTTTTTCTTTTTGTTTACTTTCTCTTGTCAATTTTGTCTCAGCAATATTTTTTCTGAAGGGTACTCAATATTTATATTACAATTTTTGTCTTTTTTGTTCTTTTGTGTGCATTTGTTAAGCTTAGACATGACATGAATACTCACTTGTAGCTTTCTCTATCACATGACACACTAGTACTGTAGTGTCCTTTGTGAAGTCACTGTAAGATCTGATATAACTACCATTTTAGCCTTCTTTTGAAGAGTATTTTATTCTTAATAACTACCATTTTAGCCTTAATTTGAAGAGTATTTTATTCTTAATTACTACCTTTTTAGCCTTTTTTTAAGAGTATTTTATTATTAAACTATCATTTTAGCCTTATTTTGAAGAGTATAACTACCATTTGGACCTTCATTTGAAGAGCTTTTTTATCCCTCGTTTGGAAAAACTTTTTATCCTTCTTTTTGCATAACTTTTTATTCTTCCTTTTGGAGAGTTTTATGGATAAATATTGGAACAGTTAACTATTGATCAATGCAATTATTTATTGATTATTTCAATATTTGTACAGCTATATAACTTTAAATTAGTTAGCCTGAGATTTCTTTCACTATTTTAGCTGAAACAGCAAATATTTGAAAAAAAATGTGCAATGAAAATATACAAACTTTTTTATGTTGAGGTTATATTTTTGCTTGTATACAATGACTGCATTTATATATTCTGAATCTCATGTAAAAATTTTAATTTAGGAGTTAGATGAAAATAAATCAATTTGCACTTGTGAGCTAACCCTGTAAATAATGTATGACTATGCAATTCTTGAATATATATGTTACTGTTGTGCACTCTTTGAATTGAAAATTGATCTTTGACCATGATGGAAATAATTATTTATTGAATTGTAAAAATGTATTTACAGTATTACTGATGATATACTCTGTTGAAATTTATGTTGATGTATTTTTCATTCCAGAATCTCTTTGACATTCCAAGTTGATGAATCTCATTTAGGCCACCCTTAAATAAGTATTTGTTTGCAGTTTTCAAATCTACCCATTAACTTGTCTTGACTTACACATTTTTATCGGCAAACCCCTGAAAAAAGATTTTTTATTTACAATGTCTGGAAAAAATCCTGTTGCAATGGACAGTTTAGGAAATTAGGATATGAAAGTGGTTGACTGAATAGATCATTTCAGTCGCAAGCATTATATCTTGTTGTAGATTTTTGGTTGTCCAAAAACAATTTTGGTTGCCCAAAGTAAATAGAAGTTTTCCCGGGTAAAAGGACACCCACTAGTTGTTTAGACTGGATGGATCATCAATGTATATTTGATGCTACCCCGGTATTTGCTATAATGTTTACTATTGGGTCCTCATATTTTACTTTTTGCTTTAAAAAAATCCAACAATGCAATTTTTTCCTAGCTCCCTAGCTACTCATTTTAAAATGTTTTGGTAGGGGACTGCAAACAAACAATCTTTTATGGAAGGTCTTAGCTATTTTTAATTTTAATCGTTTTTGATATTAAGTATTTTGTCTTTTAGACATTCCTACAGTTATTTGAATAATTTATTTTACTTTCAAGTATAAATACTCATATTTTATTATTTTACTCTTTTTTGTGGTTGAGTTTATTAAAAATAAAAATATTTGTTTCAAGTTTTACAATCTTGTTGATGTCATTATTGTGATATGTTTACTTTAAACATTCCTTTCTCTCCATTTTCTAATTATAAAGATATATTTTATTTCTCTTCTTGTTTTATCTGATTTATTATCCTTTATTGAAGACTGTGTATTATATTTTATTAAATAGGCAATATAATTGAGGTATTTTATGCCAGTTTATAGTTGGTTGGTCAAGAAGCGGTTGGAAAACTCAGTCAGTCTATTGATTGAGTACTCGTAGGTTCAATTCCAGGGTGGGCATGGTCATGAATAATTTCTGTCACCATCCCTCTCCAAAGCATTATATAGGTCATATCACAGATGTCAGTCAACTAACTCACTGTTTCTAGAAAGACTAAGTCTCTGATTTTAGCTTTAAACAAGTAACTAGGCACATACTACCATCAGTGACTGACAACTGCTCTACATGATAAAGAATTAGTGGTCACAGGGAGAATGGCAATAGAAATTATTTCATGACCATACTCAATAAAAGTATGCCCCACCCATCAACCCCATGATCAGTAGACTTGTGTCCTAACGGATGAGATAGCCAAGCCAGCTAACACGGTCCTATATACATTTATACTTGTGTATTTCTGAATAAAAATAGATCTAGCTGGCTCTTTGTAGATTAAAGTTATGCACGTATTATAGTCAGCTATATAATATGTTTTGTAATTTAGTCATATTTTGTTTTAGAATTAATTGCACTTCACATTTGCGTATGCATACATATTTTATTCAAGTGGGATTTTATGTAATTTATTACATTGTAAATTCTTATTTTGCTGGTTATAGGGCTACTAAATCAAACAGTCATTTCTTCTTATATAATGCTCTAAAGAATTTTAAACTAGCTCAATATTTTCACTCGTATTTTGAACTTTTTCTTGCACAAGGGCTAGAGTTTTTGGGAATAAGTTATCTCTTTATATTTTTAAGCTCAATACATTTATGTTGAAATGAGAAAATATTTATCCATTTATTGACTCAAAGGATTTTTTCTACTGCATAACGGCTTTAATATCAGGGTATTTATAAGTCAAGTTTTTCTGTGGAAATTTAAATTTGTGGGTTTTAGAATTTACAAATTAAAGTTGATGTGTATTCAATCTTTAGAAGTATAATCTGTACTGTTACAGATATATTTGTGGGGGTTTAAATTTACCCTATTGTTGTTGTTTGCAAATATAGCAAAAATTAAACCCCAGCATAAATTAGTGGCAGTACAGTATATGAAGGCTATATATGAATTGATTTATACTCATTTTGCAATTTTTGTGTTGGATATCAACCAAGTTTTTAAAGAGGATGGAATTGATTTTTAGATCAATTTACGTCATTTCTATTTGAAATTGTACAACAAATGTAATACTCTATTTACAAATTATTACAATATATACAATACTCTGTTGACAAACTGCAATCATTTTACTGAACAAATAGATACTTAATGAAACTTCTAAGTACACCGATTTCAATGTTGTCAGAAATTTTCATTTTTCAAAATTTATGATTGATCGTTAATGGAAATGTGTATAGGTGACTTTACTGTTGTCTGCTTGCTTGGTTTTCATGCTTCTTAATGAATGCAAATTGGTTTTGTCATGCATGTGCAGAAAAGTGGAAATGCACACATGCTTTTAGTGCAAAAATTGCACCTTGCCAGTTTTCGTGACAATCATTAGTGTGTAATATGCACAACGCAAAATCAAGAAATGGCTCGAATGTCGCTTAAAGAACGAGAAATTGTCATAGGTCTTTTGCCAGACGGTGCGTCACCTGCGAATAAGACTTCTAATTGCTTATTTTCTGTTCAATCAAAACAATTAGAAAATGTTCCCATGCCATCGCATGTGCGACAAAAATTGTTTTGCATTGATAAAGTAGCATGAAAACCATGAAAGCAAAGGTCAGTATGGTCCAAAACAAATTCCCATCATCGATCATACTTTAATGTTGAAAAATAAGATTTCCTACAATACTGAAATCTGAGTACTAAGAAGTTTCTTTAAGTATAATTATGTTTTATCTATTTATGTCTCAATGTTAACTTATTTTGTTATACATACATTGTATATGCATTTGATGTTACGGTATATACATAATTATTTAACCCTTTACTGGTTGCGACATAGACGAAATTTTGCTATTCTCATATTACCATTTTGCACCATTTTTCTGCACTCAATGGCCCTGATTTATTATGGCTAAATCTAAATTTTCACTAAATCCAGTTAAAAGTCTATTTTCAAGGGCTGTGACTCCCATTTTGAAAAGGGGCTCCAGACAAGTGTAAAATAATGCGAATTCGACCAGTAAAGGGTATAGGTTAGAGATGTGATAAATTATTGGTAGGGTTTTTTACCATCTCAATGCTCACAGTTTTGTTATTGAATCTCACTTTTATTAGATTTTTAATTTGTTTTCTGATTTTTACTCCTGTTATTTGAATATCGTACTTTTCATTGTCATATATATTTAAATTGTTTTTTGTACTGTGTTGATAAATTTTATTCAAAATCAGAGGCTTAACCCTGCTGTTTTAAATACTCACTACAGTTTTTATGTACCCATTGTCTGATAATTAAGTATATAAAACAGCAGGCTTTATGTATGTGCCAGTTGAATATAACTCATTTTCGGAAAATCATGAATGTTAGCCCATGGTAAAATAGTAAACACAATTAAAGTCAGCGCGAAATTATTCATGCTTTGAGTGTTGAGAAAAAAATCGATTACAAAACCAATATAAGATTTAAATGTTTTACAGACAACTTATGAGACAAAACATGACTCAGTAAAAACAGTCTTACACGGTACTTGGTAATTATATTTGTAGATTGTATTTGAATATGACAATAAACTATTTTATGAACAACCATGGTTAGTTTTTTGTTTATTTATTTTTTGTTTATTTAGTCCAAAACCTTATTAACACAATTTAGGTTATTTATAGCAACCAGCTTATTAAACCTAATTTCCTGGTCCTTTGTCTATAACCTGTACTCACCTACCCTTCCACAAGGCTGGCAACTTCCCCATTTACCTTATTAATGGAGGAAAATCGACATAAATAATGTTCCCCAGGTGAGATTGGAACTTAGCTGTTGCTTTCTTCATGACACTACATTCGAAATCCTAGCAAGCTGCTAACTGCGCTACTGGTTTCATAATGTAAATATTATTAACTCAGAAGCCCAGGTTGTGATGCTGTGGAAGAGCATAAGATCCACAGTCCAGCTGGAGGTCCAGGGTGCGATTACCTGTCACAACAGTTAAAAAAATTTAATGAAAAATTGATGTTAAGTTTTATCAGTTCATTTTAAATGGTATCCAATCCTAACCATAGTTTGTCTTGAATGAATGTTTAAATTTGATCATACTGTATTTAGCAACTTATTTGAAAATCACAAAAAATGTTAATTGAAATTCCAATGACAGTTTAATGGTATCCCAATGTTATTTTTCACAGAAATTGTGAAATTTAAGAAATCCATAAGTAATTCCTGGGTTTCCATCAATGTTAAACCCATTACATCGAGTTTACATGCTTGAGTGTGAACTATGAACAAACCCAGAATGCAATTCAGAATTGGTTAGACCTAGAATGCAATTAGTTAGATCCAGAATGTTACTGGTTTGACCCAGAATGCAATTGGTTTAACCCAGAATGCAATTGGTTTGACCCAGGATGCAACTGGTTTGACCCAGGATGCAACTGGTTTGACCCAGAATGCAATTGGTTTGACCCAGAATGCAATTGGTGAGACCAAAATTGTAACTGGTTTGAACGTGAATGCAACTGTTTTGACCTAGAATGCAATTGGTCGGACCCAGAATGCAATTATTTGACCCAGAATGCAATTGGTTTGACCCATATTACATTGTAAGGACTAGCTCTGCAGCATTATATGCACACATAATGTTGATGTTTTCATCGTCTTTTCGTAGAACGTCGAGTCGTATTCTAGGTCATGCATGTTTTTGTACTTTAAACATTGGACTTGTCCACTGAAAAAGTGAATAAACTAATACTTGTACATTAACAGCATTTTACTGATTTTGCAAAATCATATTCACAAGATTGTAAAAATATTGAAAAACAGAATTAGCCTAAGATCAGGTTTCAAACACATTACTTGTACTATTTCTAACCGTTGTTGAGATAGATACCAATTAAACAAGTTTGTTGTTCATACCTTTTTTTTTAAGATTGACATTTCTGCTTCGATTTGTGTTTGATGTTTTAAGAAGGTTTTAAAAGTATTACGTAGAACGTACAGGTCGTATTCTAGGTCATGCGTATTTTGTACTTTAATAAACATTAGACTTGTCCACTGAAAAGGTGAATAAACTAATACGTACATGAACAGCATTTTACGGATTAAAACATACAATTTCACTTTTAACATTTAATTTTAATACTTTATAATTGACATTTTAAATTTTATATAGTGGTATGTTTATAAAACAAGTGACAAATAACTAAACTATATAGTTCGTTTTTTCTCAACTGTCAAAACTTGGATATTTTCACGGTGACTGAATGCACTGATTTTGTGATGGTGGCCTAATTGTTATTAAAAACTAAAACATCATACAGCATAAGAAGCTTTACTCGACCACAATACACACTTTCGGAAACTCGTGGATGTATTAAGACAAAAAAATTAACAAACGCATTCACCGTGAAATTATTCATGTTTTGACAATTGAAAAAAAACGATCAATAAAAATAATACACCCCTAAATATTGATGTGTAATGAAACTGGCTATGTTTATATACGCAATGTTATTGTACGATTATATTGAACTGTCCGATTGCATAATTACACGGTTATCGCACACTGTATATATTATTTTCCGCGTTCTATAAATAGAAATTTGCAGTAAAAATTACCATGTGTAGGTTAATTTAGTGTCGATATCTCATCTGGCTGAATGGTCGCACGGTTAAAGTCCAATGCTACTAAACATCTATTTTTGAAAGAAGTGCCAGTCTGAAGCTAAATATGTCACTTTTTTTAATTTTTCTGTTCTTCGTTTTGTATTTTGTTTGTTTTACGTCTATTTATTCAGTAATTTTTGGACATACAAATAAAACACTTCAAAACAAACCATGTAAATCACTCAATTTTACTGACTGTGTCGGTTGTGCTACTGTCATCATCACTTAAAGAGATGCCACCAAATTTATAAGAAAGGCTTCTACAAGTTTCATGATGTACGGGGGCAATGTGTTTTACGCAATCCGCCCATGATTTAAATGAGAAAAAAAGAGATAAAAATAAGTTTCTATCGGGATTCGAACCCACGATAAAAAGATTTGTAGTCTGATCGTCTCCCCACTCGGCCACACAAACTACGATATGTATTGCAAATAAGATATAATACATAAATGTTATGTGTAGACAATAAGTTTTACGTGAACTACCGAAATTATCCGAGTATTAAATATACCGTGTAATGTGACGTTTTAATTTATGCAATCGGACAGTTCAATATAATCGGACAATAACGTGGACGATTTTTATCTTCTTAATTTTTGACAAAACTCTCGAGTTTGCCCTCCAATTCTCTGAATGTACACGATAAAGATAAAAGTAAGATTGGGTTTTTTTATCATTTATTTTTAACCAAAAACAACTAATGGTTTACAAAAACATTTTCACAAAAGAATATAAAACAAAAAATAACAACCACATAGTTTTTCAAATATATACATATACATAATGACTCACAATGTCATTCTCTCATTCACACTCGTACTCACACTACCACTCACTCACACACACAATTTCCTCTCACTCTCACATTCACTACTTTCAACCCCATTTTGTTCCACAAAATTATTACATTCAAATTTCTAAACCCTTAATTATAAGTTTTGCAAAATTGTATTCACAAGATTGTAAAATTATTGAAAAACAAAATGAGCCTAAGATCAGGTTTCAAACACATTACTTGTACTATTTCTAACCGTTGTTGAGATCGATACTAATTAAACAAGTTTGTAAAGTTTTTCCATTTTTCGTTATGTTGTTCATACCTATTTTTTAAGATTGACATTTCTGCTTCGATTTGTATATGATGTTTTAAGAAGGTTTTAAAAGTATTTCGTAGAACGTACAGGTCGTATTCTAGGTCATGCGTATTTTGTACTTTAAACATTGGACTTGTCCACTGAAAAGGTGAATAAACTAATACTTGTACATGAACAGCATTTTACTGATTAAAACATAAAATTTTACTTTTTACATTTATTTTTAATACTGTATATGGACATTTTAAATTTCATATACAGGTCGTATTCTAGATCATGCGTGTTTTTGTACTTTAACAATGGACTAGCCCTCTAATTAGGTGAATAAGCTGATGCATCAACAGCAGTTTACTGATTTTAACACACCACTTCGATATTTAACATTTAATTTAATAAATGTATACAACATGTATATGCATATTTCCCATATTTTAAGATATGTAAAAAACCCAGTGGAAACTAACCAAACTATAAAATTGCATTAATAATTCACCCCATAATATCGGTGTGTAATTAAAGTGGCTATGTATGTATACGCAATCTTTACGTGGACGGCCTGTAGTGGTATGTTTTTAAAACAAGTGACAAATAACTAAATTTTAAAACAATAAAAATAATGCACCCCTAAATATTGATGTGTAATGAAACTGGCTATGTTCATATATGCAATGTTTACGTGGACGACTTTTATCTTCTTAATTTTTGACAAAACTCTTGAGTTTGCCCTCCAATTCTCTGAATGTACACGATAAAGATAAAAGTAAGATTGGGGTTTATATCAGTTTCAAATTATTTAAAATGGCTATATCTTAAGTCCTGCCCTTTCATTTAATCTAATACATGTTCAAGCCGATAAGTAATAATCAAATGTCTCACCAACTCCGTTATACAGCATGTTGATGAAGAAAACCAATAATGAACACAACGGTCAAATTTAGTACAAGTAATCAAGGGCTTTGTGGTAGCCTACAGATGGACGGACGGACGAACGACTGACTGACGGACGGACGGACGGACAGACGGACAGTTCGCCAGACGGACGGACAGAGATTAAACTTGTAGTACCCTCCGGTGTTAACATCCGGATATGGCCAATATATTCCAAGTTGATAGGCGAACGGAGAATTAATTTTAAGACCAGGGTGCCGTTTCATCAACATTTTGGTAAATATTTAACGTAAGTTTATGACAGATTGATGGTTTCAGGCTTTTTATGTTGCAGTTTTATGTTGAAACTGGTAAACTTTTTACATGAACGTGCCAAATTGTTCGCGTATGTTAGAGTATAGATATACAGTTGAATAGAACTGGTCGTTTGTAGTTAAAATACTATGGCTGTTCCTATCATACATGGTGAAAAGAGTCTCTCATTAAAAAATTGAATTTCTGCCTTTTAACCGGTGTTTAGACTATTTACCACACTGGAGAAGTTTTTTACTTCAACAAAGATTTTTTTTGCTATTTTTTAACATTGGGTGATTGAAAAATTAAAACTTATTATTTGAAATGTATGGAGCCCCAGAAGTGACATTTTGAAATACTTTTAACTGTGTGATTTATTTCCTAATTTCCTTTTAACGATGGCATTTTGAAAAAAAAATCGAAAAAATCAAACCACGAAATACACATGTAATAATACCTTTGGAACATAAAAATCGTGAAAAAATATAAGTCAAAATGCCCTTTCAGGGACTCCGTAGTCCTAAATATGTTTTAAATGGCATTTGATTCTGGTACAGAAACCAAAGCGAATCAATACTTTAGTCGTACATGTATTGAAAAATCCGATCAAAAGGAGAGTAATGAAATGTTGTAAATATTTTCAATAAGTTTGTTAAAAAGACAGTAAACTAATTGACATTAAAGAAGAAATTTGCTGGTTTGTCATTCAGTAGAAGACACTTAATAACCCATATATCTATATGTTGTCTATGTGTACATTGAACCGCAGGGGTTTTCAATTTTTTATAACTATTAATTTTCAATTTATTACATTATATGAATCTTTTTTTATAATTTTGATAGCTATTAATTAGCGATTTCTTATAATTTGTCAAAATTTTTACTGAAAATTTTTATTGCTTCAGAATGCGGAACCTTAAATTGAATATTTTTAATGATTAAATTAAACCTAAATTATGCATTAATGTGTATAAAACGACAAGCTGCCGGAATGAAAGGGTACTCTTTGATTCAAATTTTAAAGACATAGATTAAGAACGTGCCTAAGGCAACATAGTGAAGAAACTTAGACGCCCCGAGAATACAATTTCAAAATACAGATGATTTATTCTTTCACATTTATAAATAATTTCCAGTTTTTATGATTTAATGCATGCATTTGTAGCAGAGATATGTGCGGCACTTGCACTCCATTGCCTTTAAGCGGGAAATTTATATATAATCCCTGCTTTAAGCTATATCTTTTATGGCGAAGTGGTATTGAGTGACGGCTTACGATTTGTGAGGTCGTGAGTTTGAATCTCAGTTCGGACCATGGATTTTTATCGGGTTATATTAGCGCCAAGCATATATAAACCATTAGGAATTTAATGATTGAATCCTTAGACTGTCCCACCGACATTCGAGCTCCAAGAATTCGAGAAAGAATTCTGTTAAGAAGGGGGTATATGTAGGTATAATGCGGCACATACATTTCTTCGCATTTAAACTAGCTTATGAGTTATATGGCAAAGTTATAAGTTGTCCGCTTACATTGACATTGTAAGTGCTAAATGCATTTTCTCTGACAAATTACACGGTGACTGAATACTTTCTCTCATTAAGATACAAAGGCGACGTTAACAAAGCAAGCATAAAGCCTTCAAAGAACTAAGTTACACGTCTGTTTTACCGAAACAAAACACGCTATCAAAATACTACGATTGCAAGACGGGTTGCATCGTGAAATCATTCATATTTGGATACCTGAGAAAACAAACCATCTGTCAATTAACTGAATATACTCAGAGCCGTTGTTTAAGCAACGTTCAAACATCAAATGTAAAACATATTTTGAATCAAATCTTGTTTCAAAGCTTTCACGTACCCGGGACGTTTATATCTTTCCATTTAAAATTTGACAATAACGTCAATTGTCCTCCATTAATAAGGTATATGGAGAAGTTTCTGGCCGTGTGGAAGAGTAGGTGGGCACTGATTATAACGAAACGTATTGGAAAGCTAGGTAAGGTACTCTTGTCGTCGTGAAGTAATATAAACTGAGTTGTCACGGCGTTTAACTCAGTACAAAAAATGAACTATTTTTTGAACTCTACTTTAAATATGTATTTTATATGATAAAATCAAACTTAAGCAAAAACTAGCGAATTTGTTTACAAACTCGACTATTTATGCCTCAATTAACAAGCAAAAAGCAACGTATATAACGTGCATGCTCTAATGTATAAACGCGCTGTATAAATCAAACGAGAGAAATCTATTGTTAAGGTTGTTTAGGATAATTTAAACCATTTAAAACGATGGTCTACATAGACGAAGTCTCGAGCTACCCTAAACGAGTTATTATATCTACATGTATATGTAAACATGCATTATGCGTTAATACTGATATTTCATAGTAAGAATTCGTGGTTAAAATGTAAAGTACGTATTTAAACTTTTCTACAATTTCATTCACATTCATTAAATCATTTTTACCAAATATGGTCAACTACTCTTATGTCTCAATTCATACATATGATACACTTCCTGCCTATACCGTGGGTATATATCCTTGTCTCTGATTGGCTCATCCGAATATATTTTCCGTGAAGGGAAGTAAGGCGATTTTACAGGAAAATGATTGTTTTTTAAGGTATTTCCGAAACAGGAACAATATAAATTGTTCCAATCATGGCACCGATATCAAATTATAAACCAATCAGAATCGCTGCCGTTAATTAGTCAAATAATCTTGCCAATAGTTTCAACACCTCATTCATTGATTTAGAAGAAAAATAGATTTCGTGATATGCGAAAGAATGTTAATTTAAAATTTAATCCATTGATCACACACGCACAATAATCACAAAGACACTATATTGTAAAGTCATGTGGCACACATTTCTATTCTAGTTAGAAAAAGATGCGACCCAGAGGCGCTTGTAGGAGCAGTGGTCCAGTAGGACGCGCGCTTAGGGATAGAGATGCCCCGGGTTCGATCCCCACTAGGGACACAGCTAATGTCATTGAGCAAGACATTACCTTCAAGTTATTCCACTCCACCCATGTGTAATTGGGTACTATTTGGGATCGCCTGCCTGAAAGTAATTTCAATGATCAAGGTTTATAGCACAAAATTGTAAAGTCGACTAAACATATATATGTTAGCAGACTTTAGACCGCACTTTTAACGTGTCCGTCTGATAGATTGTAACTTCAAAGGTTATTGGACCGTGTTACCTAATTCACCATCTCCGTAAACATATATCCTGCAAGTCATTGTGGAACCCGGGTCGGTGGCGCAGTTGGTAGCACGCCGGGATTTGGAATCTCGTGTCCTGAAGGGGGTACGTGTTCAAATCCCACCCGAGGAGGTTATTTCCTTCCATGAAAATTTTACAATGGTCAATTTTTCTCCATGAATAAGATATATGGAGAAGTTTCCGGCCTTGTGGAAGGGTAGGTGAGTACTGGTTATAGACAAAGGTCCAGGAAAGCTAGATATGGTGCGCTGGACGCCGCAAAATGACCTAAATTGTGTTGACACGGCGTTAAAACCAATAATAATAATGAAGGCCATTGTCATACTAATAGGATCTCCCCACACTGCACAAGGGGCACGTTCAGATGACCTTAGTTTTAACCATTTAATGCATAGTTTTTCTCAAGAGGAACTATCAGAGTTTCGTAATTTTTATTAGGATTCCCGGGATAATTATTTATATGCTGTGATTGCACGACTCGTTGCGGATTGTGTCATGAGCATTATGAAATAGCTATAACCAGCAGAACATGACATTTTTGTTGGGTTTAACGCCGTAGCAACATATTGCATAGGTCATACCACGGAAGTCAGCCAACTTACCGCGTCCACAAAGGCTGGATCCCCGGATTTACCTGTTACATTCATCAGTTTCTAAGCACATATACTTCCGTCAGAGCAACTGCTCTACATGATTTAGAATCAGTGCTAGGAGGGAGAATGGCCGTAGAAAATAGTTCATGACCAAACTATAAGAAAAGAATACCCCACCGGGAATCGAAACTACGACTCCTTGATCAGTAGACTCGTGTGCTACCGACTGACCTAGCTGGGTGGGTTTAAATGTTACCTCTCACATGAGCTTCTCAGATGTAAAATAAGTGTTGTTAACCAAATAAATTTACTATATTATAGAGCTAAGCATTGCTCCAAATGACCCGATTTATAACCAATTTCAAAAGTAAGCTAGTGCACCGATCATATTGTATAATATCATTCATTCCTTTGTCTTGAGAAGTTTACATTTATATACCTCAGTATTTAAAGCCACTATATAAAGATATACTCCTTTACAGCAGACATGAAACCAGTCTTATAACAGTTCTGTAAAATTGATAAAATAAAACATGCATTAGAGACACAAGATTCCGTTCAAACCATCTCGCTTTCTAAACTTAAGATTGACTATGGTGCCAATTTCTTAAAAGGGATGGTCTATTTATAAGGAACACACTATAATTACATGTATACTCATATTTTTTTAGACTATATACAATTCAAATCATTTTGGAGCTGTGTTAGTCCCATGATTTTTTATTCTACAAGACTACATCATACACATACTGTGATCAAAACTATTGTTTTAGGCACTGACCTCTAAATTCTACTTTCGGTTTCGGTCTACTTTTAATTTAGAAATTCAATGAATAACGATACTTGTTGTTTCTTTTATAGGTATTTTAAATAGATAAATATATTACATCTATTTTACTTGCAATCCACCGACAATGTATCTTTTGATAATCCGGCTTTAAACTAAAACTTAGATAAAATGTACAAAATAACCCGTTTATTTTGTTGTTTAGTATTCTTCGATGATTTTAGGCTGGGGTTTAATGTTTACAAACAGTATTGTTAAGGGGCGGTTAAATAATTTGTTTTCAGGAGGGGTCTTAACTTATAAACATATTGATAATAAAACTACATAACCATCAAATTTATGTTAAACTCAAATGCGATTAAGAATGGTTCACAGATCAAAAATACACAAACGGACGGGTATATTGTGGACATTTCAGGGGGGGGGGGGTCCGGATCCCCCTGATCCCGCAAGATCCACCTATGTTCATTCATTCTTTTGAAAAATGTTATTTATTAGGCCAAGTGTACGGGTAGGATTTCTTGGTATTCGTATGTACTAAATTTAGATAAAACCTACCCAAACCGAAACTCTTCTGCGTTCAGTTGATGCTAAGCCGTGACCAGGCTTGCATGCCTGTTTTAAACCAACAATTTAAGTTTGTGTTTAAGTTCATATTTTTTCATAACTGTTTTTGGATATCGAGCGCTCATAAACGCCGACATGTCGAAACCGAAAGTAGGGTTATGCATCGTCGCTACTTAGAATATTAGACCTTTCTTAAATGAGTAATAGTCGTTGCAAGGTGCGGACGTCTCATATCTACGTATCGTATATTTTGTGACAAAATGGATGCTATTGAACAAACTAGTTATCTTGGTGAGTTAGGGGACTTAGCTGAGCCACTTTTACAACAAGATGTTGCAATGCTGCTAAGTAGTAAGTATATTTGTAAACAGATATCTAGTCAAATTATGCATATTTTTACATAAATATTGCAATGTCTGTTAGTTTCGCTTTCGGCCGAAAACTTACTCGAGTTGCAAACTCGTACACACGGCTTGGGGTGATGTTACTTCACAGCTGTTTGGATCTGCAAATACAAAAATTGCAAAAAATTAAGACACAGTTAGCATCGATATTCAGTTTTGATTAAAGAATGAATACTTTGCATTTGACACTTATGTCAATTTTCCTCCATCAATACGGTACATGGAGAAATTTCCGGCGGGTAGGTGAGTACTAGACAAGAGTCCAGGAAAGTTAGGTTAGGTGCGCTGAACGCCGTAAAAGTAACCTAAATGTGTTCACGCGGCCTTAAACCCAGTACTAATAAATAGATAAATAAATAAATATATAGACTGTATATTACACGTTTTATCTAAACAATTGTTATCGGCAATGTCGAGCCACATGAAGATGGGCTAAATAAAAAAATATTTTTATATCCATCTATGCATAGTTTAATCTATAGAATGTTTAAATGTTTGGAATGTATAATTTATTATGCAAAATCTAGTCCATGTTCAAAATTCGAAATATATAATTATCTAATTTTGAGCTTGCTCAAGTACCTACATAATATAATGTATCTGTTTTCATGACTAATATAAACCCAAAGGGAATATTGTAGTATTTATGTCTACCTTTCTCGACAAAAAACAATTGTTAGTTTAATGATAGGAAGATAGAATCAAGAAATCAACGTAATTTTAAAATTAAAATGGTCATATTTATTAAATGACTTAGAACAAATATATATATTTTACAGAATATATACGTATAATCAAAACCATGAAAGCACGAACAAGGATATTATTGCTAAGTTGGACATTAATTAATTGTTACTATGAATTCAATTATTTGGGCGGGAGGGGGGGGGGGGTAAACATTGTATAGGTTATATCACAGCGGTCAGTCCACCTACTTACTGTTCCTGGAAAGACTAAATCTCTGGATTTAGCTGGATTTAACCAACTCCAAGGGGCATACTTTTGTCAGTGACTGCATGACTACTGCCCTACATGATTTAGAAAAGTGGTAGAAGGGAGAATGGCCGTAGAAATTATTTCTCGACCAAGCTCAACGAAAGTATGCCCGCCCGGGAATCGATCCCACGACCCGTCGATCAGTAGACTTGTGCGCTACCGACAAAGCTGGTCGGGCGGGTACTGCTGTACTGTGAACACAAATACCTAAAATGAATATACAAGTATTATATGTAATACTATATGCTAGTTTGTGAAAATCGATCATAACTTTAAGGCTTAATGAGGGGATCAGTCGGCTACAAAAGGATGCATTGGGCAAAATTAGCTGAGGCTGATTAATGCATCGCCATTACCAACACCGCATTTAACTGATTTGATAAAATTAATATATGCGAAAAATAAGTATATTGTATTTTTGTCACAGGTAAATTTTAAAAGATATACAAGTAATATCGATGCGTATTTGTGCAAAATACAGGTGCTCGTCGCTCTCATGTATTATGTATGCATCATAACCGTGTGACTGTCTACTCACTGAAAAGAAAATAAATTAAAATAAAACTGTATTTACCTATGAAATTATGCAGACCCGTCGTGTTTGCATAGTCAGTAGCGCGTCCTTAACGAATGCAGACGACTGTATCTGGATATATCTAGAGTGACATGTTATAGTTGACTGCCCGGCTAGCTCAGTCAGTAGCGCGCACGTCTGCTGATCGAGGGATCGTGGGTTCGATTTCCAAGCGGGGCATACTTGAAGCATGGCCATTAAATAATTTCTATGACCATTCTTCCTCTTACCATTAATTTTAAATCATGTAGGGCTGATGTCTGTAACAGACGGGAGAATGCGCCAAGTAACTGGTTGACAGCTAAATCCAGAGATTTAGTCTTTTTATGAACGCGGAGTAGGTTGACCACTGTCTAGATCGTGAAACGGTGGCGATTTTCCGTGTTACGGAGTAGCCACACCAAGATGGCGGAAAAACAACCAACCAAAACGTACGTGTCGCTTTTTGTATGATATTTTGAGAAATATTCGGGCCCAAACGCGTTATATAGTTTCATTTGATCCGTAAATGTATAAACTAAAGGCGGGTGTACTCACCTGACATGTCACGAAGGATTTATGTGACTTAAAGCCACCAAAGTTGACGAATGACCGTCAGTCAAATTTGAACCGAGAGAAGTGTATGACTTTTGATAAAATCGCCGTTAGTACGGCACTTACAAAGTTATAAATACGTTTGTGAGATAGTGTATATGCATGCAATCATACCTTAAAATTGTACAAGTTCTAATTTATTTTGTTCTGTCAAAACATGCTTACTTTCGGTTTTGTCTAAGCAACGGTTGAGATATTAGCCCCGGAGAAGATTTACCGTAAGAAATGACTCGGTGTTGCCATAAGAAATGGACACGGTGTATACATTTGCGTGAAAGTGAACACGGTTCGGACACTCATCCAAAGGTTAAACGCAACCATATCATTTGAAGTAAATCACATTGGCATTATCCTTCGTATTTTGCTATACAGAAAAGCCCAATGTGTTCAATACGTAAATCTTTGCAGAAACAACGCTATTATTTTATTTCCACTATTCCAGATCGTCACCTTTCGTATTGATACTTAAAAATAATGTAGTATAAAAATACGAAACTAATACTTATAAAAGCCCTTTTGTGATAAGACTAAAATTATAATTTTGTTCTCCCCAGTGTCAAAATGGAAAAAGTCTATAAATGCTACTGCTGTAAGTTTTCGAAATCTGATCTCCTAGCATGCATTCATCTTTCATTAGAAAAGCATGCCAAATTGCAGATAAAATGACCAATGAGATGATTTAAAAAGTATCAACCGGCCGATATAACCTTCTGACGATAGACTACAGACTAACACCAAATTCAGAACTGCAAACTGGGGAATATTTCAAAGTGAATCAACACATATCTACATCCTTTCTAGAAAATAAGAAGTGTACTTCTAAAAGAGCTAGAAAATATACAAGAATCTAAACAAGATATTTCTGTTGATACTGATTTAATTACTTCCCAGTCCAGATGTGAAAAACGTACAAAACGTCAGCATCAATAAGATCATTCGGCAGTGTAACTTTAGCATCTCCCTCTCAGCAAACGTTAATTCCATGTACGAGGAACTTGATGAAGAGTTAGAAGATTTAAATTTGTTTACGATTTGACCAAACCCGTATCTGTGTTTTAACAAATACTGCTACGTTTTGCCTTGTCTACAATTCGACTGTATAGCAAATGGTCTTGTCGCATTTCAAACGTTTGAATGAGTGTCGTAACCGTGTTCTATTTAACGCAAATGTATACACCGTTTCCACTTTTAATGGCAACACCGAGTCATTTCTTACGGAAAATCTTCTCCGGGGCTAATATCTCAACCGTTGCTTAGACAAAACCGAAAGTACGCATGTTTTGATAAAACAAAATAAAGTAGAACTTGTACAATTTTTAAGTATAATTGCATGCATATACACTATTTCACAATCGTATTTACATCACGCTAAGTGCCGTACTTACGGCGATTTTATCAAAAGTCATACACTCTCTCGGTTCAAATTTGTCAAACGGTCTTACCGTCAACTTTGGTGGCTTTAACTCACATAAATCCTTTGTGACATGTCAGATGAGTACACCCGCCCTTTAGTTTATATATTTACATATCAAATGAAACTTTATAACGCGCTTGGGCCCGAATATTTCTTAAACTATCATGCAAAAAAAACGACACGTACCTTTTTGATGGTTGTTTTCCGCCATCTTGGTGTGGCTACACCGTGACACGGAAAATCGCCACCGTTTCACGATCTAGACAGTGTTGACTGGCCGCCGTCATATGACGTAAACAATGTGTTGCTACGGCCTTGAACCCAGCCCAAGAATATCCTGATCACTGTATTGCATATCATGTTATAGTAAGAATTGGAAATCATGTGAGCTAATGATATTTCGTGACTATAAACAACTTGACATATACATTACATTTACATGACGTTAAAGTATTTCAAGTTACTTTTCTAACAATAAATAAGACTTGTAATGATATTGTTTAACATGAACAAATATCTGAATAATTTTTATGAAAAATAAATGCGTATCATATTTCATAAGATTTGTTTTTTCTTCCGAATCACGATACCTTGCAATCAAACAAGTATCACAATAAAGCTTGTATGTGATTAATTTTGTGATGCACATGATAATTAATAAAACAAAGAAAAAAGCCATAAGTACTGCGAGTAAAAATATTATTTAATTGTTTATCATATTTCATTGTAGAAAATGGCACACTATGAAATCGTAAGCATTCGAATGACAGTGAACATGTACCATGTATCTTGGCGTGAGCAAATAAAGTATGTTCTGTTCTGTTCTGTTCAGTGACGCCTCAAGCTGTGTTGCCAAGGTTAGGTTGCATGAAGTCCTTTCTTTGTTAATTTTGCTTTAGAGTAAGTAAGAAGTCAAGCGTTATGCATTTTTCTTCACTGATTTGCTCTTGCAAGCATTGCCGATATAGAGCCTAAAGTCACCGTGCCAATAAAAGTCCATATCTATGAAGTCTCTTGTCACAATGCTATGTGCATTGTGTCAAAATTAGTGGAAGGATACATGCTTGAATTGTGTTGAACAGTTGAATATGCGCATAGTTTGTTGTTAGCATATTGCGCTTTAGTTGCTTGTTTTCGCAACATTACATTTATCGATGTAGAAATTTCCAACCTAGAGATTTTGAACTTACATAAATTTCGACTGCATTTCTTAAAAAGATTTCTTTCCAAAATCTTAAAATCGTTGTTTTCCTTCTTCTTCACAAAACTTGGACAAACGTCCAAGACTAGATCATTTGTCCAACTGACAATGCTAAAACAAGACAATAATAATACAAGCAGTAACAATAATATTGTTGATAATATTAATAAAAAAGTAATTTTATATTTATAATGGATTTAATAAGTATGGTTATAATAATTAAAGTAATAAAATAAAATACAAAAATATGTTTTTATTGTTTTCGATAATTGAAGAAAATGACATACATGTACACATTAGTAAATAACATGTTGAATTGCTGTGCATTTTGTGTTTTTATTGCGGATTTATTTTGCTTTATTGTTAACAATTAAAGTAGTAATAATAGTAACAGTAATTGTAATAATAATAATAATAATAATAAAAATAATATAATAATAATAATAATAATAATAATAATAAATAACAATAATAAATAACAACAAATAACAATAATAATAAGTAGTGATAATGATAAAAGTAATACTTATAATTATATCAATAACAGTAAAAAGTAATAATATTTGTAATAACAATAATATCAATAGTAATAAAAAGTAATAATAAAACAGTTGTAATAATAAAATTAATAATAGTAAAAAGTGATAATGATAAAAGTAATAATTAATGTAATAAATATAAAATTAATGATAGTAAAAAGTTATATCAAAGTTTATCAGTTATAATAATAATAGTAAAAAAATATAATAAAAGTATTATTATTGATATTAAACAGTAATAACATTAGTAAAAATAAAAGTAATAATAACTACAATTACAACAGTAGGCTAATTACTTTTAATATATTAAACAAAAAATGAGAATATAAATAACAGTTATTATTACGAATAATGCAAAATTAAATGAAATTACAAAACTCACTATTATTGACAAAGTTTAAAAAAGCAGCGATAAAATACAAGCACCTTTCTCCAAATATATGCCAAGTAACTTTGTAATATAATTGTATTGAAAACAGTTTTTTTAAATAAATTTATAAGACCAACTACGTCAAAACCTGAAATTGGAATTTCAGCATTACTTGCTTGCATGTTACTTAGCGGCTGGATATATTATAATCGTAGGTTGATAAAGTTACTCAGACAATAATATTTTCATGGTCTCATAAAAAATTCACAAAGCAAGCATTTGGATTTAAAATCGTTAAAATTGCATGCTTAAATGCAATAACTAGGGTTGTTTTATTGCCAAATTATGAGGTATACTAAAGTATCATTTTTTCAGGTAATTATAATAATAATATATTCATTAGTCATATGAATTGTATGTTTGCTATTCAAGCAATGTGTATATAATTTTGTATATACATGTTATATTGTGTTTTGATAGAATAAGATAATTACAGAAAAAGAAAAAAAGGTCGATGTCCAGTTTTGTTTGATTTGCCTTTTTAAAATTTATAATTTAATGTCTGTCTGCAGTCATCTAACAAGCCTACTGTTTGATCATTAATGGCGTATAAAATTATTTTTCATTATTTTGTCACCGTTACGTGGTGGAAACCACTTAAAATCTTGTTTTCGTTATTTGTTTATGACGTCCTTTTAATGACATAATTTCAAAAATTAAGAACAACCCCCTCTTTACTGTTTTGCAGTGCATCAGGTCTGTATTTTCGACTGTTGTTGTTACTGGTTTGTTTTAAGACACCTTTTAAGACATAAGATAAAAAGCACATTGAGTATATACTTTTCCGATGAAATTATTCTAATTTTCTTGTGTACAATAATAAAATATTTATGCGTGTCTATATTTGTATTTATTTTTTTTCAATTGATATACCATCTTGTTCTTTGGATGATCTGTGTTTAATTTTACTGCTGTTGTTCTTGACATGTTATCACAGTCTCTTTCTGACATTAGTTTTCAATTCATAAACTATGTATAATACACTGTATGTATGTCGTTGTTGTCTTGTTAGCACCATATTCTAAGAAATATCCATGTCTATGTTACTATCAATATTTATCAATTCTGTGCTTTTAATTTGCATGGTGTAGCAGCAATATAAAAGACTTTTCTCTAAATAGTCCGGCCAACACCAAGGATGACATTGCGCGAAAGGATGTAGAAAATGTTATTCAATTTATTGGTAGACATGGTCTTACTGATTCCAAATTCAATTGATGCCACTTTGTCATCCATGGGCAACTCCCAAAATCCAAGATGGCGACCAAGATGGTGGCTACAGGCTAAATTATACATGCAAAATATATTTTTACACATAATGTTCGTAAATGGATGGAGTCGTTTACAATGAAATAAAGAACACTGATGATTCAGTTGTGATATCTGATGTCACTTGAAATCCTATTGCAATGTCTCTTATTAACAATCAAAATGTGTTATAATGTCAACAGAATTTCTATCGATTGCTATGGCATTTATATACTCATAGAATATATTGAAAGATTATTGAACATTCACACAATACTTTCAATAACATTTGTCTTTTTCTTTGTCTATAACGTTCTTTTAGTACATATTGATTATATTGAAGTGGCAAACATAAATGGAAAAGTAGTCGTTATTCTAAGGATATGAAAAGATCGTATCACAACCTATGTTGTTCAATGGATAAAAGATTTTCAGAAAAGTGTCTCTAAATTGCCATCTTAGAAACCATTTGCTTCTAGTTCTCGAGTCAACTGACAAGCTAGTATCAATGATTTAATATTAGCAAGACCAAGAGATGGAAAAACCCTAAACATGTTTCTGTATACCCTTTAGAGAGAAGATTCATTTTGACCACCATCTTGGATTCTTGAAGTTATCCAAGAATACCAGTATGGCATCAATCGGTTACATAAACAAAAGTGGATTAACTACAAAATAAAATGCACTGAAATTATTTGGTATACCCCAGTCTATGACTTAGCTCATTGTAGTAGATATATACCCGACAGCTAGTAATTTACACCATTCTAGCCGCCATCTTGGATTTTAGGAATTGCCCAATTATGCCAGTGTGGCATTAACCAGTTTTATAAACAAAACTAAAGAGTTATAACTACAAAATGCATTATCCTTTTTTTGATATGCCACAGTGTACAATTCTGCTTATTGTAGTTGACGTACCCGACGAATGTAGCTTTATTCCGCCATTTAGTCCGCCATCTTGGATTGGAAAATAAACAAAGGGTACCAAAATTGCATGAAATAAAATTGTAGATAATGTAAGACTAATTTTAGCTTTTTAAATAATCAGACTTTGATAAAGATGGATTTATAATACATTAATCAGCTTTCATCCGCCATTTTGTCCGCCATCTTTAATTTTGGGAGTTGCCCAAGAGTGCCGAAGTGGCATCATCCAGTTTCGTTAACTGCAGTGCCTCAGCTTTAAGAAAATGCAAAAAACATTTTCTACATCCTTCCATGCAAGGTTCAGTCGATTTTTGTAGTTTATATTCCGGACTAAAATATTGCACAATACTTCTAATATTTCTAGTTTCAGGCGGTGAATGTTTGTTATGTTAACGTCTACCAATTCATTTGCTATCATTTAAGCTTGGCACAATTTCATAGTTTTAATGTATCTTTATATTTAACCAATTACACATTTTCATTTTCGTTTTTTAATTAAAAGGAATATAACAGCGGTTTCTATGTACTTATTCATTCCATACTTTCAAGAAATATTACGTTAAAGGAATGACAATTTTTTTATTGTTTTCGGGCAATAAAACTAATTAGGGACTAACTGAAATTTTAAATTCAATATTATTACATTTTTTGAGGTGTTTTTAAAAAATCTTTAAATGTTAATTTATTCCATATTTGTAAGGCAGTTAAAATGAAAGAAAACATACATTTATTATTGTTTCATGAATAAAGAAATAATGAAAATAATAATTAAAATATATTCTTATATAAAACTATTTAAGACTATATATTCAAAGACGGTTTAGCAACTTCCTTTTGCTTCCAAGAACGAGGGAAATATTCAAGCATTTCTTTAAACATAGCAATATAATTCCAAAGTTGTTTAATTAAAAAAATCTTGCAAACATGCGGTTAATATTTTGTTAACGTCTCTTAATTCATTACAGACACTTAAAATTGGATTCTCAGTGCAAACTTATTTCGTAGTTTAAAGTTAACATCAAAGAAATGACAAAAAAATTGTTTTCTCGAAATAAAACTAGTAAGTGTCGAAATAGTGGATTCTAAATAGTAGATGATTCCATATTGTTAAGTTATTTCCTGTAAAAATCATTAAATGCTTTTTTGCTCCGTTGATTTTAAATATTTATTAATGTTTTCAAGCATTATGAGTAATAAAGACCTCACAGTAGCTTCTTATACTTTATTCCTTAGTTTTAAGACATGTTAACATTAAGGAAATCTTTGTTGTTTTCATGCAATTTAATTATGCGGATTCTAAATACTATACATGTATTGTCATAGTTTTAACGCATTTCAACATTAAAGAAATGATTCATTTATTATTGTCCTAAGGCAAAACAAAAAGGCCGAACAGCGGCCTCTAAATGCGAATGTATTCAGGAGTTTTAAGGCATCTTAGTTTTAAAGAAATTATACGTTTATAATTGTTTTATATGAATAATGAGGAAGCACATTGGGGCTTCTAAATGCTAATCCATTCTTTAGAAGTTAATTAAATAATAAGAAACGGTTCATATACGTAATTTATTGTTTTTATGTCATGTAAAATGCTTTATTTAACAGACAAACACGCATATAATGCCGAGTAACAACTGATCAATTTAAGATTTTATGATATTTATTCTGTCTTTATATTTGTTGGAAACATTTTTATATTATATACTATTATAAAACTTGTAAAAACTAAATATTTAAAGACGGTTTTGCTTCCAGGACTAATGGAAATATTCAATCTTTTCTTAAAACATTGTAATATATGTCCATTATATATTTATTTTTAAAATGTTTTGCAAGACAGATGATAAATGTTTTGTTTTGTTGATATCGCCAAGTGTATTAAAAAGCTGAAACTTCAGTGTCAACTTATTTTTTTTTTTGGTATATAAACATAACAAAATGATTGTTGTTTCCGGGCAAAATAATCAATTAGAAACAAAATAGTGGCTCCTAAAACTAGATGATTATATTGTTTAGAAGTTTATTGATAATAAATGTAATAGTTTATAGTCAAAACAATTGTTTCATGCCATGTAAATTTGTTATATTCAATAGACGAACAAGCAATACATAGTTCCTAGTAACAGCTGATCCATTTTGGAATAGTTATTACTGAGCAATTGGTGTTTTAATTGTGGATTATTTTTGCTTTAATTAATTAATAAAAAAATGGAAATAAATTCAATGAAGTATACAAGTTGAAGAAATATTTGCATGCCATTGGTTAATAGTTTTTATTGTTTTATTTCTTTTTGTTACATTTGTTTCTTTCTTAAAATTTATCATATTGCCATTCCGAAACTTAAGATTTTTATATTCAAAATGTTCGCCAAAAAGTAGAATGCTCTGCGAAAAACACTTAAGTAATTACTCGTTATGTTTCTCACGTGCTTATCATTCACAAGTAATCATTTCCTCTCAAATTAGTAAATACATTTTCCCATTCTATGAACTACATGCTCGAATTACGATCATAACTGTCGATGCGCATTAAAACAAAAACAACCATATAATACAAATAGTAATCATTTCCCAAATTTAAATAGGTAAATCATATTTTTTTATAGATTTATTTTTATTTTTAAAATATCGTACATTTTTCATTGATTGTTGTTCTTACTGTATGCGCATACCATAGGAAAGAAATTGATTTGTCACAACAAGAAAAGAAGTTTTCGGCGATCAGGTTCGTGCTCTATTTGACTATAGCAGCACTGCTCAATAGTCACGTTCGTGTTCACGTTGGATGTGTTTACGTTCGTGCTCTGTCAAACCATTCCTTATCGCATAAGTTCGCCCAAATTTGCGAACGTTCTCATTTAGGTCCATATATACAGTGCGAACACGAAAACGGTTTTTCGTCCTGAAATAATTTAGTCATTTGTAGAAGAAACATTGTGAAAGAGATTTTTGTTCGCGCGAACGACCGTCTTCCAGGCTTCCAGAACGAATTTTCTGAAAAGATCGCGCAGATTTTTGCTATCAACAAACAAGCAGGTACTTCCCTTGCATCATTTCCACCATCGTCGGCTACCACAGTACTTTCTTTCGTTATGCTCCATAGTACGTACCGTGGGCAATTTGACTTACAAAATTTCGTTTTCATAAATATGCATGATTCAGGGGAGACCAATTTTCTTCGAATGAAATCACAAGTTACAATTAAATACTCTTCAATAACAATGACGTCATACTGGGTTTTTCTTACTTAGAATATAAACCAAAGCACGTGTTTATTTTCAAAAGTGATTGTGTAATTTCATTGGCTTGTTTTTCCCTGTGGTTTTCTTGCGGAACCAATGAAATAGCATCATTAATTATTCATAATAACGAGATTTTCCTTACCAAATGACCCACGGTACATAATGCAGCATATTGCAGTAATGTATCGTGGGGTAACCGACGATGCATTTCACAAATAGAAACTTGTACGCCTGAACGTTTTAAGTAAAAGCTAAGCACTAGCATCAGTCTACTTTGCTTGTGAAGTTTGGAGAGGAATTGACAGACAGAAGCCATGATTCTTGAAATTTAGAAGAACCATGAACTGTATGACAAAGGAGACATAGGTGCACTAACACAGTGCCACACCAATTTCACCGTTATTATGTGTACAATTACAATACTACAATCTCCTCCGTGTCCGACTTTACTTGCACCATATTTCCAAATGGCGAAATTTAACTCTCCTTGCAAGAAAATGACATACCATCTCGAACGCCGTCGACAGTTTTCTGTGTTAGAGTCATTCTGTACACAAACGGTCTGACTGACCTTTGTACGGATACGCCGCGCATCATGGGTAAACTGTTTGTTTATCTGAAAACACGTGACAATGTTTACATTCTAACAATTTCCCCCTTCAAGTATACTGAACAAATAGAGTATGAATTTTGTGTCTACTCAATAAAATTTGACTATCCGACCAATTATCCTCATTAAATAAAACTTTTTAACCGGTAGTTAAACCTTCATGATAACGTGTTTACTTCTGTCATTCTCTACACAGTAATTTGAAATCGAAAGTAGAATACACGGTTTAACTATGCACTTATACCTATAGAGGTTTAAATGTACTTTGCATATAAAGATTTATATTCCTGAAGATATGAGTGATCATTTATATTACATTCCAACAACGATTGTGTCAAAAATCGAAAAAATCCAACGATTTTGTCTTCATGCGCCGCACTATATTCTGTTGCGTACCAACGCCGAATTTTGAGACGGTTGTGCGTCTTAGTATAGAGGTGATATCTTCACCTTCTATTTATAGAATGGTGTTAGAGTTCGTGCTCTATTTGAACGGCAAGTCGCGTACCATTCGTGTTCACGTTGCACGCGTTTGCGTTCGCGCCCTGTATAAACGGACTATTAAGCTCCATATATACAGAAAGCGAACACGAATTTTCGTCCAGAAATAATTCATTTGTATAGGAAACGTTAATGCAACCACTCGCGCGAATGACCGCCTTGATGCCCAGAACGAATATGCTGAGAAGGTCGCTCATTTGTTTTTTTGCTTTCAACAAACCACCGAAAGTACTTCTCATGTATCATTTCCTTAAATAGACCGTCCCAAGAAAGAAAAAAATGACACTAGCGTCAGTCAATTTTTCTTGTGGATTTTGGAGAAGCCCGAATGGTCAAAACAATACCCTACGTGAGGCTAACAGATAAAGTGTACACTATTTGCTGCGCATCACATCTCCAACGCCAGTTTTGTACTTTCTGATTACACCCTGGAAAGCTATTTCTGCTCAGCGTTCTACAGCGACAGATCGTCGTCGTTTTTTGAATAGGAAAAAAACGTTGATAGATTTTCCAATGTTCACTGACACACGCCAATGTCTCTGCCTCCGTTTTATGCGTACAAATACAATACTATGATCTTCTCTGTGTTCGACTCTGCCTGCGCCATGATTCCAAATGACAAACTTTTATCTCTATAAGCAAGAAAAAGACGAGCCGCCTCTGAATCCGTCGACGGTTTTCTGCTTTGGGCTTATGCTTCATTTGAATGGCAAAACTACTAAAAAGTCGCGTTCGTGTTCACGTTGGACGCATTCGCTAGATCCGCATAAACGAACCTTAAGAAAAGCAGTACTGGTAACCGTAAAACGAGCGTTCGTGATATCTAAATTGTATCAGTATTGGATATGAACAAAATTCAAATTTATAGTTTATTATTCAAGTTATTGGTCAATAGAAATTTATATGAATTGTGTTCGTGTGTCATAACAACTAAATTTAGGGCTGTGTTTCATAGTTACGACGTTTGTAGTAAGTTATTCTGGCAGTTGTGATTTATTGCTTGTATTACTAAAGGTAATGATAAAATAAATGTCCAATTAAAAACTCCAGTAAATGTAATATAACTAATGAGTTAACGATAGGCTAGAAATAATTTATTCCGTCATTCTCACTCCTATTACTGACTCTAAATCATGTAGAGCAGTAGTCAGTCACTGACGGAAGTATGCGCCAATTAGTTGGTTAACGGCTGAATCCAGAGATTTAGCCTGTTCCCCGTCCAGTGACGGTGAGTAGATTGGAGATGGGCGGACTAGAAACGTTTATAAACCTGAGCAAAAGAATAGAATATATTCAAGGTTATCCCTTCGCTAATTAAGACTTGACTAACATGGGTAGCTAGCATAAATACAGACAAAGCTGTTACATTTTTGCACAGATTTGCACTCTCAGCAATTTGAAGGGTCAGACCAAAACTAGTATATTATTTATCGTTGATTATATGTCGATATTATATTGATTTTCCATTTACATTTATAAGTATACAAATTGGGCTTATCTAAAAAATCTATTTTAGCGCCAGCTATTGTATTACAAAATAGGTGATTTCCCGTTTTCGTAGTACTCAAATCTGATTGGCTAAGAGCTTGTCTAGTTTCGATTTGATATTCGTACTTTTTTCAATAAATTACCACAGTTATTAAGCATTTCATTGTAATTTGATCTTTAAAATTGCTGAGGCATAAAGGTATTTGTAAAAACAGTATAACATCTACAAGGTGGCCCTCTACAGAACAAATCGTCTGCTCAACAAAACTGATTTTTGTCCCTCTCTAAAATCGGCCAAGATCGGGAACATCGGACATCTTCGGAGCGAGAAAAAAGACACGAACATTTTTTACCAAGACAAAGTTTTAAAATATAAAATTATACTAGATGGGAGCCCGTGCAAGCACGGGCTTTAGCAAACTCCTCACAGGGCTTAAGTCACGCTTTGCTACTTAATTTTATTGATTTGATAAAGGGAGATAACCGCTGCGGGGAGTTTGGTTTGACGTGTCTATTTTTAGTTTTATCTATTTTTAGACACACAAAAACCCCATTTTTTTGTTGATTTTTGGCAGTTTTTGCAAATATCAAGAGGCTTTGTCAAAAAAGAATTGTCAACTTGATATGCCGGTATATATGTGCTCCAGCGACAAACAAAAGATTTATTCAAAGCTGCGCAGTTTCTTCCACAAAACAGGAAACTCGCAAATTTAATAGTATAGATACCAACAGAAGAAGATGTGCTACAGGCAAATTTGATTAAGTGAAATAGTTTTTGAATAAACAGAAATGATTTAGCCATACTGAAGATGTATCCTAGTATTGTTCTTTGCTTATAGTAAGTCATACTTATGTACTTCAACCGCAAAACAGACTAAATGCCATTAATATATTTAAAAAAATAAAAATAAATGAAATATTCGGGATAAATATATCTACAAAATGTACTATGGACTAATTTGATATTTTTATTACTTTTTCCAAAAAGCGCTTTAAACTAGATCAGTCCTTCATAATTCTATTGAAGAAAGTGTGCAACGGTTTAAGCGATAGATGGTCAAGAAAGTTTGGTATGGCTTGTGTATTTTATCTAAATAAATGATTTACTCGTAAATTGTACATTTTCTCTGTTTGTTATATATATCTTATGTGCTAGGTACTGACTTAGCTTCAATCATTGATCATTCTATCAACCCTTCAAGTGTCACACCAAGTCTATTAAAATATTTGACACGCAAAAATACGATTATGTTGTTTTTGATAATAAAATGTGATTATGCAAGAAATAACAAGTCAAATAAAGGTAGAACCCATCTACTTGTAATTCCAATTTTTAGATAAATAAATTGAAAACATTAACTTCTCTGCGGTACTTAGTCTAGTCTTTACGTCACTTAAAATATATTTAAAAAAAGATTTAATCAAACTTTATATGAGATAGTTTACTATGAAATAATGTCAATATCTATTGATCGCAAATTTACATAAAATTATTCAAAAGCATAATGTAGATTGTATTAAATATTCTACCCCAAGGATGCATACCACTGTTCCCTCCTCCTGACGATCCCTAATCTATAGGGTCCTATATCCCGCCATAACCCCTACTTAGGAACCCCCTACCCTCTCATAACACAACATATATCCCACCCTAGGAACACTCTAAGCTACTCCCTAAACCCACCCCCCTACCTTTAGGGACCCTCTTCCACAGGGTCCGCTCTACCCTCATCCCCAGAACCTCCCACCTAGAGGTCCCTCTACCGTATTATAGGAACCCATCCTTCCCTCCCGGGGACCATAATTATGGGTCCCGGAGAAATGTTATTCTCCCTTATGCGCATCTCAACAACGTAACAAACACTGTTGAAAAACAATAAGTAAGTAGAACTTCCCCAAGCGGGGGGGGGGGGGCTATTCTACTTTTCTTCTTCCCAAATCCTCATTCAAAAAAGTCAAACAAAAAGTGCCTCAATTTCATAAAAATCTCAGTTGAACCACTTTGGTTTGCACTGAAATTGAACATGAAAACCTCCAACCCTTATATGTGATATTAATAACTAATATTTGACATGTAGCGAAGCATAATTCTAAAGTTTTGAACATGTACATGTGTATTAAATAAGACACAAACAGTTTCTATTAAAATTCTTATGGAAAGATAATATATATTTTATACTGTATACAATTTCAATTTAAATTTCAATACGCATTGTATTTCATAAAATAAATGTAATTAGCTATATAAAAATCACATCAGAAAAATAATTGTATGTAAAAGTTATTCTATCATGTTTTATATTTTCAGCACCCAAATTGCCTGAAAAACCACTGCACGTTTACAAAGGATTCCTTATTAATTCAACTACTGTGTAATTTTGGCCAAAGTTTTTAACGTTCAATAAATATGCTTTATTTCTATCGTACGCTTAACCTTGTGATGATCATAAACACTCTTAAGACATGTTTTATACTTATATTTGATTTATTGATCTCACAGATATCCTACATGTAGGTATGACGTTGCAATACACTCCGGTGCGACTACGTGACTTTTTTTAAATCTTTGTGGGTCAAATCAAATCAATTTATAGAGATTTTACCCCCGACTGCTCAAAACAATGTACTATGTATTGTTGACATTTATTCGTATGTCAGTGGCGCAGACATTAACCCAGCTGATTTAAATACTCGATTATCGATAGAGAATAGAAATACTGTAAAAAGTATTCAAAAAATATTTTAAAAAGTATCTAAGGGGTAAATATATGCACCACTGATACATACGTATACATGCAATTTATTAATATACTAATGCAGTATTCTACGGTGTACGGTGCCTGTACCATGTGACGTTTTTTTGGGATCAGTGTGGGCCAAAACAAAACAAAACAAAAAAAAAAACGCCCCGTCAAGGATTTTCTTTCTCTATTGATCAAAAGAATGCGTATGAGTAAAATTGAACTCCGTATTACTCGGGGCCCCATCCGCAAGGCGAGCGCTTTGTATCGTCACCTAACGCTTTCCTACGGAACGGTCTGCTACGAACTAGCAAATTGAATCGCTAGCTAGCGATACGTGACAAGCTTTTTTCTTGCTCGCCGAAACATTCGGAACACCTCTGCTTTTCAAAATGTCTGCCCCCATTGGGAACGAATTTCTTTTAAGAATACTGACTTTTTTATTTAATGCATAGGTTTTCGTAGGGACCGTTGAGTTAAATATTAATTTTGTGGTGATAATTGATTTGAATATGTTTCATTTATTACAATTCTAAACTTGTTTGGGGAAGTCGCCATCTTAAATTTGCTAGTTTGAAGCAATCGGTTCCATAAAACTCTTTATGCTACAGAGAATCGCTTTCAAAAAGCACTAGTTTGCGATTTTCTTAAGGAACAGGCTCAATTATAGATTGCAGTTGTTTGTGAGATAGATGTGTTTGTTTGTTTAAGTTTGATAGACAAAGTATCTAGGAAGTTTATCTTGTTTGTCTTTGATGATTAAATATAAAACAAAGCCGACATATCATGATATAGTATGAAAACAAACAAAATCAAGTATGTTCATGAACGCATGATATCTTAGTCGTTGTTTCGGTTAGATTGCATGCCAGTAGTTATCAGCTGGTTTGATAGTGGATGTGACCTTGTTTTTAGCTGATATAGTTGATTGTTTCACGTGTTATTGAGATCAAGGTCTATAGTCACGTGATCTACAATAACAACTTTACCGGTTATACCCTTCCATGAAATTTTGACTATAATGTCAATTTTCTTCCATTAATAAGGTATATTTAGAAGTTTCCTGCCGTTCATGTTTGAAACATTTGATTTAATTACATTATGCTCTGAGCATTGATTTGCAAGTTTTAAAGTGTAACGTAAGTAATTTGTCAATACCAATATGTCAGCTTGTGCATTTGATATCCAACATGTACATACTATGCTAATATCTTTTAGATTCACTGTATTCAACATATGAACGTTAGACCACATGGTGTTCAAACAATTACCATAATTGATTGTAATAATATCTTAAAATTAATATTATCACAACTTTATATAACTATCGGGGTATATATGCCTTTACATGATTTGGTTGTACATGCTTTGCTGTTTGCTAGTCCAATTCTATTGTAAATGAATGCCTTATGAATATTGTAATGGACCAGATAAGCCTTATTAGGCTTGGTATATTGGTTTGGCCATTTGTGTGCATTTTGTAATGTGATTTTTGTATGTGCTATCATACCGCTATACTAAGTAAATTATGTAGAAACTACCCGGGTCCGTGGAATAGTTTGTAGCGCGTTGGTTTTTCGAATCTTGTTTCTATACGTTCTTACTAAAGCCACTCTAAGCGGTCACTTCCATTGATTGCTTAGAAACTTGGCATTTTTACGTATGATAACGGTAGGGTCCTGATATAGGGACATTGTTGCATCGCTAAACGTAGCAGATTATGCTAAACATCGCAATACTAACATTGAATATCGCAACCAACGCTAAAGATCGCAATACTTACACTGAATATCGCAACCAACGCTAAAAGTCGCAATACTAACACTGAATATCGCAACCAACGCTGAACATCGCAATACTAACACTGAATATCACAACCAACGCTAAACATCGCAATACTTATACTAAATATCGCAACCAACGCTGAACATCGCAATACTAACACTGAATATCGCAACCAACGCTAAACATCGCAATACTAACACTGAATATCGCAACCAACGCTGAACATCGCAATTTCCCTGTCGATACATGACGCACGTTAATCGACAGGCGCTAATCGTTGCAACCTTGACGCTAAACGTCGCACTTGGTAGGAAGGTTTAGTATCGAACCTTTACAACACACAAGTATTACCTAGGATAGTAATGACTTCAAAAAAAATTCAAAAAAGACCCTTTAGACCAATTAAATCAATTCTTCTTCTTCAATTAAGCACATGGGGCATAAAAATTGTCGAAAATAAACAAAAACCTTGATGGCCATTATAGCGTGACTTTATTTAGTTATCAGCTTTAACCTACTATTTTTAAGTTAGTATTCTTTAACTGTGTGACCTTGCTATCTTAATACAAGGTTAAATTACCAATCCCATGTATAGAATAAAATATGTATTAAATTATACAAGGTTATATTGATATTCTTTCCAGACTTAAAGCCCCATTATCAAAAGTATAACCCTGTCTTAGGAGTGCAAAAATAAACATTTAAATTTATTTCAAACACCTCAATGAAGATTAGTTTTTGCAAAAATGCAATTCTCGCTCATGATATTAGTGAAAGTAGATCGAAACCGAAAGTAGAATTTGGTTTTCAAGACTTGTAACGATAGTTATGATCACAGTATGTTTAAAATGAAGTATTGTGATTGAAAAATAACATAATTTTTCTCTTAAACGATTTTGTATCATATATGTATTCTAATGATAAAATTAAAATCTCATTCAAAGGATCACTTTTGTATGAAATAGACTCTATGTTAAACCTTAACTTCGATGGTAAACTGCTGCGTGTTCAGTAACTACTGTTAGCTAACGTTTCGGGTACGAATACAACTCAACCCGAGCATAACTTAACTGAAAGTTGGGACAACTCAATCCGTTAGTTGGGGATTGAGTTGTCTCGGGTTGAGTTGTCTACGGGTTGAGTTTTTCCGACACTTCCGTTACGGAACGTTTTGGAACGTTTTGGGTAACTGAACACGCTGCTGGTTTGAGATGTTTTTGTGTATCTAAGGTATATGATATTTTAATGCCTTCACAGATGTAGGTCTGTTTTCATGCCTGCTGTCAATGAATTTAATATAGCTTCATATAGTGGCTTTAATGAATATATTTGGCAATATTGTATGTACTTATTGAGGCGTAATAATATTCCATCGATAAACGTTTGTTTTTGCATGCTATTATAATAGACGTGTGTCTTGGAGTTCATGTTACCAATTTTAATTATCTACTTTTCAAATGGGCGTTGACGTTTAGCAAGCTTCTATACGATAAAGGTGCTTTATCTTTAACGACAAAAGTCTAAACATTGTATAGACTTATTTTAAAAAATAGTAAAGAAGTGTACTGATAATGACAATTTTAATTCAAAATGACATTCTACTGTTAAATGTACGAGTATCGATTTTATATAAAAAACAATCAATCTATCTATCTAGTTTTTTCTATTCAATAATTTATTCAAGGAAGACCACTCGTTGAGAAATAAGTAAATACCGATTACAACATTAATAGATTTGTCTCCCTTAGATGTGTTTAAAATTTGATAAGATTACCTCCCTTAGACCGAAATAAAATTTGAATATTCTTTGATTTTGGAAACTAATTTTAATACATGTGTACAAACTATAAGATATGAACAATGAATCTTGTTATTTTGTTTGTGTAATAAGAACAAAAGACTTTTTCTTTTCGTCCACGATTAAAACAATAGTAAAAGGATCATTTATGTGGTCTCTGCATTAACAAGTTTAAAGACAGTTGGAAGAATGGACATTCTGTTTCTTTTTAGACGCAGGGTTTATAATATGTTTGATTGTATTATATAAAATTCAAGTAACATAAGCAATATAAATGTACTCGTATATGTTTTTCATTAAATAATATTCGATTGTTTTCGTACGCTTTTATGAAATGGGAGTTGATGATTTCGGTGCTATGATAATTTTCTTATGTGTTGATGTTTCACATTCTCGTACCCCGAGGTTATTAAGATTCTCTAGTATTGAGAATCCTACTAGACTCTGGGTACGAGAATGATGTTCCGTTGATCACTTACCAAACAAAATTTAATTTAATACATGTAATGCCTGAACATGAATAAATTTAATAACATAAAATCCACCAGTGCAGTAAAGTTACACCATTATGACCAACAAAATCTTTTTTCTTTTCAAATAAAACATATGGGACTAAAAATCATCAGAAAAGATTTTGTAATAACAGACATGGTCGTTAGAGCAGAACTTTATTGTATTACTTGTCTACTATCTATGAAACACATAGGCGGATCCAGGATTTTTAGTTACGGGGGGCAAAACATAAGGGAGGGGGTGGAAAATAAACAAGCAGACTGGAAGTTCAGGGGGCTGTAAAGGCTCTCGATGGGGCCTGGGCAAAGCCCTGACCAGGCTTATTTCTAGAACCTGAATCTATCCCATAGGCGGATCCAGAATTTCTGGTTAGAGGGGGCGGAAAATTCTAGTTAGAGGGGGCGTAAAATAAATAAGTAGAATGGGGTCCCAATGGGCCATAAGGGCATCGAATGGTACAGGGCAAAACCCTTACCAGAGGACCAGGTGACCGGCGGCCTAGAAATTCCTAAATTTTGGTTATTTCTAAGGGATTCAGGCACATTTTCAGAGCCTCAACTATCTTTTTCTAGAGTATAAAATATAAAGCATCTAGATAAATATTTCATGTAATTTTCTGATGCTGAATCATGTTAGCTCTAAAAACTTTACAATAATGAAAGGAATTGTTTTATGATGTATGCTATGTTGCCCCCGCCTGGATCCGCCTATGTATCCTGTCCCAGAATGTACAATAAACTATCACATAATTTTCTACAACAGTAGAATCATGTTGAAATCTTACAAAATATGAGAGGGAATTATTGTACATTATGTCATTATATTAGTGTACTCCCAGTCTTGTAACTTATTGCGTAAGGTGGGAAATTTTTGTGACAGTAATATATATTCCCGATAAATTTGATAATTTAGAATAGAAAAACCCTTTGCTTGGGCAATTTTAGGGGGTCAGCCCTCTTGGATCCGCCTGTGCAACATGCATTTTCTTCCTGACATTTCTTTTCTTTATCAAGGGAGAGAAATCCTTCCTAAATTCAGCAAAATTAACAAGTTGTCGCCCTTTGGTAAACAGATTATATGAATTTGAATAAGCATTTCTGCAAAGTATATGGTCGTAAATATTTTGGAATGCCAGAAACGTACTATGAATAAATTCATTTTAACAAGTTTATATCAGAAAAAAAAACTGTTTATTTGCTTGACCAATAAATGTTTATTCTTTAAAAAAAATTATGACATGTGAGTCAAAGGCGTAACGTCTTTTAATGACTGTGATTAGGTAAAACGGGAATTCTAACTGAAATACTAGATTGTTAAGTTACATACTTGCAATCTCCAATTTCCACGACATACAATCAACTTGTAGTTTATTTAGTTTATTCTAACATGAGAGACCACTCCATACATAATCCAGAAGTAATGAATTGCTTTATTGATGCAGTTAACTCCCTTTGTTCAATATTTGTACTTGATGGTTTCAAAATTAACGTGATTAATGTTATTTTCATTAAGTTAACCATAAATTCTTTTATAGGAACTCCAACATAAACGTCTTGATCATTCTAAATACCACCACCACCACCACCACCACCATCACCATCATCATCATCATCATCATCATTATCATCATTTTCACTACCACTTATATTATCAACTTAATCATTCCTGACATCATTATCATCGTCCTCAACCAAATTCCCTTCACTATGAACGTCTACATCATCTTCTTGATCATCACTAATATCGTCATTATCATTATCGTCATCATCATCAGCATTATCATCATCATTAAGATAACTTTTTCCTGGCTATTGAGATTCTCTGTGACAAGTTTACGTCTTCATTTCTATCGTATAAAATATAACATTATCCTTTGCTCATAATTGATAAATTTTATTTAGCTGTCTGTGACACATACATTTACCCTGCTGTTTTAAATACTTACTACATTATTTCTTCACGCACTATCTATAAAACAGTTATCCGCATTAATGTACGGATATTATCTCACAAATGTCGAGTATTCAAATCAGCGGCGGGATAAAGTATGCGCCAATGACGGTTGAATAAAATTAAATGATATCTTTTAAGTTTTAATTTGAATAAGTCATCGTGCATTACTGATTCTATCGTTTCATTTCAAGTCCGGATTCTAAACTTTATCCTGAACTTATCAATAAACAATCAAAACGTATATTTCAGATGATGATGACGTCACAAATGTGATGGAATCTTTGACTGACGGTGACTTGATGTGGCAACAAGACTTGCCATACGCAGAGGAAGTGATCATTGAATTAGAAATAGTTCCACCGTTTGATGATGCTACTGGTGAAAATAATAATGATCATAATGGTGAAGATGATAGTGGTGGTGATGTCATCAATATTCTTGACATCAGCAACGCAATTGGATCACCGACAGATTGCTCAGATTACGGCTCTGGTGAGTACATTATTTTACCTTCTATGGTATAAGCTATACACTGGTCGTAATATCGGACATAGATCAATGATATCGGACCTCAAACTAGGGCAATAAGACTGAGTGGGTCTAAAATGCGGTCGTATTACGGAATAGCGGCACGGTCTTACTATCAGACCTTACGACTATTGAAATATACAGAAAATAATTCCGGTCTTTCAAAAACTGCCTTTATTATGTAGTTGGTCGTATTATCGGACCGGCCTTACGGTTAGGCTTTCCTGTATATTGAACATAAGGCTAGATATAGAGGGCAAGACTTGGGGAAACAATTACATGATTACAGTATAACCTCTGCGAGCGGTCCTCTACAGAACAAATCCTTTGCATAACAAGTGGTAATGATATTTCCCTTTTGGTGTGATTTTATAGAATTTAACCTCTGTAAGCAACCTCTGAACAGCTGTACAATTAACTCCTCCCAGTGGATGTTGTTCGAGAGAGGTTGTACTGAACTATGAAAGCTTAAACATATATTATGAAAAATCAACATATACGATTTGCAATGAAAATAATTATGCACCATTTAAAAACGTTTCAATATTAAAAGTATCTGCTAAAATCAGTAAAATGATGTTCGTGTTTCACTGTATTCACGTATTAAGTGGCTAAGCCTATTTATTTAAAGAATATAAAATTGCATAGCATTTTAAATGAACTGTGCACAATTGTATTATTCATGAAAATCGGCAAATTTTGAACACAGGTTTGATGTTTGAAACACATATACAACTTGCATAATATTCAACAAATCCGAATAGTTACATGCTCGGAATGTAGTTGCGAGCTTGACTCCCGATACGAGCATATAAATTTCATTTTTTCGCACGCTACACGTGCAATAAGTTACAAATTGAGATTACAGTAAAGTAATGACAATTCCGTCTCGGTTTTGTAAAAGTTTAACATGATCAAACGGCTGTTAAAAAATTATATGATATGTCTAAATGCTTTATATTGTATACCCTGGGAAAGGATAGTTTAGGCTCTGGAAATGTTCCTGTATCACTCTGAAATAACCAAATTCAAGAACTATCAGGCGCCGCCTGTCACATGGACATCTGGTCAGGGATTTGCCCTGTAACATTCGGAGCACTTACGGCCCTCTGGTCGCCCATTATCTTGTTTATTTAACGCCCCCTAACTAGAATTGTCCGCCCCCTTAACTAGAAATCCTGGATCCGCCTATTATTTATCATTGTCAAAAATATCGATGAATATCAATTGACACGTAAAATAATAATGGCTCTACATTCGATCAAGGAAGAATATTTCATAATATATTTAAATTCAAATATTGATACTTCATTCATTCCAGTTTCTGTCGTGTCAGTGCAAAAACTCGCATCAGCCGTTTTTCATAATATCAATAATTTTGTATTTGTATACGAGTTTTCGCATTCATATATTTGCACGCCCTACAAAAAATACTTTCTTGCGCAGTGTGATTCTAAAGAACACAAAAAATGATGACGTAATAGGGTAGTAAATTCTTGTTTACTTTGACATTGAGATTATTTTTCCTTGATTTGAGTACGTAAACATGTTTTTGATAACGTCATGCGTTTTTCAAACTTAAACCTGAATAAATAATACAGGAATTTATGAAATAGGCTTTAAAGTTCGCTTACCTTATTATTTTGTATTAAACACACACCTTTCTAAAGCTATTGGCAACCTTATATTAATGGGTTTTATTATGACAATATGTGGGTGTGCATAACCGCAACTTCTCGGTAGTAAATTGTATAATGATATACAATAATGCATGTTTATGCACAATAGTGACTCTTCAAGTTTTTATATTATGAATGACTAATGACAAATGACTAGGCGTTTTTGGTATTCAAAATGATAATTTTGTGGTAATATACATCCTTCGTTCTGCATAATTTTGATTACAAAGAAAGGCTGTGTACATGTACCTCCAGTCAAGATGCGATACTATAAAGGTCACGATACATTTACTGTAGTTGCGATACGATATTTATTACGCTATAATATTTTGTTCATTATTAGAGCTGCGTATCTCTAGTCAAGATGCGATACGATACGGGCCACATTACAGTAGTTGCGATACGATATGTATCACGATATCATATTTTGTTAATAATTAGGATTGAGTACCTACAGTCAAGATGCGATACGATACGGGCCACATTACAGTAGTTGCGATAGGCTCTAATTATAATCCTATTGATTATGCATTGTATGACAAATGAGAGGATAACTTACACATACAGTTATTGTTATTTTTGTGTTTTTTAATCTTTCTAAAAGCAATATGTATAAAAATATAAAAAGGTTTTTTTATAGAATTAAATGTAATTATGCGTCCATAGAAGTTTTAAGATAGAAAATGTTCGTTTTTATTTTCTATACATATTTAAAATTCCAGACACATGTTTTCGCTACAAGCCAAAAATTAGTACTTACTTTTCATATAAGGGTTCAAGGTTTGCTTGTAATGTATCGTTGTAAACTTAAGTGCTTCGATTCTGTTTTTTTACGGAATTGAGGCTCAATTTTCGAGTGGATTACTTTTGAAAGGGTAGTCCCCCCTTGCCGGAGGAATGCTTTTCCAACCGTTTTGACCCTGTTTTCTATGGAGTTGAAGCGATTTTGTGTTCGACTCTCGCGTGTTGAATACCCGCTCCCCTGGTTGGGAAAATTATTGTTTTGCCTTTCTTGGGTCGTTCTGCTTATTCTCTTCAACTCTGATTAGTTGAGGAGCGATGTCGAAAGGGTGGTTTTCCCCTTTATTGACGGAGAATTACAATTCCCTTGCACCCATGAAAATAGGTAGCAGAACTGAGGGTCCCGGGGAAGATGGATTTGGAGTTGTGAGAATCTGAGGAGTACTGAGGGAGGGGAACTTGGCAGAGGAGTCCTTGGGGGAAGGGGTCCTTTGGAACGAGGGGCACTTAGAGGGAATGGGAACTTTGGGGGGAGCCCAATGGGAATTGGTCCTCGGAGGGATTGGATATTGAGGGAGGTCAATTTGGGGAAAGGGACCTTTTGGGGCCATTGGAAGAGGGTGTCTTTGGGGAAGAGGGGAGGGTCCATGGGGGGAAGGGTGTCTTTGGGAAAGAGGGAAAGGGTGCCGAGGGAGGGCCCTCCGATGGTGTACCGAGGGGTATCTGAAGAGGAGGAATTCCGGTTTAGGGTAGCACGAACACTCTTCTTTTAAATTTTGATACTTTCCAGTGTGTTTCAAATGAGCAGGATTGTTTAATAAATACATCTTACATATAAATACTTATTTTATATCTTACTTCCGTGCTAGGTCAATTATTCGTCCGTCCCGGAAGTAGCACTTGACGTAATCCTAATATAGTCTTATAAAGAGTAAAATACCTCTTATCAGTTTAACAGCTTAAGATTAAACAAGGAAACATATTCATAAATACACTACTTCATGTCGCTGTTCAATTTTTCTTTTTTTTCTGAAATACTTCCGCGTTCATTCTATCAATTTGATCCATGGAAAACCAGATAATGATCAATGATAACGTATTAGTAAATTATTATTGTTGCTTGAATCATTTAAATTATAGCAAATTCAAAATGAATTTGCTATCTTGGAAAAATGTATAAAAACGCTTTAGCTATATTTTCTATGGCAGCTTAGGTCATTTTTATCTTGTATTTGTCACGTGATTAGTCCCCCTCGAGTTTTAGTTTACATGTATTTTGAACTATTAGATAATTCCTTGTAATCAGCCGTTCCGAGAATAATCAAACAGAGCACTTAGGTTGCTATGCACTTGGTGAAACGTACTACAAATGTTGCCTTGTACAGTGAAACCTGCCTTTGTGACCACCTCTAGACAATATGGTGGCTGATTTATGCCATGTCGTATTTTTGTTTCTTCGCCGCGAAGAAACGAAAACACGAAGACATAGTTTGTCGTATGTTCGTCTTTTCGTTTCTTCGTTTCTTCGCCATGAAGAAACGAACACACGACAAAATAAATACATCAATATGACAGATAAAATGTGTCGTATTTTCGCCTTTCATCTGTCGTATCTTCGTCTTATCGTTTCTTCGTGACGAAGAAACGAAAATACGACATGGCATAAATCAGTCACCATACAACAACAATAATAACCCAATAATAACAACCATCATTTAAATGTGCTGGTGACTAGAACATTTCTATGATTTCTGGGCGGGGCGTACTTTCGTAAAATTTGGTGATGTGATAATTTCTACGGCTATTCTCTCTCTTATCACTGATTCTAAATCATGTAGGGCAGTAGTCAGTCACTGACGAATGTATGCCTCTAGTTACTGGTTATTCTAAAGATATAGCTTTGTCAGGAACTGTATCATTTTTATCATAGAGCAACATGAATATGAAATGACCGGTGGTTACTACTGGAAGGTTGCAGTGTTTCTGCAGTTAGCTATATTAAACTTGTTTTAAAGGTGTGCTCGTGTACAATTTAGATTATTTATAAATTCTATGAAAATTTGATTTTCAAAGAATATGACTACTGTGCGATTCATCGAATTTATCTTTTGTCAAGCTGATAAAGATATGCATGTGAACAAGTGCCAAACAATGTAAAGAAATTGATTGCAGATAACAGGGTATATAATATATTGTTTGTCGCTATTCAAATAATGTCAGTGCATATCTTTTTACAAGTATTAGCATTTCGAAAAATGCTTGAAATCGCTGTTTAGCCGTGTATTCTTAGCGTATCAAACCGTCCCAAGTCTATTTATAGAATACAAGAATTAGCATGCTCTGGTAAAGATTATGTAAAATCATTGATTTAGATTCACCCCGCAGTAGGGAAGATACGTTTGTATTTTTTTCAACAAAGCGAGTTTTAAAAAGAAAAACACATTTTACAATTAGCTATGCATATTTTCTGGTGTTATATTGCAACTTTTTTGAAACTGGTACTAGTTCATACATTAATTATGGTATTTTCTGGTAATACAAACAGATAACCCGACAAAACATGGCGTCGACGAGTCCATACACACACCCCTATTTTGACTGTTCGACGTCCATTTTTCATCATGTGACCTCAAATGCATCGTTCTGATTGGCTTAAGGCAACCGGTGTCGACTCAAAAATGCTCAAATCTTGATAATTGTTATTATCGCTGCCTAGGCATCTTTTTCACACTTGCCTAGTAACCTCAGCCCCAGACTACGACTCAGGGAACGAGGGTTCGAATCCTGAGCCGGACATAAGTACCTTCGTGAAGTTCGGTCATGCTATAGTTTCAACAATTATTCTTCCGACTTACTCTGTATCAAATACAACAGTTGTCAGTGTCTGAGAAAAATAAACTTAGTACTAAGGTTTAACACTGGTCCAGATACTTAAATGTCTTCTTTATGTTGTGTTTAACCCCGTAGCAACACATTGTATCGTTCAAATTACGACAGTCAGTCAGCCTACCCACCGTTCCTGGAAAGACTGTTAACCAGTAACTGGGAACATACTTCCGTGAGTGACTGAGAACTGCATGTCCTTCGTGATTAAGATGATTTCAAATTAACGTACTGGAAGTGATTAAAAAGATACTTGAAAATGACCAAATTTAATCACTTTTCAAAAAAACAAACATATAAAGGGGAAAGTTTAAAGCATCACTGGCACAAAGTGTTTAATAATAAGAAAAGTTATGACTGTCAAAAGCCCTATATATCTTTATTATAATGCTATAATGCTAGAATCTACTTAACAGTATACGTATGGACCTTAAACTTAGACATTTTCCGTTTAGATGAATCTGCATGTAAGTATGCATGACGAAAAATGCAAATTATATGTGAAGGTTACTTGTGTGATATTTGTATAATATTGTGTTAGGAGCAGTAGTCCAGTGGTGGGACGCGCACTAAGAGAGCGAGAGCTCCAGTGTTCGAATCTCACAAGGAGCACTGCTAATTTCCTTGAATAAGAATGTTACCCGCAATTGCTTCACTCCACCCAGGTGTAAATGGGTACCTGTTAGGATCATGCACTGTATGCTGTGGCTGCAATCTGCGCCGTATGTTAACAGTTGGTGTGTGAATCGATGATCGGGGAAGTTAATGTCAAGAGCCAACTGAATAGTGATACTAATAGTAGACTTCAAAAACCCATGATTTGCTTTTAAGCTTTATAAAGCGAAGACGCAATGAATTGCATTTTTTTACCAAGAAACGTTTTAACTCTTCGGTTTTAAATCTGATACTAAATGAAGCAAGCAGGGGAATATTCCGAGTTTCAGTTACATAGTATTTTAACATTTTAAAGTTTCGTTTGCATACGAAATAAGGACAAAACATAGATATGTAAATTTCATTTGTTGTTTCATACATTTTTACGAGGATCATATTTCTTTACAATGAAATTGTCCTTGTATTTTATGCTCAGTTTTTTCGCAAGGTTTTATGTATAAAACGATGCTTCCCTTCTTAGTTCTAAATCCGTATCTATATACAATGACAAAGAAATTTCAGTATTTCGGAAAACGGTCTGGGGTCCGTATTATCAAAGGTGTTACGATCTAATTTAGTGGTAATGTTATCATAAGATATTTGATAATTTGCTGCCCAGTATTTTGTACTGTATTTAGTGTATTTGGGGATTTTTGTCGCAATTTTGTTGATAGGGGAAAACAATGCGAAAATGAACTCCCGATCTAGAAATAACTGCATGAAATTTAAGAACGGAAAATGACATATAAAACTTCCCTGTTAACAGATATTTGTTTTGTTTAACATATTTTATTGGCATAGAACATTTTTGAACAATGATCTTATATATACAATATACATTAGAGTACCAAAGGGGTCTGTCCACAAGTTCTCGCAACTAAGCCCTCGATTTATCAAGGTTCTTCAGTTCTCCTTATGAGAGTTATGTGGAAAATACGAATGTCTTTAAGGTATCGCGAGAGTTTTGGCGGGTTAATTTCTGTATGCTGTCTAAACTCAATTGGATGTCGATCTTTGAGTTTTCTAGTTACCTCCCTTTGGTCCTTCTATTCAACTACAAGGGAGATAACATTCTCTCAATTTTTCGAACTAAATTTGCGCGTTCGGAACGCTTCTGGTTCCTGTGCTTACCACTCGTTGTGGGACTATTACAACACGCAATGGAGAATATTGGGCGAAAAAAGCAGACATTGGCGAAATGGAGATTGAATTGTTTAAATATGTAGGATGTATATGAACAACTAACTACTCACATCACTAAGTTGTATGTCTTTTCCATCAATAGGCCGTGCCAAAATGACATTTCTTTCGAACTTAAAATATTATTTCACATATTTGTGATGTACTCACAGACTTTTAATACTCTTCTTTTATAAAACGTACTCATGTTTGCAATTATACCTATATTTGCATTCTGAAAACATTTATTTGCATAATCAAGCCCCCATAAATTTCACAATATACATATCAATGCAAATTATGTGAATACTTATTCATTTCATTCATAAATTTACATTATATACATGGCTATACAATACCGCTGGTTGTATAATGTATTTTGATAATATGTTTTAGCAACCGGGTTCACTAGGACACGCCTATTCTTTTGTAGATTTATTGTCATTATTTGAGGCTTAATGTTCTGATCTGTTCTGCTCTGTTCTGTTCTGTTCTGTTCTGTAGAGAGAAAATACATTGATTTTCTTATCAGGTTGACTTTCAATTCACCTATTGAAATCAGGAAACCTATTTTCACGAGTGTCTTGACCACGAGTTAAAATGCCACTTTCTGAGCTCACTAGTTGTAATAAGAAAATCTACTTCCTAAATTGACAAATGTTCTGTTTCTTCCATGCATTTTTGTGTACGGTTAGATATCCTTTATATAATTGTAGCACTATTCCTCTAAGGTGACGTCATTGTCCTTTGTATTTAAGATGACGTCATTTCGAAGTTGTATTCACTGCAGTGAAAATAGTTCCTTTTTCCATCGTGCATTTTCATCGAGTAAAAACTCTTATCATCGTAAACGAGGGGTATAAATACGTGTATTTACTTGACAATTAAAATATCCATTCCGTGGAGGTAGTTTGATTTTAGTATTTTATGACAATTTTCAACTGTCCGTCAAATGTAGCGAACAGTGCACCGGGCCATTGAGATTCTCAGGTACATTCTCTGATAGCATCTGTCACTTTCTCATATAAACAGCCATAGTAAGAAGCCCTGCTCGAACCCCCTGGCCAGATTATTATTTAAAACCTTACGATAATATATCAATACAATTTAGAAGAATCTACGACTGCAGAGCTCGATTAAAAGTCGTCCTATGGCCCCTGACTTCCTTATATTTAGGCTCGGGTATCTTGTTACTACTAGTAAACATTTGTTTCGGACAAGTAAAACTTGTAGCTAGTTGTCCAACAGGGCAATCTAGTTAAATTAATGTCGAGCCCTGCTGGACTTAAATTGGTCGTAAGGTTGGGTAATACGGATCCCTATGATCATACATCAACGACAACTAACATTTTGGCGGTAAAACGAAACAAACAGCAACACCAAACGCGTACAGGTTGTTAATTAAAACATTACTCATCTTCCTGCCTTCATTAATTACCTTTCATACATAATATATACAGACCACATCTATTTATACCTTTAACTGATTACTATTCAGTTCATTTATTTACCTTTTATACTTTATATGTATGCGTCACGTGTGTGCAAAAACCGTCAGGCGGAACTAAATTACAAGTTAGCCATATTGAATCGGCTGTTACCATTTCATGGTTAAGTTTAAAGTCGCTGTAAAGCCGGTTTACCATATACGTAAAACGTCCGATAGATACCGGGTTTTTACAAGTTCGATAAAACTATCCTGTGCTAAAAATAAACGCGAAACCACGCAAACATTAAACAAATAAAGCAATATAGAATTTTACATTCGTTTTTTTCTATTCAAACTTAAATCAAACTTCACTCAATAAATTTGGGAAATATTTTTATCACAAAATGTAGTGAATTCGATTAAGCTGAGGTCAGGTTTAAAGACCGATTTGCCCGGTTAAACTTGGACAGACAGACAGCCTACATACTTAATATTAACGATAAACAGTATACATACATGTTAGGACACATAAACACTATACACCTCGATACGGTATATCAAGCGGGGAGTTTATTCTATATCATTCCGCCATTAAATTTTATAATACTAGGAATTTGAAACAGGAAGCTTAATGAAATAAAAGTCGTGAGACATGAAATCAAAGGACGTGCTCAATAACAAGTGTATCTATTGTGAGGGTGTATAATTAAAGTGACTAATTATCAAACTTGATCACAGGAGAAGTTTAACAACGACAAATTCGTGTTTAGTTTAGTTGGATCCTTTTTTAAGATCTAGTCTAATCTACGTAACGACTAAAATATTTTAAGTACACCGGAAGAAAGTCGAGATCTTTTTGTTACCGACTTCTGGAGGCTTGAATTTAGATGTAACCCACTAAGTACATTACGGATTTTTAAAGAGTGATTAGAGTGTCCTGTGTACTGAAGTTGTTTTCTCACATAAGGAAGTTGAATTGTTCGTACACTAGTGAACTTAGCTCACCATGGATTTATTATATCGTTTTATAAAGTGAGTGGACTTTATCAACGTGTGTGCTTACGTTTGGAGAACTTGTTTTTGAATTTATTTATGCTAATCAATGTGATCTCTTATCGTTCGCTATAGAAGCTTAACTCGATTTATCTTGTGAATAATTTGTTTGGAACAAAACCGAGTATAGTTATCTGAAAAAATACATGTAGTATTGATTCCTTTTATAGATCTACGTAAATCTCTCGTTCGATCTGTACTGTAACACATTAATAGTCAATATTGGTTCAATATTGGAGTTCACATGTATATATACATACACCAGTGTTATATGGCTACAAATATAATATAATAGGGTTGTATAGTCTTGATTCAAAGTATTGAACTTGAAAACCTCGAGTTACCTTGCTCGTAACAGGGTAGGGCAGTGCTGATATTATTCAAAGGTGGTGCTACGCTTTTCAAAGTAGTGCGAGTGCTTTAAAGAGGTGACGGAGACTTTTAAAAAGTGGACAGTCATGAAAAAAGCTCATCTAAGAAAATGGCGGAAAGAATGCTCAGGGGGAAAGAATGGTCTACCTTACGGCTGTACAGATACCACGAAGACCAAGGAGTGGTACCCATCAACATACGCTAATGGTTATCACTATGTATTAAATCTGAGCCCTATATCACCGGCTCATGGCGGAGGTAATGTCACTTTACGTACTCCATACTTTCGTTGAAATACCGGACGCGATATCTCTTAATATTGCAGAGATAATATCACTTAATATACTCCATACTGTTGTTTTAATGACAGAGGTAATATCTCCAAATGTACTCTTTACTTTTGTCGAAAAAGCGAAGGTAATGTTACTGTATGTATTCAAACATTTGTTTTAATTGCGGAGATAATGCAACTTTACGTACTCCATACTTTGTAGTGATACATTTAGTAGTTCTAGAAAGATTAAAGTTATTGGCATTCCATCGAGATAAAACTCTGTCATCAAACTTCCCTGTGAGTCACATGTTACCTTTATAATACTAGTTGATTATTTAAAGTAACAAAATCTGACGTGATTCGACTCTAACAACACCAAGCTGTTCCGAATGATTAGCCAAATTGACCAGTAGGGCGTTCAGTTACCGCGAACGTTCTGTAACGTTCTGTAACGTTACATTTGGAGCTCCTCGGCCATTCGTTGCGAAAAATCTCGGACATATTTAGAAGCTATTTAGAAACTATCGGTGTCGAAGTAAACAAACATATGATCGTTTAGGCAATAGATGATGTTTCGTTTTAATTTGAAACATCACTCATTGCCTTAACAATCGCATATTTGTTTATTAGATAAGATTATTCGCAGCGAATGGCCGAGGAGTTCCGAATGTATCGTTATGTAACGTTCAGTAACGTTTTGTGTAATTGAACACGCTACTGCTTTCATACAAATAATTTTACTAACGTTAATTTTACGTTTTTGTGTTGTATTTTTAAAGCTCATACTTTAGTTCATCCCACTGATCTAGATTAGCAACTGAAACCCATTTTCAAAATTATTTTGGATATATTGTTGTTATATATCAAATGAAAGGTCTTGTCGAGAGAAACACAGAAATGAAATAATTTTTTAAATCCGTCCACTGAAACAAAAGTTATGGCCCTTTGAAATTTTGTCTTTTTTCCTTTTTTCTGCCAAAATTTTTCTGTTTGTGTCACCATGGCAACTGAGATAATTATTTCATAGAATGTCATTGAATATGTAGCTTATCATTAGATATTGATGTTAAAAGCCATAAACTAGATATATAAGGGCATTTCATACACCAAAGTTACAATAATAATTACTAAAATGTTGTAATAAAATGGTTATATTACTAACAATGTTCATGCTATTCAACATTCAAAGTATGGGAATACAGAAAGTGCACCATGAAACCTTTCAAATCCAAACTAATGATTATTCCTTACACATTAAATTCAAGTACAAATCAAGCAAGGTAAAATTGAGGGTGAAATGTTTATTCTAACCTGAATTTCTAGCAAACACTTCTGCTAAGTGTATTAACGAGATTTGCCTCTGCCGCTTCAAATGTGCACCAATATAGGTAAACACCTATCAATGATCATCGAAACAAATATGTGTCAGTTAATTGACTGTACAACTTTTATTGGCTATAAATCAACTGTGTTGTAAAGCAAAGACACATGAATTGCAATCCGCTGGTTAAACTGGTCAGACATTTTCAGTGTCAATAGTTTCCGCTTTGTGGTTAAACTTAAGCCTTTCTGCGAAATCGCAGAAAGGCTTAAAACAACACAAATTTATCACAAATGTAAGTAACACTTAAATAAAGAACACAAAACAACTTCAGACTATTTCTTAGTATATATTGCACTAACTTCCTTAAAGGACACAAATAGTAGCGATTGCAAACTAATAGTGTTAATTAGTTTTCACAATAATATCCCTGGCATGCATTGATGTCGACAACTTTGCAGTGTGCATAGCATCATCCTTCTTGAATACTACATTAAACCAATCTGGGAAACCAGGCACCTGAAATACACATAAATATTGCCTTTAAATTTTTGGATTTCTCTGTTAAGAAATCTCGGTCTTAACAGCCTAGCCTAAATGTGGTGAAATTTTTTAAGGCATGTAACAATAACATAATATAATAACCTTTCATTTGGTCTTTCGCTAAAATTGTACAATACTGTAACCATACAAAATGTATTGTATGAGCTACAACTTGTGAATATGTATGCTGAAGAGCAGTAGACTAGCTGCTTAAGCATTATTAATGATATCGATATGAGCTTAGCATCATATGTTAAATAGCTAATAACTTTATACCTAAATTTAAAATAGTGGTTGGCAAAATTCAATGTAATAGCTAATATAATAATGATAGGGATTATAGCAGATAAAGACATTTAGATTTAATTTTTATACTGATGTTAAATGTTGAACAAACATATATTATTCGATAAGGTTTTAGCTTAATTAAGTATACTATGTTCTTTCTGTCAAGATTGGCTTGAGCCTTAAAACACTATGCCATTATGGTCGAGAAAAAACACAACTGACAACCACAAACTGATAAGTTGAAAGAACACATCGACAGTGAAGACTTGTTAAATTCAAACAAAGTGAATGCTTCATTTTGCTGGTATGTACAATAATAATCAAAGACAGTTCCTCATCATGTCGTCAAAGCTAAAATTCTATTAGTAGATCTTTTACATTAGCAATTGAAAGAATGTAAAATTTCCATATCATTAGACCCGCAACAATACAGTGAAGAACATTTTTTACTTATGCATACCTATAAGAGTAGTTTAATGAAATATTAACTCAGAATCTTAAACATTATCCAAATTGGCAACATGCTATATTTTTGTGTTTAAGTAAAACTAAAATTACATTAAGGCCTGTAGTTCAACAGAGCTTATGTTATTTGTTATATATATGCGACTTATAAATAAATATCTAACTTGTAGATACATGGTATGAACAGTCCCATTAATAGTAAACTACAAATATTTTTACTACATCAATGTAAGATTATCATAATTTTACCAGAGACATAGATAACATGTATCTAATTCCCTGATTTTACTAACAATCACAAGCTAAAAATTATTGCCCATCCAATTTAATTATTTATTATTTTTAGTCATGAATATTTGTTGAATTAAAAAAATATATGAAATAATAATATATAAATAGAAAAAATGATCAAAATGTCACAAAAACAAAGAAATAGCGAGATATCTTAAAAAATGAGCAAGAAGTCGTATTTTTTTTACATAAAGTGTATGTAATTTCGGATAATTCGGATACACTTCCGGTTCACAACGTAAACCTACGTAAGTTCAAAATGTATCTCAAAATCGTTGAGCGCTGCAGAGCGCACGTACGTCAATAGGTTTACTTTGAAGAAAAATGTTTATTCTTCGTAAACTCGGTGAAAACAGACTCACGGACGCAACCGCCGCTCGTAAAATGTAATTTTTCCCCACCCTTCTTCTTATTTGCAAGTACAAAATTTTTATTCTGTCGTTGAATATTAAAGTTTTGGTGCCGTTATATGCGCAATGAAAGCGTTTGCTAAAATTACGTAGTCGCCACCTTCCCATTATATGTCATATGTCACATGATAGCGTCATTGTCAACCATGTGATAGACAAAAATGGCGGACGACATGCATAATCGCGGAAGTAGGTCAGTGAAACAAATGACGATTGCAAAGTCAAAATTACAGATATTAATATCAAATTTTCAGATAAGTTAGATAATTTATTTAACATGAAGTATGAATAAAAATGCAATGTTCAACTCACCTTGAAATATGAATAAATCGCCGATGTTTCATCTTCGTCAACACGTTGAATCAGAAGGCGCGGTTAAAAGTCCGTAACCCGTTTCGGTCGCTATCTAGATACTCAATACGGTACTATTGTACCAACACTGGTTTAAATCAACGCTGCGGGGTAAACGTATGCGCAGCTAACAGTTGAATACAATTAAAAAATATCTACGTATGTACTATCTAGTGAAATTAAGTATTTGTAATTTAATTTGACACGTATATTAAATGGCATATTGATCTTGATTAACTTCTAGTACCGGTTTCACCTCCCCCAAAAGTAGGGTGGGTAGGAATACATTTTATTGAATTTAATTCATGTTTTTTTTCCATAGTTCTGTCTCAGTTAGGGTCCATTTCAAACCAGTACTGTAGTTCTGAATTTATAATCAGTAATAGAACTCCCCTTTGTCATAAAAATCAATGAATTTCATTTTTCAAAACTCGAACCAGAAACAAACTAATTTAAGGCCATATTGAGGCTGACGTCATTCTATCTCATGTACAATAAAATACTACATACATGTACATTTTGAATATTATTCATATCACGTCATATCATTTTCATTGAATACTTACTGATAGATCCTTTACCCATTGAACTGTTTTATATATCGTCTGATATGAAGTGCATAAGGAGTGGCATGATTTTAAAACGCCCAAGTTGATTGTCCTCCATTTACTAAATTGACTTGAAGTATCTATACATGTGTATTGCTGATAAAAACATAAGCTTCAAACCCGGACCTTATTTAAATGGATCGAATGATTATATTAATGTGTACTTTACGTGATGAAATGATTATAGTGTAACATGAATTAGCTGAACACTGAAAAATAGCCGTCATGCTAGCTCAGTAGGTAGCCCACAATTCTACTGATCAAGGAATCGTAGATTCGATTCCCGGACAAGGATATACGTTCGTTGACCTTGGTCATGAAATAATTTCTACGGTCATTCTCCCTTCTACCACTGATTCTGAATTATGTAAGACAGTTATCAGTCACTGACGGAAATGTGGCCTAGTAACTGGTTAACAGCTAAATCTAGCGATTTAGCCTTACCAGGAGGAGTGAGTAGGTTGACTTACCGCCGTGATATGACCTATGCAATGTGTTGCTACAACTTTAAACCCAACCCCAAAAAGGAAACCACCATTGTAAGACCTACCCCATTCTGTCGGTTTCTGTGCTCAAATATTTCTGAGCTGATTTACAAAAATCGGATTTGTTTCACAAAAAGAAGGGTAAATCTTTTGATTGCTTATCGAAATTAATAGATTTAAGACCAATAAAGAAAGTTACGCGTTACATGCCCTGGCACCAGTGTCCTTAAACTCCTTAAATAGGCACACATATACTTAAACGTTAAGTTATGGACTCTAGTGCCAGGAGTTATCTGATATCAAACATGAAACATAATTCAACTTGTTCAAGTTGGTTTACTCTTGTTTAGACGTGGGTGGATTCGTTCATGCCGGCAATATGTTGACTCCATATTTCGTTTTAAATTTAAGAAGCAAAATTATCAAATTTTGTTCATTGAAGTATAATGCAGGTTTTATAACCAATACAACTATTAGTCTTTTTTGATGATTTTAGGGGTTCGATGTTACCGTTTTGAAAATCCATTCTCCTTGTTATGTCTGTACTTTTACGTCTGTGTTTCCAAAGCATAATTCAATAACCACATAGTCAAATAGAAACCATCTGTTGTCTGTCCTGAACTGTGAAAGACTTTTCAAAAATCATTCATTTAGTGCTTTCAGCACTTTGATTTAATAATCAGGTTATTAATTTTTAGAAAGCGAATAAACTGCATTTTTCCTATTTAAAAAATGAAATAATACCTTTGTCATTTATTGTACGTAGACGGCCGGGTATTATCATTTTTGTTTTAAAATTTAGACGTATAAAATAGAACGTTTGTTCATTTTTCCTCATCTTGCCTGGAGTAGTCGTAATCTGATACCTCAGCAAAAAAATACGGATCTAAATATACATGTATTCATGTTCTACATTTGTATGTTTACCCAAAGGTATGCAGTTGACTTTAGTCACGAATGAGGAAAATAAATTTGGCTACCTTATGTATGTCTAACAATACGTTCTGAATGGGCACAATGTGTTAACTTAAGTAATTGTGGCACTTGTCCAAAAATGGAACTATTTTGAATTATAACTGCATGGTTCGACGATCCTCTTATAGTTGACTTCTCGTCTTGACTTTTTTATTTGATAAAATACAATTGGCCTCGTATAAAAGCCATAATATTATTATACCGTTTTAAAATTTGCAAATCACGGTTGGTTGTTCGAACCTGTTCAAAATGGCCGCGACAGAAACAAATGCAAACAAACAACATGGTCATAAAATTCTTTATATCTATGCTTTTAGCTCGATTTTTCGGACTATCACCATTATGTGTCGGCGTAATACTTCTTGGTTAAGGCTTTTGGGTGGAACATTTTTGTAGTTCTTTATATCTTTGAAACCACTGGACGGATTCATTTGAGACTTCATACACGTTTACAGGGTTACCATTCGAAGTGAAATTCCAAGTTACATAAGTTTAGAATGAATTTTGAATGAGTTATGGTCCTTTTATTCTTAAAAGTTGTTAGTTTGAAGTTTTGTATGCAATTATTATACCTTCAACCAATGAAAGTATCCACTTAAAAGCTTACTCGCCTTAATAGGATTCCATATCAATGATTGTTGTTTTACATAAGCACCCCGAATAATTGCTGTCGAGCTCGCTGTCAGTGAACTGCTCTTGTTTAAACTTGTTCTCTGTTCTTCGATTGGCTTCAATTCTATCCTAAACATGTAATGTTTTAATCCAAACGAAACGACATAAATTCTAAGCCTTGCTCTGCTCCGTTCTTAATACCATCGACAATTTCGTATTAAGCAATATTAAATCATATGTAGAGCAGAATGACCGATTTATTCTTGATGGTTTAAAGTGAACTGGATTATCTTAATGTGAGACGATAAGGGATAATCTCGCTCGTCTTAAGTACAGCACAATCTTCTTTTAAAGGCCACTTTACTGATAATAGGGGACTTTTTCACTCATATCACTTATTGACCAGTCTTGACCAATCATAAAATGAAGTATTGACCTACGTTCAATAAAACAATACAGTGTGGACCATCTGATAAGAAAGGGCATTTTGCATAGACTTGTAAATACAGTAAAGTTCCGCTACAAAGACCTCCTTGTTATTGCATTTTCATGCATTTTTGACGATGTTACATTTCAATGTTAAATTTTAGATAGGATAATTCTATATGTTTTGCCATAACATTTATAAATGTATGACGACAATAATGCGTAATAATAGATGGCAAAACAGTGGAAACACATAACAATAAAACGAGATAGGAAAACAAATCTCTATATTAAGAACATTTCGCTATTAATACAATCGATTTTGATGGTCCTAATAGTGGGCCTTTACTGTATTGTACTGTATAGACATTATTAAGGCACTTCAGACCTTTGTTTGGAGTGTTGAAAGTCTCGAGGTTTTACTGTATTTATTAGTTCCTATGGTGTGGGTGTTGGGCTAAAATATTCAAGTTGCTAGCATCAATGTTTGTTTGAAATTTAAACAAATGGACACAAGTAGATAGTAGGTCACTCGTCTAGATGATCTTAGATTTTTAAATTGTGTCCATACGGAACATGAACAAAAAGTCATATGCATAGTTTATTTTACTCTCCTTTGCATCGTTTGAAATTTACACGTGTTTACTTTCTAATAAGATAATAAATAATAAAAGAATTCAAACTTCTGCACTATATTTACTATACTTTCTAATGAAATAACTTTGGTATATTCACTGAGCTGCGGGGGGAGCGTAAGTTTATTATACATTTTGTTGGTCAATACACGCAATAGTAAACTGTATATGTGTTGAAACGGCGGTAAATTCAATATATTAAAAGTGACTTGCTTGTAATATTTTTCATTAGCTTTTATATCTAAATAATAGGGTGTTTTACATGTTAAGTTTATCATATATGCAGATGTCGCGCAAACAAGCCATATTTAAATTGATCTTCAATATTCACTTCGTCAAGTTTGATGTAGACACAGACAGGAAAACGGACACACCCTAATTTGTTTAAATATTCAAATACCACAAGTTACATCAGTCGTTGAGACTTGTTATCTTACCTTAATCTTCAAAACGCTTCGTTGAAATTTAAATAACTAATACAACGAGGACGTAAGTTCCACTTCAGTCGTCCCGATGTATAGAAAAACGTGTTGGCTTAATCTTTAAACCGGATGATATTTTGTGACTAAACCTCGAACGACTTATTTGAATACAGCATTATCGTCTTGCGTTCTTTAAAAGGTCGGGATTCAATGAACAATTCTTTATCTTTTAAACCTTTACATTGAAATACATTCCGTGTATGGTATAGAACGAAAAAAGATTAGTTGGCAAGCTTTACATAAATTATTTTATAATTTTGAGGTCACTGACCCGTCGTAACTTTTTCTCATGATATCGATTCGATCGTCCGCGAGTTTAGCGATCTTTAAATACAAACTCAAACTTGTATTTACAATAAATGATTTGAATAGTGTACAAAAATGAATTACATGTATATATAAATATATATTGATTTGAGTAAAAGTAAACTGGTGTTTAGCCAAGATATGAAACGCTTGATATAAAAGATATATCGGCTGGACGATTGCGACGTTTAGCTGTGGTTGCGACATTTAGGTTCAGTGTTGCGACGTTTAAGCGTCATTTGCGACGTTTAGCGTTAGTTGTGACATTGAGCGTCAACAATGCTGCGACGTTTCACACCAATTGCGGCGTTTAGCGTTAGTTGCGATATTTAGAGTCAGTGTTGCGACGTTAAGCGTCAATTGCGACGTTATGCGACGCTGCAGTCTACCTGAGTAGTTCTTCCCAAACTATATCACAGTTCCACCACTACAGGTTAATACGAAAAGCTCATCTCCTGCAGGTCGTATTGTAGGTTATTCTTATTTATGTAATTTAAATAATAAACTTTCCCATAGGTCGATAAGGGAAAGCTCGTTCAGTGTTTAATGATTTAAATTAGCGGAGCTAATGTATGCGCCACTAATATTTAAATTAAATTGAAATAAAAATTATAGCAAATTGGCTATCTTACTTTTAGCAAGGACCCTATTTATAGGGTCCATGGTTATAGTATTCTCAGTTTTCAATCGCATTGTAAGAAAACGCAAATCTTGTGTTCATGGAATTTTTATTGAACTTTAAATTCACTGTTATTTAAATTATAAGTAATATACTTTTATTTCCTCCAATTACTGAAGAGCATAATATATAATCATATACACATATAAACGATAAAGCAACTATATTATATAGATATTATATAGATACAAAAAGATAATCAAAGCAGATCCTGTAATAGCTAAAAGGCAAAGAATTATCTATCCATTACAAGCTATTACAAGAAATAGTTCAAACACAAAATAAGTAAGTTCATGACCAAACCCATCTCACTCGGGGGCGAAAGTGAAATGTGGGTGAGATGGGCTAAATGAACTGTTGACAAAGTGTTCAAGCAAGTGATACTAGTATCATATACAACCAAAATCAGCACTAAAAGTCACACATAGAGTTAATACTCTTAATGAGCAAAAGATTAGGCTCTAACCTTCCTATCGCTAGTAAGACGTACGTATGTATAAATGTATACATATGTATAAACCAACATACGGTCTCTTATATCAGGTTTTAAAGTGATTTGATACTCCTATGAATTAAATCAGAATCACCTTTTTAAAAGATAATAAGGGACTTTAGTCAGTTATTTTTCCCTGATAAAATCTGAAGCAATCCAATTGGTAAGTAGGCCCTTACAATTGGAATCCTCGGATTGTATCATGATTCCTATGTAAGGATAACAAAATATTTCATCTGATATCTTTCTTGTTATTAAAGATATTAACAGAAAAGATGAAATTTAGATAGTTCTTTACTTTAAAAATACTTAGCATGAATTTCAAACAAATTATATGATTTACAAAAAAGTTATTAAAGATTAATTTTGGCAAATTGACATTGAAAAATAAGGGTAAAATCCGAGTAATCAAACTTATAGGACCTACCCATTTTAACAGTATACAAGGGGAAATAACTGACTTAAGTCCCTTATTGGGAGACATATCTATTACCAATGAAACTACGAGACATCATAAAATAGAGGACCAATCTTACACGATATTATGACTGATATATTTTGTCAATTCTTTAATCAACTTTAATTTATTAACCGTCATAAATAACTGCTTTCTAAAAACGAGCGTGTTATTTATTATAATTTTACAAAGTTGTAAAATATTCCCCAATTATAAACAGTGAGGTGATATTTAATACTCGTAATCTTTTATGAGTCATATTAATATAACTAAATGTTTCCCCGCATACTTTGTCACCATTAATGTTTTACTGAATGAAAAATTAGTATGTTGTTCTAGTTTTTAACCAATGTTCTATAGATCTACAAAATAGACTACGATTTTGAGACTCTTCCGTTAAGGTAAGACAGTCGCTCGTCTGACTACGAACTCATGGGTCATCTAGGGTTATGATATCTAGTAAGTTCCTTATTACATGTAATTATGGTGGACCGAGATACGAACCAAATCGTAGCAATTAAACCGCGGTTTGAACCGAACCGTGATGAGGTCGAACCGTGGCAGACCAAGACTAAACCAAATGGCCTGTTCCAGGACTGGACCCACATACATTTGTGAGGGGTGGTATTTAACTCTTTCTACAGCCATTATACCTACTACCTGTGTATCAAGTAGAGGAATTGTCAATTACCACCATGGCGAACGTATGAGCTTATAAATCTTTTTTTCAATCCATACAGAGTTAGCATCCTTGGATTTATATTGAAATCTTGTTTTTAACTACATTCTTTGCCTCAACCAACTAGCCACAAGCCCATGAAATGGCTTGTGAAATTATTTATTCCATAATTATGATTTGGCTGGCTGATAATTTTTCAAATTACATGTATATGTTTAAAAGTTTGAGTACAGAGATCTAGGCATGTCTGGGTACAGAGCAAGGCTGACCACTGCCATGAACCATGTATGATAGATCTAGGCATGTCTGGGTACTAGAGCAAGGCTGACCACTGCCATGATACATGGATGATAGATCTAGGCATGTCTGGGTACTAGAGCAAGGCTGACCACTGCCATGAACCATGTATGATAGATCTAGGCATGTCTGGGTACTAGAGCAAGGCTGACCACTGCCATGATACATGGATGATAGATATAGGCATGTCTGGGTACTAGAGCAAGGCTGACCACTGCCATGTACCATGTATGATAGATCTAGGCATGTCTGGGTACTAGAGCAAGGCTGACCACTGCCATGATACATGTATAATAGATCTAGGGCATGTCTGGGTACTAGAGCAAGGCTGACCACTGCCATGATACATGTATAATAGATCTAGGCATGTCTGGGTACCAGAGCAAGGCTGACCACTGCCATGATACATGTATAATAGATCTAGGGCATGTCTGGGTACAAGAGCAAGGCTGACTACTGCCATGATACATGTATAATAGATCTAGGCATGTCTGGGTACAGAGCAAGGCTGACCACTGCCATGATACATGTATAATAGATCTAGGGCATGTCTGGGTACAAGAGCAAGGCTGACCACTGCCATGATACATGTATAATAGATCTAGGCATGTCTGGGTACAAGAGCAAGGCTGACCACTGCCATGAACCATGTATGATAGATCTAGGCATGTCTGGGTACAGAGCAAGGCTGACCACTGCCATGATACATGTATGATAGATCTAGGCATGTCTGGGTACAAGAGCAAGGCTGACCACTGCCATGATACATGTATGATAGATCTAGGCATGTCTGGGTACTAGAGCAAGGCTGACCACTGCCATGAACCATGTATGATAGATCTAGGCATGTCTGGGTACAGAGCAAGGCTGACCACTGCCATGATACATGGATGCTAGATCTAGGCATGTCTGGGTACAAGAGCAAGGCTGACCACTGCCATGATACATGTATAATAGATCTAGGGCAGGTCTGGGTTCAAGAGCAAGGCTGACCACTGCCATGATACATGTATAATAAAACAAAAAATTTGATATGCGAAATAAGTCACCTTGAACGACACTTCTTAATTCTTTATTTTGTATTGGGCTTACTATGTGCATTTTGTGTTCCCACAAAGATAACAAAAACAAACTTTGAAGTCAATATTAAGTGTCTCAATCTTGTCCAAAGCGAAACCAGTTCAATCCCGTCAAAATACTCTAAACAGTATACCACAAAAAGGTTAAACATTTGTTACATGAAATATGTGAAACTTACAAAACTGTTTGTGTCTTCCAATCAGGTAATAAATAAGAGACATGGGTTTTAAATAGTTCAGTACACGTGTGTATTTTAACCAACACGCATGACTATAATATACAGATTTAAATGCTTGTCATTATAAGAGATGATGATGATCATCATCATTTTTGCTGATGCACGGTCAAAGTGATTTTTATCTCGTCTAGACAAAGTACAAATATAGCTGATGCATGATTAAGTACTTTAAAAACTGTTTTAAGTACAAGAAGGAATATTTCTAGAAAAATTTAAGTAGATAGAACCCGGAAGATAATGTTTAAACCATACAATTTTACCAACAATGAAACCCTTTATGTTTTTGTCACGATTTGTAAAAATCTGTACAAAATACACGTACGCTCACTTATAGCCAACTGTTGTGTCGTGGAAATGTTATATTTGTATTTGAATGGATGTTTTTGTCAATAAACAAGTTACCCGACACATCCAAATACTACACACCCACAAGTATTATGATCTTGCGATGTTTACTGCTAACGGCACCCAATCTGGTTAAAACCCGATCTAAAATTTCCGCTCGCCTATTCGCTAATTTACATCTGGCTGTCTCGTTATGAGGGTTACGTTCAGGTAACCTTTTCTCATTATAATATTCATGACGCAATGATTATGTTTAGTAACTTCTTTGCTCCATCTACGTTACGCAATTTGAAATGAGCCATCCAATCACAGCTCGTGAATAACACCACCGGCAAATTAGCTCGCAAACCTCGGTCTAAAAATAGAAATTGCGAACTGAAAATGCTGTCAACAGTGTTTCGTCTAGATGAAAGCTACGCATTGATTGGTCGATAAAAGGTCATCTCGACGTGACCCTCCTAGCGAACCTTAGAGAGCCTGTACGACAGCGCTCTACATGATTTATGTTTACGGAGATTGAACGGCATCCTACTATATAGGACGACCACTGGCTACCCAATCAAACAGCTGATGTAGCAGATATAGATTACATTCTCGTACCCGGGGGTTGTCAAGAATCTCTTAGATCGAGAATCTTGGTAACCTTTGGGTACGGGAATAGCTCGACCACAAAAGGATCTTCTTCAAGATGTATAATCACGTGATCTTCAGAATGTAATTAAGCACTTGTTTTTCGTCAATTTTTAGAAAAGATTCAATTAATAACTGTAACATATCTTTGTTTAATGATACCCATATTAGCCTGTAACATGTAACTGCTTGTTAAGATTCCTTTGGACAATTGACCTATAGTTTGTACAAAAAACCAACAACACACACACTGTTTATATAAACAATTCAATGAACTAATCCTCGACCGGGGATGCTCAGGATGACAATGAAATATATTATTTTAATGATAATGTTCTATGAGTGTCTTGTTGGTGTAGAGTATATGCGTTCTACCATTACAAGCATGATTGACCAAGGGGTGGTGGTTTATCCGCTACACTAATTTTGTTAAAATGAACTACTTTTATTTTCGATGCTGCCTACCTCTACAATGGATTGGTTCATTTTTAGTGTTTACACAAACACGTTTAGTTATTTTGTACGCACTATAGTTTTCCACTTGATTAAACTTTTGTGCGAAGGATTTGGAGCTATATTTGTAATTCCAAATTATCCACTGTTATAGTGCGTACAATTTGACCCCGACCTCACCTTTCACATTTGCATCTAATTATCACCTACACATATCCCGGTGAAAATCAATACCACGCCTACTCTACACTTCGACTCGTTACGTATTTAAAATATAATCTAACATGTATAGAGTATACACAGCCCGCATGTATAACAACTTACGATTCAAATGCATTCAAACGGGAAACTCGTGTTCTTACATTTTTGATAACAATTAATAATAAATTCTATGTAATGAATATTCTTGCATAAAGGTCAGGTCGGGGTCAATGTGTCCGCACTATACTTTGCTTTGCTTCAGTGTTTTTATGGAAGGGGGGGGGGGGCGATTGCAAGAGCAAAACAAACTTGCTTTGTATGAAAGTAATAGGACATTGGTTCAATTTGTCATTGGTATGGTTACTACTAGTATTTATTTCTATTTCATTGATTGGTTATTTTTAAGAAAAATATTGTTTTAATGAAAATCCGGGTGTCTTTGTATATATTATCGAAAGTATTACCACTCATTTAGTAATTAAGAAAAATACATTAGTAATTTTCATTTCCTGTAATTGACTAAATCTTATCATGAACAAAACAACGAAAATAAATCATCGTTTACTATTATAAAACTACTTATCCTTTTAATATCCGGGTCTATAGTGCGTTTGTATAGATTACTTGTTTAGATTACGTTAACCTATGCCATGGCGCCATCGTAATTTAATGATTTCTTTCGTCCAATCAAATTCAAGTTATGGTTGATATTTGAATATGTTTAATATTAATACATGTATTGCAAGTTCGTTTGTTATTTGTAGTGTTATTCATTGACGTGGATCTCTACGCAGACAGCACAGTTTTATGTTTGCACATCTAAACCCAGCATTAAAAATAAAAATAATTTATGCCGTAGAATAGGATGTAATGTCGTAGCATGTTTCCCATTAGGGCTAAACGGCGCACCAAATTAAAATGGTCGCACAAAGTGATGTGTATAGTGTATAGCTTGCCAAGATGTCAAGGGTCCAAGAAACCTAGATAATGTGACCTGGTCGTCTTATATTCACCATACTTTGTGTTGACACGGCGTTAGATCCAACCGAAAATAAATCACCAGTTCTTAAGGACGTTAATGCAATGACATTATGCAAGTAACACCCATTCCTCAGGTGCGGCGTTTAAACCCAACCAAAAACAACAACATAACCATGCAGTGCTCAAGGAAATCAATAAAACAAGACCGAGGAACATTAATTCCTCAGTTGTCTAACCTTTTGACTTTACTCATGCTTTGAGTTCACGCAACATGAGGAACCAATTCAATTGTTTGTTGGTTTTTGATAACACGAAACTGGTTCGTTTTTTTGTAATCAAACAAAGAACCAGGAAATGATGACAATATTTGACAAGGAAGTTAAATGGTAATTTAAGATAAGAAAAAATTGATTAAAGGGCGTATAGAAACCATTTTTCATACTTCCTAGTCCCTGATTAATTCACATAATCGCAACACTGTTTTTACGCTGGTCTGTGAGCGTTTGGTCTGGCAATCGCTTTTGTGTGGAGTTAAACTGACGTATTGCCTGAATCATTTTGTTGGTGTCTTTAACTGTAAGTTTTTAAATAATTCTAAATTATTGTTATCTTTCTTAATACGTATTACATAACTATTGTACAGTTCCACTTTAAGGACCATCATACAGTACCCACCAAACGTTTGGAGACATTTTCACTTTGTGGGCCTACTAAGAAGCTTTTATCTTAAATTTGATATTTGTTTATTTTTAAATGCTTATAAAATTTGCTTAACTGTTTGGTCCTTAACTGTTTGGTTGTCGTTATAATTATAACAGAGACTACAAAAATACATAAAAGCCATGTTATGGAAAATAATTACAATAAACGGGGTTTTTGGAGGCTTTAGGATATCAGATGCTGAAACTTATAGATGTGTTGCACTTAAAAATTGTTTTCATTTTATCGCAAACCATACTTAAATATATAAAAAATAATTCTTCTACAAAAATAATCATCAAAATCAAGAATTGTAGTGAATTTCATTTTGTCTCCAAATTGTTGGTGGGTACTGTATTTAATGGTTTTAATAGCAGAATAAACCTAATATTAATATGGATCTTTTTTTAAAAAAGTGATGTGTTTATGTTCTTTTTACGACAGTATTGCGGTTCAGGACCAGTGGCGCTTTTCACAAAAATCTTACGATAAAAGTCATCATAAGTGAAAAGCAAGAAACACTCATAAATCGGTCTTTTTGGTCAATAAAGTTCAAATATTATTTGAATCATGTAGAATATTGTATACCTTTTTAATATCATATCTTAGTTTTGTGTATTATCATTCTGACTGAGTTTGAACTGCAAAATATAGGAAATTGACTTACGATAACTTTTCGTTAGATTTTTGTGAAAAGTACCGCAAGTAAATTTGCGTGAAACAGTTTATAACTTCAGTATGTTCAGTCTCAAATGAACTATGAGATCTTTCGTCTTAAACATTGACGACATTTTTCGATCAACAACTTTAAAATTAGAATTACATTGTACTTGATCAAATGATTCACTCCATTTCGCGGTATGCCTGCACATGTGCATGTATATGATGTATTTTAGTTTTTGTTTCGTAGAAATGTATTTCAATTGACATGCGTTTTTATGTTATACGTTTTAGCCATGAGCGCAATTGACAAGTTAATTATGTAACCATAAATAGTGATATGTTTAAACCCCCTTCTGGGAAAAATATTTTTAGATTTATTATGAATAACAATCATGGTTTTTCATAAAATATTACCGATCGATTCATAGATTGAATCTTTTGATAAAATAAATACTGTTAACATTTTTCCCTACTACTAGTTTGGTAAATTGTTCTCCGAAATGAAAAAAATAATAAAAAGATTTTTACTTCAGGAAAAAACCTATATAAAATTGAAAATGAAACCATACATGTGTCTAGAATTTAAGGATGGTGAAGTTAAAAACAGGGATTAAGGAATGTTATTTTCATGTTTGGTTTTGTGTAGAAAGTGGGTGACAAAATAGCTTAGAAACACAAGTTGAACTGACGTTACCCTTTTTTTAAATAAAGGACCAGTAGCTTTTTCAATTATTTCGAACGTTCCGTAACGTTCCTTAACGTTAGGGTCGGAACTCAACCCAAAGACAAATCAACCCAAGACAACCCAATTCCCAACTAACTGGTTGAGTTGTCTCAACTTTGGGTTGAGTTATCCACGGGTTGAGTTGTCTTCGGATTGAGTTGTCCTGTACGCGTAAATTTCGCTAATAGTCGTTACTGAACACGTTGCTGTTTTCGCTCTCTGTTTGTCGTTCATTTCTTAGCCGGTGTCCGTCTGCTCCTAAGTATGGATTATAATGCATATCCTGGCCAGAAATTAACTTCAAACTTGAAAGTTAAAGCTCCAGAGAGACATAACGTAGGATGAACTTTCTTCCTCTGCTGGTCCACGTTAAGTTTCTAGTCAGTGTTGCCCTCTCTATTTTTACAACCGGACTTGGGACCGGCTACGGCTGGATTGGAGGACTCCTGTCCTGCGGAACTTCCTCGGCTATCTTCTACGGAGATATATCTCTTCGTAGATGATCGCCGAAGTTGTTCCGAATGGATTGTTTTGCATGTTTATATCAAAGTAGTTGATATACGTAACTTTCAAACGGTTTCAACTATAAACTACTGATTAGTATATACATGTATTATACATGATTATTTTGTCCAAACTTAAAACAATAAATTAAATCTTGGTATCTTATCAAGAAAGTGGTTTATTAACATATCCATGTATTACTTTATCTATGAAAACATTGTTAGAATAAGTATACATTTATTGCTTGACTCTACTTATAATTACATCATATAGAAGTTGACATATATGTATATATATGTATGCATGTATAACACCTTGTCTTACATGTTCATATAGATTTCGTTTGACACTGCATTCCTGTGAATCTGAATGCTAGTTGTAATTTGCTATGTTTATTTTTATATTTATTTTGTTATATTTGCTGTAAATAATTGTATGATCTTCAAACTTTTGGAGGAAATAAACTATATATATGTAGCAAACTTTTTTCAGTTTTTGGAAGGATTTTTTTCCAAAAAATTCCTTTCTATGTCAGCGCTCTGCGAAATTTGAAAAAGAACGAACAACACCTTACAATGAGTAAATGCGCCCAAGAAAATAGTGCAGTAGAAAAATATGAATACTATCAAACGTAGTTAAATTGGAAAAAAATAATTCAAACAAATACTTAAAATTATGATATTTAATGTTTCTTTACATTAATCAAACATTATTCATACTGTATACGGAGAATAGTTATTTTGTATTATTGCGCAATATTATCTGCCACATGCTTGTATGTAATATATACTACTTAGCAGACGATTTTCACAGCTGGAGTTTACTGTGGGAACGTAAAGCGATGGCCAGGTGTCAATGAATGGCTGAATGAATGACCGTTGAAGATTTTCCATCATGATGTAAGCAGATCTGATTTATACAGAAATATTGGAAGTATTTAATTGAAGGTTAATATTGAATGGATTCACTAAATGTATTAGCTATGCAGCATAGTAATATTGGACAGTAAATGCAATTGGAACAAAATACAGTCAATGTATGTACCATATTAAAAGCATTTATGCATGTTAACAAAAAGTAATCTTTTTAACAACAACCTGCAAGATAATCAGAGCTATATACCCTGTATCCCAAGATATCATGTTTTTTTTACATTGGGTACATAAATGTTCATGAAAATATCACATATTTATCCTCTGCCTTTCGCTCGCTTCTCAAATTGCCATAATTGGGGAAACTTTTTTTCGCTCGCTAGCTCCATTTTTTAGAAAAAATCCATAGAACATAATTATGATCAATTTGTTGTGGCCTTAACGCCATAGCAACACATTGTATAGGTTATATCACGGCGATCAGTCCACATACTGTTCCTGAAAAGGCTAAATCTCTGGATTTAGCTGTCAGTGACTGACTACTGGCCTGCATGATTTAGAATCAGTAGTAGGAAGGGAGAATGACCGTAGAAAATATTTCATAATTAAGCTCCACGAAAGTTTGCCCCGCCCGGGAATCAAACCTACGACCCCTCGATCAGTAGAATAATGGGCATGTAAAATGAAATTTGAAACATAGTTGACAATGAATGATAAAGAGATAATGATGGATATCGAAATAGTAACTTTGAACTCTTATATCTTTCAAAAATTCCTTCCAACAGTACTTTCAGTACTTTTATTACGGCATTTACTCACTCTTAAGTCCGCATCCAGTTCTCCCAGTATTAAGCAGTAATGTTAAAGGTTCTTTCTTAATGAACCATTAAACGGAATGGGTTTTGTATGTGATTCGAACCAAAGCGGGTCTGATTAACTAATGATTGGCAGTTCAATGCTGTTGCCATTTAGCCCCACCTCGCGCCGCCCTGCCCCGCCCCGCCCTGCTCCGCCCTGCTCCGCCCCATTATTTTGTACAAAGCTATGTGGACCGACACTAATTGATATTCCAAACTTGTACGTTCACGTATCAATATTTCGCAATAACTTTGTTAGCTATGAATAGATTAAATAAACTATTATACAAACTTGAACAAGGAAGTCTTAATCAACAATGTAATTAAAACTGATACTCGCACATGTTTAAACTTGTGATTAATTAGCCTGAACTTTGTGCTCATGTATTAATGAGCTATGATTGGCGAACAGAGACAACTTTGATCGCTATGTAGTTTGTCTATTGTTTCTGCACAAATCACATTTCCTGTATTTTTAATCAGGAAGTAAGTGTATGGTTTGAGATTTCTGGTTTTTACGCCCGTTTTCCTTGAAACGACAGAGTTATGTTTACGAAGTAAAGTTTTGCATTATAGCCAAGGCCGCCGGCACAATTCAGACTAAAAACACCGCGCCGGTCCGGTCGCCTTTTGCATTTTAGTCTGGATGCTTATATTGGTATATAAAGTTCATAAATATCAATTTTTGTAACGGTACCAATATAAAATAGTATCCCTCGGTACCGATGCTAGTTCCTGTACCAAGTTGATCTATGTAGGTTTACAATCCTAGTTAGCGCTGGCTAACCGATTATGGAGTAAGTGTGCGTTAAGATTGGAGATGCTGGAAAGGGTAATTAAAGACGAGTTCAAAATGAGAATTTACTAAAGATCAGTGATGTTTTCTTTGTGTACGGTGTAGTCCATAACGTACCGAGTGTACGGTGTAGTCTACCGACATTACGCACCAATTAGGAGTTATTTAAGATATGATTGATTCTTCTTCCTGCTTATGTAACCATATATAGATGATATTGATATGTTCATTTTGTTAATAGATTTTAAATATTTACTTCCGCCTATCGTAAGATACAAAATTTTCTAATCTTTAACTTTCAACTTTATACACTAATTATAATCATACTTTTATACAATCATACTATCTCTCTCCTCTTCCCTTGTTTATGTGTGTGTGTGTGGGTGTGTGTGTGTGTCTCCCCCTCTCTCTCTTACTCTTCCTATACTCTATCCCTACCCTCCATCTTCACCTCTCCCCCTCTCTCCCATCTCCTTCTTTCTCTCTCTACCTCTCCCTTCCATACCCCTATCGCCCATCTCCGACTCTCGCCCTCTTTCCCACTTTCTGCCTCCCATTCTATCCCTGACCCCCCTGCCCTTCTCTTTTGTCGTCCCTTTTACCCTTCCCTGGCTATTTCCTCCCACTCTACCCCTCTCTGTCTCTCTCCTCTCTCCTTTTTCACTGTCCCCTCACTGTCCCCTCTTTTCCTCGCTCTCCCTATATTTTTCACCCTCTCCCTTCTCTCTGTGCCTCTTTCTTTGTCTTAAATCAGCCACTTAAACACTGTATTTACATTTCCTGGTTGAACGTACAATGCATGTAAATGTATGTATTCACTAAAGTATGTATGAGCGTACAAAACACTTAGTTACGCTGAATTTAGCATTTGCACAAAATGTAAATGCAAACGCACGCTTTAGGTTTAAGGCTACATGCTGTATCTCAACTTAAAATTCTGATACTGAATATTTAGGAGACATTAAATGTATGGGCTTGACAAATACATTTCTCTCCACGTAAATGTTGCAAAAACTATTCGAACTTGTATTTGAATATATTGGTACAGTTAAAAACTCGGCTTTGGTAAAATTGTTTAGCTCTGTAGTTACAATTGTACGTTTTACAATGACAACCCTTAGACAACATTGTGATAAACACTTGTTTAAATACTCAACAATGCGCATGCTCAATATTAACCGAGCTCACTTCCGGGTTTCGTTCTAATTTATATAAATTACCGTTAAAAATATGAAGGCTCGTGCTTGCTGAAAGTTGTACACATTGATTGCAATTAGCTCGCAATAAACCATAGAGTGGTTTCATTTTACAAGCTATATATGACATCTGTGAACCAAGAACTCCATGATGGCAATATATGTATTATTAGTCTTCATTTAAATTGGCCCGTGGTATAACCACATGCATAAATGAGTGTTTCCTTCATTTGAATTGGCCAGTGTCATAAATCACGTGACTCAATGAAGGTTACCTTCTATTTGATTGGTCAGTATTATAATCACGTGATTCAGTGAAGGTTACCTTCTATTTGATTGGTCAGTATTATAATCACGTGACTCAATGAAGGTTACCTTGTATTTAATTGGTCAGTAATATCATCACGTGATTCAATGTATGTTACCTTCAATTTTTGGCCAGTGTTGTAATCACGTGACTTTGTGTGTGTTACCTTCATTTTGATTGGCCAGTGTTAAAACCACGTGACTCAAAGTGAGTTATTTTTTGGTATTTTTCAGAAGCAAGCAGTGAACCAACATCAGATATGGATCTCAGTCAAGGTTCGTTAGATCTCTCGAAAACAGGGCCTCATTATAGTCAACAATCACGTCATCAACAGAAACAACATCATCATCACCATCAACAACAACAACAGCAACTTTTAAGAAACGGTTTCCATAGCAACGTGTCCCATAATTCATTTGAAAATGTATCAGATGCGTCTACCCCTGATCTTCAAGGCGAAGGTGAATGTTTAGACTTAAGTCAAGGAGGAGTTAGTAAATCACCTAGAAGTAGAGCTTACATGCATTATAGTGGTGGAACGTCAGTGGAACTGAGTCCTAATGGTTCTACCATCTTAGATCCAAAGTTCTTTCAATATCAACTTCCTAGGATCAAACTGGAGCCTGGTCTTGGGATAGGTAAGATATTGACATTTGTTTTTACTCATTAACACTTCCATTACATTTAATATTGCAATGCACATTGACTTAAGTTAAGACAACAGTGCATCCAAATACAAGCCCATTTAGGCCATAATAATACTATGTTTAGGGCAACGGTCTAAAAATTAGTTGGGTAGGATAGGTTCCAAGTTTTTCTACTCTTTGTTTAACAGAGCCAATTTTGATTTTCACTTACAGTGCTTTGTCAATATTTCTCAAGGTAAAAGTCAATTTTGAATTTTGGAAAAACTCTGGATTAGTTAGACGCAATTCCAACTGAGCTACTAGTAATTAAGTAGTAAATGTGTAAGCTAACATATCAGGATCAACAACAGTAAAAACAGATCTACCACTGAGCCAAAAAGCAAAGAGGGGAGTGCTTATAGATTTTCAAACTTTTGTCATAAATTGAGCGACACAAACAGATTTGAAATAAAACAACATGAGGGGGTCTCCACCTTGTAACAGACAGTGGGAAAATTATTATTATTATTTATTTTTTTAACAGAACAGATAATTTATTTCAGTATCGTATTCGTATACAAAGGTATCTTGTTACAAACAAATGAATATAAACAATGTATCTGTCACGCAACACACAACACCAAACACCCCCCCACACACATACTTAATGCCATTTTGTTTTTAACAATGTTCTTGGGTGCACCAACATCACATTTGCCTCTAAAGGAAGTATATCAAAATAATTCACGAAAGTATGAATAATGAGTATTTACAGAATTCATCATTCAACGTCCTGTATCTCATGTTTAAAATAATAATTTTTCGCTAAAAAATTATGTACCACCTCTTTTGTTATTGCAGATCCCACCATTACTTACAAACCTGAAATGGATTTCAATCACAACGAACCAGTGACGTCATCACCTTTACCTGGAACCACCGCCATTTCATTCAGTGCCCTTAAACCTCCATTAATGCCACAAGCTGACAGCATTTTCTCAAGAATTAAAAACAACGAACATTTGCCAAACGGTTGTGATAAACTAGTATGTGATAAAATCCAATCACCACGTGTCGCCGTGGAGACGCTAAATTCAAATTTGAATTGTATCCCATTAACCGTGACGTCACCTGATGACGAAAACGATAGTGGGACAGAAAGTATAGACTCTAAAGACTCTGATGCTAGTAACAATCTCTGTATTAGTGAAAATGGTAATACTGTTAAACAAACATCTGATAAAAAGCGACCAGGGCGAAAAAAGGGCCAAGGTAAAATTATTTTCTTGTCAGCATTTCGACCCTCGAGGATATGTATTCATAAAAACTGTCCTAGAACTATGAAATTATCACAATATAACATTCAAAAGAGGCGCATGTTTTGGTTTTTATTTGTTTGTACATGTATAAGTTTGGCAAAATTCACATTTCTTAAAACAGCGGGGTTTCCTTTTATAAGAACACAATATTTTCACTTTTTTGTTAACATTGACTATATATGTATGATCCAAAACCATTTTAGAGTAAGAATGTTTTTTTTTTCTTACGCAAGACTTTTTTCTTAAACATTATGTGATCAAAACTTTTGTTAATGTACTGATAATCAAATTCAGCTTTCCTTTCTCATCTACTTTTAATTTGAAATGCAATAAACATCATAAATCATTTTAAGCGATATTGGTAATTGCATTAATTAAAACTTTTTTTCATTTGGTATTTAAAATAGACAAGTGTCTATTTTCTTTGCAGTCCATGGACAATGTTACATTTGAAAATTGCTTGCAAAGAAGATCGTTGTCAAAATTTTATTGTAAAATGACCCTTAAACATATCTGTTTCAGTATCCAAAGTATATCATTTATGGGAATTTATACGTGATGTATTAAATGATCCCAATCATTGTGGTAAGGTAATCAAATGGGAGAACGAAGAGGAAGGTATATTTCGTGTCGTCCAATCTGAAGTAGCAGCAACTATGTGGGGACAGAAGAAAAAGAATAGAACCAAAATGACATACGAGAAAATGAGTCGTTCAATACGGTATGTATACTTTGATGGAATAATATTGAAAGAACAGAACAGAACAAAACATACGTTTATTAATTTGTACAACATGTGAATCCTAAATACAGTAAAGTTCCGCTATTAAGACCACTTTTGTTATTTCAAAATCATACGATTTTTGACAATTATTAAGACCCAAATGCTTAATTTGTGAACAAAGGGGTCTCTATAGTAAGAGGGCTATTAACACCATTAATTTTGCTGGTATAAATAGAAGAACTTTACTGTACGAGTATATACATGTACATTTAAACTGTTGTCAGTCACTGACAAAAGTATGTGCCTATAGTAATAGGTTAACAGCTAAATCCAGAGACTTAGTATTTCTATGATCGATGAGTAAGTTGCATGACCGCCGTTATGTAACCTATGCAATGTGTTACTACGGCGTTAAACCTACCCAAAAAGTTATGTAACAATATTATTTGTAATGCACAATGCATATTTAATAATACAATGTACTTGATAAATTAAATAAATCGTTTAATTTGAAGAAGGCAATTATTACATTGTATATTTAGATATATTCACAGCCTAACAATCAAACCATTAAATATAAGCCTAAGTAAGCGGATCGGATTTTATTGTATGACTTTAACTATTTTAAACGTATTTTAAAGAATGTGCAAAAACGCGTTTAAGGAAGTTAAACCAAATTGTAATATTTTATTACTCGTTGTTAAAGATATAATCTACACTATCATGTAGGGGACTTTTTAAAATATGTTTTGTATTTTAATCATTTTATATTAGGCATATCTTTTACAAGGTTTTGAGGTTCATGCAAAAATTAGGATTTTTTAAAGTAATTTTGAAATATCTTTATCTTTGAATAATCATATCAGTCTGATCTATTTGTAGGTTATTTTTTTAAATATATTATATTATGTATCATTTACGGTTTTAACAATGAAACCAGGAAAATAATTATTTTCCATGTACCCTTATACAGCAAACTAATACCCTTGTACTGGTTGAAGATCCTAAAACGGACGGATTTTACAGTTTGTTTGTTTTCACAGTTAAATTGATAATTCTTATATTAGGTTTAACACCGTGTCAACACAATTTAGGTTATTTTACGACGGTCAGCGCATCTAACTTTGCTTTCCTGGACCCATGTCTATTACCAGTACTCACCTATCCTTACACAAGGCTGGCAACTTCTCCATATACCTTATTAATTGTGGAAAAATTGAACTTTATTGTCAAATCTAATGGAAGGGCATAACCTCCCCGGGTAGAATTTGAACCCATACCTCTTTTGGGACACTAGATTCAAAATCGCTGCCACTGCCATCTGCGCTATAGAACAGGCTTTCACAATTCTTTGGGGACAAACAAATTTAATAGGAAATGAATCATGCGTATCCCCTTAGTGACGTAAATACGTGTATGTTTACAATGCATTTGACGAAGTAAATACGACAGCCATGATAAAGAGGGTTATTTAATTTCCCATCCCACCTTTTTAAAACTGTCATTCGTACCTCTTAAGATGATTGCAGTACAAACAATAGGAAGTGACTTCAGGCAACATTTCGTCTTCAAGTCGGTATATGAACAAATAAAGAAATTAAATGTTGGCGTACTGGGGTCATTTTAAATAGTCATGCGCCTTGAGTAATGCATTTACTTTACCTTGCCATATATTTCTGTTTGAAAAGTCCTACAGACTTGGGGTTTGGTTTGCAAGTCAGTTTATTTTTTTTTGTTCTAGTTTTTACTACATTGTAATTTATTTAAGCTCGATTGTGAAATAAGCTGTTACAACTTAGATTTATCTCTTTCGAGTCTGCTTCCTGTCCCCCTGTACTGAGCCAGTAGGATAAAGTTTCTTGCTCAACGGGGTAGGTTTTGAATGGGATTCGAACCAATACGTACGGAGTTAATTATCCAATGATTATCATTCCAACGTCGTTACCACTCGGTCATGCTCGCAAGTCAGTGCGATGCTTGTGTTAATGGAGTCCGGCTTGTTTAAGTTTAATATCATACCTACAGCAATATGAGTTAGAGGAGAACCTATCATACGTGTCTACACAATAAAATATAATATGTTACAAGTTTAACCATTGTTGGAGTTTAGCCTTATTTAATATCATAACTTGAGTGAGGAAAGTTGTTTAATCGAAATTCGAAAACTTCTATTGAAACAAATAGAAAATATCAAAACTTCGCTAAAATTCTAAAAAAATGAAAATGAAAACGATATATCAAAACCTCGCTGTAGAAAAAAACGAAATGCGTAACATTTGCTGAAATTCTATTGAAATCTTTACGAAATGAGTGATATTCACTGAAATTCCTTTGGTATAAAATCATGACATTTTTTACTAGTATAATAATACAACTTTCTGGTGACCTAGTTTTGATGTAGTCCTACTATTACAGGATGTTTATCAATACGAGAACACTTGACCTGTTATCAGGGGTTTACTAAAACTAGTGTATTTATCAAGGCCAGGATTACAGAATGCTTTTAGTACTTTGATTTAACTACCAGTAATAAGCTTAGTAAATATATACGCTGATAATATTTGGATTGGACCGAAGCACATTTTTTCGCAAAGGTCAATGGCCAGTGGTCACTGATTTAAAATATGGATATAATCAATCTGTACCATCCACGACATCTCAAAATAAACCTAAAATAACACTTCCTAACATAAGCGCGCCCGGCTTACTCACTCGGTAGCTCATAATATTACTTTAATTACTTATCATGAGGTTGTGGGTTAGATTTCCAGAAGAGGTTTGGTCATGAAATAATATCTACTTACCTCTGATTCTAAATCATGTAAGACAGTTGTCAGTCACAGAAGAATGCATGTGCCTTGTAACTAATTAACAGCTAAACCCAGAGATTTTACCTTTCCAGAAACGGTGAATATAGGCTGACAGACTACCGTGATCTGACCTATATAATGTGTTGCTATGGCATTAAACCCAACAACTATTGTTTGATATGAAAGGCTAGTTCTTTATCACTGGTATATTACTTTTTCAGGTATTCCAGAAAAGAAGGTTATTTTGATGATTTGCCCAAAGACAAAGGTTACCCAAAGAAACTATGCTTTAAGTTTGGTAAGAAGGCTCATGGATGGAATACTAAACGAAAAATGCCCACATGTGTTCCCTTACCGAAATTGGACCCTTGAAGTGCTGCTGCGTTTTTTTTGTGAACTGAACTGCAAACATGAATTCTGCGTTGTTGAAATCAATGACCCTATATACACACAGGGGTCTGTTTTAAAGAAAATGCCGAAATAAAAGACAACATTGACTAAGGGCAGAATAAATGACGCAGTATGTTCTTTCTTCGTGAGGTGTTCAGACAGAGAGTGGTCTTCGGTTGAAATATCACAATATTGTTGATTGCTTGGATATATAGCAGGAATCCTTGGGAAAATACGAAAAGTAGTTCTGATATTGTTAGGTGGAGGAATATCCTTCTAGGTCACGTGTCTTCTACGTCACGTGAGCGGTGGATTTGAAAATTTGTACAAAACTGTACTAAGTTAAGTGTTTGATGGCGAAATCGAGTATTGTAGATAATAATATATTGTTATGAAAAGACATATTTATGATTTTAGAGTCTTGGACATCTGTGCTATGTAAAAATTGTGTGTACACAATTATTAGTGCCTTTGTTATGCATTGAATAGTGAGGAGAGGAACATTTGTTCGAACTAGTGGTCAGATTCCTTAAAATATCGCTAGGTGGCGCTTCGTCCTCCTGGTACCCTCGATTTGATATCACATACTCATTACTTATGGGGTAAGATGGGTACCACAGGACCAAAGCGCTAGCTAGCAATTTCTTTGGAACATCAGCCACAGGAGAACTTCTTAGACGGAAAAGACGAACGGTGATCTCGTTTTGAAAACCATTAAACTGTGATATCAATTTTGTCATTTTGTTAACCATTTTCATTCGGAATTCCTCTGTGATTTTCTACACAAAAATATCTATAGTTCAACTGCATAGAGGATCATCGAGGTGTTCCGAATGAATCCTTGTATTTTTAAACCGGTGTATATGCATATAACTTTATATCTGACATTTGTGAAAGTTTTCTGTGCCTATCCTGGGCATTCTTGTCCTTCTATTTAATTAATACAATCAGAAATTTCTGAACTTTTAAAAGTTTGAACTTTCACTTTGTTACTTTTGGAGCTTTGTATTTATAGTGTTTCTATTCAAAAACATTCCTTAAAGTTATATAAAATATCCTAATTTATATGACGTTTTTCAGGAATTTTAACAATTATTTAATATAACTTTCGCCCTTATTCTAGTTGGTAAAATTTGACCTGAGAAAAACAAACACAATTGAAATATTATTTGCATACATTAACTTAGTTAAAAATGGATAATTACCAAATATATCCGACTGAAATAATGTGTAAGGAACAAAGACGAGGCCTAACAAATGTAGAGGAATGATAAAAAGAGTCGATTTTCTAAATGTTAACTTTGAACTCTGAAAGTTGGTAAAAAATAGTTATGGAAATGTGAAATATATTTATATGCCACAGGTCAAATAGCACAAACTATACTTTTGTTGCTTGTATTTAAGCTTTATCTATGCAAACACATTCCTTTTATATCATTATTTGTATTTTATTTTTTGTGGTGTCTATTTTTATACCTTGTCAATATTTACACTATTGTAATGTTATATTCTATTCAATTGACAATGACGTATAGATTAACCCCACTGACTTAAATACTCAACATTTGATTGATAATCTCTGTACATTAATGGGGATATCCATTTTTTATCGATCATGAGCACATAAGTACTGTAGTTTGTGTTTAAATCAGCAGGGTTAATGTATGACACATACAGTTGAATAAAATTCAACAATTTTAAAGTTTACATTTTTGTGTCTGTTATTAATGTAAAAACAAATGTCTCTTTGTAACCAAGAAGAATTCGAACATAACTTTACACAGAGTATCACATAGTGCCTTAATTGCTTTCAAGAGTATAGTTTAATTTTGATAAATTGTAAGCGGCAATAGTAGCATACTTTGGACGTGTAAAACATTTCCAGACATATCACACTGGTTATATCACTCATTGCTATGTGTTAATAAAGGGAAGTAACTGCTGGCGGGGGGTTTGAAATATAAGATGGAGTTATCTGCCTTGTTAAGATTATCATGCGATAGACTTATATTGGTAAACTCTTGTAGCCTGTACATTTTTACTGACTTTTCATCTTGAGTGGAAGCAGTTGGTGCTTTTTTGTCACCACTTAATTGCTTTAATGTACCATTCTCGTACCCTGAGGTTATCAAGATACTCGATCTAAAGTTGATTAGGAACCTTGATAACATCTGGGTACGAGAATGTAATGTATGAGTTAGTGTTCGTTTACTTTGCCTGCCTGTAAACTCCTCACAGCAGTTACGCTACAAGTTGCTTCTTTTAACATTATTTAATTAGATAAAGGGAAATAACTGCTACAAGCAGTTTGGCCTGTATGCTTTCTTGTGAATGTGAATACCTACCTCTCTCGATCAAGTAGGAGCATGTTGTGAGTATTTAAATCAGTGGGGTTAATGTTTGCACCGTTGACTGTTGAGTAAAATTTCTCAATACAAGGTAAGTTTATTCCAAAAGCACATAATTAATGTATTTTCACAGCTATATGCCCATATATGTACATGTATCAGTTTTATTTATTGTAAATGATATATAAAGAATGAATATACACCTACTGCATTGTAAAACACTAATTGTAAATATATAATCTGTACAGTGTATATAATTATGAAGGATTTGTTATGTATGAACTTACACATTATGTAATACTAAAATATATTTTTATAGAACTTTTATTCAGGTGTTGATGCGATGTCAATAAAAGCATAGCTTTCAGAATAAACGTATTATGTTTTCTGAATAAAACATATTTTAAATTGTTTACTTTTGTTGTTTGTTTTATTGACTTAAAGCTCGGCTTTGAAGACCCATTTGTGAATATATGAGGATAAAATGTACATATTATTGAGATAGCTCGACGTCAAAGACTCTTGAATTCTGATGATTCTTATAGCAGAACCTTATTGTATATTTATTGTTACCATATAACAAAAATAATAAATGTTTTGGTTTGGTTTGACGCCGTAGCAACACATTATGGTCATACGACGGCGGTCAGTGAACCTACCCAACGTTACTGGAAATGCTACGCCCCTTGATTTTGCCGTTAACCTGTTGCAATGAGAATACTTTCGTCAGTGACAGACATATGATTTAGAGTCAGTGGTGAAAGGGAGATGGTCGTAGATATTATTTCATAACAAAGCTCCATGAAAGTATTTACCGCCCAGAGATCAAACCCTCGATCAATAAATCAGTTGATATGTTTGTTACCGACTGCTTTTTTTAAAACTTTTGTGGCACAACAAGCTAAAATGTAGTCTGGTTATGTATTCAATAGTTTTAATTATTTTCTACCGTCATAGTTGGACATGCAACTTCCCTGAAGTGAGATAAATATGAAAACACTTGTGAGTGATACTCAAAACATTGAACGTGTTCTACTTTAAACTTTACCACGGAATTCACGTGCCAGTGTTTTACATACAAGGCTGAGTAATCGCTTGTTCTGAAATGTGGATTATTTTCTTAACAAAAAAGAATGTGTACTTACGTGGTCGACATCTTGGTTCGCTTGGGGATTCATCTCTTAATTGCGTTCGGAACGTTTGCGGTGAACAAACTGTTCGTAATGCAAATGTTCGCCCAATTCCCTAACGTTCACGAACGTTCTCGCTAAGGAACGCATTGTTGTTCTATTGTATATAAGTTTACAATGGTTGTGAAAATGGTAAAAGATGGACGGGCATGCACACAGACATGCATAAATTGGATATCAAAACATCACGGTTGCTACACCATGTGACATTTTGTGACCGAAGAGTGTCCAAATATCTCAACAAAAGATTAGTAACCCTGGAATATTTATTGAAATAAAACCATTCCTTTTTAAAAAAGTAAAACACAAACTCCTCACTCACACTTACAAACAAAAGGAAATTACAGGTATGGGGACGACGTTTTACTTTACTGTAAAGTGTAATGAGTTTTGTCCAATAAACATACTATATATCGGCTACTTATTAGCTCACCTGAGCACCAAGTGCTTTAATGTGAGCTATTGTAGGTAATCTGGCCAATGTGCGTTAGTGCGTGCTTGCGTCTGTGCGTGCGTGCGTCCGTCGTCAACAATTTCTTAAAAAATATTATTGTCAAAAAACATATGGTCTGCATATACTAAATTTAGCACGTTGAATCACTAGAAGGTGCTTTACCAAGATTTTTCAAATTATGCTCCTGGGATCAAAATTGGCCCCGCCCCAGGGGTCAACAGATATCAATAAGGAAATGTTGAAAAATTTTCTTCTCTAAAACTGCAAGGCCTAATTTCTTTATAAATTTGGCATGTAGCATCGCTAGAAGGTGCTTTACAAAGATTGTTCAAATCTATGCCCCAAGGATCAATATTTGCCCCGCCCTAGGGGTAACAAGATTTACATAGAGATATATAAGGAAAATTTATGTTTAAAAAATTTTCTTCACAAAAATTACAAGTCATAGAGATATTATAATTAATACGTGGTATCATCTTGAGGTCTCCTACAAAGACTGATCAAATTACGCCCATAGGTTGGCCCTGCTCTAGGATTATTGTTTTTATCAGCAGAAATTGTTCAACAATCTTACGTCAGATGCCCTAAGCTTCTTGTTTCAGGAGAGCGGCCCAGGGTCCTCAGGACCCTCTTATTTCATAAAGCGTTTTTTCTCTCCCCCCCCCTCTCTCTCTCTCTCTCTCTCTCTCAAAATCTCAAAATGTAATTTATCAAAACAAATACTCATATTATGATGATTTAAGTATAAGTTACATTATATTTCAGCTATATTCAACTTATTTCTATTCAAATGTCAATGTTTGGTAAAGATTCTTTTATCACGGAGGAAAGCTGAACTTTGTCGAACAATGTCCAACATTTATTCATATCATAAATTTAATACATATTAATTGAATGTTAATTTTCATTCCAGGTATAACAAGTACAATCCAGATAATATTTCAGTATAACAGTATAATTGTCATGTTACAATCAATACAACTCATACATTTTCAATACATCACTGCCATGCATGCTAACAAACAGTTTGTTCATTGTCTGTTGAAAACATACTGAACGCGGATTTTGTAATCCATCTTGTTGTTTTACAACAACACCAATCTTCTTACCATCCTCATTTAACTGTACCACAAAGTGTGACCCATGTCCAGTAACAAACAAGTGGCCTTTACCATCTACACAAATGCCACATACACTAGACATAGTTCTATCAGTATAGGTTGACAAATGATTACCTACATTATCAAAACATACAATGCCTTTTCCCCAGTCACTAACATACAGACTGTTTCCATCAACACTGACAGCAATATTAACTATGTACTTACTATAGAACAACATCGCCAAACCAGAGTTATGATAACGTGTAGTATTTAACAAGTTACCAGTCCTATCATAAACATAGAATGATGAACTATCTGATACATATAGCTTGTCATTATACGAGGCAATACCAAAGCAACAATGGGGCAGTCTAACGTGACTAGTAGGCTTCATCTTGTTGTCAATGGAAACAAACTGGATCTTGTTAGAATCTCCACATGCAACAACTGCTTCATGTTGACTTATACAACAAACACCATATGGTTGACTATCTAATGCACAATAATCAATTATTTTCAATGATTGTGCATCAATACGTTTAAGTTTCTGATTATTATAATCTGTAACAAGCAGTGCGTTATCCAATGTGAGACAACAACTTTTTAAATTGCACTTGCTAGAGTCCCCTGTAACTTTTATATTGACATCTTTATTTGCTTTAATCTTGTATAGACCTAGTTTCTTTGAAGTACCAACTTCAACACTATCTTCAGATACTTGACTATTGATGTCTATTTTGTCTGGCTTTCTCTGAATGTCTGGTCTTTTCTTTAAAGTAACATCTACTGAACCAATACTCTGTAAACTTGTAACATAGTTAATCAATTGTTGGCTTGGTGTAAATATTAAATGTTTTTCATCAGCATTTCTTATTTTCTCTTCAAATGCTAGGGTTTTTTTCATCTTTTTCTCAGCCAGCTTGACAGAAACAAAGTGTTGGGCTCTATTTCCTCCTGTTTTCTCTAATTTCTTTTCAGACGCCTGTAGACTATCAGCAACGTTTTCTATTGATTCTTTGTCTTGCCAAACTTCTTTTACAAGTTCTTGATATATGGTTTCTATTTCTTGTCTCGACGCATTGACAGCTCTTTTAATAATAGCCTCAAGTGTTTTCTGAAAATTCTCCACTTTCTGTATAGATTCTTCCTTAGCATCTTTTAAAGCTCCAAGTTTGGCATCCTTTGATTTACCCAAAGTTGTCATTGAAACAATTACGTCTCTCAGTCGACTCTGAATATGCTTGCATTCATTAATTTTGAACAACACGTCTAGCTTTTCTGGTATGGAGTAAATACTTTTCTTAAGACAATGCATGAAAGAAAACAAATCAAGTAAAATATATTCACCATTGAGTTATCGTCCAGACAAAATTTTCTCATAATAAGTCAAAATACCGGTAGGGAGGACTAATAAACTTACTACGAGATTCATTTAGACAAAACCCTTAATTTACAATTTATGATTGCAACAATGTTTTGTTTGTGCAAAATGACATGAGAAAAAAAAACATAATATGGCTATTCGTCGAAGTCCGGCAATTGGCGTTACAAGTTAGGTTATCTTTGCAAAGTCTTTCAGGACCCAGTTACACATGGTGATCGGTAAAAGATCGGTTGTTTGTTTTTTTTCCCTTTAAGAACGGAACCGACTCACACCAATTTAAGTTATTTAACGGCGGCTTATTGAAGACGTCGGGGCTAAATCGGTGTTCGTCGGTTCCGTGCCAAACTGGAAAAAAGAACAACCGATCTATCACCGATTCCCAACAGATCAGATATGAGAAATAATTAATCGATTGAGGACCGTATGTGTAACTGGGGTGTAAGCCGGTAATTTCAACAAATTCATATAAAATCGATTAAATATTTATATCATTCGGTGGTGTAGTGATAAAGGCGTTGAACTTTTTGAAAATACAGTTTTGCTTTTGTGATTGCAAATTTAAGTTATGATCAGACACCAATTTTTGTTTGGTTTTCGAATTATTATCATATGACATGCTAATAATTGGATGTATGTATTTCTCATGTATGAAAACCATGTCGCCAAGTGAAACTTTGGGAACAATTATTTTAGCTTGGAACTGAGCAACTTGTAAAACATCTGTTATGTCTGATCAAAAATAAAACTCACCGAACAAGTAAGATTTCGAGGCTAATGCTGAACTACTACTCTATGACGGGCTTTACGTACATAACTTGGAGTCATTAGATATTTATAAACCTTGCATTACTGAGTAAAAGCATTGCTCTACTAATGATACACTAATGACATTGTCGAAATAGGCAGAATCATGTATAATAGCAATTTTTCACTGTGAAATTAATAAATATCTCATGTCAATCTTCTGACCTATATAAGCCCTATAAATTCATGACCTACATAAACAGATGATATCAGTAAACACATTGCTTGCCATTGAAAAGATAACAGGACGGTGCGTATTCATATATAGAGCATTTTATTTTAAGATTTTTGAGCAAAATATATTTTGAAGGGTATATTTTTCCGGCAGAAAAAAACCCATCTGAATCAGGTTAAGACTAAAACGCAAAACTTTAAAAATCATAGGGGCTCAACCCGTTTGTCCAACTCCCATCCTCCTGTTTACACATACGGGACAAGATAATGTCTGTTGTCCTGTTCTAACATAATTATTTTGGGTAAACATGAATTACAATTTATACCGGATACAGTACCTAACGAATACAAATGTATGTCCCACGGCGAAATTGTCTCTAAATATGGGACACTTTTCTCATGGGACATCTTTGTTTGTGACGTAACCTCTAGAAATCGCACAGCGAACATGAAAATATACATGTACATGTATGTGTAAATATGTTTTTATCGATCGATAATGGTATCGTAATACTTCTATATACCTCCTCATTCTAACCAAACATATTTTTGTCTTCCTATATTTACGCAGAAAATTAAAAAAATCAACTTACTTGTGATCTGCTGCTACGCAATTACAACAAACAATGTCGTTATGGTCCTCACAGTATAAATCTAGAATGTTCCCTTGATGTATGCCACATCTCTCGGTTGGGAATTCTGGCAATTTTGGTGGTACATTGCTGGCTTGGTTTCCTTGAACTGCGTCCAGAAGAGTATGTGTCTTCAATACAGGAAATGTTTCGTAGTGCATATCCGTGCATACCTGACAACAATATCCTTGACATTCAATGCAATACTTCACAGCTTCCACTGTTTTACCTTTCTCATCACATGTTGTGCAGATAAAATCAAATGTTTCATCTGACATATTATCCACAGATTGTCCCTTGCTAGCCATGATAGTAAACTTAAGATTATTGAACCAACATGCAATTAGAATTTTGGTACCTACTTCCGATTTCAAACTTCCGGAATATTCGCAATCTCTACCAGAGTTGTCGTTCCTTCTTGTGGACAAGTGTATTCCGCGGACTCATCCAAATTAGCGAGCGTGCTCTAGAGTAGATATACTTTAAACTTGTCCACGCAATTCAGTTGCGTATATTTTACGAACTAGGCTGAGTAAACGCTTGTTCAAAAATGTGGATAATTTTCTCAGGCGCGTAGCAATGATCTGAATATTGGGGGCCGCAGATGTGGTGGGTAAGGGAGGAGTGTCTCCTCCCGCTAGTCGATTTTTTTCTGAATGTAAGCCTCTGAAACTCGATTTCTAGCACTTTTAGTACCCCCTGCTTAAAAGCAAATCTTCGTATTAAAACAAGGCCTCAAGATTTGAAAATGTGTCATGAAAAACTAACTTTGCAGGATTTTGGGGCCCCCTGCTCCTACGCGCCTGATTTCTAACCAAAAAACCTGATTTACTATTGATTTGAACTTACGCGACCGCCATCTTGGTTCGCTGGGCGATTCATCTCTTAATAGCGCTCGGAACGTTTGCGGTGAACAAACTGTTCGTAATGCTTATTTCCGCCAAATTTGCAAACGTTCACGAACGTTCTCACTAGTGATGTTCCGATTATCGCCGACGTCGCCGAAATCGGTTAGAAAAATTTCAGCGACGATTAATCGATTACGATTTCTGTGGACGACGACGTCGCGGAAAACTAGCCCGTACCCAAGGGAGATAATTTACTATCGTGTGCGCGCTATAACGGCGGATTCGGCAGAAAATGTGTTCAAGAACAACATTTCTTCGACGTAACCCACGTGCCCGATGCCCGAGACGAGTAATTTCGCCGACGAGCGAGCTAAAATCTTAGTCAGTAGCCCGATCGGGCGAGTCCTCTTTACGTATCCGAATTATGTTTGTATCCGAAAAAGGTGTACCCGAACGCACTTTTATCTGAGACTTTTGCGTACTTACTCTTTTACACATTCATAGTTCCGTTTTGTAATCAAATTAAAGATGAAAAATATAATGTTTACCAGCAAACTCTTTTGTCTTACCGCTTCTAAATGATAAAGCTAAACTTTTGGTCAAGGTCATTTGTCATAAACGAATTTTTCACGGAGCGCGATTTTAGGATATCATTTAAATAAAACTAGCTGCCATAAAGCATAGAGATTGAAAGCTGTTTTTTTCACGATGATTTCTCAATAATGATGTTATGGTTGAAATCATACAACAGTAATTTGAAGTATTTAAAACGTCCGAGTAAATGTAAAACATTCGTCCCCAATAAATTTCGTACTCGGCACGTTATGGATTTTTTTCAAATATTTTTTTTTCAATGTTGGAAAATGAGCCTATTTAAACGAATTTACAATAACTGTTAAGTTCAAAATTGAAAATATGTTATTTGATTTAATTGATCAGAACGGATCTTTGGTGGCTCAGACCCTGGAATACTGGTAGCCTCCTCATTTGTGAATTATGTAATGCCCTATCATTTGATTTCATTATATCATAAATTGCTGGTTACTTTGAACACAATTGCATAAAGCTAGAGTAGATAATGTGACTTAAATTATTTTGAATGACATTTCCCAGAAATATAAAAAAACAGATTAGTTATTTCGTTTGATGCCTTAGATGTACAAAAATAAGATATACATTGTAAAGGACATTTCTATGTAAAATGCCTTAGGCTAGTGAATTTCAATTCGAGCGAGTGAAAATTGCTACCCAGAAGCCCAACTAACCATTGACACAAATAAACTTAAAGACATGTAAAATACAGTTTATTTTGTTTGTTTTTTCACTCAGATGAGTGAACTGGTGCCATATTGTTCATATTAAGCTAAAAAGCAAGATAAGAAAATAATAAATAATGTATACAACATTTAAATCATTGAAATAGATGTATATTTTGCATGTTTGTGTAAGACAATGACCAGAATTTAGCTAAATAAATTTTGGCATCCAACCGATTATAATCGGTAAGTCAGTCGGTTGAGCCCAACCGATTCCTCCGATTAATCGATTGTGGATTTTCCAACCGATTGCCATCACTACTATTTATAATAAATATTAACTGTAAGAGATATGCTGTCAAATGACTTGCGTGCATCAGCTTATTCAGCTATTTGGTCGGCAAGTCTATTGTACATAAACAAGCATACCCTTTATACGACCAGTATAGTGCAACAATATTAACCTGCGCTTAAACTACCTAATTATAATAATTACACGCTTCATTCACATTAAATTGTGAGATTCCATATGCGTGTATACGGTTATACACGTGTTTATTACAACCTATGTGACTATAAATCATTTTTGTAAAAGTGGCATGGTATTGTAAAAATAATTTTAGACACATTCGTTTAAGGGAACACGTAAGTCCGCAATATTAGGGCATAGTTTCAAAGGATTTATTCTTATGAAAACAAAACTAATTGTTCAGTCCGTGTATTTTGTCGAAAGATTCCGATAAAGCGCGATTTACAAACGAAGACAAAAATAGCCTGTAAATACTGAGTTTAATATATTCTTGCATAAAGGTCAAGCTCAGTTTAATATTGTCGGACTACACTGAACAAAAGATCTAACCGGTCACTTTTCAAAGTTTAATTATTATATAACGGGCCAATGGATCCTTTTTAAATTTTGCAGAGGTGAATTTTGTGTCATTTTCTACCGATTTGTGGAAAAAAATAATTTAATACGGTCCGATGCACTCAATCGGCACACATGGTGTGTTTTACACATTTTGACACGAAATGTTCGTGTAGAGAATGGTGAGTATTAAATTTCACTTTGCATGAATCCTTGTTAACTTTATAAGTGAAAAAACATAAAACATTGCGCAAATGTTGATGCAGGATCGTGGCGTAGCCAATGGAATGTTGAATGCTGGAGCCTCTATCAAACATGCGAGTGGCTGTTCATGGAAACATCTTTAAAAAATATCGATAAAGTATTGTTGAAATAGAAAAATGATATAATTTTATTATTTTCAATGTGATCATCCCTATTTCAAGTTGCATGACACTTTAATCAAGTCTTCTCGACGATCGCAACTTTGGACGATGTAGCAATGGACCGAAATCGTTTCTAACTGACGTCGAAGACCAAGAACAAAGGTTACAGCTCGCCGACAGGATCGACATTCGTGCAATGTTTTATGTTTTTTCACTTATAAAGTTAACAAGGATTCATGCAAAGTGAAATTTAATACTCACCATTCTCTACACGAACATTTCGTGTCAAAATGTGTAAACCCCACCCTGAGTGCCGATTGAGTGCATCGGACCGTATTAAATTATTTTTTTCCACAAATCGGTAGAAAATGACACAAAAATCACCTCTGCAAAATTTAAAAAGGATCCATTGGCCCGTTATGAAATAGTCAAAATTTGAAAAGTGATCGGTTAGAACTTTTGTTCAGTGTATACGTTTGGATATCATGATTCTAAGAACAGCAACATCAGTTTAGTGTAAAACAGTGTGAATCACATTGACCCTGGTGATGAAGTGATAGAATCCATTATGTTCCACGGCAGTATGTTCAACTGTGGTTTCAATCCTCTGGATTTGTGGGCCGCCATATGGCGCCGCGGCCCCGGGAGCTTCAATCGTCTCGATGGATTCATTACTAGCATAGTTTGCATCCCCAGCGGTAGCGACAGTTCTTTGTTTATTCCTGTTCTTCATATATGCCAAGAAAATAAGGATTCCAGTTATAATGAGTACCAGAAGACCGGAAGCCAGACATTGGTTGAAAGATGATCCAAATGAATGACCTGAATACTTTCCTGCTATTATCATGCAACCAATGAAACTTAATAGACCTGAAATATAATATTAAGGTAAGGAAGCTTTATTTTGGGTTTTGGTTAACGCCGAAGTATCACATTACATCATGGCTGACTCAACCTTCCTATCCTTTCTTAAAAGGCTTAATCTTAATATTAAGCTTTTATCAGTTACTAAGCGCATATACTTCCATCAGTGATTGACATTTGTCCTACATGATTTGGAATCAGTGGTAGGAGGGAGAATGACCATAGAAATTAGTTCATGTCCAAGTTCCGCAATAGTATGCCCTGCCCGGGAATCAAATCTACGACCTCTCGATCAGAGGACTTGGCGCCATCGACTGAGCTAGTCGGGTGATGTAATTTTTTACATAAAGTCGAATATTACAACGTATCAACAAACCATAGCTATAAAGCTTTTGTGGGACAAGACATCCAGGCATTGAACGGCACTTTCCTAGCTCTTATATATCTATCTTCCAAGTACTGTACTTATTATTATTTATATGCTGAACGCTAAGCAACGAAATCGGCGCATGCACATTAAAGCGCCCAATTGACAAACATACCTGCTATTGGATAGAATAGGAAACAAAATCCTCCAATGAGGGCACAATAACCATTAAAACCACCGTCATCGTCACTAGTGCAGCAAAGTTCTGTCAATATACACAATATAGGAGTAAGAAGAATCCAGAAAGCTGCCATATGAAACCCATGAGCAGTGTGGTCTAAGTCTGAAAGAAAAGATTGTTCAAATTTAGAATGCTATAATATTTCATTTAGTCATTTTAGTACTTAAGCTCACATAAGCACATATTGCTAAAGTTTGTTAGTGGGTATGGGCATGTGTGTGTGCGTTCGTCCGTGCGTCAGTCCTCTTCATTTTCTTAAAAAACGTAGAGCGTACGTTTACCTCTGGTATTTAGCATCACCTGAAGAATGTTCCAATAGTATCTCTGTGTCAAGATCAACCCCACCCCGTGGGTCAACGGATTAAACAAGAAATGTCTACAAAAAAGACAACCTGCGTAGAATTAGGAGACAATCATGATATATCAAAGTGAATTAACCAAATATCAGCATCACGTACAATTAACTATTGCATGTCACAATGCATTTCCAGGAAAACTACTGGGAGAAACTACTCTCAACAAAACCATTTATCTACGTTCGTTTAGCATTCTTCTCAATTGGTGTAGAGGAAGTGTTAAAAGATTTTCTGTCAGATGACGTAAGGATCTAGTCTCGGGTGAGCGGACAAGCGTCTTCAGAACTATCTTGTAAATTTATCATTTTTATTTGTAAATCAAGTATCACGTACAAACAGCGTTTTCGGTATTTCAGAAACGTGCCGACTGCCTTTGGTAAATTTAACTTTGATTAAATGCATCTCACCGTGGAGTTTAAATGACCCGCTACAAGATGCCCGATAACTTGCTCCACTGCAACAATACGGCTTATAGTCAAGTGCTGAACAATCATTATCGTCCACCCATTCTGTGCCGTAGAACCCATAGGCTTGTAGAGCGCTCGGAGTCATGAGGACCAATAATATACCAGCGGCGATCAAATTAATACAGCTTTCCATATTAGAGTTGTTGTAGTTGTTTCTGAAAGAAAAATACAATAATTATAATACTGATCCTGTTTAACGTATAAACTTACTATGAACTTTTCGGGCATTTACTACAAATAACCACAGGGAATTGTCAAGTTACCTCCCTTTGATTTTTCCAACATACCTTTAATATACTTATATACAAGGGGTACAACTGCGTTTACTAGACCGATTCATCTAGATTTCTTATTTTGTGGCTCACAAAAAATACTGATACCCTAGTAGCACTTTAACCGCACGATTAAATTGATTAAACATAACTCTTCGAGCTATGAATATTAAATGTTTCATAGGGCAGATCATTAATACGATTAAAGTTTCAAAAACATAAAAAACAGACCAAAAATCTCAACTCGGACAAGTTAGTGCACAGTTGAACAGAATGAAAATTGACCAAATTTCAATGTTACGTCGTTTCAAGCATGATTTACTCCGTGTTATATTGTGTTTCTCGCTTCACTAGTTATAAAAATACAAAACATCGTGCCAATTATAACCTGACATGAAACAAAACGAATATATGTACACTTTTTATCTGATTTAACCTCAAAAAATTATTCTCACAACCATTTTCACTAATACGTCACTCACATAATAATCTAATTAGTTAAACAATTTCTGATTCGTCGAACCGTACGGGGGTTTTCCTACTTTCAAACGAGACAACCAAAATGCTATGAAAAAGTCGAAATCTTCCAAATTTGTATCAGTCAATTAGTCGGAAGTCTTGGCGATTTTCGTTTACAAAATTAACCAATCAAAAAGTTTCTTACAAGTTTCTTGAATAAATTAAGGATACCGGCTACAACATTGATTATCAAATAGAGTTTGTTAATTTCGCTTTTTATGGCTCGCAAGTGTTTCTCTCTGGGTTGAGAGTTATATTTATTACATTTTTATTCAATAATATTGTTTTTCTGTTATATTTTCTTTGATTGGGGTAAATATGTCATTTTGAAATATGAAAATAAAGCGATTTTCCTCGAGAAATGTCGATTTCATCTGTGCACTAACTTGTCCGAGTTGAGATTTTTGTGTTGTTTTTTATGTTTTTGAAACTTTAATCGTATTAATGGTCTGCCCTATGAAACATTTAATATTCATAGCTCGAAGAGTTATGTTTAATCAATTTAATCATTCCGTTAAAGCGCCGCTAGGGCATCAGAAATCTTTGTGATTCTCAAAATAATAAATCAACATGAAGTGGTAAATGTAAATGCAGTTGTACCCCTTGTATATAAGTATATATAAGGTATGTTTGAAAAATCAAAGGGAGGTAACTTGACAATTCCCTGTGGTGTTGAACAAACCAAGATCGCAAAGTCGATGATTAATGTATGTTTACAAGAAGAACTGTTTTCCATTAACCATTGCGTCCGTCGCCTGTGCTTCACCTCGCCTACTTAGCAAAACCTTTTATTCTTTGTGAATCCCCACGAATCCTTCCCAGATTATTCATTAAATCAATGATTGAGGTGAAACTAAGCTCTATACTATAATTTTGGTTATACTTATGAGGATTCCTTGAATACATAGATAAAATATTTCAATTTGTTTCGGTAAGAATTATCTTAATAATGCAATGTATGAACGAGGCCAGATAACCTTGCTTACTTGTCATTTTAGGCTTATTTAGTTAGATAAATTATCAATTTCCACACTCATGAAAGATATGAAGTCTTCTTGGGAGATTCGTAGAAATCCAGACAAGGAAGTATAAAGGTTTTTAGGCTAGAGCAAAATAAAATATTGAAATTCAGACAAGTTACAAAATAAACTTGGGTTATAATTATATAACGGTCTATAGTAACGTTATCTACAATTACAACTAACAAAGTAAACTTCTTCCATTTCTCTTTCTAGACAAAATCCGGATCGACAGCGCAGTTGGTAGCGCGCCGGGATTTAGAATCTCGTGCCCGAGGGGGTGCGGGTTCGAATCCCACCCGGGGAGGTTATACCCTTCCATGAAAATTTGACAATAATGTCGATTTTCCTCCATTGATTAGATAATATGGAGAAGTTTCCGGCCTTGTGAAAGGGTAGGTGAGTACTAGTTACAGACAATGGTCCAGGAAAGCTAGGTTAGGTGCGCTGGTCGCCGTAAAATGACCTAAATTGTGTTGACACGACGTTAAAAACTAGTAAAATAAAACTTTCCAGGCAAATAATCAAATAACATCAAATAATGCATAACGATTGCATAGTGCTAAAAAGGAATAAGTGCAAAGGAATTAACTACCACTTATCCCCTATTTTGCACAATACCATTTCAATTATTGTCTTCTTCATTGTGTACTTTTCTTGTCACGGAAATTCTAATGGAACCTATGAGGTTTTATCGTAAGCTGCAAATATTTTGCACAAAATTTAATCGAGCAGTAAACTAGGTCATTTACAAAAAAAAAATTTGTACGGAGGATTCAATGTAAAAGAATAACGCACAAGCTTCTGGTGACATTTTAGGCCAAATAAATGTTATAGTTATTTTATGCACTACATTTTTGTAATTGATTTTTTGTTTATATTTTAGCTGTTGTAAGTTTATTTACATTCAGAAGGTCATGTGACAATATAAAATGGATGTTTACTCTAAAGATGAGTGAAAGAAATTTTTTTCGGAGTAATTGTTTCGTTTAAACAAAATATTACATTTGTGTAGTGTAAAAACGATAAAAGATTTTGTAAAAACGAATTAATATTTGTAAAAACAAAATAATTATTTCGATAAAACGAATAAATTACATTTGTAATTATTTGCAAAATTCGTAAAAACGAAATAATTTTCCATCATATCCCGCCGGTCAGTTATCCAACTATAGCGTTCCCTGGAGGGATTTAGATCTCCGTTCTCAATCTCCAACCTAAATCATGAAGCATACCCCCTTCAGTGACAGACGACTGCCATTAACGATGCAGAGATAGGAGAGGGAATGGCCGTAGAATAATTTCTTGACCAAACTCCGCAAAGTTAAACCAGAATTTGTTAGTGTTGTCTGATAGTCATTATATTTTAATAATATGTATATTTTCTGGAACAAAATTACAGTAAACAAAACTATTAGAACAACAAATCGTGCTCGAACTCCATTTTTTGTTTTAATCAACAAATTGTTGTCTTTTTTTAAATACAATTTCAGAAAAATAAAACCATTATTATAAATTTTATTATGAATAGCAAAAGAAATTTCAAAAGATACAAAACAAATTATATTGCAAACAATACTCACCTTTGTCTAAGGGTTTGTCTCTTTGGATGATAAACGTGAAATAATATCAAAGAAAGGATTTACTCAACATGTCGCGCGAGATTTACTGTGTCTGATAAGGAAAAAATGCAAGAAGAAGTAATCATATACATTTATTTTTTGCAATAATGTTAACGGTGAGAAACCCCAAGATTTCACCCGGGTATATTTTACAGTATATGGAAAGTGGCGGCATTTTCATTTGATCCCTTCATCGCATCCAATGTATATTAGTTCACAATGGTTGTGAAAATGATAAAAGATGGACGGGGATGCACACAGACATGCACAAATTGGATATCTATACATCAAGGTGTCTATACCACGTGACATTTTGTGATCGTGTCCTAATATCTCAACAAACGACCAACAAAGTAAATGTTCCTTCCATAACTTTTACTATCTCACCACATGTATACATTAAGTACCCGCTTTTTGTTAAAATCCTAACTCATACATGTATGTCGACAGTTTATAGGCAAAGAACAAGTAACTAAGTAAGTAAAAAACTTACCCGGCTAGCTTAGTCTGTAAGGCACAAGTCTACTGATCGAGAGGTCACGCGTTCGATTCCCGAGCGGAGCATTCTTTTGAGAAGTTTGCTCGTGAAATAATGTCTTCGATCATTCTACCTCATTCCACTGATTTTTTAAGCATGTCGGGCAGTTGTCAGTCACTGACGAAAATATGCGCCTTGTAATTTGTTAACAGCAAATTCAAGAGATTTATGCAGTTGTACGTTGGGTGAATTTTCTTGTTTATGAGCAATGTTGGAAAATTGTGATTTTTTGTATTCATTGTTTTTAACAATGAATACTCTGTTACCAATAGATTAATAGCGGTATTCCGATCGGAGTCCTATACTGACCTATTGACCTACATACTAATCAACAAAACCGAACAGCATCCGGATAATTCCGCTACAATAAAATAGTTCGCAAATAGTTCTTTTGTTTCATCGATCATCTGTGTATTCCTACACGTCAATTTAATTACGCATTTAACTCGATCTACATCAAACCTTTCTTCGAAGTGACACCGAGTATTGACAAATTTGTGAACAATTGAACAATGGTAGACAAATTATTACGTAACTGATAATCGCGGATGTATACATCGATTTCATTCATGAAAAATTATGAATGAAACTACGTTTCCGTATCAAGCGCTATAGTCACGTGACTACAAATATGCATTTGCTGACAGACATCGGAAGACAAAGGAATTGAAGGAAAGTACTCGAAACTAAATCAGTTTCTCTTAATGCAGTTTACAGTCATTCACATTATTGGAAGGCATTGTTTGCAAACAATTCCTTTCTATGTCAGCGCTCCCAGAAATTAGAAAAAGAACGAACAACACATAATTGAACTCTCTTGCGACCCAGAAAATAATATAGCAACAGAAAAATGTGTATACTCGAGTACTATCAATTGCAGACGAGTTGAAAAAAATACAAATTTAAACAAATAGTACTTAAAATTATGATATTCAATGTTTTCACATTAATCAAACTTTATTCTATCTGTGTACGGAGAAAAATTATTTTGTGCATTGCGCATTTTTATATGTCATGCATTTGTATATGTATATAAATTTAACACAATAAATATCTTCGAGTCTGTGGCCTAGTGGTTAGCATGTCAGACTACCAATCAAGAGGTCGCGAGTTCGAATCCTAGGCGCGTGAAAGAAATATTTATTACTTTTTTGTATTCATTGTTTTTAACAATGAATACTCTGTTACCAATAGATTAATAGCGGTATTCCGATCGGAGTCCTATACTGACCTATTGACCTACATACTAATCAACAAAACCGAACAGCATCCGGATAATTCCGCTACAATAAAATAGTTCGCAAATAGTTCTTTTGTTTCATCGATCATCTGTGTATTCCTACACGTCAATTTAATTACGCATTTAACTCGATCTACATCAAACCTTTCTTCGAAGTGACACCGAGTATTGACAAATTTGTGAACAATTGAACAATGGTAGACAAATTATTACGTAACTGATAATCGCGGATGTATACATCGATTTCATTCATGAAAAATTATGAATGAAACTACGTTTCCGTATCAAGCGCTATAGTCACGTGACTACAAATATGCATTTGCTGACAGACATCGGAAGACAAAGGAATTGAAGGAAAGTACTCGAAACTAAATCAGTTTCTCTTAATGCAGTTTACAGTCATTCACATTATTGGAAGGCATTGTTTGCAAACAATTCCTTTCTATGTCAGCGCTCCCAGAAATTAGAAAAAGAACGAACAACACATAATTGAACTCTCTTGCGACCCAGAAAATAATATAGCAACAGAAAAATGTGTATACTCGAGTACTATCAATTGCAGACGAGTTGAAAAAAATACAAATTTAAACAAATAGTACTTAAAATTATGATATTCAATGTTTTCACATTAATCAAACTTTATTCTATCTGTGTACGGAGAAAAATTATTTTGTGCATTGCGCATTTTTATATGTCATGCATTTGTATATGTATATAAATTTAACACAATAAATATCTTCGAGTCTGTGGCCTAGTGGTTAGCATGTCAGACTACCAATCAAGAGGTCGCGAGTTCGAATCCTAGGCGCGTGAAAGAAATATTTATTACTTTTTTTTTTTTGGTTTAGGCTACAAAAAATTGATCATGTTCGTCAGATTTACGCACTTAAAATTCAGAAAATGAAAAAATTTTTTTTGCTCTAGTTACTTGTCACTTATAAAATGAAAACATCAATTATAAATGCAACCATGTTTGATCATCAGTTGAACACTGACGTAAACTTGATGTTTTCATCAACTCTACACTGCTCTAGTTATGTGACGTCATGTCCCCCTGCTGTGTTATTTACGACAAGCAGGTAAGACGGGGTAGAATATTTAACATTATAATTGTTAATGCCCCAAAATACTCGACTGACTTATTTTGAAATAAATTTTGCATAACGTACCCCAAGACTATATTTATATACCTAAAGGTTTAGTCAATTTTTATTTTAGAAGGGTTCTGATGTAATTGTTTTCTTTCACATAATTTATGACAAGCCTGTATTTATTCACTTTAAAGTTTTCCAGTTTGGTCCATTTTCATTTTATAGGGATGCTGACTCTAAAAACCTCATACATGATGGCTTAACTAATCTTAGTAGTTGTTTGTTGTTTTGTTGTTCCCATATCATCCAAATAATATAACTTTATTTATACTCAAAAAGTCAACAAGACTCGTCCATTTATATTTACGGGGGTGCTCAACTGGTACTCATTCTGGATTACTAAATTATATTGAGCAGTTGTATGTTGTTGAGTCATTCTCTTATTTACCCAATAACATTAAGACTTTACTAAAACACCAACATCAACAGGTTTGATCTATCATGATGTTAGCCGAGCTTATTCTAAATTGTACAGAAATATTGGAAGTATTTAATTAAAGGTTAACATTGAATGAATTCACTTAGTGTATTAGCTATGCAGTATAGTAAATGCAAATGGAACAAAATACAGTTAATTATGACGTATGTACCTTATGAAAAGCATTTATGTATGTTAACAGCAAATAATCTTTCTTACAACAACCTGCAAAATAATCAAAACTATATGCCCTGTACCCCAATATCAAAATAATAAAGTTCAAGTTTGAAAGATTTTGACATATTTCATCTTTGAATGTACATGATTGTATCACATCAATATGCTGAATAAATGACCAACTGGTATAAACACTAAAAAGTTACTTATATTGCTTTTCTGAACTACATGCTATAATGTGATTTTCTGTATAATGTTCATATTTAACATGTATTTTTCCATTTGTATAAAAATTCTCATGAAAATATCACACATTTATTCCTCGCCTTTCGATCGCTTCTCAAAATTTTTTTTTTTGCTGGCCAGCTCTATTTTTTGAGACAAAATTCATAGAACATATGATCAATTCATTGAGACCTTAACGCCATAGCAACACATATTGTATAGGTTATATCACGGAGATCAGTCCATCCACTCTCTGTTCCTGAAAAGGCAAAATCTCTGGATCTAGCTGTTAACCAAAAAGAAATCGCATCGATGACTGAGTGGTAGGAGGGAGAATTACCGTAAAAATTATTTCATAACTAAGCTCAACGAAAGTATGCCCCGCCCATGAATAAGACCTACGACCCCTCGATCAGTAGAATAATGGGCCTGTAAAATGAAATATGAAACACAGTTGACTATGAATGATAAGAAGTAATGAGTGATATCGAAATAGTATCTTTGAACTTGTTGAAGTCATCAACATAATTAATGTTTGGAACATATATCACCTTTTCTAGTTTGTGTGTACTAATGAACTCGGGTATTAAATCTTAGCATAACACTTTGAATCTTAACATTTGTTTATTTTCTTACATAATATAGATAATTTGTGCATATAAAACACTTTCAACTATTTTGCAAAAAATAACCCCATTCACTTGACGACATTAACCTCTGTGTTAAATCAGTTCATCGAATGAAAAAAAGGAATTTATCATACAATTAATTCTTAATAATATTTGTAAATCTTAACCTTCATCATTAAACACCATCAGTGCAGGTAAAATTAATTTCTAAGACCTTTATGATAAGCAGAAATGGGGTTTAAATACATTACTTTCTATTCAGTTACTATATAAATCATAAAATAGCAGCAGGGTGTTAGTCCAACTTTACTAAAAAATGTGCACTACGTAGCACACATAACAGATAACAATTACATAGTTTTAAATCTCTCCTATATTAGATTTTTTGACACACAGACTAATTAAACAATGTGATAGTCATATTGTAACAGTTAATAGCATTGACTAATTACAACAGTAGTCATAGTAATACGTAAATTCAATCGTTCAATATTGTAAATGACTCAAGCAGATTTTTATTGTGAAGAGAGTTTGATAAAAAATGTAATCGCCAGCATTAATAATATCTACGGTCATTCTGTCCCCTTCCCCTGATTCTAAGTCATGTAGGACAGTCGTCAGTCACTGACAAAGTATGCGCCCAGTAGTTTGTTAACAGCTAAATCCTGAGATAAAGCTTCTTCAGGAACAGTGAGTAGGTGGACTGACCGCTGTGATATAATCTATATAAGGTGTTGCCACAGCATAAAACCCAACAAAAATTGAATAAATCTAAACACAATGAATACCCCAGTACTTTCAGTGCTTTGATTTTTTTTGGTTTAGGCTACAAAAAATTGATCATGTTCGTCAGATTTACGCACTTAAAATTCAGAAAATGAAAAAATTTTTTTTGCTCTAGTTACTTGTCACTTATAAAATGAAAACATCAATTATAAATGCAACCATGTTTGATCATCAGTTGAACACTGACGTAAACTTGATGTTTTCATCAACTCTACACTGCTCTAGTTATGTGACGTCATGTCCCCCTGCTGTGTTATTTACGACAAGCAGGTAAGACGGGGTAGAATATTTAACATTATAATTGTTAATGCCCCAAAATACTCGACTGACTTATTTTGAAATAAATTTTGCATAACGTACCCCAAGACTATATTTATATACCTAAAGGTTTAGTCAATTTTTATTTTAGAAGGGTTCTGATGTAATTGTTTTCTTTCACATAATTTATGACAAGCCTGTATTTATTCACTTTAAAGTTTTCCAGTTTGGTCCATTTTCATTTTATAGGGATGCTGACTCTAAAAACCTCATACATGATGGCTTAACTAATCTTAGTAGTTGTTTGTTGTTTTGTTGTTCCCATATCATCCAAATAATATAACTTTATTTATACTCAAAAAGTCAACAAGACTCGTCCATTTATATTTACGGGGGTGCTCAACTGGTACTCATTCTGGATTACTAAATTATATTGAGCAGTTGTATGTTGTTGAGTCATTCTCTTATTTACCCAATAACATTAAGACTTTACTAAAACACCAACATCAACAGGTTTGATCTATCATGATGTTAGCCGAGCTTATTCTAAATTGTACAGAAATATTGGAAGTATTTAATTAAAGGTTAACATTGAATGAATTCACTTAGTGTATTAGCTATGCAGTATAGTAAATGCAAATGGAACAAAATACAGTTAATTATGACGTATGTACCTTATGAAAAGCATTTATGTATGTTAACAGCAAATAATCTTTCTTACAACAACCTGCAAAATAATCAAAACTATATGCCCTGTACCCCAATATCAAAATAATAAAGTTCAAGTTTGAAAGATTTTGACATATTTCATCTTTGAATGTACATGATTGTATCACATCAATATGCTGAATAAATGACCAACTGGTATAAACACTAAAAAGTTACTTATATTGCTTTTCTGAACTACATGCTATAATGTGATTTTCTGTATAATGTTCATATTTAACATGTATTTTTCCATTTGTATAAAAATTCTCATGAAAATATCACACATTTATTCCTCGCCTTTCGATCGCTTCTCAAAATTTTTTTTTTTGCTGGCCAGCTCTATTTTTTGAGACAAAATTCATAGAACATATGATCAATTCATTGAGACCTTAACGCCATAGCAACACATATTGTATAGGTTATATCACGGAGATCAGTCCATCCACTCTCTGTTCCTGAAAAGGCAAAATCTCTGGATCTAGCTGTTAACCAAAAAGAAATCGCATCGATGACTGAGTGGTAGGAGGGAGAATTACCGTAAAAATTATTTCATAACTAAGCTCAACGAAAGTATGCCCCGCCCATGAATAAGACCTACGACCCCTCGATCAGTAGAATAATGGGCCTGTAAAATGAAATATGAAACACAGTTGACTATGAATGATAAGAAGTAATGAGTGATATCGAAATAGTATCTTTGAACTTGTTGAAGTCATCAACATAATTAATGTTTGGAACATATATCACCTTTTCTAGTTTGTGTGTACTAATGAACTCGGGTATTAAATCTTAGCATAACACTTTGAATCTTAACATTTGTTTATTTTCTTACATAATATAGATAATTTGTGCATATAAAACACTTTCAACTATTTTGCAAAAAATAACCCCATTCACTTGACGACATTAACCTCTGTGTTAAATCAGTTCATCGAATGAAAAAAAGGAATTTATCATACAATTAATTCTTAATAATATTTGTAAATCTTAACCTTCATCATTAAACACCATCAGTGCAGGTAAAATTAATTTCTAAGACCTTTATGATAAGCAGAAATGGGGTTTAAATACATTACTTTCTATTCAGTTACTATATAAATCATAAAATAGCAGCAGGGTGTTAGTCCAACTTTACTAAAAAATGTGCACTACGTAGCACACATAACAGATAACAATTACATAGTTTTAAATCTCTCCTATATTAGATTTTTTGACACACAGACTAATTAAACAATGTGATAGTCATATTGTAACAGTTAATAGCATTGACTAATTACAACAGTAGTCATAGTAATACGTAAATTCAATCGTTCAATATTGTAAATGACTCAAGCAGATTTTTATTGTGAAGAGAGTTTGATAAAAAATGTAATCGCCAGCATTAATAATATCTACGGTCATTCTGTCCCCTTCCCCTGATTCTAAGTCATGTAGGACAGTCGTCAGTCACTGACAAAGTATGCGCCCAGTAGTTTGTTAACAGCTAAATCCTGAGATAAAGCTTCTTCAGGAACAGTGAGTAGGTGGACTGACCGCTGTGATATAATCTATATAAGGTGTTGCCACAGCATAAAACCCAACAAAAATTGAATAAATCTAAACACAATGAATACCCCAGTACTTTCAGTGCTTTGATTTTCACTGGCGCTGTTGTCAATGAATAGATGACAAATACCCAAGAGCAATCAAATGTAGAGATTTTTTAGTAAAGTGGCAAGTATATAATTTGTACCCGAAAAAGTATCATAATTATATCAAATTCATATAAATATCTGTAAACTCATGTTGTTATACTGTCATACTGTTTAATCCCACATACATGTATATTTCTTCCTGGTTGAGAAAAAAAGTTTTACTTCATGCTTTGCGGTGGGATGTTGTATTATTCGAAAATATTTGAGTGAATTTTTGAGACGAATATATTCTGAAATATGTTTTTATTATCTATATAAACAAGTGAGTGGTATTTATTCTCTTATCTACTGGGCCACACGTACCGAACAGTTTATTTTGTTGTCATAAGAAAAAATACTTTTAATCTGTTCTATAATATCGCACACTTACATGTTTCCTGACATAAACGAATTAGTTTAAAATTAAAAGTACTATAACATGCAATGTTTACCAAATTTATTGATATCATATATCAAATTCATATTTTTTATTGGGTTTAACCCCATGTCAACACAATTTAGGTCATTTTACGGAGTCCAGCGCACCTAACCTAGCTTTCCTGGACCCTTGTCTATAACTAGTACTTACCTACTCTTCCACAAGACCGGAAACTTCTTCATCTGTCTTATTAATGGAGGGAAATTGACATTATTGTCAAATTTTCATGAAAGGGTGTAACTTCCCCGGTTGGGATTCGAACCCGTACACGAGATTCCAAATCCCGGCGCGCTACTAACTGCGCCACCGACCCGGGTTCAAGTACATATAAATATCAGTAAATTCATGTTGACATCATATGTCAGGCAGTTTTATTTCACATATACTTCTTCCTGGTTGAGAAAAATGTTGTAATCAATGCTCTACGGTGAAATGTTGTATTTTACGACGAAAATGCATAAATCAATTTTCAAAACATGGCGTGTTATTTTCATTTTAAATTTTGTATTTTACCATTTATGGGGGTAACACATGAGTCCACAAAACAAAGTTAATTATTCAGTACGTGTGAATAAGTGTGTATATATCACTCTTGTTTTATACGAAAATAAAAAAAATATTTCTGAATATATTCTTCCATTCCTATTTTGTCAATAAGACTATCTTTTGTCAAACCGACGCGCTAAGTAAAAAAAATCACTTATATATGTCTTTCATTTAAATATTGCTTTTATAAACATAGCGAGTTTAATCAAAAACCAATATTTGGGGTGAAATATTATAATATTTATATAGTTTTAACATATTTTATTGTCATGTACCTTTTACAATGAAGTTTATTTAGTTAAAAAAGTTATTTGACATATCGTCATATAAAACAAATAATGATACAATAGCACTATTTATAATAAATTTTGAATGTCAAAGTGATATGTTTAAATCAATAAAATGATGAAATTGCATCTGTTTGTTTAACTATTGAGTGGACAAGTCCATAGGCGGATCCAGGGGGGGGGGCGGTCCCGGCATACGCCCTCCTAAAATTGACCATGATATTCATAGGAAAATATATAAATATAAGAGTAAAAAATTTTCCTACGCTACGTGTGCAACAAATAACAAGATTTAGAGTACTCAATTACTAATAACGTACAATTATTCTAAGACAATTCCTTCAAATCATTTGTAAGATATTAACATGATCCAGCGGCTTTAAAATCATATGATATATATCTGGATGTTGTTATCGTATACACTGCAAAAGGATAGTTCAGGTTCTGTATATGTGCCTGGATCCCTTAGAAATGAGCTTTGGGGCTGCAGTCCCCCTGGACCCCTGGTCAGGGCTTACATGTAGATACGGCACCTGGATCCCCAGTCTGCTTGTTTAATGTCCGCCCCCGTAACTTGAATTTTCTGCCCCCCGTAACTAGAAATCCTGGATCCGCCTATGAAGGAAGGGAACATCAGTCTAGTGTAAAACAGTGTGGATCACGTTCACCTTGGTGATAAAATGATAGAATCCATGATGTTCAACGGCAGATTGTTCAACTGTAGTTTCAGTCCTCTGGAATTGTGGGCCGCCATATGGCGCAGCGGCCCCGGGAGCCTCGACCGTCTGGATTGATGAATTCTCAACATAGTTGGCGGAGGTAGCCGCAGCAGCCCTTTGTTTCCTCTTATTCTTCATGTAAGCCCAGAAAATAAGGATTCCAGTTATGCTTAGTACCAAAAGACCAGAACCCAGACATTGGTTGAAAGAAGATCCAAATGAATGACCTGAATACTTTCCTGCTATTATCATGCAACCAATGAAACTTAATAGACCTGAAATATAATATTAAGGTAAGGAAGCTTTATTATGGTTTGGTTGAACGCCTATGTAACACATTGTACATGTTAAAAAACAACGGTCTGTCAACCACTCTCACCACTACGTTATAGTTCTGTTTTATTAACCTGTCACAACTTGAATAATAACACGGTCAATGAAATTGTGTTATTATTCAAATTCTTTTTAACCATTGAGCCACCGATCCATATTAATTGTTTATGATCTAACAATATAATTTTGGGCGATTATTTTGAATATCGGGGAAATACGAAGTTCGAAAGGAGTTAAAAATAACAGATTCAGTGACCGTGTAATTATTTAAAGGGATAGTGGACAAAATTTTCAGTTCCAATTTTCCTGGTTCTGCATTATATTTTTATAATTGTGATTGAAACAGACAAACTGATGTATTACTCGGCAAAATATTTCTATATTTTCTCTTTATATTTGGGGTGTTTCCTAACTAGACCCACGTGGGTCAGGTTAGCTAAAAATAGATTAGTGTTAAAATATGCATTTACTGATGAGAAGATACTAGAGCTTGTTATTGCGCAACATTAGTATAATTCTATTAAAAAGATATCGTAACCGCATAAGTATGTTGAAAAGACAAGAACGACCAATGAAAATGTTTAATTTCAGCAAGTACGACATATAACAAATCTATAAATAGCTTGGTGATTCCTTCAGTATCATACTTCCGTTTTCAACAATGTGTATGCTACATGTTTTATTATTAGTGACAAATGTTATTAGTAAGTGATTTATTACGTTCTTAATTCTGTTTTAAAGACTTAACTTTGGCACAGTCACTTGCTTGCATATACCCTTTAAGTTGTGACAGGTTAATAAAACAGATGTGTGTTTAAGGTTGTATATTATACAGGGTTTATAGTCACGTGTTCTTTAGAATGTAAACTAACTCAAGTTTTCGTCAAATTCTCGCACCATCCAAAACATAGAAAGAGAACAAAATAGTACGTAAAATAAAAAATACCCCATTGATAAACATACCCGCTATTGGATAGAAAAGGAAACAAAATCCACCAATTATAGCACAGCAACCATGAAAACCATCGCCATCATCATTTGTGCAGAAGATCTCTGTCAATATACACAATATCGGTGTAAGAAGAATCAAGAAAGCTGCCATATGAAACCTATATGCCGTGTAGTCTAGTTCTGAAAGAAAAGATTGAATAATCTTTGACTGTTTCGATAGTTCATTTAGTTATTTTAGCTCACCTGAGCACAAATTGCTCAAGAAGAGGTATTGTGAAGGGTACGTGTTTGTGCGTTCGTGCGTCCGTCCGGCGTCAACAATTTCTTTAACAATCATCTTGTCAAAACCATGTAAGGCTAATAGTTACCAAATTTGGCATGCAGCATCACCTGAGGGTTATCTACAAAGATTGTTCAAATTATGTCCATGGGGTCCAACTGGGCCCGCATAAAGGGGTCTCAAGTTTTAAATAATGCTACATAAATAAATGCATAAAGCTTTTATATTTGGCATGTAGCATCACCTTAAGCTTTGTCCAGAAGTGTTAAAGGATTTGCAACATATGCCCTAAGAAACTAGTTCTCAGGTGAGCGGTCCAGGGTCCTCAGGATCCTCTTGTTATTGTATCATTTTCATTAGTAAACTAGCTATGTACATGCAAATTTAGAATCACATACAGTGCTGTTTTTGTATTTCGGGTTCGAGCAAACCGCCTTTGGTAAATTTTAACACAAATTAAATGTTTCTCACCATAGAGTTCAAATGGCCCTTTGCAAGATGTCCGATCACTTGTTCTATTGCAACAATACGGCTTATAGTCAAGTGCTGAACAACATTTATCGTCCACCCATTCTGTGCCATACGATCCCAAGCCTTGTAGAATACTTGGGGTCATAAGAATCACCAAAATTCCTATGGCGATCATATTGATACAGCTCTCCATTGTACAGTTGTTGTCGTGTTTCTGAAAAGAAAATTACGGAGCACCTAAAGTGATATTATGAAAATACTTTTTTATTTTCACCATTGTTTCGTTTTATCCAGGGATTTTATATGACAGGGATTTGTAACGATAAGTAAATGTAATAGATTTTCATCAAATTTCACTGTTGTCGCTATTATTTCGACCAATACGGAAAACAAGTATAACACGTTTGAATAAAGATATTCACATGAAATTTTGTACCAGTACCATTCAAATTGACATAAATTTTAGGGGAAATGTGTTTCTAGATGATTTTGAGGTAAATTACGCTCACGGACTGTTTCATAAAATAATGCATTTTCCCGCAGATCTGCCATTTTTAGTCCCAGTTTACATCACCTAAAGTCATATTTTCGGTAATAATTGCAACACTTTTTTGTCAAAAACTTCAGAAACATTCCCAAGTTGCATGGAAGACAAGTACAAAAACATAAATCAAGTTTTTAAACTCTGGAATAGTTTGTACAGCCTGCTTCATCCAGTTATAGACAGTGACGACCGAGAAAATTTTAAAAAAGCACTTCGTTACAAATCCCTGTTAAATAGAATTCATGTTTAAACTTAATATTATTTTGTTTTCACAAAATAACTGATGTGATTAAACGTAATATTTCGTTGAAACGAAATGATATTTTATGGCAAGTATGAAACAAACGAAATGATACAATAGAACCATAACCACGTTTCATAACCCGTTATCTTTTTTGTACAAATAGTAAAAAAAATAACGAGTAACGTAGGTGTTCTAAATGGTATAAACTAGGGTCCATATTTTAGTTTCGATTATACGTGTGAGTATTCCTTTAATGCAAAGATAAACTATTTAAATATTTTATTTCGTTCAGAATAATCTTAGTAATATACAATGTTTGAATGAGACAAGATAACCACGCGTACTTGTCGAAGTAGAAACATTTAGGTCAGATAATTTATTAAGACCCACACTCAAGATAGATGAAAAGATTTCTTGGAAGAGTTGTTGACAATCAAGACAAGGAAGCTTAAAGTATTTTATGGTTTAAACCCCAGTAGCAATTATCTTACCACTGTCCGTTTTAAGGCGGACACCCCATTAGGTTCTTGTTTTGTTATTTGTTTGTTGCGTCCCTTTTACAATTTTATTTTATGTTTTAATATTCTCAATACATTTTCCCTCTTTCCCTTATAGTTTTGTGGTAGGTCTGTGTATTTGACAGTTTCTTTTCCTGATACGTTTTCTTAACCCCCTTACTAGGGCAGTAAATCATTTCTCCCCATTCAGAGGAAAATCAATAATATTGTCCACTTTTCATGAAAGTTTAATCATAACGTTTGCGACCAGCAGTTAAACTCAAATAACATTCATGTTAGTGGTCTGTCATTCTCATCAATAGAAAACTTGTTTCCTATCTTTCACCAAATGTAGTATATACATAAACGAAGCTGAACTATTCGTTAGAACATTATTACATTGTTATTTCCATAGGCGTTTCTTAAAACGTTTATAAATAATTATTTTCAAATGTAATTTTGTCTGAACTTGCCAAATGAGCAAGTATCCTTAATGTCATGTATTTCATCATCTTTCAATCATATTCCCTCGGTGAGTTGTCCTACTGACGTTCCCTGAAGAGGCTTAGTTCTCCGCTCTCAATCTAAGTTTGTTTGTTTGTTGGGTTTAACGCCGTACCAACACATTGTATAGGTCATATAACAATAATAATAATAATAATAATAGTAATAGTAATAATAATTATATTTCTTTATTTAGAAATGAAAACTCCTTAAGCACAAGGCTTATCTACCTGAAGGTCATCTAACAAAAAAATACAAATAAAACAATACAAACAAGACATATCAGAGCACTAAACAAAACACACACACATACCCCACCCCCCCCACTCACATCCTCGCACACACGCACGCACCCCCCACAAAATCCACAAAAAAACAAACCAAAAAAAAAAAAAATGGTATCATTATAACTATCAAGCAGTAATCTGGAGTATTTATCTAGAAAGAAAAAATTATAGTACATTAAGAGATGATATCAGATAGTTGCAATACGAGAATGGGTGAGGTTAGAAAACTTCTTGAATTTGTTTTGAAATAGGAATGTTTTAAATAAATAGCGGAAATTATTCACAGATGGTGCAGTTTTTATATTCAGAGGTAAAATATTCCATAACGGCGGTCAGTCAACTTACTCACGCCTCCTATATAGAAAGGCTAAATCTCTGGAATTAGCTGTTAACCAACTACTAAGCGCATACTTTCGTCTGACAACTGCCTTACATTAAAAAATCGTTGGTAGGAGGGAGAATGGCCGTAGAAATAATTTTATGACCAAGCTCCACGAAAGTCTGCCCCGCCCGGGAATCGAACCAACGAACCATCGATCAGTAGACTTGCGTGCTACCAACTGAGCTAGCCAGGCGGCTCTCTCAATCTGAAACCTAAATCTTAGAGCATACACCCTTCAGTGACAGATAACTGTCCTCGTTGATACAGAAATAGGAGGGAGAATGGCCGTAGGAAATATTTCATGACCAAATTCCGCGATGGTAAACCAGAATTTGTTAGCCTCGTCTATTTTGTAATATTTTAATTCTATTTTTCTTGAACGAAAATACAGTAAATTACTTTTAAGGCAGCAAAACCATGCTCGAAACAATTGCTTTGTTTTTATAAACAAAATTATTGTTGTTGTTTTTTTCATAATGAAATTAAAGAAACCTAAAACCGCCATTACATATGCATGTAAATAAAAAAAGAAATCAGTATAAAATACAAATTATGCTAGTATTACAAACAAAACTGACCTTTTTCAAACGTCTTGTCGTCTTGGATGGTTTACATTAAATGATATTGCATAAAAAAGGTTTATCTTTACATTTCGCGAGGGATTTACTTCCTGGTACGGAAAATATGTACTAAGAAAAAGTTATGATACAGTGTTTTGTGATAATGTTCAAGGTTGGGAATCCATGTGGCTTCATCCGGGCATTATTTACTGTATGTGGGAAGTACCGGCATTTTCATTTGATCCGAAATTTGTTTCCCAAATTACTTTTCCAGGAAAACAATTACTGTTGCAATTATATCTCGTAAGCAGGGGATTTATGTGCGTATTATTTGGAAATATGCCAAATGATGACAAGTACAAAATAAGACCTACCTTAGTCGAGCGGAGTGACCTACTTTCTATATATACGGTAAAAGATGTTAGGATGAAGTCACGTGGGTACTAGTGCTGCAACGATTCACCGGAAAGTCGATTCGATGCGATTCGATACATTTTCTTTCGATTCGATTTTTTTCGATTCGATTCATTTATTAATATAATTTACTTCAAATATGCATTTATACATTTATTTGAGCTTAAAACTAAATAATATGGATTTACTTAAAGTGTTACTGAAATTTGATAACACGAAACTCGAAAATCTGCTAAATTTATATTTGCTTTTTTCAAGTACGAAATGGATTGGGTACGAATGTAAAGTTCGCGAAAATGTATTACAATTGTAATTTCGACTAAAAGCGTATAGACAGCATGGAGCATAAATTGTAGAAAGATGCAGTTCTTGATATACTTCCGTACATCAGTCAGCGTACTTTCTCTTTTAGGTGCGCCTTTGCTTTTATCGTTATAACCTTTGTAGACATGTTTAAAATACAGTATCGAATCGAAACTCGCTGGTCCCGAATCGAAATCGAATCGGCACCCTCGCAATCGAGTTTCGATGTATCGAATCGAATCGTTGCAGCCCTAGTGGGTACTATATCGTGATGTTGTAGATACACGATAAGTGGCGTCTACAAAAATAAGCGAGTATGAGAGAAGAGAATTTTATGTTGAGATTAAACCAGAGTGCCTTTAGATTGGATAAACTGTCATCTACTAACATAAAGTGATGCGCCGGAACTCGTCGGCCGTTCACTACGAATAACCTCGGACTGGACTAATTTAGACGCCATTTTGGAACTTCCATTACGCCACATGCCCAAAAAAGCCATATTCGGTGTTAAAGTAAACTAATCCACGATCGTTTAAGCTATTATTTATTTCTTGGTTTCAGTTCATAAATTTTGAATAAACGATTAAATGATACCGCTGAACAATATGTAGTCAGATATAAAGCATACAAAAATGTTTTTACAAAACTTTGTGTGTTTACGACAATAACTATATTGCATAACCTGTACATGCTCCGTCTGTACTTCGCCTTGAGTAGCAAAATCCTTTAACTCTTTATGAACACCATCGAATCCTTCCGAGTTTATTTTCATTTAATGCATGGTCGAGATGTTCCGAATATCTATGTATATCGAAATTTTATTAAAGGAATGTATCATTTAACCTAGTTGTTCTCTTCATTATTACAATATACGAGCAGTATTATGACATTTAATTGGTCTTCTTCAGATATAAATTTATATACAAGTATTAGCATTTCCAAAAATGCTTGAAATCGTCGTTTAGCCATGTGTGACATTAAAATCAATATAGATTTGTATGTTCGATCATTTACATATGAAGTACTTCCAGCTAGCAAAGATTTAATGAATCTAGGCACAGTAGTAAGCATATTATCCAAGGCATAAACCTTAACCTAACTTTGACACCAAGGTGTCAGAACTAGAAGCGCGCATCTTGACCTAGGCAATTTCCATACATAAAATTGAGAAAACCTGGATGAAGCTGTTGTTTAGTTATCAAGGAAAAAAAGTTTTTTATTACTCAACAACAGTCAGTGTATAAACACAAACGCTATACACATCAAAAGTTCTCCAACCATGTACCATGAATGTCACTAAGAAACTCATCGAGATATTGAGCAGGCATGAAGTGGCTTACAGAAGGATGGACGCCATACCATCATATTATTTAAGTTTCACTTCGACCTTAAATAGGTTATCGTCAATATGGTGTGAAGTAGAAATAAGATGAAACTTGTAATTTGGTTGATGCTTTTAATAAAAAAAAGTGAACAGTAGTATTATATTACTATTATGTCAATAATAAAACTCAAAACATATATGACTAGAACAAATGGATGGTTAAAAGAAGTAATAATAAATTAATAGTGCTGATGAATAGCACAACACGTGGCAAGTAATAAAAAAGGATAGGAATATGCTGACCTAGAAAGTGTATGCTGTTTGTCAGTAAATATTGGTGGGAAATGAATTGACTGGAGGAACTTTTAGTTTATACACATGTACATAAAATAATGATAAGGATAGTTGTATAAGCCAATATAACAGGAAGTATTAAAACCATAAGATCAGCATATTCAATTCATAGAAACTAGCTATTATGCACATATTTAGTATTTCAGGACAACATTTAACAACAAACAAAACAACAATAATGCTTCCTTAGGATGAGATACATATTATATATACATGTAAATATAGACCTGAATCAACCAGGTTTCTATTCATGATAGATGATTAGTGATTATGGGAAAAACCTAAAACAATGATTATTATGACATAATTATTTGTTTTGGAAAATAACATAGATGTCATCGGAAGAGGGTACATTTTCATTAAAAGAGATATTTGCAGCATTTTAAGTTGATATGATTTAAAGAATGAAATAAAACTATGAAGCTATGTGGCTTAATGCTTAATGCTTCTTTGAGGCTTATTAGTTAAGACAGTGATATTTTTACATCAGTTACAATAACTGGAAATCTGGGATTTAAAGTAAAGGCTACTTGCATTTAACAAAATAAAGCCTTTTTTTTAATTTTTAAAAATGTTAATCGATATTTGTGTAGTTTATAATAATAATGTCCATTCTCAGTTAACAAAATAATTATTGTCATTGGAGTAAAATAATTATTAAACCTTTAGACTCCATTTCGTCTCCAATTCGTGTACGAAATGGACTTTGGTACGATAATTTGTAGGAATTCGGCAATAAAACATTCAAAGTAAAACAGTTTTTAAATATTTATCGATATTTGTATAGTATATTATATACTATGTTCATTTTCAGTCAACAAAATAAATATTATCATTGGAATAAAAGAGTTATTGAACAATTAAAACTCCATTTCGCCATAAAATCTCCATTTCGTCCATTTTGCCTCAAAATCTCCATTTCGTGTTTTAGTCAACTACGCATAATTAATCAGCTGTGTGCCCCTCGCAAGGATATTCGAAACATTTGAATGCGTTTGAGTAATTCTGCTTAATTTCTCCGGCTAAATAACAATTTTATTCTTTAAAAAGACACTTAACTCTTATATGTTACTATTCTTTATGTAAAATTATATTGTTATGATAGAATTTACAGTAACTGAGTGATTGGCGGCCCTGGTCAACTTATGTTAACATTGAGCGAGGTTGATTCATTCTACACACTGTTAGGCCATTTTGAATAAATCGAATGAATATGTGATAACCAGACATGTTCCGACCACGCACGTACAAATGCATTATAACGGTAGAATGAACAGTTCACATGACCATTTCACATCAATAAATCTTTATTTTATTGATAGGCAAACAAGATCATTCAATACAAGAATTTGTTCTGTACCATATTCCGTCAGCTAATCGAACGTAGAAATATATTAATAAACTCGCTCGGAAATAGGGAAGATAGGTTGTTGTTTTTCAACAAAAGCTAGCTTTCTTCAATAAATGAACATGTTACGAATAGGCATGAATGTTTTTTTTCTGGTTTTATATTGTTACTCCTTGAAATTGATACCCGTTCATATATCGATAATGATATTTTCTTGTATTACAAACGGGTAACCGTATAATACACGCCGTGGACGATTCCATACACGCACCCCTTATTTTGCTTCTCGACGTCATCATTTTGGTCATGTGACCTCTAATGCAACGTTCTGATTGGCTAAAGACAGCCGGTGTCGACACAAAAATGCTCAAATCTTGATAATTGTTATTATCGTCGTACAGGACGACGATAATTAGCAATGCGTGATAATGGTATGATGTCAATCTCCGCTGTCGTATATGTTCTCCTGGCATCGCACTGGGGGTCACGTCGATATGACCTTTGTTTCGACCAACCAATGTGCAGCTTTCATTTAGACAAAACACTATTAATAACACCATGATTTTGTAATTTCTACTTTTAGACCGTGTTTTTGTGAGCTAATTTGATAGTAATGTTATTCACAGGTTGTGATTGAGCAGTTCTTTGTAAATTACGTCACATAGGCGATGTAAACAAGTCACTGCATGAGCACAATGATTCTATCATAAATATTATAAAATCAAAGGTCAGCTGAACGTGACCCGTATTATGAAGTAGCCAGATCTAAAATAAGAGAGCGCGTGAGCGGATAATTTTAGATCGAGTTTTAATCAGATTGGTGTAATGTTATTAAATATTTATGAGGCCAAAGGAACACTGAGTTCAAATCTAGTAAAATATATTCATGAAGGCATGATATTGAAAGTGGACATGACAATATTTGAACATGTAAGCTGCGATAAGATATGAACCCCAATGTACGTACCTGTCTGTGCATAATGTATATATAAGTAAGTAAAATCTTAAAGGTCCCATATGAAGGTATGTTTATCTATCACGGACAGGAAAACTGTCTTAAATTCATTAAGGTTTTTGAATTGTAATTAGCATAAAAAACTTAACACATCAAACCAATTTGCAGTTGAAGTTTTAGTTAGACAAAGTGCCAATGTCTTAAAGAAGGGTCCTTCTACAGGTATGCAATTTGTTCATTTCTTCCTAAATGGTTAATGTACAAATATACATAATTCAAAATACATGTAGTTTTAAGAGCTTATTTATATTGTTGAGGAAATTTTTTATTACAAAACTACATCCATCTTAAACAGTCTGTGATCAAAGCTATTATTTAAGGTATTGATATTTAAATTCTTCTTTTAGTTTAGGTCTACTTTCACAGTGAATTGCATAAAGTAACCACGGTAAAAATACATTTGAAAGTTGATTATTTTCGGTTACGCGTCATTTGAAATACAGTAAAGCTCTACTATTAAGACCAGCAAAACCGATGGTCCTAATAGCGAAACGGTCTTATTATAGAGAACATTTAGTTCACAAGTTAAGAATTTGGGTCTAAATAATTGTAAAAAATCGCATGATTTTGAAATAACAAATGTGGTCATAACAGCGGAACTTTACTGTAATACAAAACTCCAGGGTGTTATTTCATCAACGTTTTCGTAAATAATTTGCTTAAGTTACGGCTGTACTAAAATACTTCAGTCGTTAAGAATTTCTTAAACCGTTTCATGAACGTTTATGTAACCTTTTTCTTATATTTTTGCGTAAAGCAGTCAAATGACGTCATGTTGGCACATTTCCTGTAAATTTCGCAGATGAGATATTTCAGAAAAATGGGTGATTTAAAGTCAAAGACTTACACTAGTATCCCGGTGACACTAGTTTCGGCGCAATAGGCAGCAAAATATGTATAAAGTTTGTTTCCGAAGAAAAAGGCTACAAAGCCGCTTTAATGTCGGCCATTGCCTGAAAATCGACTGTGATGCAAGATTAAGATTTTTTAAGTTCATGTCTCAGACCCAAGTTCATGTTTGTTACCACCCTCCACCCACAAAAATAGTTTGACGATATAACTTCTTAAATAAATATCAGATGGGTTTAAAATTTGCATATTATAGGGTGATAGAGGGAAGTACTTCACTGCTCTGACGTAGAGGGACGTTATATCAGTCCACTCAAGATTTTCTGGTATTTTATAAAATAAAAATAATAAGGATAATAAGCAGCATAAAGTAGGACACACTCCCTGTCTGTTGAATACAAATTTTAAATATACAACAGTAAGATGAATTTATTTTAATTTAGATATTGACAATCGTTTCAGATTCCCAAAAAATATTGAAAATAAATTTGGAATAATCATGAGTTAAATCTAAATCCAAATTTAAAGTTGCCTTTGTACATAAAGTCACTTTTTCAACCAAAGTAAAACAAGGCAAATTGATTTTTGAATTGAAAGCCAAAGTAACTTTAAAAGTGAGAATGAATTTATTGCTTTGATATGAGGGGAAAGACATGGTAGTGCGCCATGATCGTGCGACCTTATGCACGACTCATGCAGTTCGTTCGTCTTCTCACGAAGACAAACGAAAATCATCAGCGTAAGCTCAACTCCCAGCAAAACATCAACAGCCCTGGTAACCATGCCTTATTTCCCTTCTCTATGTAAAAAGGAATTGGCGTGGTGTTTTGGAACGACCAGAGCCATAAACTGCCTCACCAAAAGATGGCAAACGCTTGGCAATGTGTATGACTTTTCGTCAAAATTACAAAAAAAAAAAAATCCTTCAGGCGATAAGTCTCACCTTTTGTACTACAAATAAATGACAAGTCACCAGTTTGCGAACTTTTTCATTACCATGTCTATTAAATTCAATTTGATTTTAAAACATTTAACTTTAAGATGACTTGTTCTGTATTAATGATTTTACGAGTCACAAAATTTTGATTTCAATTAAGATCTTAACTAACTCATTATATCAATATTTCAAAATTAATAAACACATTTAAATTACTTCCATTTAACCTCTTATATTTCATGTAGTATATTTAAACGATCTAATATATATGTCCTTTTAAGGCATTCAATTGAAATCTATACAAAAGAGTAATCTACTCGTATAAATATATGAATGGGTGACAATCTGATATGGGACACAAAACACAGCGGTTGCTTCCCGTGGCTTTTGATAATTATATGGGATAAGTGGAAAATTAATCTTTATTTTGAGTCGACACATTTAAAACAAGAAATATCTTTAAAAAGATATTCGGCGCTCTGCTGGGTTCATTTTCAACGGTTTGAAGTATAAATGTTGTTCATGCACGGCGTACATGTATTAACTATAGGTCACATGTAGTTTGTCCGAAATTGCAATTCAGCCTCAACTGACAATTTTTTGTCCGAATATATTGCCACTTCGCTGATTTGTCAATTTGGAAAATCTGTTCGATTCTAAAATTAAAAATATCTTTAGTAACAATGCCATGTATTTTCGATTAAAAATCACTTCTTTCCAGAATGACCAATTGATTTATGTTACTTTTCTGCCGAACATAAAACAATTTAATAGAAATGCTCAATGGCGGCCTACAAATGACAAAATGAAAACCCATTCCGAGCGTGCGCTGAGTAATACTCGCAGTTTAGTTATACCGCGAGGGGCGTACCACGACGAATGTGTGATCAATTAGCATAGTGAGTCACTCATTATACACAGAGTAAATAGTCAGCAGCTACTGTACGTGCTACGCACCAGTTTATCACAAATAGCCAATTGTGTCATGTGTTTTATCCATTTCTTTATACCGTAAAGGATTTTCATTGGACAAACAGCTATGGTAAAGCAAATTGTATTGGTTGAAATATAGGTATTATATATATTATGACCTTGGGATTAATATTGGTACGAGAAAATTGTCGATGTTATTGTATGCAGACGACATTGTTTTTATCGCAGAAAATGAGACTGATCTACAAACGATGGTCAACACTATGCATAAGTGGTGTAAGCAATGGAGAGTTTTAATTAACACTGATAAGTCGAAGTGCATACATTTTCGAAAGACTCGAACCCAACAAACAGACCCGATATTCAAAATTGGAAATAATGTACTAGAATTAGTGCCAACTTATAAATATCTTGGTATTTTGTTTCAATTTATTGGTGACTTCACACCCAATGCTGACATCTTAGCAAAAAGTGCCGGTCGTGCTCTGGGTCAAGTCATGTAAAAAAATCATAATATGAAAGATTTTGGCATCAAAACATATGAGAAACTATATGATTCATGTGTGATACCTGTGATAGAATATGGGGCTAGTGTATTGGGAGACCGCAAGTATCAGTCAACTGACAACATACAAAATAGAGCGATACGTTATTTTCACGGAGTCCACAGATTTGCGCCAATTCTAGACTTATCAACATGCGAAGTGATAGGCTAACAAAGCAAATATTTGAAAACGATTATATATCTACAAAAAATCAACTGGTGTAATAACGTAAAAGATATCATGACCAAACTTGGATTATTAAACTGTTATAATAATAAACAACGTGTTAACATGTCATCATACACATCACTTATCACGGAGTATTACAACGAACAATGGAAAGATCAAATTCTTAACGTCCCGAAACTACGGTATTATACAACTTTTAAAACAGTGTTTGAACAAGAAAATATGTTTCACTTAATCTGAATAGAAATGAACGCTCTCTACTAGCGCAGCTACGTTTTGGCATTTTGCTTATTAGAATTGAAACTGGTCATTATAACGGAGAACCTTTAGAACAGAGACTATGTTTGTTCTGTGATACAAATAGTGTTGAAACAGAGACACATATTTTATTAAATTGTAAGTGCTATGACAACATTAGAGAGGAAATATTTCATGACATATACTTAAATAATGACTTGTTAGAATTCAGTGATGAAAGTAAGAATAAAACCCTACTTTTAACCCATCCGCGTAAAGTCGCAAAGTATTTAGTGAAAGCATACTTAAAGAGACAGAGATTTACTTACAATAGATAGTTTTATGTATTTATTTACATTGTACATACATTTAGTTCAACATAGTGACTTATAGGACTATAGGGCTGGGTGTATTTTTTACTTATATTACTTTGTTGTACTTTGTTATACACTCACTCACTCACTCACTCACTCACTCACTCACTCACTCACTCACTCACTCACTCACTCACTCACTCACTCACTCACTCACTCACTCACTCACTCACTCACTCACTCACTCACTCACTCACTCACTCACTCACTCACTCACTCACTCACTCACTCACTCACTCACTCACTCACTCACTCACTCACTCACTCACTCACTCACTCACTCACTCACTCACTCACTCACTCACTCACTCACTCACTCACTCACTCACTCACTCACTCACTCACTCACTCACTCACTCACTCACTCACTCACTCACTCACTCACTCACTCACTCACTCACTCACTCACTCACTCACTCACTCACTCACTCACTCACTCACTCACTCACTCACTCACTCACTCACTCACTCACTCACTCACTCACTCACTCACTCACTCACTCACTCACTCACTCACTCACTCACTCACTCACTCACTCACTCACTCACTCACTCACTCACTCACTCACTCACTCACTCACTCACTCACTCACTCACTCACTCACTCACTCACTCACTCACTCACTCACTCACTCACTCACTCACTCACTCACTCACTCACTCACTCACTCACTCACTCACTCACTCACTCACTCACTCACTCACTCACTCACTCACTCACTCACTCACTCACTCACTCACTCACTCACTCACTCACTCACTCACTCACTCACTCACTCACTCACTCACTCACTCACTCACTCACTCACTCACTCACTCACTCACTCACTCACTCACTCACTCACTCACTCACTCACTCACTCACTCACTCACTCACTCACTCACTCACTCACTCACTCACTCACTCACTCACTCACTCACTCACTCACTCACTCACTCACTCACTCACTCACTCACTCACTCACTCACTCACTCACTCACTCACTCACTCACTCACTCACTCACTCACTCACTCACTCACTCACTCACTCACTCACTCACTCACTCACTCACTCACTCACTCACCCACTCTCTCACTCACTTCCCTCCCTCCCTCCCTCCCTCCCTCCCTCCCTCCCTCCCTCCCTCCTTCCCTTAATTACTTATAGGTCAAAGGTGGCTTAGACAGCTTCGCCGAAAAATACCATAAATTATCATAAGTTTTTCAATCGATTATTAACAATATAAAGTATGCTATCAACAAAAGTAAAATGAAGATCACAAAAGTAATATTAGTAAACAAATCACATTAATTTAAGATCACAAAATTATAAGATATATTAATTGAGTTTTCTGAAAGACCTCACAAAAAATACAAGTTTTCATAAACATTCGACAAATAACAAGATGTTATGGCTGTTCCTACCAGAGTCTATGGTTCCTGGTATCTTTGATAAATGAACTCATGGGTAAAATTTATGGTCTTTTAGATATCTGAATGCGGAGATTGGATCAATAAAAACCAACAACAAAGTTTTGTATTACCGAAATGTCCAATGTCTGAAATACCAACATACATTTGTATATAGTAAAGTTTTAAATTTCACATATTTTTGAAAGTTTATAACAAATGATTGATCATCAATCCACTAAAATGTTTTTAAACATTCATGACCGACATGAGGCGTACAGGTTTCTAAAGGGTGTTTTTAAATGAGAACGCGCATTTTAATCACACGCCTGTCAATTTTTACAATAGAATTATCTACTTTTATGAATGAAAGCTATACATAATAGATTGCAAAGCTCGAAACGCAAAGATATTGAAGTGTTTGCGTTTAAAATGCGAAATAACGCGCCATCAAATTAAACAGAAATATTATTAGCCACAAAAATCTGATGTAATACATGTAGTTAAATAAGCGCGCATTTAACTTAAATGCAATGTGTATTGAATATAAAATGAAGTTTCGCTTTCATACGAGGGTGTTATTCGTCATACTTCGTCTTGCTATATATTCGTCTTCCAACAGTGTTCTACGATGAAAATGCACAGTCGTCTGTTTCATCATTTAACGAGAAGAGTATGACGATCATGTTTAATTTTATCTTGATGATTCGTACATCTTTACGAAAGGTTAGAGGCTGTCGTAATTCACGCAAGTATTTACGAAAACCTTAAGTTAAGAAAACTTTGATAAAACGCTGTGCTGACATACGCTTGATAATACTGGACTCAGTTGTTTCAATTAAGTGCTTGATTTCATTTTGCACCACATGGGGCAGTGTTAATCTTGATTATGGGGCTTTAATTATATGTCGGAATTTAAAACCTTCGGCTTAATTAATATCATGCGTATCAAGGTAGTCCGATATCTAGTTGTGCAAAGGACGATTTTACGCATTGTAAATACTAAACACTTGGCGGACAGGACAAAGTATTTGCATTCTAAGGACGTGAAATAGATCTTGCTTCAAGGGAAGTAACCATGGCTTCGGATTCTAAAAGCGGTGATGGCACGGTACCAGTAAAATCCCTAGCAAGAAAGATTTATAAAGGTATACATATGTTTGAAAATGAGATTGAAGAAATTCAAACTATGGACATTAGAGATGATGATATATTTATATGTACATTTCCTAGGTCAGGTGAGTACTTTGATTAATTGTTATTTTTGAACGATTTTAAAAGTTCAATAAATTATTTAGAATATCCACTTCACTATAATTATTTACGATTGTTTAAAAGTTAGGAAGTAGAATATCCACTTCACTATAATTATTTTACGATTGTTTGTCCTCGGCTCTGTTCCTTACACATTATTGCAGTGGGATATATTCAGTATATGAAGTAATAATATGTACACTAATTTGTTTTAGCTCGATGGGGAAACAAGTTTCAACTTGTAATCACTCAAGAGTCTGTTTCCTGGTTCCCAGTACTGAGCTAGTAGGATAAAGTTTCTTGCGCAAGTAAACAACTGGGTGTCTTTTGAAAAATAAGCTGGCTACTCAATGATTTCGAGTCTAACATCGTAACCACTCGGCCACTCTCGCTTCATAACGATTTCGTGACATGGCAAGAAACTGCCTTACTTTACCTTAATTACTAGCATGGTTTGCGCAAATTGGCCTGTGACAAATTCATACTTGCAAATTATATTTAAATTGTGTTGATCAAGCGCGCTCTTAATTGCACATACGGTTATGTAACTTGCTATCAATGAAATCGTCATGTTGTTGATACAAGCTTCTGTTTTGTCAAACATAATCGCGGTCATGTTTATAAAGCCGCCACTTCCCGTTTGACCTCTTGCGAATAAAGAAAGAAATCGTACGATGTTTCTTATTTCAATAATGTAATAATTAGGTTCCGAAGAGTAAACAATTTGTTCATTTATTTTAGGTACCACTCTTTTACAAGAAATGGTATATTTGATTGCTACGTTAGATTTTGAAAAAGCGGACAATGAATTTTTGGATGCCAGAGTTCCATTTATAGATGCCAAGAATGATTCATTTCCCTTTACAAAAGGTAAACATGTTAAAGATATGATAGGTGTTATTTGTTGTTGGCTATTGATCAGACCAACAAATATATCTGCCGTAGTGTCAGACTCTAGCAATTCTTAATACAGAATCCGCAGATAGTTCAGTCAGTATATAAATTTAGCAATTCAAACAGTCGTCTGCTGTTATGACATGCGCAATTATGTATAAACTACATGTACTCACATTCTCATGAACTATTTTTTGCGAGGAGTCAAATCGCCGACAAGTACGAGTTGTGCATCTTTTATAGAAATGATAACATTGTCTATGTACAATGTATAGAATGGTTCGATAATTCGTCTGAAGCGGATAAGTTTTAAATACAAAATTTAATATATGATGCAACTATGTACACAGAGTTTACTATGCCACTGCTTCAATTGAGTTCAGTTGCCCCTTTTTGGATGTAAAAATTTAACTTCAGACATCATTCTATCCAAAAAATGAAAAAATACCCTCCAATGCTGTACTATGGAATGGTGTCATATCATGATGGTTTAATTGCTCTGCAATCTTTGTTTCAGGATTGGAATATATCAATCAGTTAAAATCACCAAGAATGATAAAAACTCATTTTCACCATTTTCTACTTCCGGAACAACTACGACAAGGAAAAGGGCGGGTATGTGATATTTAATAATAACATTGTGGCAATATCAAACTACGCTGGTCTGAAATGCGAGTATGGTTTAAGTCAATGAATTTGATAAATTGAATTATCGACACACAAGTCTATTGGTTGGGGGTTCGATTCCTTAGCTAGGCATACTTTCGTGAAATTTGGTCATGCAACCATTTCTACAGCCATTCTCCCTTCTACCCCTGATTCTTAACCATGTAGGACAGTTGTCAGTCACTTACAGAAGTATGCGCCTAGTAACTGAATAACAGCTAATTCCAGAGATTAAGCCTTTCCAGGAATGGTGAGTAGGTTGAATGACCACCCTTTATCATATACCTTGTTTTGCTACGGCGTTACGGCTAGCCGGACGGGTTTTTTTGTATGCACTATTGTATGCTATAAAATGCGCACCAATGACAAACTGTTTTGTTCTGTTTTCCTTTTATTATAGATCATATACTCTGTGAGGAACCCCAAAGATTCGGTTACTTCTTTAAGTAAACTATTTTACTGGTTGAATGAATACGATGCCATCTCCAAAGACAAGTTTATAGAAATGTTCATAGATGGAACAGGTTTGTTTCATTATGTAAATAGCTAGAAAGTCACCTAATGGTATTTTCATTGCTTCGTTCAAGTCCTGAGAACATAATTAAAATAATTTAAATCACCCATTCTTTAGTTGTGGCCAGAGACGCAACCGGGCTGGTGTGATCTATGTAATAATTTTATTATTTAGATAAATGGTATACCATTCTTGATTTCACGATAAACAATAGAAAATATATCACAATTGTTGCGACCTCTACATTTGTGTCGTTTAGTTTTATTGTTTACGGAGCTCCTAAAGTGACATTTTGAAATACTTATTTTTTTTCGAAAAATACGAAATAATATTACTTTTAAACGAAATAGTTGTGAAAAAAATACAATGTCACTTTAGAGGCTCCGTAATCGTATAATGGATATATGAACATTATTTTCTCAATGCAGGTTATGCGTGTCCATGGACCAGACATGTGATAGAGTATTGGAATAAAAGAAATGACAATGTATTATTTCTTAGATATGAAGACTTCTCCCAGGTAATCACCACAAGTGCTATAAGCACGTAAGTTTTGTATATTTTGCAAGCTATTAAAACTGTATGTAACTAAATCCCGAAACAGAAATCAACCGTACTCCTTGGTTTCCAAGTTAACCGCAATGCTTCACACAACATACATGTAGTTCAGACAACCGTTTGAAAGTCATTTTGTTCAAAAGTATAACTACGCTGTGGTACATTGTAATTAGAATGTGAAAGTTATGATGTGTCTAAGATATTATGGCATAATTTGCCAGTTGCGCCCATCCAGTTTACTCAGTCGGTAGTCGACCATCCTTCCTCCTACCATTGACTATTGATTCTAAATCATGTAGGACAGTTGCAAGTCAATGACAGAAGTATATGCGCTTAGTAACTGGTTAACATCTAAATCCGGAAATTAAGCCTTTCCAGAAACGGTGGAAAAATTGTATGGCCCATACAAATGTTTGACTTTAGTCTTCTCTTGCAGGATAGACCAACTGCTATTAGAACTATTGCAAAGTTTCTTGGACGTTCATTAACTGATAATGATGTTGAAAGAATATCAGAACATTGTAGTATAGAACAGATGAAGACAAATAAGATGACTAATTTTACATACATAACACAATATAAACGAACTAACGAAGATGCACCAGAGAGATTTATAAACAAAGGTAGGTTACAACCACTGGTGATTGCAACAGAATTAAACAGAGCCCAAGTGTTATTAGACAAAATTATATACTATCAAAGTAGTCAATAAAAATTTTGTAAGCGGTATATTTTGTATAATATCTAAAATATTTAATACGACACCAAAAGCCGCCTGTTTTTTTGGGCTCACCTGAGCACAAAGTACTCAATGTGAGCTATTGTGATCGGTCTTTGTCTGTCGTACGTCAACAATTTCTAAAAATATGTCTTGTCAAAACCATAAAGCCACAGTTACCAAATTAGGCATCAAGCATTATCGGAAGGTTCTCTACAACGTTTGTTCAATGACCCCGTCCTAGTGGGAACCTAATTTATGTAAGGCTGATACCACTTAATAAATAAATTTTTATCGTACGATTTAAATGTTTTTGTTCTGAACGCCTGATCGATCGTGAGTGCAGTTATGTCGTGAGTATTTAAATCAGCGAGTTTATGTATGCGATATCATTCTGTACACAAACGGTCTGACTGACCTCTGTACGGAGACGCCGCGCATCACGGGTAAAACTGTTTATTTACCTGAAAACACGTGGCAATGTTTACATTCTATCAATTTCCCCCCTTCACTTATACTGAACAAAAATAGAATGAATTTTGTGTCTACTCAATAAAATTTGACTATCCAACCAACTAACCTCATTAAATTAAACTTTTATACCGGTTGTTAAACCTTCGTCATAACGTGTTTACATCTGTCATTCTTTACACAGTAATTTGAATTCGAAACTAGGTTACACGGTTTAACTATGCACCTATACCTACAGAGGTTTAAAAGTACTTTGTATTGATAGATTTATGATCCTGTAGCTATGAGTGATAATTTATTTTACATTTCAACAATGAGTCTGTCAAAAAACGAAAAAATGCAACGATTTTGTCTTCATCCGCCGCACTTTATTCTGCTGCGTACCAAACACCGAATTTTGAGACGGTTGCGCGTCTTAGTATAGAGGTGATATCTTCACCGTCTATTTATAGAATGATGCGATACTGACTATTTAATAAAATCCAACAATGCTAAATTTCTGCATGTTCTATTAAAGGGAGATAATTTCATGGAGTTAGGATACAAGTGTATATTATGTAATTTATTGTTTCCAGGCCAGGGTGGAAGATGGCGTGAAGTGTTGACTGAAGATCAGAGTAGAAGAATTGATCAAATGATCGATGAAGTAGAAAAAGTTGGTGTTGATATAGTTAGAACTTAACATACAGCCGGAATAGATTTAATTTGGGACACAAGTTGATGGGGATTTCCAGTTGAAAAAAACTTTGTATGTACTGGATGTACCTGCACGAAACAAACTTGAAATCAAAATGTATTTTAGAGAAATAAAAGTAATAATATTGTTGTTGTTATTTGTTGTTGTTGTTGTGTACATAGAACAGTAGGATTTAATATGTGTTGCATACTCTTCAGCAATAATATGTAAATTGACTCCATTCTGCAATGGATGCATCCAATACAAACAAACCTTATTCAGATGAAAATACTCATAAGTTCGAGTTCCCAATATAAGATATTAGAATGGGATAATAAAGAATAGAAACCGCAGTTTCTGGGAACAGTCTAGTTGAAGGAAGATTCAACAATAAACTTTCTCTGGCATCAGTGCATAGAAATATTTATATAATATGTACATGTACTATAAGTGAAGAATAAAATCCCGTTACTAAGACAAATTTAGCCACATCATAATATTCGTGTACAGTGCTATTGGTAAATTTTACCTGCTAGTGGTGCATAGATTAACCCTGCTGATTTAAATACTCCGGTGCTGCAGTACTTGTGTACTTACTATCTATAAAAATAGTATTTCGTACCTTCGTGTATGTACGAGGATTATCGAGCAAATGTTGAGTGTTTTAATCAGCGGGGATAATGTAAGCGCCACTAGCAGTTCAATATAATTCATCATCATTAAGACCAATATTAGCCTTAGTATAATGTATACGGTGCTTTATACAGTGAAGGTCTGCCATAAAAACCATTGAAATACATCGTCATACCAGCAAAATGATCTTAATAAAGGGACAAGTATTAGCATTTCCAAAAATGCTTTGAATCGCCGTTTAGTAGTGTATTCTCCTTAGAGTAAAAAACATTCAAGTAATATGTGTCAGCGTTTTAAACTGTCCCAAGTCTATTTATAGAATACCAGGATAAGCGTGCCCTGTTAACGATATGTAAAACCATTGATAAATCAAAGTATATTTAGATTCGCCCGAAAGTAGGGAAGATAGGTTTGCTTTTTTTCAACAAATGCGAAAAAAAAAGAAAAAGACATGTTACAATTAGTTATGCATATTTTCTGGTGTTTTATTACCACTTTCTTGAAACTGATAGTCGTTCATACACTGTATATTGATAATGGTATTTTCTGGTAATACAAACAGGTAACCCGACAAAAAACATGGCGTCGACGAGTCCATATCACACCCCTATTTTGACTGTTCGACGTCCATTTTTTCATCATGTGACCTCAAATGCATCGTTTTGATTGGCTTAACGCAACCGATGGCGACACAAAAATACTCAAATCTTGATAATTGTGTATATCGCCGCTCAGGAACGGCGATAAATAATGTTTTCTTTCAGTCCAACTTCTATGTCTAAAAGCTCAGCAACGCGGTTTATATATACCGCAAAGCATATTCAATACCATATATATGGTAAAACTTTGTGCAAACCGTAAGTTTAGGTTAAAATCTAACACAATTCATGTATAAATTAATTTCTTCTCATACTAGCATATTTGAGGCTTGCAAATAATATAAAAACGCATGAACTATGGCATGACAAACGTTGCAATATTCTAAACAGAAAAAAAATGTGCTAAAAGAATATTTGTTGGGTAAAAAAAGATTTGTGTAACATAAAATATATTTGTTGTGTATAGAAAATATATATGTTGGATAAAAATATATTTGTTGTATAACAATCTTAAAAAATATACAAGAAAGATTTACTGTATATGTGGTATAATTAGCATGATGGGAAATAAGTTTTATTGTAACAAAGACTCTGGTTGGTCGACACTAATGCAGACGGTACTAAGAGTAAAAAAGCCAAATTTCTTTGATTTGAAAAAAAAACAAGTTTCAATTCAGTGATTCTGCGAACACATGTAGTAGTCGATGACCCAACAATATGAAGTGCAGGATCTGTTTGATTAAGATGTTCATAACTCGTACAAACAATGGCAGTATGAAATTTGGCTTGTATATATATTCTTTTTTTTATTTATGTTGTAAAATATTTATGTGGTATAAAATCATTCAAATATTATATTTTCATTTATATCCAAAACGAATGTAATTGTATGGTAAAAAAATATTTATGATCAATAATCGTATTTTCTTTTAATTTTGCAACGTTCCACACGCCATACAAAACAAATATTTTTGTAATATTTTTCCGTTTAGAATATTGCAACGTTTGTAATGCCATAATGAACTATACTTTAAATGCATTTACTTTTCTACTTATGCATGTGCATGTGTCTATACAGTAAACAATCATTATTCTATAAAAACAATGTGTTGCTATCTCGCCGGTTTATACAAAAACGTCTTACTGACCTTCTATGTACAGATTTTATTTCTTTAGATATATTTTGTTATTGCTATCAGGGTATATAGACCCGTGATCTTTAAAATTTAAACAAAGCAGTATTTTTCGTCAAAATGTTGCAGCAGCAAACATAGGGATGATACAAATAGTGTATATATAAGTAAACTTTCTTTTTTGGAATATTCGCAGGTCTGTATGACGAAAGTTTCTTGGTACAAAAATACTAATGTCCCGAAATAAAAGTACCGACTTGCATCAGAAAGTTTTTTATTCGAACGCTTTTGACTTTATCAAAACGAACTTTTCTTGCATGCGAACATCCCCGAGGGTATCGAATGAGGATAAAACTAGGGCGGATTGAACTACAGCGGATTGCGTAGTGATAAATAATGTAATGTACATAGCGCAATGTGATGCAACAAGGATCCATAAACACGCAAAGACCATACAAAGACTCTAAAAAGAATAGAATAACATATTAGGAATTTTATATAACAGGGATTTGTAACGATAAGTAAATGTAATAGATTTTCATCAAATTTCCACTGTCATCGCTATTATTTCGGCCAATACGGACAACAAGTATAACAAGTTTAAATAAAGATATTCACATGAAATTATGTACCATTACCATTCAAATTGACATAAATGTTAGGAAACATGTGATTCTAGATGATTTTGAGGTACATGTACAGTAAATTACGCTCACAGACTGTTTTACAGAATAATGCATTTTCCCGCCGATCTGCCATTTTTAGCCCAATTTACATCACCTGAAGTCATATTTTCTGTCATAATTGCAACAATTCTTTGTCAAAAACTTCAGAAACATTCACAAGATGCATGGAAGACATGTACAAAAACATAAATCAAGTTTTCGTACTCATTGTGTGCAATGAATACAAAGTCATAAGAATATAACCGTATTTCTACAATCGTTCAGTTTAACATCGCCAGAACCTTACAGCACCCAATCCAGAATATTCCTAGACAAAGTAATTCATGATTTGCAACATCATACTGATACTTGTACTTTATGTATATATACGCAAGACATTGACCACACCGTATATGAAGCTTTTAAGTCCAGACATAGAATCTCTAGCAACACTTCTGAAGTAAGGCTGCAGGTAAATTACAACAGAATTTTCAGTCCCATAGTCTGCTCTCACTATCCTGGGCGTACATTTCATTTGTTTGAGGGTATCGAGATAGTACTTTGCAATGAGACGTGGATTGTTTTTTGAAGACGATACTTCCAACCACATCAGACGACGCCTATAGCCGTCTATACATCCGTGAATACAATATCCGTTTCGATTTGTCATAACCGTAAATGTGTCATATTGCAGAATTAGTAATACACGCTTGACGGGCAATGACACAATCCGCTTAAAAGTGTACCGAGTGATATTTACTGCAAACACTTGGGGGAATCGACCCAGGTAAGCGTCTAGGTCTGAGAAGTATTTGTTGTTACCCCCAAAAATCACCATCTAACCAAAATCTTGCATGACAAACACCATGAGACACGAGTACCGAAAGATTAGTTTTGAAGACAAACTCACGGTTATTTGCAGAGCTTATTGCTTGTGATTTAAATGTAAATCACAAAGTTTGTTTTTCTGATGTTTTTCACTGTGCTTCGCTAGCCCTTTAAACGGCATTTAAGAACTTTGTGTAAATACCGATAACAGACAATAGCCTTTGAAAGTATTTCACAGCTTAATGTCTAAGCTCTACACTTAAGAGACACTCTCTAATTCTTTATGATGTGACAATAATTCCAACATAGTAGCGTTCACACGAGCTCCTCCACACCCTGTGTTACATGTTTATAGTATGTTACTAAGTCTGTTCAAATCAATCAATACAGGGTTCATTGTCATTGAAATTCATGCATGTCAAATATCTTACCTTATATGCTGATAACTTTGCACAATTCCAAAGCACGGTGCTCCGTATGAGCAGTTACCGCCATTTGAAACTTAGATCATGATAAATAAGTAACATGTATTAACAAGTAGGTCGTAATAAATAAGTATTATCAAATAAGTAAAAGGTATTAACAATTAAGTCATTATCGCTGCCGAGGCAGCGATAATAACAATTATCAAGATTTGAGCATTTTTGTGTCGACACCGGTTGCCGTAAGCCAATCAGAACGATGCATTTGAGGTCACATGATGAAAAAATGGACGTCGGACAGTCAAAATAGGGGTGCGTGTATGAACTCTACCACGCAATGTTTTGTCGCGTTATCTGCTTGTATTACCAGAAAATACCATTATTAATGTATGAACTATAACCAGTTTCACGAAAGTTGCAATATAACCTCAGAAAATATGCATAGCTAATTATAAAATGTGTTTTTCTTTTAAAACTCGCATTTGTTGAAAAAATGCAAACCTATCTTTCCTACTGTGGGGCGAATCTAAATCAATGGTTTTACATATCGTTACCAGAGCGCGCTAATTCCTGGAATTCTAAAAGTAGACTCAATGGTTTTACATCTTTACCAGGGCACGCTAATTCTTGTTTTCTATAAAAGACTTGGGACGGTTTGGATACGCTGTGAATACACGGCTAAACAGCGATTTCAAGCATTTTTGGAAATGCTAATACTTGTAATAAATAATTAATTACAAATAAGTGATATGTATTACTTTCAAATGAGACCCCGGGGCTTACGAAGTCCATGGACATTGTTACGTTAATAATTTGACTTTAAGGTGGGTCGGTACCTTACTCGGAGAAAAAAAACGAAAAAAAATTATGTTACGTCATGGACATTTATGGTTCGCGCTATAAACAAGCATGCAAGTACATTAAACCCACATATTTAAAGTATTGAGTACACGAGTCAAATGAAATTATACCAAAATGTTTCACTGTATTAATTTAAGACAGGAAATACCCGTCTAGTGTAAAACAGTGTGGATCACATTCACCTTGGTGAAAAAATAACATAATCCATTATTTTCCTCTGCAGTTTGGTCAACAGTCAGGATTGGTGCATTCACAGCATAGGATTCAACAGTAGTGCTTGGTTTCCTCTTATTCTTAATGTATGCCCAGAAAATAAGGATTACAGTTATAATGAGTACCAGAAGACCGGAAGCCAGACATTGATTGAAAGATGATCCAAATTAATGACCTGAGTACTTTCCTGCTATTATCATACAACCAATGAAAAAAAGGTACAGGTTTGAATCCTGGTTACACCTAAACATTATTTGTTGATGCTGGGGCTAAATTTTATTTTTATAAATAATTTTGTGTTTTGTAGATTCTTGATACAGTATGTACACATGTGTTTAATTTTATATGTGTGACCTTACTATTAAACTAGTGCTGTGGTTAAATAAATTGATGTTGTTCTGGTTGAGAAGAAAGTTAATCCATGGTTCAGTCTTGTAGTTCAGATAGTTTTGATAGCAGTTGAGACCTACATATTTTAATGTATCATATTTATATTTTTTTCAGTCAGAAGAGATCAAGTAGATCTACCTCATATAACACAAACAACCCAGGAAGTACAATAAGGTGCAATAAAATTACCCATCCCACCATCTGCTGTCAGAGGGTAACAGATCAGTGTGAAGAAGAAAACAGAAAGAATTGTCAATGATGTTGATATTTACCTGTGCTTTATGTGCTTTCTTCAGCTTAAAAACGTGTTGTTTTTTTACAAATGAGCTTTATTGGATATGATGTTATTCTGACAATACAAGGTTCAAAAGAAAAAAGGAACACACTCTCACAGCTTACTAAATGGCGGAGTTGTCAAAATGTGTATTTCAGAAAAAAATGCATGTTTAAATTGCAACTGCTTAAAGCTATACATAGTTGCAATGAAAAATATGAACTCTTCAGTGTATTTCAAATGCAAAATAGTTTGGGACATCTCATAGTTACTTATGCAAAAGAACTTTTGAATCTGTGATACCTTTACTTGTTATTGCTTTGAAAATGTTATAAGAAATAATCTGACTTGGTCATATTGGTCAATTTTGAAACAAGATCTTACTTACTTGTATACACATTTATACATGAATTATATTTTCATATTTTTACTATGATTTGTCAGCTGTAAATGTCAAAATTATACAACTTATTTTATTGTCAACTCAAAACTCTGATGACTATTGAGATTTTATGTAACCAAATTTCAACATTCAGTGTTCTCAAGATAGGCATTTTGGAACTTGTTTTAGCTGAAATTTAATGCTGAATAAAATGAATATCTTATTTGAAATATTTTGAACTTAGAGCAGAAAAAGGTAATGAATATTGACCACAGGTCCCATGTACTATTTAATTATTTTCAAGTTTCATGTTTAAGGAATCAGAAAGATTGTTGTTGCGTGGAATTTGAATCATTGCAAATGCATGTATGTCGATCCTGATATCAATACAAGTTGCCATGAATGGCCATTCACTACTTATCTCTGATACTATATATTTTGAATTTAGATCTGATTTATAAACCATTGTTAAATACACAGTTATGTACATGTACACAATTATAGTATGAATCACATGAAATGTTACTTTTTCATTTTATTATGGGTTTTTTATCTCCAGTTGCATATGTGTATATTATACAGTACCCACCAGAAGTTATGAGACAGAAGAAAATTACTACAATTCTTGATTTTTAATTATTACCTTTGTATAATCATTATTTTAATACATTTAAATATGGTTTGTGATAAAATGAAAACAAATTTCATAATGGCAACACTATATGATACAGCATCTTCCATCGTAAAGCCTCCAAAACCATGTTTATTGTAATAAATTTCCATAACACAGTTTTGGAGCTATTTTTGTAGCCTCAGATATAATTAGAGGTGCGCGGTATTACCGGTAAACCGGTAACCGTGGTTTTTTATCTCGCCGTACAATACCGTGGTATTTTTCGGAAATACCGGTATTGAATAACTTAACTTCCTCTAAAGCGGAATCCGTGAACTAGTAGTACCCGTGGTTTTGGTTGTACACGTTATATATGTCAGCAGGGGTGGCAAAATTTTTGATAAATTTGCGAAAAAACTTTTAAATATACGGATGATTAAGTTGCAATAGTAATTACCCTTAAATAAGGACTTTGTGCCTCAAAAGTTAATACATGAACATGTATTTTTATTTAATAGCCCTACTGCACATAGTAAAGGCTTACATTGTGGTATACCGTGGTATATACCGTGGTATGTAGTAAATAACCGTGGTATACAGTGGTAAAAATTTCCTGGCGGTACCCAGCTCTAGATATAATGATAATGATCACAAAAGAACACAGTTTTTATGCTATTTTTGTAGTCTCAGTTATAATGATAATGATCACAAAAGCATTTTAAAACAGTCAGTCATCAAATTTTAGCTAAAAGCTATTAAATAAGCCTTCAATATGAAAATGTCTCTAAACTTTTGGTGCGTACTGTACATACAATAACTATCAAATGTTTCCAGACAAAAGAAACCCACTACAATTCTTGAATTTTGATGATTATTTTTGTAGTATAATTACTCTTAATATATTCAAGTATGGTTTGTGATGAAATGAAAACAAAGTTCATGAATGCAAAACATAAGAAAATTCAGCATCTGACATCCTAAAGCCACCAAAATGGTGCAGATATATTTTTTTTCAAATCATAACTTTTGTGCTACTTTTGTACTCTCAGTTATAATTATATTGATAACAAAAAATTAAAGCAATACAAAGAAGCATTTCAAAATGAACAGTTATCAAATTTGAGATGAACATTATTCAGTTGGCTTAAAAAGTGAACATGTCTCCAAACTTTTGGTGGGTACTGTATATAACCAGTGATTTCCATCTCATTTTGAATATTATGTTACAAATTCACCATATTTGTTTACATTATTTTTAGCTTACCTACTAAAGGCATGTTTTTACATAGTTTGCAGTTGTATTACAAGAAATAAGTGTAAAATGAAAGAAGTGTTGCAACTATGGACTTCCCTGAATTACTATCACTGAAAACAGATCATTTGAAATTTCAGGGTCTTATGTTTTTGTCGCAAATAATTTTTAAAGTGACAGTAAAGTTATTTTTTCTCATTCTTTCTGCTGCAGAATACATTATGGAAAATTTTGATGTATGCTTTAAAAGTGGTATTTGAAAAACAAGGTCATAAGAGAAGTTTTCTTACAACATTCAAGTTCCAGCCATGTGGAAATTGTTTCATTTTCAATAATACATGTCCATATCTAGCTACTTACAGTACATATATGTCATCTGAAATATATTTCTTTGTTATCTATTTATTATTGCTAAAATGTAACTGATAAAGAAAATGTGAAAAAAATCTATAGTTTTATTATCTTTATTTAAAAAAATTTCTTTACAGTTTCGTTGAAACTATTTTTTTTTAAGAAAATCGGGTAGGGGTACTAAAAATGAAATATTTTGAAACGAAACGGTAAAATTGTTTTTTATTGCATATTTTTATGTATCATAGAATACACTAACACCCTGTATTAGTTAAACCTATTTCCTAGATGGTCACTATTAGGATGGTCATTAATCACGCTAATTTGAATTTGTTAGAACAGTTCACACTCATAATGATATTAACAGTGGAATAAATGGTTATTTCTGGGCCCCCCAAAAAACAAATGTTGAATAATACAATGTGGTCCAATCAAGTAGTCCATTCACCATGCAAATTCGAAAACTTCTTATGCTTATAACTGTTGTTTAATAGACTCCTCGCCGTGAAACTTTGAATATACATATCATGCATGAATTTGTAAGGGCAGTATTATATCCTAACAATTATTATAATGAACTTAATTTCTTCGCCCCAAAAAAGCAATACTGTATATCAAGCTATGTAAGCTGTACAATGGACTACTCGCCGTAGTTATTCCAATATTTCCTACATTGAGATCTGCTGTCCAGTTAACTCCTCGCCGTGAAAATTCGAATATGCATAACATTTGTTTTTGGCAATTTTTCCAACGTTGAATTGACAACTTGGTAAAAGAAGCTGTTTCTTTGCCGATGCAGCAGTTGCTACAAATGAAGTGAGGATTATGTTAAGATGCCCAGCTGTAGACCAAAGCTTGATCTATTGATGTTTGTTTAAGTTTTTGAGCCTTCAACACAGTCTTGCTTCAGTGCTTTTCAGCACTTTGATTATTTTATAGGGATGCTGACTCTAAAATCCTCATACATGATGGCTTAAGTAATCTTAGTAGTTGTTTGTTGTTCAGTTGTTCCCATATCATCCAAAAAATATAACTTATCGAATGAAAAAAAGAAATTTATCATACAATTAATTCTTAATAATATCTGTAAATTTTGACCTTCATCATTAAACACCATCAGTGCAGGTAAAATTAATTTCTGAGACATTTATGATAAGCAGAAATGGGGTTTAAATACATTACTTTCTGTTCAGTTACTATATAAATCATAGAATAGCAGCAGGGTGTTAGTCCAACTTCACTCAAAAATGTGCAATACGTAGCACACATAACAGATAACAATGACATAGTTTTAAATCTCTCCTATATTAGAAATTATTGACACACAGACTTATTAAACAATGCGATAATCATATTGTAACAGTTAATAGCTTTGACTAATTACAACAGTAGTCATAGTAATACGTAAATTCGATCGTTCAATATTGTAAATGACTCAAGCAGATTTTTATTGTGAAGAGTTTGAAAAAAAATGTAATCGACGGCATTAATAATTTCTACGGCCATTATGTCTCCTTCCCCTGATTCTAAGTCATGTAGGACAGTCGTCAGTCACTGACGAAGTATGCACCCAGTAGTTTGTTAACAGCTAAATCCTGAGATAAAGCTTCTTCAGGAACAGTGAGTAGGTGGACTGACCGCTGTGATATTATCTATATAAGGTGTTGCCACAGCATAAAACCCAACAAAAATTGAATAAGTCTAAAAACAATGAATACTCCAGTACTTTCAGTGCTTTGATTATAGAGGGTATAAAGTCATGTGATTTGCAGAATGTAAACAAACTCGCCAAATTTATTCAGCCGCCAAAACAGAGCGAAAACACAATAGTCCGTAAAATAAACAAGAAATGTCTTTAAAAAGACAAACGGCGTAGAATTAGGAGACAAGCATGATATGTCAAAGTGAATTAACGAAATATCTACATCATGTACAATTATCTATTGCATTTACGGTTTACTATTGATATGTTCCCAAAATAAATGGATTAATGTCGTTGTCATATATTTTTTTACGCAATTTGAGAGTGTGTTTGACGTATTAGCAGCAGTATTGTTAATACAAAAATATGATTAGAATACCTAATATTAAGTCAGATCTTACTCAACGTAACTTATGCATTATAAAGCAAATACAAAAACCACAGCTTATAATCTTAATTCAAAATCGATTGTCTATAAGTTTTAACATTAAATGATTTTTAATAATTGAAAACATATTACAATAAAAAACTATAAATTTTATGAAAGGGAGATAAATTGTATGCTCATGTGTACTGATTGATAAAGAAATTGTTCTGAGGCGATTTAGCCTACGAAGGGGAATTACTCTGAACAAACCATTTATCTTCCCTTTGTTTCACATAAAGGCCAGTCATAAAAATCTTTTGGTATGTAAAAACATATTTACTATAAATTGGCACACATCCATTAAATATATCAATTAGATATCCAATGGTCAAACAGAATAACCTTGGTGGTGCATTACTTCATTTATGACGCTTACGAAAAGACCACCGATTGCTTTTGATTTCAAAATCTGACGAACACGGAGAAAGGCTCTTTCAGTTCTTGTGGCCTATTTTTGCTATTTTTAACCGATATTGGGGGGGGGTCTCCTACATTGCCTTACAACTGTTTTGCATTTGTCCAACAGAATGAGATTTTATAAATAGATATGGATATTCCGACAGAAAGCTTAGACAGCTACGCCGAAAGAAATTCTCCATTGACAAACATACTTCGAGTACCTGCTATTGGATAGAGTAGGAAACAAAATCCTCCAATGAAAGCACAGGAACCAAATGAATCACTGTCTTCATCTTCACTTGTGCAAAAGATTTCCGTCAATATACACAATACAGGTGTAATTGATATCCAGAAAGCTGCCATATGAAACCTAAAAGCCGTGCAGTCTAAGTCTGAAAAAACACTTTTGCTGTTAGGGATAGTTCACTTAGTTACTAGTATTTCAGCTCATCTTATCACTGTGCTCAAGTGCTCAAGATCAGCTATTGTGTAGGGTTGCTTGTGTTTCATTCAAAAATCTTGTAAAAACCTATCAGGCTTACAGTTTCTAAATTTGGCATGCAACATCACCTGAATGTCAACTTCAAAGATTGTTCAAATTATGTGCATGGAGTCCAATTTGGCTCGTCTCGGGGGTCTCAAATTTTATGTACATAGATTTGATTTACATAAAGAAATGTTAAGAATCTTCTTCTAAAAACAATATTGTAATGTTAACCGTTTCCAATTCCTTAATTTATAAAATTCAAACGCTTTTCCTAAAATGTGGAGTCTATGGGGGAGAGAGAAGACGGAGCATTGAATAATTAAGAGCGCCATCTAGCGAAAATTCGCTTAGCAAGGCAGTATACTTTTGTGAACAATTCAAAAGACAGACAACACAAGCCGGCGTAGTTTATGTATTACAATGAGATGTTAACGAGTGTCTCGCTTGAACTACGACTCTTTGTCTATGTTGAAAATTGCTGAAGCGTGAAAGAGTAATCTTTTACTTTCTTGTTACCATTGGTACGATGTTTAGAAACGGTATGTTACCAGAACTTTTAATAAGACCATATTTATGACGCGACGTGCTAAAATTTAGTTTGCGTATTTGATGGGCGTTCCCCAAAAGACGTTCTAGTTCATATTATAATCAGCCGACGTTAACCATTCAAATCTTGACAATTGACCAAATGTTTACTGCTATATATCATGATACTATGAATATAAATGTGATTTTGTTTAAAAACTCCAGTTTCACTTGATAGGTAGTTAACAAAATTGATCATTTCATCTTTGTTATCTCAACCAGAAAGACGCGCACACAAGTTAAATCCTTAGTCTTGCAAACACGATGAAAAAACTTGGAATTTTAAAAATTTGTATTTGTAAGTATTTTTGTTTAAGAATATACATTTTAATAAGTTTATTTTATTTCACAAAATATCATTGTCGGATTAACTTTAAGTTAGAGTGGAAATGCTATGTATAAGGATGCTCAACGGGAAACGCAACAATCGTAAGTGTTTAGGCACATAACGCGATGGTATAAAGTTATATAACCTTAATGTTTTAGTTAACTTTTGAGTCAAAAACGTAGAATAAAATGAAATAGCACATAAAATGAATTACTTTTACATCTCATTAGATGAATACTTTAAAATGCAGCACAATATCGCTGACTTACGTTTTTTCCCAAATAAAGGACGAGCCCAAAATTGTGATTATAATAACATGCCTTGTTTACATATTTTATTTATTTTCTATCAATATGGGCTTGTTTTCTTCCTAACAAACAAGTATCACGAAACAGTTATTCGTATACAAAAGTTGTTAAAGCTCTGAATCAACTTTGAATTTTCGGGTCCAAAATAACCGAACGAAGTATTTCTAGATATAAAATGTTTTAAGATAAATTATAGTGAAGAGTTTACTGAAAATTTTAACGATTACTTCACCTGATATGTCATTGAATCCACCCGCGAAAACCAAGTGGTTGATCGAGAAGTATTTTCCGGACCCAAAATATCAGAAAGAAGTTATTTTATGAATATTAGAGAGTAAGAAAGTTAAAAGTCACTGGTTCCTTTACAGATCTGTCTGGTCTATAAGTGTTCAATCAAAGTATCAAAGTATTAGATTATAGTCCAAAATACGTTTGCGAATCCGGAAATCTTGCAAACTTACTTTGTTTACTTTTCATCCGATTAATACCAAATTTTCAATAAATGTAGATCTACATATGGGCATAACACCATTCAAATTTCATCCAGATATCTTTACCAGAAATATGTTTTATTTCAAGTCAAAAGTCAAAATTCCCATGGGAATTCTCAAAACCGGCTCTCCCAAGGGAATCCCATTTTGAAAATGGCTCCCATGAGAGAATTCTCCCATTTCTTATTCCATTAATGAAAGTCACAGCAAGATAAAAATACAGATTTGGCATCATACTGATGTTCTTAACAAGAATGTGAATAAAAATATTTAAAAATTCCAAAAATAAAATTTCCAATCTTTAAGAATGGGAGAATTCTCCCGTGGGAGAAATCCCATATTTCAGAATGGGAGTATTCTCCCGTGGGAAAAATCCCATTTTCAAAATGGGAGAATTCTCTCGTGGGAGAAATCCAATTTTCTAAAAGGGAGAATATTCACCATGGAAAACTATTGTAAGAGATAAAAGGGAAATTTGATATTGAGCTGAAGTTTCTTGGGACGGCTTGTATATCTTTTGAATGATATTTAAGTCTAAAATAGTAAATGCTTTTTATTAATTCTTTTTCATTTCTTTAATGAAGTTTTCATTAAAAAATTAATACACTTTTTATGATTATTTGGTTGTAAATATGTTACATAAATGATGCAAATACAGGCTTCCTAGTTTTTAAGTTTTTAAAACAAATAAGGAGTAGATACCACTATCATTCTTTACTTAATACCAGTCATCAACTTAACCCACTAGCCTGACTCCAGGACTAGCAAACATTGATACAGGCTTGTAAAATCTACTTGATAATTCCATTGGGTTAGCTAATAATTTTGCCTTGAACTTCAAAACATAAATAATGCTCGAGAGTGCTCGAGAAAATTTAGATGGCAGTCTCAATTTAACCCGATAGCCTGACTGGCTTGTGCAATCTACTTGATTCATACAATTGGATTAGCTAGTAATTTTGCCCTGTGATTCATAACATTTACAATGGTCCTAGTGCTCGAGAAAATTTAAGTTGGCAGTCATCAACTTTACCCACTAGCCTGACCCCAGGACTAGCATACATAGATACAGGCTTGTAAAATCTCTTTGATTTATACATCGCGCTGGCTAAGAATTTTGCCTTGAATTTCATAACATTATCAATGACTAAGTGCTCAAGAAAATTTAAAATGGAAGTCATCAAATTAACCCACTAGCCTGACCCCAGGACTAGCATACATAAATACAGGCTTGTGAAATCTACTGAATTCATACAATCGGGCTAGCTAATAATTTCGCCTTGAACTTCATAACATTATCGATGGACCAAGTGCTCGAGAAAATTTAAGATGGCAGTCATCAACTTAACACTCTAGCCTGACCCCAATACTAGCATACTTAGATACAGGCTTGTGAAATCTACTGAATTCATACAATCGGGCTAGCTAATAATTTCGCCTTGAACTTCATAACATTTTACATGGACTTAGTGCTCAAGAAAATTTAAGATGGCAGTGATCAACTTAACCCACTAGTCTGACTCAAGAACTAAAGGCATTATTGAAAACCATGTACTCCAAACATTTCAATTACCAGACGTGTTTGGGGCATTTTCAGTGATATTGTTTTTACATGGGGTTTCCCCATGTTTAGAAGTGGACTGTGGCAAATCCACATCAAAATTTGTCGCGGAGGATTACATTCGGTTGTGCGCGCGCAAATTAAGGGGTAATTACCATCGCAATTAATGTAGTCCGCATGACGCGTTAACAAGCAGACGATAAGAAGCACGTGTTTATTCTATCTAGTCAATGTAAGGTAAAGGTCCCTTGTATTGCTTCCATGAGTTGTATACAGCCATATACTCAACCAAAACCCCATGTCTGACAGCGCTATCGGCGCTTTGATTTATAATCGCATCAATCGAAATTTTGACACAAGATTATCCAGTCCCTACATAAATTAAAATTTCCTATGTAATGCGACCCATTTTCAGTGCTTATTAAGCTTAAATATTCTTTCATTTTTTTCAAAAATAGATCCCGAGTCCATGAACTGTTTGCAGCTAGAGTAATGCAGCATATTGAGCTTAAAAATCCTTCATGCTTATTCAAATGTTCATAGTTCAAAAAGATACACTTATATACAAGTATATATTTGGAAATTTCAGGGGGATACAGACCCCCCCCCACTATACCGGCCTATAATGTTTATGTCAACCATGCCCTGCCAAGCAGTGTTTGGAAACTAAAATGCAATGTCACAGCTCTTTTCCCTACTGTCTTCAGCCCTTGGGATGGGGTGAATTTCTTTTACCTATTGCATGATTATTATTATAATACATATTACAGGTATATATAATTTTATGATAAAACCAAGTGCTTGTTTTGTTTCATACAAGAAAGAATATTTTCTATTTAGTGTATATTTTGTTGAGAGCCCATTAAATTAACATATACACTTTTCAGGTGACATTTTAACTATAGCTCACTGAACAAATTCAATTTTATCTATATTAGTATCAGTATACATTTTAATTTATCTAAGTTTCATCAGAAAAAAAATAATTATATACATGATAGCATAATACAATCATTATAAGGTTCATCTTACTATACATTAAATAAATATTGTATCTAACATTTAGACTAGTACTGCTTTATCTTTAAAAAAGATCTACTCTCTAACAATTACATTATACAGTCTGTATATACATGTATATTTAACAAGTAGTCTTAGTAACAATTTTGACAGCTTCCAATTGCATTGGTTACATGAAATTGATAAGAGTAATTTACAATTCTGTTCAATTTGATGTACATCATTTAAAGCCACTAAATGAAGACAAAATCTTGATCATTGATTTAAAAACAAGTAAAACTATCAAAAAGACAATAGAATATAACTGCCTTTGGATTATAACTCTCAGTAGCGGGCTCCCTTTTAGGGGTCAAGTTATTCAAAATATCAATTTCTTATAAAAGTGGGGTACTTTTATAACATGCAAATTAGATTACGGAGATACCCTCTCAGCCAATCAAGTTGTTTAAAATGTGTTTGGTAAAACTTACACAAAATTGTAAAGTGATGGATATGTCATATCGTTTTTTCAGTGGTTTACTCGAGAAATCAGTGCGTACAAATTTTGAGTACGCAAACATTTAAACTGATGCTAAAAAGAAACGCCTCATTTCAACTAGGTACACAATTTTCGTGATTCAGAATGATATAAGGAAACATTAATGTTTTCACCCTGTAAGAAGTCCTTGGTGACATGCTCAACGTAAGGTTTGTCGTTACTATGCTGATAGATACAGTCATGACGTTGCCAAAATATAGAGACACTCACCGAGCATAAAAGCTGTTCTATGTGTATGCCCACGAGAAAACCTTGGCAAACAACGAGTTGTGACTTAAACTCGTTTTGATTAATTGATTAATCTGAGGGCGTTACATTAGCCGAAACGCGAATCCTCACTGAAGTGAACTCTACACTCTCCCAACTACATGATCGCGATGATACGAGTGGAGAGATAGACGTTGGTGACGGTGGCATAACTTTAGAACCGTTTACGCCAAACAAGAAGATTTCACACTTATTTGGCATGAACAGTCACCCTTTCACCACACATGACGTTAATTGGTTCGTTTCTTTTTCCCGTCAGTATATTTTTATGTATAAAACTATTTACATGATTTCGTGAGTTTTAATTGGCTTTCGCACGAAAATCACTATACAAAAGTGTATTTATCAAAGAAGAAAATTTGTTTTCTTCCGATTTGAAGTTGTGGTTATTTTTAGATGTTCCGATCTCGTTCGTTGAGATCCGTGATTTTCCGTAGAGTCATTACTTTGGGTTTTATCGCTAATTTTAAAACAGTTATAGCATAAATTCTGGAGAAAATACTTGAGTTTTTTGTGCCTTGGGTGCGTTTTATATATTCATTTAATGTTTGCTAGAGTTTTAAGCAAAAACGTGATACTTGACAATTATCAGCGTTCTATTTAGTAAAGGGGCTTTAAAATTTAAACCCGATTTATTTTAAAAAAAAAACAACAACAACAGAATACAAGTAATTTTATAATAATGTGCATATAAATGATGCATGTAGTTGTGAAGAAATAAATAGATAAAATGAGACAATGCATAAAAGAAGTCAATTAATTCTCTACATCTACTGAAATTATAATAGTCATCTATGAGCAATTACTGAATATTAATGAAAATTAGAAAATACATGAATATATTTTTTAAGAATACATGTATTTCTATTATATTTATGATCATATTCAGATATCATGAGATACTAGTCTGCTGTTTAATTAAAAAAAATGCTAAGAATCTGTCATTTTCTGTTATTTGTTTATCAAATACATACATTGAATATAATATACACGTACATGTACATGTATATATATAAAAAATGTATAAATTTCCTATTAGTCTGGTAGACTTTTCGTACAGCCATTAGATAAACATATAGATGCGTTATTTTAAAAGAGAATTTACATTAAGAAAACTCTCAGATTTTTGGTTTTGTCTAAACTATTAAATGTTGTATGTGATACTTGGAACTTGTTAGAACATATTGAAAAGAACTTTACAAATAATAAAATTTGAAAATACAGAAAGAGTTATTGTACTTTGAAAGGAACATTATACTGCATGGCTAAATTATACTATGTACTTGAATATTAGAGAAGATTGTCAGCCAAGGGCAAATTCCCCTTCAACGCTCAAATGCCAAGCTTCTTCCTACCCCTTGGTTATATATTAACAAGCTTCTGATGCTTTGATGCTTGATGACATCATACTGCCCCATCCTTAAAATGACTCATTGTTGCGTAATGCCCTATCCCTAATATGATGACGCGGTGGTTATTTTTAGAAATGAGTCACTGCCCCTACCCTCGGTCCATTCTTGAATGATGAGTAAACCTATGACGTATATACCCTAATAAGTTATTTGACTCATCCCCTCATCCTAATTATAGCATACACTCACCTTCTCCACCCTAATTATAGCACCGACTCACTCGCCTTACCTCTAATGTTTAGGGTCTATCCTTTTCATGACTTAAGTAACCCTTTGACATATACCCTAATTACACATTTGACTCACCCCGCACCCTAATCATAGCCATGACTCACGGTTCTTCCCCTCCTCTCGCCAAACGTGCTTGGACTTGTTAACGGGGTTGGGTCTAGTATTTTTTACACGACTAGAGTTACGCTATGACGTATACCCTAATTACACATTTGACTCACCTTCCCCACTCTAATTATAGCCATGACTCAATGTTCATCCCCTCCTCTCGCCAAACGTGTTGGGACTTGTTACATTGTACATTCAGTGACAGAAGCTTTAGTACAGTTGGTCCCATGCTATGGAATAAGCTACTAGATGATGTCAAATTATCTCCTACTTTGGATGTATTCAAAAAACGATTGAAAACTCATTATTTCTCTATTTTCTATGACCTATTCTAAAACTGACATAGCTTGTTAATGCCTCACCTTACAATTACGGTAAACATACTAAGTGATTGTGTGAGTGCATTATGACGTGGGAATGAGGATTGCCTCGCTTTCAGTCATTTTATACCTTGTTCCATATGACTGCAATGACAACTTAAATAAATTGTTCCTTTAAAGGTGATGTTTCGACACCTTTGGGGATGTATTAAGGGCCCTTTAAAGGTGATTTTCGACACCTTTGGGGAAATTTCTGGTTAACAGTGGCGTTATGTTACACTGTTCAGGGCATGTCCGGTTAACAGTAGCATCATGTTATACTGTTCAGGACACCAATTTTCAATATAAAATAATTAGAAATAAATAAGAAATTAGTGATAAAAATGTAAAATTAAGTCGAATTATGATCTGTGAAGTCATTGAGTTAATAAATGTATCACGTTTTGATAGTACTATGCAAGTATTATGTTAGGATAAGACGTTAAACAGATTAATGTTAGAATAACATGTCCGAGAAAGTTGATTTGATTAGTCGGCCGCCGTACATAACCTTTTTAAGTGTAATGATTGTAGGGGTGACTATTGCGGCCAAAAATACTACCACGATAGTATTGCGATAGTAAAAGTACTATTGCAACAAAATTGTAATAGTTAATAAACTATTGCGATACTATCACGATAGTTTTTGGAACGATGTTATTTAACATCGTTCCAATGGTAACAAGAAAGTATAAGATTACTCTTTTCACGCTTCAACAATTTTCAACAAAGACAAAGAGGCGTAGTTCAAGCGTGAAACTCATTAACATCTCATTTAAATGTAATACAACGCTGGCTTGTGTTGTCGTTCTTGAAACTCTTCAGCAAAAAGGAGGTTACTCTCAGGACATACAAATCTTGCATTGGAGACGGGACAACTCAACCCGTAGACAACTCAACCCGTGATAACTGCAATGATTACTCGTTGGAGTAAAAAGGGCCTACGATGTTTTTGACAATGCATGTTATATGCGTAGCATAATTACATCATTCGATAGTAATAAACAATATTAAATGATCGTATTATATTATGTTACTTATGTCAATACATTAAGGACGATTTTGGTAGTTTTTGTGCGCACCGTTCTGTGCGTATCTAAAACACGGGGTGACACGAAAATCCACACACCACACACACCAAACACACCACACACACCACACACACCACTTTGTATAACATGATGTGAGGCTTATTTTCGATTGTTTACCTGTTTTAAAGCCTAATTGTGGTATACATTAACAGAATTACATGAATTAATCAATAATTAGATCGTAAAACGCGTTGGAAATTGTCATAGAAAATGTCATTAGATGTTTGTGTACACACCACACACACACCACTTTGTATAACATGATATAAGACTTCTTTTCGATTGTTTACCTGTTTGAAAGCTTAATTATGGTATAAATTAACAGAATTACATAAATTAATCAATAATTAGATTGTAAAACGCGTTAGAAATGGTCATATAAAATGTAGTCAGATGTTTGTGTACACACCTCACACACCACACACACTACTTTGTATAACATGATATAAGATTTATTTTCGATTGTTTATCTGATTTAAAGCCTAATTATGGTATAAATTAACAGAATTACATAAATTAATCAATAATCAGTAGATCCCTGGTCCAATCTCCAGTCATAGCAGGTTATATCAGTGTATGAAAACTTGATTTTAATATCACATTACATGCACAAAATGAGAAGTTGTCAGCTCCTTGTGGTTAAAGAAAATAGTCTAGAATAATCTTTAGTTTGGTGAGATGGCTACTGTACATGACCCTAAAATGTGTTGATAAAAATTAATTCTTTGACTGGTTTATTTTGTTTGATAAAGTAAGATAAACCTTGCCATGAGCAAACCACTTGAGAAGTCTAGTGCTATGATCTTGTTAAATTATGTTAATTGATACTTAATACATTTTTTATAGATAATATTTATATTTTGACATAATTATATATTCTTTAATAAAAAAATAAGTTCAGGACATCGTTCCTCCAGCACCCCAGTGCTTTGATTTATTATAACAACAACGCTAAACAGTCTCAGGTCTTTTACAATAAACAATAGTATTGAAATTGAAATATCTCTCGCACTCCTAGAATGTGCTGGCTCTTTGTTTGTTTATCAGTGGGTTTAGGTTTTAGTCCAGATTTATTCACATCGGTTGAGAATGGGGGTTTTGAAACGGAAACTCCTGAGTGTTTCCTGGTCAAATTATCTGTTAAATTGGTGGTATCCACTGTACTTTAATATTATTTGGCAGTATCTGAATGCTATTTTAGATTTGAAAACTTCATCTTTTCTTAACAAAGCCAAAATGCTGCCATACTGCCGATTTTAACTTTTTGTTTTCTTAAATCCAGGGGTGACGAGTAGTATCCGTTATCATTATCAATTTATCATCCATTTATATCAATAGACAACATTATGCTTTCAACCCTTTCACGATTAGCGAACGACAATGTGCTTTCACGCACATCGATAAAATACGTATAAATTCGTTGAAAAATGGTTAGTTCGTTTGTTTTTTTTCAAAAAAAATATGAACAGAAAGTGTAATGTTCAAACTTTCAAAAAAATATGATGCTTATAAGACAGCTGTCATTGACAATTATAAATCAGTAAATTCAAACAAAGAAAATTCGATTTCCTGCGATTGCCGATACTGTTTTCTTTCAAAATCGGCCATTTTTTGTCTAATATGTAGTAAACAATTAAAAACTAGGTCACGCCTGTTTTAAGAATTCATTCTAACTAACAATTAGATTAATTTAGACTCGATGGTTACACAATGAGACATTGCAATTATTACACCATCAAACTTGAAAATATGCCGACACACATCTTATCATAAAATATTTAATATTTACATCGATTTTTGTTCCAAATTGCAAACACATGTTCGTCATTAAACAAAGAAATACTATTGATTTTTAGTTGTTCGAAGAACAAGTATATACGCCAATTTTGAGAAATCAGTATAGCAAGCTTACTACAAAATCTACTTTTGGGGGCATATGAATGGGCTCAACTTTTCAAACATGTGTATTACATAGAAAGGTTGAAATAAATAATAATGTAATAATTTCATATAACCAAGCATTAAAAATATTGTACATCAAATTTCAAAAGCACATCAGATTTTCATGATATCGGAAATAAAAGTTTTTACAGCGGTGAAGATTTCCCATTCAAATAGTTCCACATTGTATTGTTCTAATATACTAATGTACGGCGTTAAAAGTTCTGTAACCAATTCACACACATTTAATATTACTCAAACAATTACTGTCAGTAGTTCATTTTATGTTTAATGCAATGAATATATTAATACAATTGAATATTTCTACGCAGCGAACCACTGCACAACACCATTTTGCTAAAAATAGACACAATAGAAAATTTCCATATCTACAAATAGAACATATTGATGGTGGGAGAATATTGTTACAAGCTCACCCCGGACGACTCAGTACGTCAATGAAGTTTTGCCGAGATGAACTTGTACATTCTGTTGAGAGGTCTGTCGAGTGGTTCTTCGAAATCAGCTATTCTTTTGGTAGCGTGAACTGAGATTGTTCACTCGACCCTCTCGTCACAAATGTCGGAGTACTAGTTACACAAAAGTGAACAAAATGACAACTCGTTGATAAAGTTTCAGCTCCAACGTTTTTTTACGTTGTAAATTAAAAAAAAAAACATCTTAGAACTAAATATTGTTGAACTTGTACAATAATCTAATCCTCCAACGACCAACTGTAAAGACAGAATTTGCCATGGTAAAATCATACACTAGAGTAAATTTTCAGTTAATTCGCTCAAAATAGGGTGCTTTTAGTTGATTCCGCCCAAAATTGGGTGCTCTTTGGGTGGCTCATCAAACAATGAAATGTTTTTGTAGATAACTATTTTTATATGACCAATGACTAAAATAATTTAACAATACTATTAAACAACAAAATACAGGTCAATCAATGACTTTAATACCTTAATTTGGCCATTAAACGATCTGTTAGACACAAAAAATACTTAAGACTATATAGCGTAGGAATAAATTCAGAGTTCAATGTACAAATGACGTGAAAATTCAGCAAAAGTGTTAGGCATTAACTAATTAACATCTAGGATTAGGATTTAACATCGAAGGAAACATATTAACAGAAATATAGAGGATCAAAATATGCCAAGGTCTCGAAAACTAGTTACGAAACATACTGGATAAACAAACATTAATTTGAGCTCAGAATCATAGTTCATAAACTACATTAATGTGCAAATGTGTTCTGTGTTCCCCAGAACACTAGTCAATGCGTGATTTATGGCTAAGACATGCATCACACCCACAAAGCAGGAATTATGGAACGCAGAAAATGTTAACATGAGTTACAAGGTAACTTTTGGTTTCAAACTGTAGTTATTATGTGTATAAAATAGGGATGTCAAGCGAAGCCGCATTGTCTATCCGGATATTGGATCAAACATCCTAATACATTTTCACGTTCGGATTACTATATTTCAAAATGAGCTGATATGATGTGACCATCTTTCGCGACCATTTAAATTTGATAATGCGCAGCTTGTCTGATATCTCGAGGATTAATCCGAGAAGTAAACCGATCACCGGTATGTTTCGTCTGCTACGGATACACGGTTCCTCTTTTGTATGGTTTTACGTCGGCGGCCAGTATCTCGTTGACAAATAGTCAGATTATTAAAATAATCATGATACGTAAATCTTATATTTTACTAGTTTATGAAGCTTGATAATTGACTCGGACGTGTACATATTAAACTTATGTAATAAAGTATTACATCTTAACGGGTTAGCAGCACTGATACCACAGTGACTATTTGATAAAAGGTTTGCTTAACAGATTCATTTCTGCTGTGAATGATGATACAGTGACTATTTCACAACTGTTAAATTTTAACTTGTTTAGTGCATGTAGCAGTAAATTATGTTATATATTAGTAATCTTATTTGTGCTTATACGCGCTCATTGTTACCCTCAATAAATAAGCCTTGAAATCGCAAAACGTATTTGCTTTTTTGCAGGTTGAAGTTGATACTATAATTGTTCAAATTATATTGTGAATACAAAAACATGTGGACATAATAATTATTTTCAAGATCGTTCTCTACTGATTACATTTATATGAAATTAAAGCTTTATTTGCTTGTCAGATAGAATAATCTAATAATCGTATAATTATACAAATGTAGTATTAAAAACCAATTATTGTTAAATTATCTTACAGATATTAGGTATTTTTTCTTCACGTAATTATTGATTTTAAACGTTTGCAAAATAAGAACAGAACAAAACAGAACAAAACATATCTTTATTTCACCCACGTAAACAATCACAGTATGGGGTACAAAATGCAAAATTATAAGCATGTAATTAGAAGTAAACAATCAATGATATAAATTACATTTAAGTGCTTAAGTATTGGGGAATTTGCTTGTATGAATACGGGGCATAATTAGTGTGGCATTATATATATATATATATATACGTATATATCTTTATTGTCTCCATTTTCTGGAGATTTACATAGTAATTACAAACATATATATATATAGTGAACAAATAGAATATAAGAGAAAAGTACATGTATGTAAGTAGAAATACAGTAAATGTTATGTACAATAAATTGAAAATGTAACAATTACAGTTGTAAATGAATTAATCCAGGAAGCAAATGGATAGCGCAAAACAAAAACGAATCCATTCGCAAAGGAAATCAGTTTACATGATAGTTACAGAAAAGTTAAATATCGTCATAAAGAACAGATCTAATAAGAACATGACAAAAGTATATGCGACATACTATATATATAATGATATAATGTCTTAAGTTCATTGTTTTGATTCTAAAATATTTCATACATATATTTGGATCTAAAAATGCATTCGGACACCAAATCGTGGTTCGAACGTTCGGATATCCAGACTCGGTTGACATCCACGTGTCTAGTTTCCAAGAAGTCTTGCATGATTGTGACTTATGGTATATAAATGTAAATATCATAAAGATTTATTCTGAATATAATACACTAAAAATACAGCCAGGGCTCACTAAAGGAAATCCAACTTCAGCTTGAATTTACAACCTAGTAGTTGAATTATCATCATGTCGAGCCTATGTTCCTGAACAGATCGAATAGTGTACCAAACAGTATATTAAATTTAGAATCTCCAGTATCCAATAAGTATGATAGTACTGTACTATACTTGAAAATACAACGCTAGCTATCACATAAAAAACTCAACATAAATAATGGATTGACTTAAAGCCTCTTGACAAAGCGACCTTCTCTACAAAGCCAAAGTAATGTATTTCCGGAAAGTGCATGGCTTTGTGTAGAGGTTGGTCAGTTTCTTTTTCTGGAATTCCAATGAATGTACAGTAACCAATTAAGTACATGTTTACAAACAGCACCAATTTGCATGTGAATTTCATACAATGAGAGTTCTGCAGTCTATCTTTAAAGTGACAAAATGTTATTCTACATACTTTAATTCCATTTTCTGACCACAAGAAATGACTACAGCTATACATGTTTTCTAAGTCGAACAACTCCAGTGCTTTCAGCGCTTTGATTAATTGCTGCAAACACTTAAAATACTAGATGGGAGCCCGTGCAAGCACGGGCGTTAGGTAATGACAATAAAGGGAAATAACCGCTGCGGGGAGTTTGGTCTATTTTTAGTTTTATCTAGAACTATTTTTAGACACAAAAACCCATTATTTTTGTTGATTTTTGGCAGTTTTTGCAAATATCAAGAGGCTTTGTCAAAAAAGAATTGTCAACTTGATATGCCGGTATATAGGTGCTCCAGCGACAAACAAAAGATTTATTCAAAGCTGCGCAGTTTCTTCCACAAAACAGGAAACTCGCAAATTTAATAGTATAGATAGAGTCCCCGGTGTACATGACAATTTGTGACGTAATAAGTCAAGATAACTACTTGAAACTAATATGATGTATACCGAAATACGCATGGTATATAGTTACTGAATTTCTCAATGAACTTATCACAGAAAATGACGACTTTTGTAAAATAGTCAACGTTATTTCTCGCCGAATATACGACAACTCTGCTCGGCGATTGCTGCTATCCAAGTCTTATTCATAACTTCCACGGCGTAATGCAGAGGTAAAAATGTTTTTTAACAAATTTAAGTGAATTTTTTACTTGTCCATGAAAAAATAACTTGTCCATAAATTAAAATGTACGACTCGGACAGTTGATTTCGTCACCCATGCAATTTCAAAATTGCCGCTCTATACGGGCATGTTTTAACTATAACGGTGAGTATTTGATCGAATCAGATGATTACTGGTATTTCTCTAGATAGATTAAATTTGATCCGTATCATTGTGGAGTTCTCTCTTTAAAACAGATGAGAGAAAAGCGTTTATTGGATTCAACTCCCATTTTCAAGAACACAATCGAAAACAATCGATAGTTAGAAAAACTATCGCGATAGTTATCGACTTGAAAAAGTTCTATTGACCTATTGCTATTTCAAGATAAACTATCACAATACAGCGATAAGTCGACCTATTGTTACACCCCTAAATGATTGACAGCGTTAAACCTAAATTACAAAATCATATTCCTGCATATTTTTTCAGTTAAGCAAAACTAAACAACAAAAGTATCTTTAGTCTTATTATTTTATTTCTTTATTCAACAGACCACTACTGAACAATGGCCATCGTCTTCATACTTTCTGACGCTTTAATACTGTCAAACGGGAAAAAAAACAATCAGTGCTTTCAGCGCTTTGATTAGGATATCGTAACGATATTTATGAAGGTATCGATACTGAATTTAGTGATAACAGCATTAATATTAAAGATTCGAGACTCAGATATAATATAATATCATTATTCCAATCCTACCGTTAGTTTTGATAAAAAATTTCAAGTTTAATCCCCAAATAGTAGTTCTTACTTGAATATGGCGGTTGCTATGGAAACGGTTTTTACATACATAAATAGTACTTCTGTCATAAAAATAATTTCAAATCTGATAGAGTAGTCATTCCTGAAGTATTTTGTAAAAAATAAATGTAATATTTCCCCCAAATAGGGTTTGGAAATTAAAAGATATGTATGTAAATGAAAAAAATCGATATTTTTCCGCATTTTTTTATGTATTTCGGTTAATTTCATGAATTTTACTGTATTTTAGCGAATAGTTTTACAAATATATCTAAAGGTCATTGTCTAAACCTTGATTTGACACTAATTATATTATTCTAGCTTAATGCTTGTACAAGTTATTTATCATTTTAAAAAACACCAACAATTTCATAAAAAACAAGGGGTTGCCATGGAAACTGTGAAATTTCAGGTAGTGCGCAAGAGTTTATTTTTTAGGACAAAGCCGATTCTGATTCAGTGGACCCTAAGGAACCATTTGGCATGGGTGGCAAAAAGTCTAGAGGGGGGTGCACGGTGGACCCCTCTGGCCCCCGTACTAGTATACATGGAAATGAAAAAAACCGGACATTTTAGCTACAGAATCTTTCAGCCTTAACCAGTACATATCAAATTACCAAGCAGTGCTTCAAATGTTCTATAAATTCGTTAATTAAGTCAAAATGGCAAACAATGTGGAATAATGCTGTATTTAATAAGTTATTGTCCAATTTTATTAACCTGCCCGGTTTGCATGCATACACGTCATAATGAGATACTATTTAAAGCCGGAGTATTCCCTCGATATGCTCTAATGCGCACAGATCGACAGTTATCAGAGCTAAGTATAACAATTTGAATCGAGTTGCCATATGCCGTAGTAGTATAATCGGTAAAGTCGCAACACAAACATTCTCGATATAACTGATTATTTTTTTAGCTGTGAGTTCGAATCCTACTGAATGTGGGTTTTAGTATTGTTTATTTTTTTTAATATCAATTAATAAATTTTCTCTCTTTGATATATTTTTTCCATTGTCTCTTTTCATATTATCTTTTTATTTTGTTAATATTTTATTACATGTTTCATATATAAATTCAACAATTCAAAAAACAATTCAAAGACAATCATTCAGCCTCACTGTCGCTGGTGTCAGTATCGCTGTCATCAGCCAGGTTGATGTAAAAGCCATCAACATCGTCTATGGCGACGTCAGTAGCTTGGTAGCGGGCGCAGAGTTTGTCCACTTGCTCACGGGCACCACGTCACTTGTCTGGTCCTATCTCTCTCATGACAGTCATCGTTAAGTCTTCGACTTCCTTGATTCTACAATTCACCCCTCCTAGAGTTCCGGATCGGCGACTTCACTCGTCCAAATGCCTCCTGCTCCTGCTGGATCCGTCCTATCGTCCGCTTGCTGACGCCGGTAGCCTGAGCCGTCCGTAGGATGCTGGAACGAGGACCCGGTGTAGGTGGGGCAGTGAAATACCTCAAAACGTTGAGGACAATGCGCTTGGCATTAGAGCCAAGTGCTCCAACTATGGAGTCTTCACTCATGTCTATTCAATAGACGGACTGAGTACGTACACCTTCACACTTCACAACGCGACAAACTCTGCACGTATAGTGTGTAGTATTATAAACGATTGTGTACAAAACAGAGATCTATTGAAATTTTGAAAATGTGTAAACTACTATTTTGAATGGTAAAAAAAAAATAATGGTTCTAATGAGATTCGAACCACGTATCTCTGGTACCGGAGGGCAACTCGCATCCACTGTGCCACATTGACAGACGCACATAACAATCAAATAATGCCTAGGTCACATTTAACCCGGCGCCCGGCCGGCGTTCCCGATTTTTAGGAATCGGCCGGCATGGTGAGATCGGAATCAGATCGGCCGGCAAAATTAAATCCTTCATACTAGAAAGGTACCCGTCAGATGCCCGTACGGGATCCGGAAGATGGCCGCACGGCAATCGTCCGATTTCATGATTTTCTAACCCCGATTTTCTAACAGATGCCCGTCCGATATCCGCACGATGTTCTTACGACGCCCGTGCGATACTCGCCCGGGTATCGCCCGATTCTTCCGAGTCGCACGATGTCCGGACGGGCATCGAGGTAGCGCCGGTAGACTACATAACGAACATTGGCCGATGTCCGCCCGGCGCGTGTCGCTTTTGATGGCAAGAGTAGCTTTGCACGCTATGGATTCATCACCGTCCTTGTCGCTTGTGGAAGAAGGCTAACACTTGTGCAATTTTCTACGATAAAACAGCATCGCACCAGGGACGGCTGCAGGCGCGCAAATTACCCAATGCCGACACGGCGAGGTAGTGACGAAAATTACTATACGGGACCCTTTCGAGGCCTCGTAATTGGAATGAGTACACCCTGAATGCTTTAAGCAGGTTCTATTGGAGGGCAAGTCTGGTGCCAGCAGCTGCGATGATTCTGCAATTAAAAGGCTCGTGGTTGGATCTCGGGTGCAGGCGGGCGGTACGCCTACAGCGGCGCTCGCTGCCCGTCCTGCCCTCCACGCTGGTACACCGTGCCCTGCCTCTTGACCGAGTCTCTCGTCCGACCGGAATGTTTACATTGAAGAAATTTGAGTGCTCAAAGCAGGCCTAAACTACGCCTGGATAATGTTGCATGGTATACATGTAATGAAATAGGATATTTTGTTGGTTTCAGGAGCGCGAGGTAATGATCTGTAGAGACTGACGGGGCACACGTAATGCGGCGTTAGAGGTGAAATTCTTGGGCCGTCACAAGACGCACTACAACGAAAGCATTTGCCAAGCATGTTTTCATTAATCAAGAACAAAAGTCAAAGGTCTGAAGGGGATCAGATACTGTTGTAGTTCTGATCCTAAACGATGCCAACTCTCAATCAGCGATAGTTGCTTCAACTATGACCTCGCCGTTAGACCCCGGGAAACCAAAATCTTTGGGTTCCGGGTGCAGTATGGTTGCAAAGCTGAAACTTAAAGAAATTGACCGAAGGGCGCTTGTGCCTTAATTTGACTCAACACGGGAAACCTCACCCGGTCCGGACACCATTTGTGATAATTCAAAAAGTAAAGCGTTTTTCTTTGACTTATTTTTTAGTCAGCTAATGTTATGTTCTAGAACATAGGATGATCCTCGAAAAATTAGGCTATCTCCTCTACTTGGGGATCAGATAATTTTGATTTTATTTAATTTCTTTCACATTGGCGACTGGAACAACGCTCTCTTCTTCTTGAGCAGTCATATCTTGCTCTTGTTGGGTGGTGCTCTTCTTTTTTCCCCTTATAGACCTTTTTACATTTTACGTCTGCACGGCGCCCGGCCGGCGTCCGGTAAATATATGGATACACATAGCAGCCTATATTTATTCACACCCGGACGATGTGTCCGATGCTCGGCCGATGCCCGGTCGGATATCGGCCGAACGTCAGCCGATTCGTTTCAGATGACTTTCCGATGCCCGACGTCGGGAGTGATTTTAACTGCGAGTTAAAATGAACCCGGCGCCCGGCCGACGTCTAAAAATGTCAAAATTTTCTCCGGAGCCCGGCAGATGTCCGGCCGGTGCCCGGCCGATATTGTCTTCAAACACGTCGGAAACTAATCGGAAACACATCGGGGCTTAATTGTGACTGGGGTATAAATCCATGTCACCGATACAGATGTATAGCGGAATTCCATCGCCTACGTCATATAAGTTCTGCTCGATCGACTAAGCTATAAATAGCACTGATTAACCTCTCGTTAATGTATGTATAGGGCAGGTTAATAAAATTGGACAATACATGACATAAAGCCAAGCCTTGATTCATCTTCGTCAATAATATTTTCTTATCGCCGAGATCGAATTATGTGACGAGCATTTCGATGAAAAACACGTTCTCATTGACTGTCAGGATCTTAAATACATTCGTGAAAAACATTTAAAGGTAAACTCACTTAAAGAACTTTTTGAGTCGTTACCATCATATGCGATACTTAACTTTTTGAAGGATATCAATGTATATCATAAGATTTGAGCTTTACATCTTTCATATCGTTGGAATTGATTATATCATTGATTGCTTTCAGTGCGATATGACCTTTTTGTGTTGTGCGCCGTAAAACCCAAACAAACAAACGAACAAACAAACAAACAAACAATACTCGATAACCCTTGTGAACGGTGTTAGACAGGTTAGTCAAATTTTAGCTTTAAATATTAAGAAGATATTTTGTTATTATTACTTGAGTTTACTTTTTAGATACAGAAAGGACTTAGAATTATGTAGTGAAAATTGTCAACTTGTGTTAGTTTAATATAAATGTGGATGACGAAAAACCAGCAATAAAAATGAGAAGTCTAACCAGTGCAGACTTAAAATTCTAATCATTAACAACTTAGAAGTCCAACCAGTAACAACTGAGAAGTCTTATCAGTAACAACTGAGAAGTCTAACCAGTAACAACTTAGAGGTCTAACCAGTAACAACTTAGAAGTCTAAACAGTAACAATTTAGAAGTTTAATAAGCAACCAATAAGAAGTCTTACCATTACAAACTAAGACGTCTAATCAGTAATATTTTCGAATTCAAACCAGTAACATTTTAGAATTCTAACCAGTAACATTTAAGAATTCTAACCAGAAACATTTTAGAATTCTACCCAGTAACATTTTAGAATTCTAACCAGTAACATCTTAGAAGTCTAATCAGTAACATCTTAGAATTCTAACCAGTAACATTTAAGAAGTCTAATCAGTAACATTTTCGAATTCTAACCAGTAACATTTTAGAATTCTAACCAGTAACATTTTCGAATTCTAACCAGTAACATTTTAGAATTCTAACCAATAACATTTTAGAATTCTAACTAGTAACATTTTAGAATTCTAACCAGTAACATTTTAGAATTCTAACCAGTAACATTTTAGAATTCTAACTAGTAACATTTTAGAATTCTAACCAGTAACATTTTAGAATTCTAACCAGTAACATTTTAGAATTCTAACCAGTAACATTTTAGAATTCTACCCAGTAACATTTTAGAATTCTAACCAGTAACATTTTAGAATTATACCCAATAACATTTTAGAATTCTAACTAGTAACATTTTAGAATTCTAACCAGTAACATTTTAGAATTCTAACCAGTAACATTTTAGAATTCTAACCAGTAACAACTTAGAAGTCCTACCAATAACAACTTAAAGAAACTACACCCCATATTGTTTTTTTTTGTTGCTTTTTTTGCGATCAGAATGGGATTCGTTAAATATAAACAGTTCGATATAATAGTGTATTAATTAGAGATGTCAACTTGAAAATATGATTGTGGAATGCATTAAACGGAAAAGTAGCCATAGCTCTTAACTTATTAATATATGCCCTCAATTTTGTCATTGTACAGTTTTAATATATGTTACTGGACACTCTGATCATACCAGATTAACACATTCATGCCTTCTTTAAAGAGAGGAAGACATAAATGTATACCATGTGACGAGCATTTCAATGTAAAACACTCCATCATCTGTAATACTTAACTTTTTGAAGGAAATAGATAAATATTATAAAATAAAGGATTTAAATCATTACTATCGATTGAATTGATAGTATCATCAAATGTTTTCGGCGCGAGGTGACCTTTTTGTGTTGGTGCGCCGTAAAACCCAAACAAACGAACGATACTGGTAACTCGTATTAAATACTGAGATAATGTTCTTTTCATAAGTAGATATGTAAAATATTATAACTAACCAGTTATTATATACATGCACATACATGTACAGACAAAATATCAATATAGTATCAACTAAATGAGACTTAAAGTGGGTCACATTAAATAGTTATGAACCCGAAAGTTAAAAAAATTATTTAAATATACATTAAAAAGTTTATATACACATATAGTTGTCATGTAAATATATTTAGAAGCAGTCAGGTGGAAAAAAATGAAAAAAAAATGCGGAAAAATATCGATTTTTTTCATTTACATACATATCTTTTAATTTCCAAACCCTATTTGGGGGAAATATTACATTTATTTTTTTACAAAATACTTCAGGAAGGACTACTCTATCAGATTTAAAATTATTTTTATGAAAAAAGTACTATTTATGTATGTAAAAACCGTTTCCATAGCAACCGCCATATTCAAGTAAGAACTACTATTTGGTGATTAAACTTGAATTTTTTTATCAAAACTAACGGTAGGATTGGAATAATGATATTATATTATATCTGAGTCTCGAATTAATGCTGTTATCACTAAATTCAGTATCGATACCTTCATAAATATCGTTACGATATCTTAATCAAAGCGCTGAATGCACTGATTGTTTCTTCCGTTTGACAGTATTAAAGCGTCAGAAAGTATGAAGACGATGGCCACTGTTCAGTAGTGGTCTGTTGAATAAAGAAAAAAAATAATAAGACTAAAAATACTTTTGTTGTTTAGTTTTGCTTAACTGAAAAACATTATGCAGGAATATGATTTTGTAATTTAGGTTTAACGCTGTCAATCATTACACTTAAAAAGGTTATGTACGGCGGCCGACTAATCAAATCAACTTTCTCGGACATGTTATTCTAACATTCGTAAATGTGTTGATCACGTGTTTTGAATATCTTACATGGATATTAACAGTTTTCCGGTCACAAATTTTTAATTTGGGTTACGTTCATTAACTTTCAATACCGGAATTGACAAACATTTACATCACCAATATAAACCCGACCAAAATAGAACACAAGTAAAAAATTGCTGCAAAATGCAGCAGTTTGAATGTCACGGCAAACAAAAAAAACCAGTTATGTATAATCTTAAGGTAACTCAGAGTAGCATTGTGTTGAATTTTAGCATTAATACATCTGTATTTCCTGTCATCCAGGGTCACACTTTGTGGTTTGGGCTCCATGGGTTTTCGAACTCTCTTAAAAACGTCTATAGTAAGTAAACTCACTATATGGCTTCTTTGAGGTCACATACCTCCTTTCAGCCCAAAAGATGGACTTGTATGATGCTGCTCTTTCGATTAGCATTAGCATAAAATTCGTCTGTACACCTTGTCTTTCAGGGTCAAACTTCACCGTTTGGGCTATACAGGGGTTTAACCAAGTTTAAAACGATTAAAGAACATATGGAACAGTTTATTTGCGGTTAGATCCCTCCTTTCAGCCACAAGATGGACTTGTTTGCTCATTCGTCTGGTATTAGCATAATATACGTGTATATACCCGGTCTTCCAGGGTCACGCTTTGGGGTTCTACATTGGTGTAAATCTAACAGCATTTTTG